>VDFB02281492.1:495877716-496449760 GCA_007258455.2 Sequoia sempervirens | reverse complement strand
CGAGTCTTTTCCTGAGTTCGTGCCGAGTCCCGAGTCCGAGTCATATTTTTGGGCTGCCAAGTCCGCGGCGAGTCTGAGTTTGCAAACTATGGCAGGGGTTGTAGGGGCACCAGGGGCAATTTTTCTCAAGAAAAACTGGCATATGGGTTTTGTTGCGCTGGAGAACTAATCAAACCCAGATTCTTCGTTTTCCAAAAAATTGAGTTTTCAGCGCACATGCAAAGGAATTTTTGGAAAAAAGCACAGTGCTTCAGAAATGAAAGCAGCAAGGCAATTTTCTCAAAAAAATCTAAGACATGGGTTTTGCTGCAGACGCTGAAATAAGCAAACCCAGATGATCAAATTCTAAAAATTGTCTTTTACTTTGACATGCGAGAGAAAACCTAAGACAAGGATAGAAGAATTTTAGAGATAGAAAATAGAAGTTATTATTCTGCCTTTGAAAAAGTCGCCTATGCTTGAATTGGATTCAATGAAGTCTACATGCACTCGAAAAATGAAGTTTGGAAAATAAATCTTTTGAACAATCTGGACCTGGCACTGCGAAGAACACTGAAAAATATTGCTCGTAACACCTTCAGATCTTTGTTTGCTCGAGATAATGTGTTTGCTCTCACCTGTGTTGAAAATAATGGACGCCTATGCCTTAATAAATAAAATTTATGAGTTAAGACGTCACAAATGCATGTAATTGCCCTAAAATTGGCACCACCTTCTGATTGGACCTCAAATTCAATTAACTGACTAAGAAATAAGCCCTAAATTGGGCGCCACCTCCATGCATTTCAGTTAACTTTACGTGCAAAAAGAAATTCGCCTTTTGCAAGCAAAAATCAAGTTCAATTGAAATCGACTTAGAAGTTAAACTGGAGATTAAATATAATTTTAAATTGAGTTCTCAACCTCCACCTTTATAGGGCGTTACTTTACATTTGAGTTCAAAAGTCAAAGTTTGGCTTGGGTGCCAACTTTCTAGACAGCCAATTTCTTAAAAATTTGAATTTACAAACGTCACCGAAGCCCATGTTCGATCACTGATTCTGATTGACTGATGTATCCAAAAGACTGGCTGACAATTTCATTGAAGAGTAGGATCAAAACTGACAAGAAACTCCTTGAAGCTGCAAACCCTAATTCTAACTTCTAAGGCTTCAAAATTCAGGGCGACCCTGTTTAGCTTCAGACTTAGAAAATTTTCATGTATTTTCATCATTTTGAAGGTGATTTTGACCTTACTTCATCTCGCGTTCTCTGGCAACTAACAAAATTTCAGAACTGGCTAGTAGGCTCATTGAGAAGTTGACAGGATTCCGGAGAAATCTTCTTGGAAGTGACAAATCTCAGAAAGTTGATCTAGGTCTCTGAAATCTAGGGCGCCCCTAGCCTCCAGGGGCTCTTTTGTCTCCAAAGTTAAGAAAAAATTCGATGATTTTCACCTCGACGAAAATCCCCTACGAAATGAAGCATCATTCTGCACCTATCTCGCCATAGAATCTTCATTGGAGCATTTTAAGCTTAGATTTCGACACTTGGTCTCTGGCCATCTGCCATTGACGACCTTGGAGATTCTAACTTTCCACCTGAAAAAGTGAAAACTACCCACCAGACTTAAACTGACTTTTAACTGAATCTGACTTCACCACTGTGATCGTGAAGTGAAATAAGCCAATCAAAACAAGTTTTAGTCAATTCTAACAAGTTTTCAATTTTGGGGGTTTTACCCAAAAATAGGGGTTCAGAAACCCTAATTTTCAATTTTTCAAATTTTACTAGTATCTTCCTGACATCAAGCTGACTAAAAGTCCATACTTGATTTGCCCAAAAACTGAGTTTTGACATCATTTTTACAAGCTTTAAACCATTTTAAGCAAAATGCCTTAATGAAGCAAAAAATTTGGTTTGGGTAAAAACAAGACATCAACTGATTCTTATTCTAACTTTACAAGCAGTTCTTTGAGTCTACGATTATAAGCTCATATGTTTTTGTGCTTACCTTGTCTTGTATTGTAAATATCTGCTACTATTTCATTATCATCTCAAAGCAACTTAAACTCTTCCTCAAAAGCTTTCTTTAATCTTTTCCAAGTAGTTTTGGAGACTAGACCGGCTTTTGTGTGCTAGTCAATAGCTATTCCTCTTAAGGTTGTTGGAAAGGATCGTAGCCAATATGCTCTATCTTCTTGGCCATTCGCTATTCAGATGATTTCACAAGTCCTGCAATGCTGTGCAAGGTCTTCCGACCCATCCTGTGAATTTAGGCAACTTCTGCCTTTCAGTACTAGGACTTGACAAGGGAGTCACCATCTTGTTTTTGTGCAACGTCAATGCCTAGATCCAATTTATCAAGTGGTCTTGATTCAAACACTTTGATGCTTGACTTGCACTCTTGACCGCATGGGAATCCTCAACTCGTCTTGCCTCAATGTTTCATACAAAGTTTCCTTAAGTTTTTTCGTATGTCTTTGTTACAATAGTTTTAGGTTCACATCCTTTGGCCACCTCTTCTTCAATCAACAATCGTTCAATGCCTCTAATGTTATTCTTAAGTATTGAGTCTTTAAACTGTATTTCCCATTCTTCTTCATTTACTAGTTTTTTTATTTGGTCGAAAAGTTCAGTCCATACCTCATCTAGTAGTGGGAAGTGCCTTGCTATCTCCTCCCATTATGCCTTCGTGTGATTATTTGTAGTGGAAATGTATTGTTTCTCCCGACTATGACTCCTACTCGCACTCCAACTCCACCTCCGACTTCTAGTTGGGGATGGGCTTCAGCTTCAAACTTCAGCTTCAACGATCTATCTTAGTCTTCTTCTGCATTCTCTTTGTTCTACCAATCTTAGAATTCATCTGATCTCTTGATTCTAGCCACATTGTGGTCTCTTCCTACCTTTATTGGGATATAAGGTCATGAATCTTTTATATTGGACCTTTTAAGGCAATGGCACCAAATGTTTGCCACTCTATCTAATAAAATGAATACGTGAATTAATAATAGAGATGACAATGCATACCAGATATAGGAGTAAAGTATATCTTTATTCGCACATGAAATTATTACAAAAGTAGGCCACAAATGGTTGGCAAAGGATCAAACTCAATCAGCCTCCATCATCCTCCTCACGTTGACAGTATAAAGACTATTTAAAAGACTCAATAGTTGCCGAGAGGAACACAACCGTTGACTAACTGAATCCAACTAACTCTTATAAATACCCAAGAGCTGACAAACAATTAATACATAGTCAAATAACCCATTTTATCAAATATAATAATAGGCATCATTACACTAACTACAGTTTCCTACAATAATGAAACATCTAGTTTTTCTTTCTCTATAATACCTCTCTAATTATCTTCTTCTTGGCTTGTGCAAGAAAGCCCCTAATGTTCCATAAGATGATTTTCATTGAATTGATATGCAATATTTTGTCTCCCTATCAAATCATCCAAGAGAGACTATGAAACTTTTGCCTTGCTGATATAGCTTTTTTCCAGAGTTTAGCCCTCTTGGTTTCTCGCCCACACTTGCCTGTCCCATGTCTAGATCTTTTTCTGCTAGTAAGTTACATAACTCTTTCCTTTCTAGGATATTATTAGACATTGGCTAGTTTTTCCAGAATGCATGTATCCCTTTTGTTTCTTCTTCCTAGCATTAATCTTCTCCCTCTTCTCCTTTGTGACTCATCCAAATCATCTGAACTCGTAGCCATTCAGGATATCATTTTCCTTCATTTACTTTGTTGCCTAAATCATATTCTATAATCCTTTCTTGTTGACCTTTTTCCTCTATGTTCATATCATCTCCTCTCTTGGATCCTTGTAACTTGATTCACTTTTTTAACCCATTAAGTTCATTCGATTTTGACTGTAAGATTCTCTTTTGGATTTTGAAATTCATCATCCTCTGCTTTTCATTCTTTGCCATCTAGGGCTACTATTTTGTTTGATCAGACATAGGGAATTCTCTTACAAAATAGCCATACTCGTGTCATTCCCTACACCTAAAGGGAATAAAATCATTAAATTGGTTGAAACCTTTCCAAATCAGCAATTCTCAAGGTGAGGCTTTTTGGCAAGGACTGGTCAACCTCGAACTTGTGTGCATTCAATCATAGTTTGCAAATCCTCTTCCTCAAAAGGACTGAGCTATGTTGACATATTCTAACAGAAAATTTCCTATCATTTTGAAGATTACTCCAACCAATGATCATGTGGAAGGCAGATAGCTGAATACATAAAAGAACTTTACAGAGCATTTATTCTGTGGAATTGGAATATATGTGCTAATATTTCATGAATAATCTCGTATTCCTAAAGAACCATGGGCCTTCCTGAAAGATCAACCCCCTATCTGCTTCAATCACAAAAGTAACAATGAAATAACCTCGGAGACAAGTTTTGATCTCATATATCTTGCAAGTCCTCCAATGCTTCTTGGCGCACAGGTACAAACTTTTAACTTTTAGATTCATACCTAGAAATCTTAAGATGAGACTCCTAATAGCCAACCTACAAATATTGTCTTCCAAACATTCATTTCTAGATCTAAAATGGGGCTCTCTTCCCTTGCTTCATGGCCAACATTTCAACACTTTTGGGGGAAAGAGATCTTTTGTTTTCCAAACACTTTTGTTAACAAAGAACCTCCTATCAACACCTCATGAAAAGAAGCTCCGGATGAGACTGCATGCCCGCCTTGTTAACATGCATGGAATTCTCCTCCAAAATAAATATCTTAGCCTTTGGAAAGCTAAAAAGAAAGCCTAGAAGTAAAGCGGTAA
This sequence comes from Sequoia sempervirens, assembly GCA_007258455.2. Lineage (NCBI taxonomy): Eukaryota > Viridiplantae > Streptophyta > Pinopsida > Cupressales > Cupressaceae > Sequoia > Sequoia sempervirens. The sequence goes on along the minus strand of VDFB02281492.1, from coordinate 496,444,978 downwards.
CCAAAACATTATCAACTTGCTCTTCTCCTATACCATGATGAAACACTGACTTTAAACTTGACATGTAGTTAGATATTTTATTTATGTTTATTTATGCCCATTACTTGTTTAGGTATTGAAGCTTTTAATTAATACTTATCAAGCATGGATCACAAGGTTGAGCTCTCATTCAATTTGAAAAAATGATAGGTGAAAGATAGAAGTGGATGTGAATGCTTTAGGGGCAATGTAGCCAACATGAGAATATGGTAAAATATATAAGAATGAAAAGCAGATAGAAAAATTTGGAAAATCAATGATGTAATGGTGGACCCTAGAATATTAAGAAACAATGCTTTTAAACTAGCTTGTAAAAGGAGAGTCAATAGTTGTATGGAGACATGCAAGTAGTTGCATGGACCTGCTCCATAACAAGACTTTCAAGAGATGCGAAGGAAGATGACATAACCTTTGGCATTAGAGGAGCTCCAAGAGGGAAGTCCAATCTATAGGCATGATACAATGCTTCCATGCATAACTTATACATTTAAAGTTGCTCTTTGTAATTGAGGCAATAATGCAAAAACAAAAAACTTATTCATATTAAACACTTTTTGTTCCCCCATTAATGGGGAGCTCGAGAATAAGCATGTTCATTTACCAAGAGACGGGATCAAATGGTATCCTCCCTATTAATTTCAATGTGGCTTCTAGAGGTAAACCTGGTCCCCCTAGGGTGGGATGCATTATTAGAAATGATTCAAGCACTTTGATTTTGGCAGCTTTTAAGAAGTTGCTGAATGGCAAAAAAAATGAAACCAAAGCCCAAGTGTTCATCCTCAGTCTTCAAACTGCTTCTCTTTGCAATTCAAATAAAAAAATTGTTTTAAGGGGACTCAATGATCTACCAATGCCATCAAAAAGAGAATCTCCCAAAATTGGAAGACTAATATTAATAACATTACAAATCAAGCTTGGAAAATAATGGACTCTTTCAAAATTATTTCTATTCAGCATGGTTATGGAGAAGCAAATATAATAGCAGATTATTTAGCATACCAAGGTGTTGATTCCAAAACAGTTTGAAAGGGATAGATTCTTAGAACATTGGGAAGGATTTAAGCAAATATGGGGAGCCAGCTCCTAATTTTGGCTTTGAGTTTTCATGATTACTCCCTCCATGGCAAAGGACTCTATGCATCTCCCTACATTATTTTTTGTGTGCAAAAATGATTTCTTAAAATCACAAACGCTTGGAAGTACTCAAGCTCCCATTTTTATATCTTTTTATTTCATGCAAAGATTTGTTTGTTGACAAGCTGCCACTCTCTTTTCCAAGTTCAACAGGGGCTCTTTTTACACTTGTATTCTATTTTTATGGAACCATCATTTTTCCTCTATTCAGATAAATGGGAAATAGCCTTCAAAGGCCTAATTATTGAGATTAGGATGAAGAAAAAATTCAGTGTTCCAAGTGGTTTGCTGGAAGAGGCTATCAAAAACATTCTAGGACCAAATTACTTCAAAATGGGCATAAGTATTAAAATAATATTTAGTTATTAATTAATAGTCAATATCTTGTAAATATTGTAAACTAGCTGTTTAGATTTCTATTTTTTTCTTCGATGATGTTTCTATTTTAGAAACTTAGTGTTTTAGAAACATCAATCTTTGTAATCTTTATAAGAAGCGCATTCACTTCATTTGAATATATCGAAGATTTCAAGCAATCTTTTCATGGTATCAGAGCGGGAAAGTTTTTTAGTGCTCTTCGTCGTTTTTGGTTTTCTAAAGAAAAAAACTCATGCCTCTTCTTTTGTCTTAACGTGATTTTCTTTTGAAGCCCGTGTGACTTCTTTTTTGAAATAGAATTGTGTTTTATTTGTTTCTGAAGAAAATCGCATCTAATCGTTTCTGCAAATCGTGGTGTTTTGATCTGGCACATGTGTATCTTTTGTGTGATCGATGCATGAAGCTTCACGGGATTTTTTCCCGGGCGATCTTCTGTAAAAACACAACCTCCTTCTGCAAATTCGTGACTTCTGAAATTGCGCTTTTTTTTGTTTTGTAAAGAAAAATCACGCAACTATATTTCTTCGCGTTTTCTAGGCAGAATTTCTTTGCAAGCCTTCATCTGCTTACCCGCGAATTTTGTCTGGGCGTCTAGGGTTTTTTTGGGCATTTTTTGAAAGAAACGTGTTTTCTGCAAGAAAAAAACCCGCAACCTTTGTTGTTCTGCATGCATTTGTCTATTTCCTGAGCACACATCTTCAAATTTCCAGAAACTGTCTTCTTTCTGCATTTTCTGGGCAATCTATTTCTCTACACATGCACTCTACTCTCAAATCTGCTCTTTTCCTGTGCAATTTGTATTTGGCGTGGTTATTTATTCTGAATTTGTGGGCACTACACACGTTTTGTCTCTATATACTGCTCGTGGGCCCCTTCCGCATGATTTCTCTTCATTGCCGGGCGAGTTTTTTCATGTGTTGGATTCAAGAAACCTCGGATTCTGTGTGTTTTCTACTCCGTCAAGTTTTCTATCAGATTTTGTTTGTGAAAGATGGCTTCTTTGTCGCATATTATGCTAGAGGGCAATCAGAAGTTCAACGGCCGCAACTACAACACCTAGAAGCAGCGAATGATGACAATCTTCGAATATCGCTACCTTGACCAGATTATTCTAGGCCAAAAGACACGACCTGCATCGGGAGATAAAGATCAAGAAAAGTTTGATGAGCAAAATTGTGAAGCTGTGATGCTCATTAAACTGTCTGTCACTAATGACCGGCTACCTCAAGTACCGTCTAGAAAATCAGCAAAGGAGATTTGGGATCTTCTGAAAGATCTTCATAAAACATCTGACAAGAGTCGTGCGTTCTTTTTGAAGAACATGTTGTTTTCCATCATGATGGATGAAAAGACAACTCTACAAGTGCACTTGACGAAAATCAAGGACATCCATGATCAGCTTGAGGCTATTGGTCGGAAAATGGAGGAAGAAGATATGGTAGTCATCACTCTGAAAAGTCTACCAAAATCTTACGAGCACTTTATTGAGACCCTCAACATTACTTCAGCTAATGTTGATTTGAAGTTTTCAGATCTTTGCACAATTCTTCTATAGAAAGATTGTTGGAAACAACAATTCGGTAGCGGTGCTAGTTCGTCCTCCACAAAGCGGGCATTCCCTGACAAGACCATTCAGAAGAATAGGGATAAAAATCAGCCCTCTCAGCAAACCAGTCGAGCGCAATCTTCAGATTCTTCCAAGAAGAAGAATGTTCAGTGCAACTATTGTCATAAGTCCAACCGTAAAGCCCATGTTATAGAGCACACTGAGCAGGAGTCTGCGTTCTACACCTTCATGGCCAAGAGTCCAGCAGATCCTATTAAATCTTTTGCCTGGTACATTGATTTAGGGGTTTCTCGACGATTCATTCATCGCCAGGACTAGTTCATTGAGTACACGCCCTTCAAAGACTCTGTTATCTTTGGAGGAGGTGAGTATACTGTTGTCAGAAAGGGCAACGTGAAGATTCATTCTAGAGGGAGAAATTTATTTTTTCTCGACGTATACTTCGTACCTAGCATGGAGCTGAACTTACTTTCTGTTAGTCAGATTATGACTCACTCTCCTCAGCTAGATATTGTTTTCATCATGCACACATGCAGCATTGTTGACAAAGAGACTCGCACTACAGTTGTTCAAAGACTTGAGGATCATGGTCTATATAGACTTGTTGATTTTGGTGATTCTCAAGAGCACGCTATGGCAGCCAGAAGTACTTCCATCAGCAACCTCTGGCATCAGCGTTATGGACACCTAAACATGCAATATCCCTCTCAGTTATCTCATGATGATTTGATTGGTGGCCTACCTGCAATTCAGACTCAGACTCATGGAGTATGTGAGGCTTGTCAGACTGGAAAGCAGCATCGGACTCCATTCTCAGATAGTGGCTCATGGCGAGCTTCCAAGGTATTACGATTAGTTCACACTGATTTATGTGGCCCAATGAATACTTCTTCGATTACTAGTTGCAAGTATTTTTTATTATTTGTTGATGATTTCAATAGAAAAATGTGGGTGTATTTTTTGAAAAACAAATCAGATGTGTTTGGTATATTTCAGCAATATAAGGCCTTAGTTGAAAAAGAGTTTGGTTCTCCAATAATTATTAGGTCTAATAATGGGGGGGAATTTTGTTCTACTGATTTCTCCCATTTCTATGCTGCTCATGGCATTAAGCACCAACTTACCGCACCTTACACCCCTCAAGAAAATGGTGTCGTAGAACATAGAAATCGCACCATTACTGAAATGGCTCGTTCTATGTTGGAGCATAGACATATTCCTAAGAAATACTAGGCTAAAGTAGTTTATATTGTTCTTTATCTTTGGAACCGATCTCCAACTCATGCGGTTAAGAAGATGACTCCTGAAGAAGTCTGGTCTGGACGCAAGAATAAGATCAGCCACTTAAAAGTTTTTGGCTCTACCGCTCCTGTGTGGATTCCAGATGCCAAGCGCACTAAGCTAGATTCCAAAAGCAAGAAACTCATGTTCACTAGTTACAGTGAGAATCATAAGGCATACAGACTGATTGATGTAGATACAAATCGTCTCATCTTCAGTTGTGATGTTGTGGTTGATGAAACTACTGGGCCCTTCTATCATTCTTCTACTTTTGTGAATCCTAAGGAACAGCCTTTGAATGCTTTTGAATTGGGTGTTTGTCTTCCCCTGAGTCCACCTGATGGGAGGGATTCTGCAATTGAGCAGCCACCTCAGCAGAATGTTCCACCACCTGCCCCTCCTCAAGACAATATGGATCCTGATTTAGCTAATTCTGTACCATCCACACCTGGTGATGTTGCTCCACCTGTTTCTGATATTGGTACTACTACTCTCTGGCCTAAATGGTATGCTAAAACCATTAGTGATCTTCATGATGATGAATTGATCAAGGGTAGAACTACTCAGAAAAAGAGCAAGCAACAAAACAGTGTCAATTTTGCTCTCATGGCCAATTTGCATAGTATCTCTGAGCCTCAATCCTATTCCAAGGCTAAAGGCATACCTAAGTGGGAACAGGCTATGGAAGCTGAACATCATAGCCTTCTAAAGAATAACACTTGGGTCCTTTTTGATCTTCCACCTGGGAAGAAGCCCATTGGCTGCAAATGGGTGTATAAAGTAAAATAGAAGGTTGATGGAACCCTTAACAAGTATAAGGCTCAGTTAGTAGCCAAAGGGTTCTCACAGATAGAGGGCATTGACTATGAGGAGACTTTTGCTCCTACAGCCAAAATGAGTACCATTCGGCTTGTCCTCACTACAGCAGCCCAATTTGGTTGGAAACTCCATCAAATGGACATCAAGAGTGTGTTTCTCAATGGTGATCTACAGGAAGAAGTCTATATGACACAGCCTCCTAGTTTCAAGGTTCCCAGTAAAGTACATCAAGTTTGAAGACTTGAGAAAGCACTCTATGGCCTTAAACAGGCTCCACGGGCATGGTACATGAAAATTGATAAGTACCTTACTGATCATGGTTTTCAGAAGAGCCCTTCTAATTCAAATCTGTATGTCAAACAGTTTGGTGATGATATTCTTGTACTTGTTGTCTATGTTGATGACCTTATCATTACTGGCAGCTCCGAACATTTGATTGAGGAGATAAAACACAATCTCAGTCAATCATTTGACATGACTGATTTAGGACTTCTTCATTATTGTCTTGGTGTTGAGGTTTGGCAAACAGCTGACAGCATCTTCATTTCTCAGTCCAAGTATGCTCGCAGTTTGCTTGATAAGTTCAGAATGAATGACTGCAAACCTGCATCAACACCTATGGACAAAGGGCTCAAACTATCAACAAAATCAGATTCACCTGTGGAGAATGAATCAGCATTCAGGCAACTAGTGGGCAGCCTCATTTATCTCACTGCCACTGGACCTAATCTTAGTTTTGGAGTGAGCAACATCTCTCACTTCATGACAACCCCTAAAACCGAACATTGGGTTGCAACGAAGCATGTGCTGAGATATGTGAAAGGCACTTCCAACTTTGGCATTCTGTATGGAAGGTGCACAGATCCTAAGCTGATTGGCTATACAAACTCAGATTGGGCAGGTTTTGTTGATGACAGAAAGTCTACTTCAGGGTATGTATTCAATTTGGGTATAAATGCAGTTACATGGACCAGCAAGAAGCAGCAGGTAGTGGCTCTTTCCTCGAGTGAAGATGAATATCGGGGAACTGTTAATGCAGCTTGTGAGGCGGTTTGGCTTCAAAGGGTGTTCTTGGACATGCAAATGTCTCAAGCAGGGCCTTCCCCCTTGCACTGTGGCAATCAAGGGGTATTGAAACTCGCCAAAAATCCAATCTTCCATGAAAGGACAAAGCATGTTGAACTTCACGATCATTTCATCTGCCAGCTTGTCGAAGATGGATCAATAGTATTGCAGTATGTTCCAATAGATGATCAAACTGCAGATATTCTCACCTAGTCTCTGAGCCCAGATAAGTTTGTCAAATTTAGGGGGCATCTTGGTGTAGTTGATAGATTGACCATTAAGGGAGGGTATTAAAATAATATTTAGTTATTAATTAATGGTCAATATCTTGTAAATATTGTAAACTAGTTGTTTAGATTTACTTCTATTTTTTTCTTCAATGATGTTTCTATTTTAGAAACTCAATGTTTTAGAAACATCGATCTTTGTAATCTTTATAAGAAGCACATTCGCTTCATTTGAATATATTGAAGATTTCAAGCAATCTTTTCAATAAGTTGTAGGTTAATTTGGATGTGTCATACTTTTTCCTATCTAACCTTTTGTTGTGGAATTCAGAAGGCAATTGGATGAGGTCCTAGAGCTAGATTGCGGCTTCTCAAGAGAAATTCTTCCTATCTATGGGGCCAAGTTCAAAAGCTCCCCTTCCATGGTTTCCTTCCAAGAATTAGAGAGCCACTTGTGTGTTCTCTCTAAGAAAGTGAAAAATCTCCAAAAGTGTGTGTTTCAAGGCCAAGGGATAAAGAACCTCAAGGACTTAAATTTGGAGCCCTTAGCACCCCTTTTCTACCTGTTCATCATTTGGCTGAGTGCAATTGTTACATCCACTCTCACAAGGATGCTAGGGCTCTATTGCATTTGGATGACTTGTCAATGGCACTTCTTCCCCTACTAGCTAATGGTCCATGTGGCAGTGCACTTGACTCGGCTGGGGCTTGTTTATTGATATTGAAGACTAAGATCTTTGTCATTTTCTTGTTACTATATTGCCTCTTTAGTATGTATTCATCAGTTAGGTAGTTATGTAGAAAGTCCTGCCTTGGTTATGTAGCCAGCAGTTGGAAAATTTATGTATATCCTTTTCTCAAATTAATATAATGGGAGAAGGAACCACTCTCCTCACTTTCTAATCATAAATAAATAAACTCTTTTGGTTTTTGTTCATTGTTGGAACTCTTTTCAAGCTTTATAAATGTTATCTTCATTATAACTTCAAATGAATCTCTTGTCATTTATTTTTCATAATGCTCTTAGCTGTCAAGGTATTATCATTTACTAAAGTCTCAAAATGCTCTTACTAAATTGCCAAGTGATAAAACTCTATATGTACCATCTATACTAATCAAACATCTCATTTGTAAACACTTGGCTCCTAGACAAGTCCAAGTTATCTAAATATGTTTATAGGAAATATGCATATTATGTGTCTTCTACAAAATTCCTTGACTTGTATCTTTTTCATTTTATTGTCTTTATGTCTAACTCTAGAAATCAAATTGCTCCATTAGCAAGTAGTCTATGAATCCTAAATGGACAAAGACATTAAATCTTTTAATCCTCTAGTTTAACCTCTCATCACCCTTTCTACTTTAAAACTAATACTATAGGTTTAAAGGTCATTAATCATAGGTGATTTTCATGTCACAATTTTCTCCTTTGTGCTATTACCTACTATCTCCATGATCCACCACAATCAAAGTTTCCTCTCATCCAATATTCTTAATTGTAATATTTGTTATAAGTACTCACACTCTTGCAACTTGTTTTCAACTACAACTATAAGACTAGGGACAGTAAACTCTACTTGTCCATGGTTTCTTGGCCATGTGCATCAATCGGAAAGGGTGTGGTCAATAATAACCTTGTTTATAAAGTAGTTTATCAAGAAGATGGCTAACAAGATTTTCTAAACTTCTACTATTGTACACCTTCTTTACCTTAGTATTTAAAGGGAAAATACTAACTTAATTTGTAAGAAAATATGCATATACATACAAAACAAACCCCTTACAAAGTTATTTTACATATCCCCAAATGCCATGTTAATGTGAAATACTCGGTAGCTTACCACTTTCAATTTATATGTAGCATATTGTATACCTCAACAAACTAAATAAATCAAATTCTTCATGAATTTGACAAGAAAAATATCCGTTGATCATGCATTTTAGACATAGGTGCATCTACCTTGGTTTAAATGGGGAAATTTTACTAATAAAAGAGACCTTATAGAAGGTTATCTAATTCAAAAAGACCTGAATTCTTTGGTCTAAAGTTCAATTAGCTCAAGTAAGCAAAAATTATTAAAAATCAATGCTTTTAGATTAAATTATAATTATTCATCCAACGGGTTCAACATCCCTCACCCAATAAAGCAACTAATAATCCTAATGGAGTTTTGGCAAATTGGGTGTAATGATTATAGGGTACAATTAAGTATAACCTGTACTAACAAATTGTAAGAATATGATCCAAGCTTATAAAATTAAATGAAAATTATGTTGTATAAATCTCAAGAGTTGTGGTGTAATGCTAACAAATGTATTCATTTGACATTGACAATGATCCAAGTTCAAATCTTTACACTGCAAGAAAGTGGGCCATAACCTCACCCAAGATTTCCTTAGAAAATAAAATATTAGATTTAAATTATATTGTGTTCAGAAGGTGGTGAAAATGGTAAAACCATGCATTCAATCAAGGTTGACCCAAGTTCAAATCCCCAAGATTTATCAAGCAAACACAAAAATTATATCGTGTAAGTTTAAGTCGAAGCGGAGAGTTGTGTAATAGTTAAGAGATTCATTCTTTTAAAAGTGACCTATTTCCAAATCCCCACTATTCATTGCAGTAATCAAGTGGCTGCACGAAATTTGATTCCCCAAGCTTAGCCCTTGGGGATGCCCTAAATTGGTCTATTCATATGGTAAATACTGATATTAGATAAACGATTCAATTCCCAAGCCCAGTACTTGGGGATGCCCAAAATTGGCCTATTCGTAAATTTTGCACAAGGCAGGCCCAAATTCAATTCTCCAAGTCCAGCACTTGGGGATGCCTGAAGTTGGCTGATTAAGAGTCAGCATTAGGTAAAATCTCTCATGCAATTCAAGATGTGGCATTTTCCATGGATGCAATTCTGGGTGCAATTCGATTCCCCAAGCCCAGCAGCCTTTGGGGATGCCCAAGATTGGCCTTTCCATAAATTGTGGAAGTGAAACCCAAACCCAATTCTCCAAGTCCAACACTCTGGGTGCCTGAAACTGGCTCATTTGTACGTTAAGCGTTAACATTAGGTAAGATATTACGCGCAATTCAAGGTGTGGCTTATCCCACCAGTGCAACTGTGGATGCAATTCTCGGGTGACATGTGACTTTCGCATAAGATATGTCCCTCGGTAACTAGGGACTTCAAAATTTATCAAAAAGTTTAAGATAAAATTCGGACAAAAGTAAAGCCCCTAAATTTACCCGGTACCTGTAGAGAGACCAAAAAAATGGGACAAAACTAAAGCCATGCAATTGGTTTCAGAAGACCCTCACATAGTTACGCACAGTTTACAATCAGTCCAAACCAAAAGATTCTGAAAGTTTCATATTTCAGACAAAATTTCGAATTCCGGTTGAGATGAAAACCTAACAAACTAGATAATTATATATTTGAATAAACAAAAATTGAAAGTGAGGTCCCGTGTTCGAACCTCTCGTCGGCCATTTCACTAGAAGAGTCGTCATTTTTGTCTGGCTGGGTTTCCTTCGTTGGAGTTACCTCAAACCTCACATACTTCGCACTTCTCCGCCATTTCTGCAATGTTTGAGTCCTTTTTAAGTTCCTGGAGGTGGTGACTGCGGACAAATTTAGTGGAACACAGGCCAAATTGGCGGAAGGCCAAGATGGCAAAAGTGAGGAGCATAACGTCGAAGAAGCACAGGAACAGGTAGACTGGAAGACCCTGGTCACTGATATGTTGGCCACAGTAGCCATTGGAGCTTCTTCACTGGAAAGTTAGAGCTCTGAATGAGTGTCCACTGATAAGCATTTTTATTGTAAAATATGGTGGTATTTGGGTTTGTGGTCCGTATTGAGTCTCTGAAATGAAACGGTTTTATCGACGTCCACAAAGTAGCAATAAAGAGACGGTTAAATAATATTTATATTTATAATATCATATTTTTTTAACTTCTTAGAAACATAATATAATAGGAAATTACTAATATTTTTTATATTTAATTTTAATTTGCATAATATTATATCTTTCAATATTATATTTATAATCTATTGTGAATTATAATTTTAATATTAATTTATAACTTTTTAAACAAAAATTAATAATATAAAACTATAATTAAATTTAAAAATATATAATTAAAATTTAATTTTAATTTGCATACTATAATAGGAAATTACTAATATTTTTAATATTTTATTTTATTTTCCATAATATTATATCTTTCAATATTATATTTATTATCTATTATGAAAAATATTTTTATAATTTTAATTATATATTTTTAAATTTAATTATAGTTTTATATTATTAATTATTGTTTAAAAAATTATAATTTAATATTAAAATTATATTAATACTTTTTCTTATTTTAAAATCTACTTTTTTATGTTTTTGATCAAGATATAATAACTTAGAATTTGATGTTTATTATCATATTTTTTAAGTAATATTTTATCTAAATTTTAAGTTGTAATAATAAGTACCATAAATATCTGGTGATTGGAGGATGGTGTTTGAGGAATGCAACGAATGCATGAGAGTTTGTAGTGTCATGCAAGCCTGCTCATGATTTCTCCTACCCTCTCTCATACTCCCTATAGCTGGTCAATGCTTATGCCCTTTACCATGGGCTCTTTTTGTCAATTTTATGTTTGTTGTTGGTTGGTGTGTCCTTGGTGTGGCGGGTGGAGTCCAATGTTATCTTTTGTGCTCCCTCCTATATATTCAATTTTTTTGTTGCTTCTTATTATGTTGATTTCCTCTTCAAGGTGAGTTGCATGGCATTTGGTGAGAGTTTGGGGGACCCCCTAACCTCTCCTTCAAAGATATTCTCAATATTGAAGAATCTTCAGGTGCAAGGCATGATAGAGTTGTCCAGTTTCTTTTGCATGCTTCTAATGAGACTAGATCTGATAATCATATGCCTAATCACTTGAAACCCAATGGGTGTTTAGAGAAAAGTAAGGATCATTCGATGTTAGTTATTAATTTAGAGTTAATTGCGGATGATGCCCCCTACCTTTTTGAGCATGCTCTTATTTGTGAGTTTATGAGCCTTACTATTTCTCTTTGATTTTTGAAATTTTGGGCTCATAAAAATTGGAATCCAGAAGGAGATATGGAGATTATATTGGTTGCAAATGGATATTTTATGGTGGTGTTTACCAGAATGGCATATCATAACACTATCTTTGAGGGAGGTCCTTACTTCCACAATCAAGGGGGTTTTTTCATCAAGCCATGGCATGTGGGGTTTGACCCAAGGAGGAGTTGCCTACTAGAACTTTTATTTGACTTCATCTACCCAAGCTTCCAATGGAATTTTGGAGGTAGGATATCCTTCAATCGATCAAGTTTCAACTATTAGAAAACCCTTGGTTCCATCTCATCAAACCTTGGATGAAAAGGTAGCTACTTTTGCCTATATTTGTGTTGAATAAAATCTCAACAATCCTCTTCCGAATTCTTTGGAAATTAGATTAGGGAATATGAGTTGGATTCGACATATTGATTATGAAGCTTTTCCCTTTCGTTGTCAGACATGCCATGAATACAAACACCTTCAAAGGAATTTTCCAATGTTAGGGCCTAAACCCCTTCATCATTCCCCTGATGTGTGCAAGCTATAAATTCAAAGGCAAAAGGTAAGGATCTTGTTCACTCCAATCAAGTAGATGTTGATGGTTTCGTTCTTGTGAAACCCCACATGAAAGGGGGGTTAGAAATCATCTTCAAAAAGAAACTTTGAGAGGATTGATCCAATAATGCATTTGATATTTTGGAAATATTTGAGGAGATTGAGTCAATGGAGCATGACAAGATTTTGTCTAATTAAGGTATTAGTTTTAAATATTCAAGCTCTATAGCATTCTAGATAAACATTTATTTGGATCCTAAAGTGTTGGGCTCTCCAACTCAAAATGTCCCAACTGTCAAGGACTTGTTGCAATCAAATATCTCATAGGAGAAATAGGTTTTATCTTTAACAAAAGTTGAAGCTATAGGGGTGGTAGATTTCCAAATGGAAGAAAATTATATTCAAATTCCTATGGATACAGGGCTTAACTTTGAGGGAAAAGAAGACGAAAAAAGAAGACTCTATCTTTGCTTGGATTGCATCAGAAGAGCATTGAGAAAGGGGAAAATGACAAAATATCTAAAGTTGGAATGAAGAAAGATCATGAGAAATTGAAATTGATAGGGGAGTCACTAGTTGAATATGGGGTTATTAGGACTCTAGAATCTCACTTTAGTACCCCTCAAAAATTATTGTAATCTTTTAGAATGTTAGGGGGTTGGGTAGCACCCCTCGTCAAAAGTCTACCCAAAATTTGATTCGTGAGCATTCTCCTAATATTGTCTTTATACAAGAAACAAAATTCTTTGTAGTAGAAATGATTAATATTTCCCTAAGATTTGGAATAAGGGTTATTGTCAATGCATTTTTGCTCAAGGTATGGTTGGTGGTATTGCTTGGTTCTGACATCTTTGCAAACTCACATCGAGATGGTGAATTGTTAGTAGAAATTCTCAATCTTTAGTGGTGGCTAGCTTTGCTTCTGGAGAAACTATTTTATGCTCTAATGTATATGCTCCTTAAGACTTGCTAGGTAAGGTTATGTTCTAAGCTCATATTAGAAATGTGTGTTCTGTAGTTCCTTTTATTCCATGAATTCTTTCTAGAGATTTCAATGGCATTAGAAGTTTGGATGAAAAAGTAGGAGGTACAGGTTGGTTAGGGTAGTCTTCCTCTTTGTTTTGAGATAACATTTCCTTCCTTAGTTTGTTGGATGTCAAGCCAAGAAATGGACTCTTCACTTGGAGTAATAGAGGGTGTGGGGTTGAAGCTATTTTTGAAAGATTAGATAGATTTTGGGTTTCAGAATATTGGATAGGTAACAATTAGACTTCTCAATCTAAAATTTTAGAGTGGAAAGGCTTTAACCACTGGCCCATCAAATTATTATTTTCATTATTCACTAAGCATAAGAAGACTCCTTTTAATTTCCAACTTATTTGGCTTTGGGATGCTAACTTGGTCAATCTTGTTGAAATATGGTGGCTTAAAGGGAGACTGCATTTTGGTTCAACTATGTATTCCTTCTTTAAGAGGCTTTAGTTTGCTAAATCAAACATAAAAAGATGGAATAGATCTACCTTCATAAATATATTTTTAAGCACAAAAATTAAGTTCAAACTAAGTTGGATAGGATCACTTCTCTTATCAGGGAACAAGGTATGTCAAGGGATTTGTCATATAGGAAGAGTATAAGTTATCCAAGGAACTATCTAAGTGGGAGCTTCAGGAATAATTTATTTGGAAACAAAAATCTCACATCGACTAGCTTCAGGAAGGGGATAAGAATGCAACCTTTTTCCACAACTCTATCAAAGAGCGTAGAAGAGGAAATGTGCTCTCTTCTCTTCTTTCTGGTCAAGGAAATCATCTTGATTCTTTCTAGGATATTTTTGTAGAATTTTTTTGACACTTTTCCTCATTTTTTAGTGAGAAAGGAGATAGGAACCTAGATGAGGATAGCAAATTTATTGATTGCATTCCTTCTATAGTGTTTGACTCTATGAACAAGACTCTCCTTAAGCCCATTTATATTGAGGAGTTAAAGGCAATAGTATTTCAAATGAAAAAAGGTAAGTCTCCCAGGCCTAATGGTTTTCGCATTGAATTTTTTCAAGAATTTTGAGAAACTCTAAAATTTGATTTGCTAGAAGTGGTTAGAGAGTCACAAGAAAATCAACAATTGCTTAAGGCAGTCAATTCAACCTTTATAGCTCTCATTCCTAAAAAGGAAAGTGTTAATTCTTTGGAAAAAAATTGTCCCATAGCCCTCTGTAATGTCACTTATAAGATAATTACCAAGATTGTTGTTGATCATCTTAAAAGGAACTTAGATCCCTTAATCTCTATTGAATAAGGGGGTTTTGTACAAGGTCATCAAATTTTTGATAGGATTGTTGTGGATTTGAAGGTGATCCATTTTATGGCTTCTTCTAAAGTTAAATTTATGTTCATCAAGTTGGATATGTCTAAAGACTATGACAGATTCAAGCAATCCTTCCTTCAACACATTCTCTTAGCCTTTGATTTTATCTCTAAGTGTGTGGAGTGGGTCATGAGTTGCGTAACCTCACCTTCCTTTTCTATTTTAATTAATGGTTCTCCTTCAAATCTCTTTACCACTTCTATGGATCTATGACAAGGAGACCCTCTTTCTCCTTGTTTATTTTATTGGCTGAGGGTCTTGATAGAATGTTAAAGAATTCTAAAAGTATGGGGCTTATTTAAGGTTGACAGTGGAATCAGTATTTGGATTATCAAACTCATTTGCAATTTGTTGATGACATGGTGTTGATGGGAATAGCTAAAGTTGGGGAAGCCTCTAACTTCAAACAAGTATTGGACATTTACTTAACCTCTTTTGGACAACAAATTAACGAAGAAAAGTCTAATATTTTCTTCTTTAACACTCTAGATCTAATTCAAAAAAGAATTACCAACATTCTTCATTTTCAATAGGGAATCTTCTTGTTGACTACTTGATAATTCATCTTTCTTTGAGAACCTTGAATAGGTTACATTGGAGAAAGATTCTTCAAAGATTTAGAACAAGGGTTGATCATTGGACCTTCTGATGGATGTCTTTTGTAGGAGGGTTGACTCTTCTCAAATTGGTTTTACACGTGTGCTCCCTATTTACAAGTTTTTACTCTTATTAGCCCCTAAAAGTTTTCTTCAAGATTTTTATGCTTTGTATAAATAGTTCTTATGGGTTGAAAAACTAAATATCCACAAATGGAGTTTGGTGAGCTAGGATCAAATTTGTTAGCCCAAAGATAATGGGGGCATTGGTCTTAGGACTTTTAAGTTGAATAGTCAAGCCCTTGTTGCTAAATTATTATGGCGGTGGTGCAAAAATCCTTAGCAACCATGGGCAAGAATTATCAATTATAAATATATGGGTGAAGTTGAGGAAAAGGACATCTATTAGATGTATCTGGTTGGGAGGGGTTCTATGATTCAGAGTATGATCAAAAGGGGAGCCTTCTAATTAAGGAGAGGCTTTTTTGGATGATTAATAAGGGTAGCAATGCTTTGTTTTGATCTGACTCCTAGGATAAACATTCTCCACTTATTTCTTCTTTTTCCTAGCTTCAATCCTTGAGTAAGGTTTTCTTCAGGGAAAGTTGGGTGAAGGTTGTGGACTTCAAGTGATCTTCCACTATCGAGAGGTTGGTGATCTATTAGTGTTGTGAGCCTTAAAGTTGGTCAAGGGTAGGATCTTCTAAAGGTCAAAACATTCTACCAAGACCCTCAACCAATAAAATAAACAAGGAGAAAGATAGTCTCCTTGTCGTAGATCCATAGAAGAAATAAAGAGATTTGAAGGAGAACCATTAATCAAAATAGAAAAGGAAGGTGAGGTTACACAACTCATGACCCACTCCACACACTCATTCAATCCTTGAGGAAGGTTTTCTTGGGGGCAAGTTGGGTGAAGGTTGCGGACTTCAAGTGATCTTCCACTATTGGGAGGTTGGTGGTCTATTAATGTTGTGAGCCTTAAAGTTGGTCAAGGGTAGGATCTTCTAAAGATCGAAACATTCTTGCCTCTATTCTTTCTAATAACCCTTGTTGTTCCTTGGAGGAGCTTGATATTCTATCTTGAGGCTTCAGTTGTAAAGGTACTTATTCTGTGTCTTTTGTATATCAATTTTTACAGCTACAAAAGAGTGGAAACCATGTCTACCCTTGGTGGAAAAGAATTTGGAATAAATTCAACTAGCCTAAATGCAACATGTTCATATAGATTTTATACCAAAAAAATGCCTAACTTGAGAGAATATTTGAAAAAGAGGTTTCCAAGGGCCTTCCATTTTTGTTCTTTGTAATAAAAGTAAGGAATCAATTGATCATCTTTTTTACTAGTGTCCCTTTTTGGTCATGATTTGGAAGCTTTCATGGAATATTTTAAAGATAAAATTAAGAAATAATGCATCCTCTCTTTCTAATTCATGGTATAGTATGGGTATACCTCCAATTTATACTTCTAGTGGTTGTTTGGGAAATAGGTCCTTATATTCTTTGGAATATTTGGTTGGAGTGAAACCAATGCATTTTTCAAGGAAGGCAAAGTATAGTTCTACAAGTATGAAATAAATTTAAAGGCATGCTCAAAGAAACTAGTGAAGCTTAATTCTATATTGAAACAACATTATCCTTTTTGATAGTCATGTGGCCCAACTCCCGAAGCTTGCTCCTCTAAGTTCCTTCCCTATTAAGTCATGTCATAGAGGGATTTCTTCTAGGAAAGTGGGCAGGTCTATAAATTGGTCTTTGCCTCCTAGAAATTTTTTGAAGATTAACACAAATGGCTTGACTCATGGAAATCTAGGTCCTACAAGAATTGGAGGAATTGTTAAACAACAATGGCTCTATTCAATTCTTCTTTTCTACCTATGTGAGGGTGAAACCCAATAATCTGATGGAGGCCTGGGTAGTTCTAAAGGTTGTGGAAAAGGAAAGCATGTTGGGATGGATGAAGATTATGTGTGAGATGGATTCTTTGATTCTAGTCTCTTTGTTGAATAAGGGGAACCTAGAAGATGCTTCATGGAGACTAGCTCAAGTTAGGAAAATTCTCCTTGTTTCTTCTAATTTTGAGAAGATATCCTTTGTTCACATTCCTAGAGAATATAATAAAGTGGCTAATTTTCTAGTGAAATGAGCTTCAGAAGGAAATTTTAATTAGAATATTGTTGATCGGAATGGGCTAGATTAGCACATGATTCATCTTTTATTTCAACTTATTTAAAATGACCAATTGGATTAGCAGTTGGAGGTTGAGCAAGTGGAAGTATGGTAATGTTGGAAGTCTCACCTTACCCAATCTTGGGTTTGAGTGGTATTGTAGGTATCCTCAATGCATTTCTCATATTTGGATTATTCTGATGGCTCTTGCCATTTGGAAATCTACCCAACGTGTATGTAACTAACTCTCTTGATTAATATTTTTTACCCTTTTCTCTCCCCAAAAAAAGTGCCATAGATATTTAGACATTATATTAATAATGCAATAAATCATAATAATTATGTTAAGTTTTAAAAAATAAACATAAAAAATATTTTTTAATGTAAGAATTATTTAATTTTTATATTAATATCATTTTTTTATAAGTTAATGTGGCGTTGTGGGGTCACACCCATATATTAAATTGCAAAAAAGTCACAATAGAGCCTCTTAATAGGTATTTGAGAGCATTACATTCATATACAAAACCACTATCATTCAAACTTGGCTTGATCCTTACTACCTCCTAACAGCAAAGCCATTAATATACAAAGTTGGCTTGATCCATACTATTCTACACCTTATTCTAATACATTACATTATATGAATATCATTTTTTATATTTATTTAAGATATTATTTTGAAGAGCTACATTTTGTTTCACTTATCAATTGTTTTTATTTAATAAAACATCATTAATTGTATGAATAAATTGACATGTAAATGAGTGTAAAATTTAAGTTAAGTGACTTTTGTTAACACACTCTCGATGTAATTAGTATGAAATATTTTATTATTATTGTTGTGAGTATATGTAAAGAAATCATGTTTTACCCAAAATAAATATAGATATTTTATAATATTAAAATATAAATTGTATAACTAAAAATATTTTAAAAATAAATAATCACATATCTAATTAGGTATAAATTTTGACCTCTTATTTAACTAGAGAAATTGAGAAATTGAGAGCAATTTGGACAATAATGCTCAATTGTGGAGCTAGTGAGGGTGAATTTATAGGAAAAAAATCATTGTGAAAATAAGTGTGGCCTTAATTTATCATGCTTATTGTAAACATCAACTTAAGTCTTATACTTCCTTCAAAATTTCTTAAGGAACTATAATTTCATTATGCAGCAAAAGTGGAATGATAGGTTATGAAATTATAGTTCCTTAAGAAATTTTGAAGTCTTTATAAGACTTAAGTTGATGTTTACAATAAGCATGATAAATTAAGGTCACACTTATTTTCACAATGATTTTTTTCCTATAAATTCACCCTCACTAGCTCCACAATTGAGCATTATTGTCCAAATTGCTCTCAATTTCTCAATTTCTCTAGTTAAATAAGAGGTCAAAATTTATACCTAATAAGATATGTGATTATTTATTTTTAAAATATTTTTAGTTATACAATTTATATTTTAATATTATAAAATATCTATATTTATTTTGGGTAAAACATGATTTCTTTACATATACTCACAACAATAATAATAAAATATTTCATACTAATTACATCGAGAGTGTGTTAACAAAAGTCACTTAACTTAAATTTTACACTCATTTACATGTCAATTTATTCATACAATTAATGTTGTTTTATTAAATAAAAACAATTGATAAGTGAAACAAAATGTAGCTCTTCAAAATAATATCTTAAATAAATATAAAAAATGATATTCATATAATGTAATGTATTAGAATAAGGTGTAGGATAGTATGGATCAAGCCAACTTTGTATATTAATGGCTTTGCTGTTAGGAGGTAGTAAGGATCAAGCCAAGTTTGAATGATAGTGGTTCTGTATATGAATGTAATGCTCTCAAATACTTGTTAAGAGGCTCTATTGTGACTTTTTTGCAATTTAATATATGGGTGTGACCCCACAACGCCACATTAACTTATAAAAAAATGATATTAATATAAAAATTAAATAATTCTTACATTAAAAAATATTTTTTATGTTTATTTTTAAAACTTAACATAATTATTATGATTTAATGCATTATTAATATAATGTCTAAATATCTATGGCACTTTTTTTGGGGAGAGAAAAGGGTAAAAAATATTAATCAAGAGAGTTAGTTACATACACGTTGGGTAGATTTCCAAATGGCAAGAGCCATCAGAATAATCCAAATACGAGAAATGTATTGAGGATACCTCCAATACCACTCAAACCCAAGATTGGGTAAGCTAAGACTTCCAACATTACCATACTTCCACTTGCTCAACCTCCAAACTGCTAATCCAATTGGTCATTTTAAATAAGTTGAAATAAATGATGAATCATGTGCTAATCTAGCCCATTCCGATCAACAATATTCTAATTAGAATTTCCTTCTGAAGCTCATTTCACTAGAAAATTAGCCACTTTATTATATTCTCTCTCTATCTACTAATCATCTTGATGATGGATCATGGAGTATGATCCGAAACGTTGATGAAGAAAAATCGCACATAGTTATATCCAGGAATCTTGATTACTAAGGAGAATTTTCCTAAATTGAGCTAGTTACTACACCAAAGGCATGTCCCTATTTGAGCTTTCAAGCTCAATTTGTCCATCAACGGCTTAAAAGCAACAACAGAGGTGGTTGACAGTTTGATCATTGACAACCGTGGATTATTTTCCCGCATGTCTGTTTTTCCTTCATCATAGAAATAGCAATCGCACCTTGGGTGCAATGGGTACGCCGAAGAGGTGTGGAAGGTCAATTAAGAAAAAAATTGGTTTTCTTTTCATACATTTGTGTAGTACATGAGGTCAATTGGTAGGTTATTTTTAAAATGATATTGTTTATATATTATTATTATTAGGGGAAAGGACCCAGTGGTTGTGCACCCTAACTTCGCGCTTCTAATTATCCTACCTGGAAATTTCAAATCACTCCCAATTTTTTGCAACAGCTTACTTGGCAAGTCCCCTGCTTATAACTAAGGTTTCAGGCCCACATCATCAAATATGATGCCACATCAACATGCTTTTTGCCAAGGTGTCCAAAAAGGTCCAAAAAAAAAGTGAGACCAATACTTGTGAATTCACAGAATGTTTTATTGAGCGCTGATGTGGAATCACATGATTGGTTGCTTTTTAGATCAAAGGAATACATTTTGTTTAATTATGGGTAGTGATCATCAACACTAACAGCTTTAAAGTCACAACTATTGGTCCAATATTGATAAAAATATTGGACATTATATAAACAACTACTATCACAACTATTGAAACATGCTCAAGTACTCGGTCCTCTCCCCTACTATTATTATAGTATTAATTTTATTTTACTTTTTTATTATATACTAATATTATTATATATTTTTATTTTATTTTATTTCTAATAATTGTATAATTCTATTATAGAATATAATAATAATATAATGTATATATAATAATAAATGTAATTATAGTATATATAATGTAAGATGTATTCTAGTTAAAGTATTTTTTTTATATTAATTAAATTGTATATTAGATTTATATTGAATGACTGCAAATATAAAAGAAAATATGTAATAATAAACGTAATTATAATTTTAGATATTTAAATTAGAAAATATTATATTTTAAAATACACATAAATATGCAATTATTACTTAAATTTTATGAGAAAATAACAAAAAAAAAATTTACCCCGTGATAACTATAAAAATAAACATAATAACATAATGAAGATTATTTGTTGATTTTATTTATTGCCTTTCAATACTAATTAAAATAGAATATAGAAATATAGAAATATATATTAATATGTTAAATCTATTTGCTAATATTTTCCAATATAATATTATTTATAAAGTATATAATGTAATGTAATATATAAACACAAATATAATAAATAATATATAAATATATTTTTTTTAATAATATATAAACAAATTAATAATTTTAAATCACTCTTTTTCCATGAAAATTTCCATGGAAAAATCATGTATTGCACAAATTAACAAATTAAATTTTCCATGGGAGGGCTTACTGGCATAAAAATCGTACGATGGCGGAGGAAAAATCTTTACACGCCCTTTGGAACGGAGAAAAACTTTTGATGGAAATAAAGCCAAAATAACAATGACGCCAAAATAAACGGTAAAAATGCACGGACAAGATTGGACGGACGAAATCATTTGCATCGTCTCCCAAGGAGTTTCGGCTACCAAGAGTTTGGAGGAGCGGGAAAGCAGAGAGAAAACAAAACAAAAGCTGCCGGAAAATGATAAACCTGAGATTTGATTAATGGTCCAGACTTAAAATCAATCAACAACAATTTTAGGTTCGTTCTTTTCAATAGGATACGCCGTAATAAATAGGATCATTCCAATCAACGCGACGTTTATTTCTCTTCCACCATTGATTGCGGGTACCTTGCCTGGTCAAAGCGGTAGATTTCGTGTGACGGAACCTCTAGCGGTGCGATGGAAACGCTATCCACTGCCATTTAAAAGCAATATATATCAAATCTTATCATACATGTGTCTCCACTAGAATTAGCAACTTCCTATTATTACGCCGAAGGAAGTGAGCGGGTTAACTTCCACCATCGACGGTTCAAATTATATCAGGAGGGATGCAAGACGATGAATACAATATTGACCGTTCGTTTTGCATGCCGTTAGATTTCGCTGTTTGTTTTTCTCCCAGCCGTAGAATTTTGCCATTTTATTTTTCTCTTTGCAAGGATTTTTCTCCAGCTTGCAGTCATATGCGATTGGCCCACCTCGATGGTAAAACATCCTCCATTTTTGTTTGAGATTTGCCGTGAAATTATGCACGTTAGGTCACCTCCCTATCATTGACGGATTCTTTATAGTGAAATTGTGTGGACATTAACTTCACTTTTTCTAGGAAGTTTTTAAGATGTAATAATTTGTTTTGTTCATTAAATTTCTTTGAAATATAAGATTTATTTTTTGATAGATTGTTAATAAACCATTTAACTTTATAAATTATTTTAGTATATAGTTAGTTTTAAAATTTTATATTATAATTATATTAATCAATATATATTATAATTTATTTAATTATTTTATATTATATTATATTTTATATAACTTAAATAATAAATGTATTTCTAATATAATGAGTGGATAAGTTTTTAAAGTGGATTTGTAAGTTCATTAAGTTTTTTCAAATTTCTATTATATTTATATATTAATTTAAATTATACGATATAAAAATGTATTAATTATTAACTATATAATAGATATATAACATAATAAGAAATAAGAACATAATAAAAATTAACATAATAACATTGAGAGAATTAATTAGTGATTGTTTAATTATTTATATCCAATACTAAATAAAATATAACATATTAATTGTAATTTATTTTGTATTATATAAAATGTATATTATATATTGATTATATATTTTATTATATTTATATATTAATTTAACTTATATAATATAAAAATTTATTAAATATTAATTTTGATAATTTTATGTTTGTATTAAATATTTTTATTAAAGAATATAATATATAATAATAATATAATTTGTCTTATATAAAAAATACATTCTATATTAATTATATATTTTTTTAATTTATACCTAATAATTTTTAATATAAGATATAATATATGATACTAAAAATAACCATAAAATTATTATTTTTTAAATTACATTATATAAACAATGAATTCCATGCTCTCTCTCTCTCTCTCTCACACACACACACACACACACACACACTCATTCCATCTCTCCTGTACTATATCTGTATCTCTATTTCTCTCTTGAACTCCTCACTCCTCTCTCCATCTCTTTATATCTATATCTTTCTCTAACTCTATCTCTCCATCTCTCACCCTATCCCTATTTATCTCTCTCTATCATTCTCTATCAATAACTCTCCCTCTCTCCTTCTCCCCCTCCCTCTCTATATATTGAGATATATCTCCCTCACAACCCCCTCCCTCTCTCTCTCTACCTGTCTTTCTCCCTCTCTCCCCCCTCTTCTCTCTATCTCTCCCTTCTCTACCTATCTCTCTCCCTTTCTCTCCCTCCCTCTCTCAATCTCCCACCTTTATCAATCTCTCCCCATTTATTTCTCTCTCCCTCCCTCCTTATCCCCTATGTACATCTCTCTATCTTTACCTTTCAAATTTATATCTCCCTCTCTCTATCTCCCTCTATTTCTCTCCCCCTCTACCCATCTCTATTCATCTTTCTCTACTCTCTACTTGTTTATCTTTTTGTCTGTCTCCCTCTTCCCCTCTCTCTATATCTCCTTGTATCTCTATCTTGCCATATATATATATATATATCTCCCTTTCCCTCTTCCTCTATACCTCTCTATCTCTTCCTCTCCATCTCTCCCTCTCTATCTCCCTATATCTCTACATTTTTATCTCTCCCTCTCTCTATCTCTTTATATATTTGTCTCCCCCTTCCTCTATCCCACTATCTTCATTTGCACCTCTATCTTCCTCTCTCCCTCCCTATCTCTAGACATGTCTCCCTCTCTCTCCTTCTCCCTCTTCCTAGACCTGTATATCTATACACATTTTCCTCTCTCCCTTTATCTCTATCTAAATATATCTCCATCTCTTTACCCATATGTATGTCCCTATATCTACCTCTCTCTATATAACACTTCCTATCTCTATATGTATATTTCAATCTCTCCCTATCTATATATTTATCTATTACATCTCTCTCTCTCTCTCCATATCCCTCTCTATCTCCATCTCCATCTCTACCTCCATCTCCATCTCCATCTATCTCTCTCTCTCTCTCAAACATAACATGAGTCTGTTGGTAATGGAACCTGATAATCTTCTTCATTCAAAGAAGTCGTGTTTGTATCCTTGTTGATTTGAAGCTATCACTTCTTCATTGAGACCTTTGTTTTACAAACAACATCATTTGCTAAAGTGCCTACCATAGTGCATAAATGTATGCAAAAAATAGACCATGTTTTCCTAATTGACCATCCACACCTCTTCGGTGTACCCATTGCACACCAAGGTGCGATTGCTAGTTTATTTTATTCTCATTATGTCCTAGTTTGATTTCCAAAAATCGATGGATAATTCACATTTATATTATTTTTAAGGAGCCTCGTAGCTAGAGAGGGGGTTGCTTGATTATAATATTTTCAAATGAATTCATATTTTTTAAATAATAAAAAAGGTAAGGTTTTACTCTTAAAAAAGTTATCAACTCATTATCATTTAAATTGGGTGGTGTGTATATATATAGATGAAAAAACATATATTTTGTGTGTTATCATATTTTTATGAGCATAGATTCATTTATTTAGAGGAAGGTATTTTACTTTAGAATTATTTTACAATTATTTTATTTTGGTTTGTTTTATTTTTACTCGAATAATTATTTGTCTTCTTGAAAACTGTTTTCTTAATTGAGTTTATTTTTAGTTTTAGTTTTATTTTTTATATTCTTTAAATATACAATATATATTAATTTATAATTAGATTTACAAATTTCTATAATAGTGATAATTATATATTTTTATTTTTTATAGAACCAACAAATTATTTATAATTTTGCAATTATTATATTTTTATAATTTTAAAATTAATATAATGCTTTAAATATTGTACCAAACATTTATGATATTTATTAATCAAATAGCATTGTCTTCTATTGGCTTGCAAAAATAATTACATCCAACTATTATTTGGCTTACTCTAAATTGGTATGACATGGCTCATTTATCAACTAGCCAACAAATACTATTATTGCAATACTACAAATGAAGTAATTGCCATTGTGTGACACTTATTCTATTAGTATTTCTATTTATCGTTTCTCTTTTTCATTCAAATAGTTATAAATGATTAAAAAATATATTTTTCGTTATAAATCAAGTGCATTTATATTAATTAAGGGTGGGGCATTAAGCACACAACAATAATAACATGCAAAAGCACAACACAATATAATAGAAGCCATTATTCCACCTCCATAATTGCATCTACTCTACACAAACCAAAATAATATGATAATCACCTAGACATCCTAAATATCTTCAAGGAACTTTATTCTTTTCAAGTATTTTTTCAAGCTTAATTGTTAATAAAAAAATCTATATTCCCTCCTCACAATAAACCCCTCAATATGTTTAAGCCTAAATATTGTAAGTGTCAATAGAAACCATATTTCATGTGATACACATTGCAAAGAATGTTACATCATAAAAGATGATGCTACAAAGTGAAAGAGGACACTATTGCATGAAGCAGGATGTTAACACGAGAAGGAAAATAATAGCATTCAACAACACCGAAATTGACAAAGAGTGTAGGAAAAGTTTCAAATCACCTCCAATGCCTTAATTTAACATCAAACATCTAACACAAAGGACAACTAACAAACTATTGTCAACAATATTGAACTAATAATATCACCAAGTATTTTTAACCTCTTTTTTATAATTTCATTTTATCATGTATACAATCTCAATTGTAATTTTATATGTGGTATTAAACTCGTCAAAAAAATATTAGTATTTACTATCAAGACTTTTTAATTCAAAGAAATTTCTAGATTACAACTTTCAACATGCTTTAAACCAAACAAATCCACAATATCTACTATATCATATAAAGCATTTATAGTGTTCTTGTTATATTTTTCCATGTATAAAAGAACCCTAACACCATAAAGAAACCAAAAATTTATTAAAAAACATAACCAAAAGAAATCTAACAAGTAAGGTGGTTGTTATATAAGTGACATCTAAGTTTTGACATGTCTTCCAATTCCATTTATGTTATGATTGTTTTATGTGTGCATGGTAATTTCATTTGAATACTAGAACTACAACATATGTGGCATGGTGTATGTTGGAGTAAGGTATTCTTGGCGAGAGAGTAACTAATGTGAGTATAATAGTGGGAAGATTGTTATATATACTCTATTATGTTCTCTTTATAATTATCATTGATAATGGAAGGAAAGGAAATTGAGTATTTTCCACTTCTAACTAATTCTTTTCAAAGGGGCATGGATGTTAAATTTTTGTATCATTTATCCGTGATTATTATTTTTATGTTTATTTTATGTACTTTCTATGTAACTACAATATTATTTCGTTGAAAAATTTAAGAAATTGATTCTAATATAGAATTAAATATTAATCTTTGTCAATTTGAAGAACAATTCAAGTAGGAGGGTACAAACATCTGTAAATTTTTAGCATGAATTAAAACTTGAGAATTTATAGATCATGTTAGTATTAGAGAATTTTAATGATTGAGTATTGTGAATAGTTATTTTTATTAATTAATATGATAGCGACAATGTCTCAAACTAGGTATTTCAAAAAGAAGATGGAATCAAGGGATGGGAAAAATATTGAAAAGGGTGAAGAAAAACTTAGAAGTGTAAGATTAATGGCACATTGTCATAGTAACAGAAAGAAAAAAATACACAAGAATAAGAAAAACATAGATATTTGATGTTATCAAGAGATGTTGAAAGAAAAATATCATAATACGGTGAATATTCAATAATGTCACTATGTTATAAAGGAAATGGACAACACTCATCTAGTTTTTAACTTAAAGCATCTAAAAATTAAATATGTGTTTTAAATATTGAAATGATGTAAACTAATAAATATAATTTTCTAGTGTAGTTTGCATTTGTATTTTTTAAATTCATAAATTATCTAGCATTATTATTTTTAATTGGTAAAATGAAGGAATATATTGAGGCCTTCTCCTATACCTCAAAAACTGTCTACTTTTTTGAGGATGGAATACTGTAGACTTTTCCATCTTTGTGTCTATCTTAGCCCATAGTGAAGACCAGGAATTGTTGATGGATCTATTGTCCCTATTAGAAATAATGATTTTTGGCAAACCAAAATGAACCCAAACATGTTCAAAAAATAGCTTTGTAGTCTCTTCTGTAGAAATCATCTTCTTACATGCCACCATGATAGCCATCTTGGAAAATCTATCTACGACCACATATATACAATCATGACCTCGTCTGGCAGTTGGAAGCACAAACATAAAATCCATTGAAACGAACTGCCATTGTTTACCAGGGATAGGTAAGGGTAAGTACAAGCCTAGTTTATGATTTGTAGGCTTCACAATTGCATAGGTTGCACAAGCTTGAATATATGAAATGACAACATGTTTCAATTTTGGCCAATAAAAGTATTTTTGTAGGACAACAGTGGTCTTACTTATGCCAAAATGGCCTGCAACACAACTATAGTGTTCTTCCCATATCATCTTTTTGCGTTCTTCAATGGGAACACATATATTACCAACGTGACAAAGTATCCCATCTTGCAAGTAAAAATCAAGGACATACTTGCCTTCTACCAATTTGTTGTAGATATCAAAAAATCTGGGTTATTACCATATAATTGGGCCCAATCCATTGTTTGATGACCACATGAATCCAAAACCATTGTCAAAGATGTAGTTGGAGGCCTACTCAAAAAATCTGCCACTTTGTTATGGCTTCCCTTCTTATGAAAAATGTTGAGATGAAATTGTTGCAGATAAGTAGACCACCTTTGATGCCTATCATTCTGCAACTTCCCTTGTGTCTACAAAAATTGAAGGGGTTTGTGATCTATATGTATAACAATCTCCTTTCCCAAAATGTAATGCTTCCAATGTTTGCAAGCCTGAACGACGACATATAACTCCTTGTCATATGTGGGGTATCTACGAACAGTAACAGAAAAAGTCTCACTATGGTAGGCAACAATATTTCCATGTTGCATGAGTACAACACCAAGGGCATACTCAAATGCATCTATTTCTATTTCAAAGGATTGTTGTAGGTCTAGAAGGGCCAACATTGGTGCTAAGCATAGTCCAATTAAATTCCTGTTGATTTTTAATTCCTCAAATGCCTATTACTTTACATCTGTCCAATTAAATTTTTCTTGTGCTCCTGCTCCAACCCTCAATGACTAATTTAGAGGCCATGAAAAATGTGAGAAATCAAAAATAAACCCATGATAGAAGTTTGTCAGACCCAATAAACTGCGAAGCTCTGTCAGATTTTTAGGATATGGCCAGTCCTTGATAACTTGAATCTTTGTAGGGTTGACATGAACACCCTCACTGTCAATAATGGACCCCAAGTATTGGATTCTTTTCATACCAAAGGAACACTTTTCTATGTTTTCATAGAGTTTTTGTTTTTGTGGAGTTGAAAGCACTTGTTTAACATGTTGCAAATGCTCAGTCCATATTTTTATAAAGATGAGTATGTCATCTAGATACACAACCATAAAAGAGTCAATGAATGGCCTAAGCACATCATTCATTAGCCTCATGAAAGTGGCAGGGGTGTTAGTTAGCCCAAAAGGCATGGCCAACCATTCAAACAAACCTTCCTTAGATTTAAAAGTAGTCTTCCACACATCTAATGGGTCAATTGGTACTTGGTGATACCTAGACTTCAAGTCAATTTTGGTGAAGAACTTAGCCCCTCTAAGCTGGTCCAAGATATCATCGATCTGAGGAATTGGATATCTATTTTTCATAGTGATTTTATTTAATGCCTAATAATCAATACAGAGTTTCCATGTCTGATCTTTCTTCTTAGCAAGAACAATCGGGTTGCCACATGGTGAAGCACTTGGACGAATGTGTCCTTTATGAATTAACTCTTGAATCTTCCTCTTGATTTCATCATTCTCCAAGAATGACCTCCTATACACTGGTTCATTTGGTAATAGTGTCCTTGGAACTAGATCAATAGAATGTTTGACTTGACAATACATTGGAACCCCTACTGGTGAATTAAACACATTCTAATATTGCTTCAAGATTTGATCCATTTACTTTTGTTGGTCTGTTGTTGTGGCTACTTTACCATGTGTATTTAAAATGACTATTTTTTTTCCTTAGAATGAACCATAAGCAATACAAAAGCTCCAGTTTGAGCAATCAAACATTTACATTATTTAGCACTAATCAAAGATATAGATTATTTTGGACATACCTCTGGTATACGATGCTTTTGTTCACCAATCTTGATTGTCTCGTTGTGTGGTCTGGACTCATATACACCATGGAATTAATACATGTATGGTTTCCTTGACAAGACATCACATACATCCGAAGGTGTTATGTCGTGCAAATTATTTCATCCTTGAATGGTTTGATTATGTATGACAGACGACATTGTTTATTCACTTGAATATCTTGTCCTTGGCTTACCCATCCCATGTAGTATGGTTGCAGATGTTTTGTTGCCTTCAGATTTAGTCTCTTAACTATCTCCATATAAATTAAAATATTTTGGAAACCATTGTCAACAATAAAATGTAGAGCCTTTCCACCGACCCACATTTGTGAATGGAACAACTGTTCTCCATCCTCACAAGGAAATTTTTTAGCAATTGCAACTGTGGCATATGGGTGACATCTATGATTTGTTCATTATCATTTTGCTGAAAAGAGTCTATTGGTAATGATTCAGTCTCAACTTCCTCTCCACGTGTCTTTGTCATTAGATTTTTAATGGTTCTACAATCCTTAGTGTTATGAGATGCACTCTTATGTATGTCACACCACATACCTGTATCTTACGTCTTCTTGGTACCCCATGTCTTCTTTGTTGTTGGTGAATTTGAGGGACATTCTTTGGCCACTTGCTTCCCTATAAATTTATTGCTACCTTCACCCTTTTATTTATTTTTTACACAATACTCTTTCTTCTAGTTTTGTTTAAATTTCTCTTCAATTTTTATGGCATATTTGTAAGCAGTTGCTACTATTTTAATATTCAGAAAATTCATCTCAGTCTGGATATATCTATGAAGTACATTGCAATACTTCAACATGTGATGCTTCTCAAAATCCTTGAAGCCAAGTTTTGTGATAGAGCATAGAAGGTATTGGTGTAATCTTGCATAGATTGATCTTTCTTTTGTCGAAGCAACTGCCACTACATATATTTTTGTTCATAAGTATCCTTAGGGAAGTATGCTTCTTTGATATACTCCACAAATTCACCCCATGTAGGTTTGTTATCAAATTTTAACTCCTGTTCTGGTCCAATGGGTATTTCTCTATCTGTTACCTTGATTTCCCATGCTTGTTTCACATGGCTCTCAGCTTTAAGGAGGGAAAAAATTATTTTCTCCGCATTTAAGAAATGATTCATAGAGAAATATCGTTCCATTTTTTATAGCAATTCGTCAACAACATTAGCATCAATTTTTCCTTCAAAATTTGGGATGTCAAAATTTACTTGCACCTTGAATGGAGTGTATCCATGAAATGGTATTTCTGCCTCATTTGATTGCTCCTTACCTTGGCTTTGTCAGAATAGACGTACAAATTGATTCATCATTTCTTCTCATTGCTTATTCAAAGCTTCTTCCATCATTATCTTGATAGAGCCTAATGAATCACCCTTTTTCTTTCGCCATCTTTGGTCGTGTGCATCTCAAAGTAGGATAATACGACAAAATTTGTGTTTTTAATCCTAATCTTTGATAGCCTAACCTCGTATGAATTGACATTTAGGAGCATTCCTGCTCTGATACCATTGATCCAAATTTAAAAATCCGAAGACAATACCTAGCACACAACCTGTGATATTGTGAGAGTTTTCAAAAGAATAACAAACTCGAAGAGAGTTGTATATAGCTTCAAAACTAAATTATTTACATTCAAAACTGAAATATGCACATAGCAAGAGGAATTCCAATAGTCATCACATTGTTTGGAATTCAAAATTACAAAACTAAAGCAATAAAACATAAATTTTTCAAAAAAATATGTGTTATTTTGTACCCCAACTTGGCAAGGTCATAACTCCTAGCCCGATGGTTGAAATCTAAACTTCTCTACCTCATCGAAAAGGTCTTGTAGAGATCTAATTTCAATCCCTTAAGACCAATGCTTTGCTATTATTCTTAGAGGACCGATGAAAGTTTCAGACCCAAATTCCACTTTGAAGACCTCCGAAAATATGATTTACTAAAATGTAGAAAATACCAAAAAAAATGAATTTTTAGTATTTTCCATTTATGCTTGAACTAACACCTATGAATCACCCCTAGCCTATTCTGGATCAAATTGGGTTAGAGATGTTGATAGAAAAAGATCTATTAGTGGAAATATTTACACTATGTTTGGTGGTACAATTAGTTGAATGGGCAAGTGATAGTCTAGGGTCACTTTGTCCACAATATAAGTATATTGCATGTAAGCAACTCATTCTTGTAAGAAATCCATATAGCTTAACACATTACATTTAAATATTATCCCAGAGAAAAGATCCATTATAATTTATTGTGATAATTAAAGTATCATATTTCTAGAAAAGAACCCAATTTCATGTGAGGATGAAGCATATTGATTTATAGTACCAATTTTTTCAAGATATGGTAGGCGATAGGAGGGTGATGCTAGAAATGTTGACACTTTGAAGAATGTTGTACATGCACTTATGAAGCTAGTGATCATAGAAATTTTTTATGAGATTCTTGGCCCCTAGCAATGAGATTATGGTTTTGACACTCATTTTGTTCTTGAAAGGTGTTTGAGAAGTGGGAGAATGTTAGGAAAAGTTTCTCAAACTTTTTCATATTGATAAGATTACAAAAACTATAATTTTTTTGTTATAAAATTAAAAAACAAAAAGCTCAAATTATGGGTTACA
Organism: Sequoia sempervirens; assembly: GCA_007258455.2. Lineage (NCBI taxonomy): Eukaryota > Viridiplantae > Streptophyta > Pinopsida > Cupressales > Cupressaceae > Sequoia > Sequoia sempervirens. The sequence continues at coordinate 496,413,025 of VDFB02281492.1, read as the reverse complement.
GAGTTTGTTTTTGGCCAAAATAAAAGTATTGGGTAGTTTAGCATGACTAATGGTGGTTCCTATTGCATATTTCTCTTTGAATACCATAATTGAAAAAATGTGCCCAATTAACTTCCATCCAAGATCAAAAGTTATGGCCACTAGAAGTTTGTATAGGAAATGAGAAAAAAGTGTTAGTCACATAAATGAGTTGTAATGGGAAGTTATGACACATCATAAGACATCTATGATTTAAAAGAAAATAGAACCAAAATGGAATGCCTAATTTGGTGAGTGGATTATAAAACAATTATGGTAGGTGGAAGGAATATGCTATTTTTAGCTTGTGGACTCATCCTAAGATTTGGAATTTGGGTGCCACTCTTTGGATAGTTTTAACTTGTGGTTTTATAATTATCATTTGATGGATTCATGTATTGTATCTCCTATATGTGATTGTATTGTATCTCCTATATTTGATTTTTGAGATAGATTTTGTTTGTAGGTTTTTGTAGATATTTTCAATCTGTTAGAACTCCTCTAGATCTCTAGTTGGTGATACTTCTAAGAAGGGTTTCTTTGAAAGTGGATTGTAAATATGTTTTTTACTGAATAATGCATTAGGTTTCTTCTAAGTGTAGGGTTTTATCTCAAAATGGTTTCCCTCATGTACACTTTTGTTGTGGTATATTTTTTATTTTTTATTTTTATATGTTTGTATTCTTTTTATAATTGTTAAAAGTAAAAATTTTACAACAAATTTTAAAATTTTAGTGTAGGAAGCATTTATGTGTACCTTTCTTCCTTTCATAAATCAAAAGGAGACTTAGATCTCTACAAGAATAATAACATCGATTTCTATTTCCTCTTAGCACCTATTTCCCTTTCCTCTCCCTAAATCAAAGTTAATGGCCATGTCAATATCCTATTCATAAAAGGAGTAAGCTAGGGCAACTATGAAGGAGCGATTTTTTATTGATTGAAATATCAAATTTGCCACCAATCCTAAGAAGGAATTAATAATATAGGAGCAATATGTTAGTGTAGGTTTTTATTTTCCTAGTGGGTTAATTTATTTTCCCTTAGTCCTAGGTTTTTCCTAAACTTAATTAAGCTTTCTTAGGACCACTTTCCACTTTTGGTGGGCATCTCCACTTTTGGTGGTCCATATCCACTTTTTGTGGTTTATTCCTATTGGTTGGATTTGCCACTTACCTCCTCTCCTAAGTTCTATATAAACTCACTACCTAGCTTGTATTTACATCCAATCCATTCTTGCAATACTCTTGCATCCATTCATTCTCTTGCATTGTTGCATACTTTGACATACATGCACCTTGATGCATGCAGTCATTATTCATGCATATTTGTACTGTATCTTTTTAGCTTGGAAGCTCTTAATACAATTCTATGACATCGACATTACAGAATCTCTCAAAGTCCTAGTTTGCATTCTTATGCTTTTTTCCAGTTTATGTGACTTTGATTTTCTCTTAAAAAATTCCTTGGGTTATTCAATCTATTTCAGATTTCTAGCATGGTATCAGAGCTTTTTTTTTGAGAAATCTAAGTTCATAGATCCTGATTGAGAGACTGAGTTTCTTATAAAGATCTTGTAAATTCTCGTATGCTCTTCTCTTGCGTTTTAAACAATCTGGAGAATCAAAAAGGATTTGCAATGATCTAATAACCTCTTCATATTGCATATATGTTTTGTGAGATTTGCAGCATTTTTGCTTATATTGGCAGCATTTTTTAATGTTCCAACGCATCTATAAGACTCGAGAAAGTCAAATTTGGCTTTTGCTTCATCCAAATTGGAGATCATTTGACAAATTTGCAAATGGGGGTTTGAAGCTCAGATTTGCAAATAGCTTTTTACTAGAGTATTTTTGGCCCAAATGGACCTTTCCATTGCATTCAAAAGGCCCAAAAACCCCTATTCTCATATAAAATTTGTCTATTTTAGACAAATTTGTTTTTTGGCAAATTTTTCTTTTGCCAAGGGGTCATCATTGCAGGCAAAATTCAGCTTGTTTTTTAAAAAAATCATAACTTTTCGCTATAATGTATGTTTTCTACAAATGAGATATCATTGGAAAGCTGGAGATGAGCACTTTCCATCTACAAAGGTTTTGAAAAAAAAATCATTTTCTATCAGATATTGTAGGTTGAAGTTGTTGCATTTTTTCAACGAGCCATAACTTTCACCTTGGTGCTCTGATTTTTAGAAACAAATAGTTGTTGGAAAGGTATTGAAGAGAGCTAAATAGCTACAAAGATAATTTTTCCATATTTTATCTCAGATTCATTTTGTATCAAAATTATAATTTTGGTCATTGTGGGTCTATTGAGCATTGTATCTTGGAAAAAGCTTTGTAAATGCACTAATCATAAAGTGCCAACATTGTAATATCTTGGGAGGGTTGTTGGATGTTGTGGTTGTGTTGTTGATATTTTGTTTTCATTGATGTCAACACTATTAGCATTGATGTATTGAAGGTTGTATATGTCGAGGATATTGAGAAAATTGTTAGAGGAAAGAGTTGCAGATTGCCAGTGGAACAATGAAGGTGTCTTGATCCACATGTCTATGATAAATTGTTGTGGACTAAAGGGTTTATTGCTGAGAGTATCTATTTTATCCAATGGAAGTTTCAGAGGTCCGCGTGAAGTTTTGATCGTGTTATGAACAACTGTGTTCTGACAGTTTTTCTGTGGTTTTATGAGTGAAGTTGATATGATTCTAGTAATTTCAGTTGTTGCAGATGTCTCTATGTTGGTTCTTGTTGCGTGTGGATGCTTCTAGATCATTCTCTATCTTTGTTGCATGTCCGCATTGATTGGTGTGTTCGTGTTCAAAGATTTTTTTTCTCATATGTGTTCGGGTTTTCATGTTCTTGGCCAACATGGTGGTTGTAATGTGTTGTGGATCCTTGGAGATTAAAATATGAATATTTGGCACACTTGAGGATGTTGTTTTGGGTCACAACATAATATTGGCCGACGGTGTTTGATTCACATTGAAAATTTACTTGTAAATTTGGGACGACATTGAAAATATGTTTTATATTTTGTTTTGGCTGACGAAGTTGTTGATGTAATTCATGTTGCGGATATATAAGAGTGATTTTTTTATCATTTGGAGGTGTGCAAGTGAAGTGTGCAAGTCCTGTGTGTGAATATTGTTTAGATCATTTGAAGGAAAAAGTAGAGTGTGAAGAAGAGTGAAGAAGTTTTTATGTGCTTAACCAGAACTGTAACCAAGCATTAGTAGATGCTATTTTCTCAGTTCACAATCTAGATGGTTTTAATCTGAATATTTCTTGGGTAATGAGCCTTCTTGTATTTGAGCAGTGAGCTCTAGGAAGTGTGCCTGAATGCATGTGTATTCTCATTATTATTCTTTATACTTTTAATAGGTTATAATCTTGTGGACTAACATCCACTGTGGTTTTTCCCCTAACAGGGTTTCCACGTAAAAAATCTTGGTGTTCTCTGTGTTTCTAATGTGCTGAATATTTATGGTTTATTGTTCATTCATCAAATCTGAGATTAAAATTAAATTAAGTTTGAAAAGTTAAATATTCGATGACAACTGATTCACCCCCCCCTCTCAGTTGTTTGTCCCTATTTTTCCAACAATTGGTATCAGAGGAGGTTCCTCTAAAGAAGTTTTAAAACTTGAGGTGATTCGTGATGGCATCATACAAGAAGGACAACCCTATTGAAAAATGAGGTGTTTTCTTAGCTGAATACTCTATAAAACTTTAATATTGAAGATCTAAGTAAGCTTTTTCTTTGTTACATATATATTTTTTGTGGGTGATTATCTTGATTAATTCATTTTATTGTTGTAGAATGTAGAGAGAAGTTGATAGAAGAACTAGACAGGATATTAGAAATATTACACAAGATATAACGTGGAGAAACCCTTTTGAGAAAAAACTCCACCAAGAATTATTCTATTATTCAATCTTTGAATTACAATAGCTCCAATTCTTGCTTGAGAATGCTTCTTCTATCTTTTCCAATCTTCTTCACACCTGCAAATAAAAATTATCAAAACTCTCTTCAACTTGAATGAGATATAGAGACAATATGCAACCTTGTAATTTCCAAATGGTGATAATTACAATGCACAAGCTCAAGCCCTTGAAAAGGTACGCCATATTGCTTCAAGTGGAGTTCTACCGTGAAGACCAAAGCTTAGAACATGTGTTTTACCCATTTGGGCATCCCAAACTAAAGCTACAACTCATCCTTCACTTCGATGATAATTACAAAGCTCTTCCTCAAAGATGTGCCCAAAAGAGGGTCCCACTTAACAGAGCCTTCAAAAATATCTTATCATGCATTGGAGTTAATTCCAAGAAAGCATCTTGGGTGCCCAAGTTAGCTCCAAGTGATTTCTTGTTAATTGAAACATTTACTCAACACCATTCCCAAAGAATGGTCATCCCCTGTTAACTGGAGGTAGTCCATGTTATCTGTCATACAACTCAATGTTATTAGCCATGCATTCCAAGTTAATTGAAGTTAACTAACATACAACTGAAACTAACTGAAGACAACTGAACCATAACTGAACTAAACTAAACTAAACTAAACTGAACTAAACTAAACTAAACTGATTCTAAACTGAACTGAACTGAACTGATCTGAACTGAATTGAACTAAACTAAACTTCAAGCATGCAAACATCAAATCCTAACTCCTAGGATCTTTACATGCATTCAGAACTGTTAACTGTTACTCTGTATAGTTAATTGAACACAAGGTGAGTGTCACCTTACCATGTGTGCACCCACATGTTCCTATTATTTAGGAATAACTACAAATGTCAATTTCATGATTTATTTCATCAAATATTAATCTCATCCTAATCTTAGTGTTGTTGAACACATTCCAAGAACTTAGGAGATACATGAAATAATTAATGTTTAGGATTTGCAATTAAATGGCATCCTATTTCCAACATTCTCCCACTTGACATTATACATTGCAATTATTCTAAACAAGGAATAATAAAACAAGTACAAGACTCAAAGCCAATGGCCTTCTTGCACCAACTAATCAAACCATGCTAACTTCAAATGCAACCTGCATAATCATGAAGCTTCCAAGCAAATGATTAAAACCAAGAGAACTTATCTATATGGTTTCATAAGATAATCTGTAACATTAATTAAAGTGTTAACTTTGTCAATTAATACCTTCCCATTATCAACCAAACCAATACCTTTCCCAAGTCTTTGTATCCAAACTGCCTCTTTGGAGGCATGCTAAACCACCGAGTGTGTTGAATTCACATTCAACCAAGGTGTAGGCTCCTCGGTCTTTTCTGTTAAAAAATTTCTTTACAAGTAACCATTCCAACAAATGTCTCTTACCACAAGAGAACTCCAGCCTCACCTATTTCTCCAAGTATCCATGAGGACCTGTAACCAACCAATCCATGCCAAACTCCAAATGCAACACAACACTTTCATGAAGTAATCAAGAAAATGATTAATGTACCCAAAACTTAAGAGAACTACACAAGATCATTGTCAAAGCTCCAATCATGAATCGAGAACATAAACATGACATCCATGATCTAACCATCTCCTCTTAGGAGATCACATGCATCATAACATACTTATACATCCTAGTCTCAAGAGAACCATCCAATATGCCAAAACTCTAATCTAGAATCAGGAGTTAAACCATGACATAATAGCAACCACTCTAAACCAAGAACAAACCATATCCCCAATCACATGAAGATAACCTTACCAATGATGCATCCAAGTCACTGCCAACAACTCCGACTGAACCGTGGTACTGAGTTACACATGGCATCGTGACTATCATCCTCTCCATGAAGATTACTCTGAAACATGAAGCAAAGAGTTATCAAAAACAATATTAGCTGAAATAACCAATGCATCATTACTATTATCTGAGGACTCCTCTATAGAAGAATCAAAACTCTTTTTCTTGATCTTACAATCCTTCTTCACATGTCCTGGTTTCCCACAATTCCAACACTTGACCTTACTTCGTCCTTCTGACTTACCCTACCCTTCCCTTCCTTGTTTCCCTTAGGCTCATTTTTCTTAGGCCTACCTTTTACAAACAAGGCATCTTTGATTTCCTCCTTAAACTTCCTCCTCATCTCCTCTGATAGGAGAGTAGGAATAATTTTGTCCATCTTTGGATCTGCACCATTACCACTAATTGCAACAATTAGATTTTCCCAAGAATCTGGTAAAGAACAAAGTAATAAAATGCACTTATCCTCATCCTCTAGCTTTACATCTACAAATGCTAACTAATTGAGAATTAAATTGAAAGCATTTAAATGTTGTGCAACAGATTCACCGTCTTTCATTTTCAATGAATACTCTTAGTTTGATAAATATTCCCTATTCTTTTCCATAATTTATATGCATTGGTTTCCACTGAAACATTCAAAAGAACAACATCAACAAGACATAACCTTATTGTTCCTCTTGCCTTCTTATCTAACTTAGCCCAATCTTCATTTGAAATAGTTGTAGGTGTCTTTGTCTCATTATTAACCGCTAACCACTGATCTCTTTCGTCAAGAAGATCTTCCATTTTTAATTTCCACATTTCATAGTTAGAACCATTGAACCTTTCAATCTCTAACCTTGAATTCATTGCAACAAAACTTAATTCCAAAATCAGCAAATTACTAAAATAATAAGAGCTCCCACTAAGCCAATAAATCCTTCAAAATTTAAGAGAAAGGCGTCCCAATACTCTACCCAACCTTAGCTCTGATACCAAATGTTGAAAAATGAGGCGTTTTCTTAGTTTAATACTCTGTAAAACTTTAATATTGCTGATCTAAGTAAGCTTTTTCTTTGTTACATATATTCTTTGTGGGTGATTATCTTGATTAATTCATTTTACTCTTGTAGAATGCAGAGAGAAGTTGATAGAAGAACTAGACAGGATATTAGAAAGATTACACAAGATATAACATGGAGAAACCCTTTCGAAAAAAACTCCACCAAGAATTATTCTATTATTCAATCTCTGAATTACAATAGCTCCAATTCTTGCTTGAGAATGCTTCTATCTTTTCCAATCTTCTTCACACCTGCAAATAACAATTATCAAAACTCTCTTCAACTTGAATGAGATATAGAGACAATATGCAACCTTGTAATCTCCAAATGGTGATAATTACAATGCACAAGCTCAAGCCCTTGAAAAGGTACACCATATTGCTTCAAGTTGAGTTCTACCATGAAGACCAAAGCTTAGAATATGTGCTTTACCCATTTGGGCGTCCCAAACTAAAGCTACAACTCATCCTTCACTTCGGTGATAATTACAAAGCTCTTCCTCAAAGATGGCACCCAAAAGAGGGTCCCACTTAACAGAGCCTTTAGAAACATCTTATCATGCATTGGAGTTAATTCCAAGAAGCATCTTGGGCGCCCAAGTTAGCTCCAAGTGATTTCTTGTTAACTGAAACATTTACTCAACACCATTCCCAAAGAATGGTCATCCTTTATTAACTGGAGGTAGTCCCTGTTATCTGTCATACAACTCAATGTTATTAGCCATGCATTCCAAGTTAACTGAAGTTAACTAACATACAACTAAAACTAACTGAAGACAACTGAACCATAATTGAACTAAACTGAATTGAATTAAATTGATTCTGAACTGAACTGAACTGAACTGAACTGAACTAAACTGAATTGAACTGAACTGAACCGAACTAAACTGATCTGAATTGAACTGAATTGAACTTCAAGCATGCAAACATCAAATCATAACTCCTAGGATCTTTACATGCATTCAGAAGTGTTAACTGTTACTCCGTATAGTTAACTGAACACAAGGTGAGTGTCACCTTACCATGTGTGCACCCACATGTTCCTATTATTTAGGAATAACTACAAATGTCAATTTCATGATTTATTTCATCAAATATTAATCTCATCCTAATCTTAGTGTTGTTGAACACATTTCAAGAACTTAGAGATACATGAAATAATTAATGTTTAGGATTTGCAATTAAATGGCATCCTATTTCCAACAAACCCTAGATTTGATGGAACAAACTACTCGCTATGGAAAACCAGAATGGAATGTCATTTGAGGTGTTTAAGTGAACACTTCTGGAAGATTACAAAGAACAAATATAATATTCCTTAGAATGGTCCTTCCACTCCTGATGAGATTAAAGATGTTGAGAATAATATCAGGGCTATGGAAGCTTTGTTGAGTGCTCTGACGGATTCAAGATTGACAAATGTGATAGGTCTGAAGACAACTCATGAGATGTGGATGAAGCTAGAGAATTTGTATAAAGGAGATGTACATGTGAAGGTCACTAAGTTATAGAGTTTGAAAGGCGAGTATGAAAATTTGAAGATGGGTGAAGATGAAAATATTTCTTCTTTAATGCAAAGAGTAAATGAAATTGTGATGGGTATTAGATGTGCCAGTGGTATTCTGGATGAACAAGAAATTGTAGCTAAAGTGCTCAGATCATTACCTCCCTCCTACAAGTCAAAGGCTCATGCTATTGAAGAGTTCAGATCAGTAACAAATGTGACAAGAGATGTGCTGATTGGTAAACTTGTTGCTTTTGAGTTGAGTAAATTTGGTGATTCTACCCCCAAGATTGAATTTTCATTTAAGGCTTCTGTATCTGGAAGAAACAAGTAAAGGTATGATCTAGGAGAGATCTCTAGAAAGATATTCAAGTACGAGGAAGAGATGAAACAACTTGAAGAAGAAGAAAGAGAGGTTGAAGAGTTGGAAGCATTGATTGTGAAGAAAGAAGGCATAGGACTATAAAGGAAAGTTTCCTATTAAATTTTTCTCTTGCAGTAAAATAGGTCATTTTGCTTCAAGGTGTCCTGAAAGAGTTCCTAGGTCTAAGGCCTACAAACCTAGATTTCAAAAGAAGTGTTATTTTGCTGAAGAAGGTGTGACTAATGAAGAATCTGATAAAGAAAATGGAAATGAAGATGAATGGGTTTTCATTGCTATCAAGGAGAATGGTCTGGTGGCTACTGAATCTACTAAACTTGTGAGAGCTCTTGCAACCCGAAATGAAGAGAAGGATGAGTGGGTTATTGACAGTGGATGCTCACATCATATGATTGGTGACAAAAGAAAATTTGTAAGTCTAGAGAAATATGATGGTGGGGTTGTAAGATTCAGAGATAACAATGCTGGTGTGATCCATGGCAGAGGATCTATTTGTCTTGGTGGTAAACATAGCACTGATGATGTCCTTTATGTTGAAGGCTTAATGTATAACCTGTTGAGTGTTGGACAAATGGTGGACAAGGGTTATGATCTTTAGTTCAAGGATGGAAGATGCACAATACTTGGAAGTTATGGAAATATGATTACTTTAGATACAAAGACAAAAGGTAATATTTTTCACCTAAGTGTTGGTAATGTAAGTTGTTTAATTGCTCAAGTAGATGAAAGCTGGTTATGGCATAGGAGGTTGTTTCATGTGAATTTTGATAACATTGTCAAGGTAGGTTTCATTCAAGCAGTAAGAGATCTACCTAAGCTAGTGAAACTTGCTAACACAATATGCAAGGAATGCCAGATGGGTAAACAAACTAGTCTCTTTTCGAAGTAAAAAGCATCATTCTAATGGAGTACTGGAGCTGGTGCATACTGATCTATGTGGTCCCTCCAGAATCAGAGGTCTACAAGGAGAAAGGTATTTTATGTTGTTTATTGATGATTACTCTAGGATGATATGGGTTACTTTCTTAAGAGAAAAATGTGAAGCATTATAGAAGGTCAAAAGTTTCAAAGCTATGGCAGAGAATAAGAAAGGTCTGAAGATTAAATGTCTATGGTCAGATAGAGGTGGTGAGTTCACCTCTAGGGAGTTCAATTCTTTTTGTGAAGAGCATGGAATCAAAAGACAGTTATCTGCTCCCCGAACCCCTCAACAAAATGGAGTTGTAAAGAGAAAGAATAGAACAATTTTGGATGCTGCTAGAACAATGATGATTGAAGGAAATGTGCCTCACATCTATTTGAGAGAAGCTGTAAACATTATTGTGTACACTTTAAATCAAGTAAATGTTAATGGTATTTTTGGTAAGGCTCCTTTTTAGCTATGGTTTGGTTATAAGCCTACTATTAAATATTTCAAGATCTTTGGAAGCAAGTGCTACATTAAGAGAGATGAGGACATAGGAAAGTTTGATGCAAGGAGTGATGAAGAAATATTTCTAGGTTACTCTACCAAGAGCAAGGCTTAACGATGCTATAATAGGAGATTAAGAAAAATGGTTGAAAGTGCAAATGTCAGGGTTGATGAGGATTCTGCTAGATCATCTAGATATTGTGGATATAATTCAGATGACTAGCAAGATAGTTCAGACAAAGGGAAGAATGCTCAGACATAGAATCAAGTTCAAATTGTTCTGGTAAATCAAGAAATTCAAGAAGGAGAGACAAATGGAAGTGCAAAAGAAAGAACAAAAGAACCATAAGTGTGAGTGAATCCTAAAAATCCGAGGTATGTGAGATTGAATCATTTAGAAAATCAAATTATAGGAAACAAAAAAAGGTGTGCAGACTAGAAGAAGGATTGCAGAAGAGTATTGCTTGATTTCCAAAACTGAGGCTAAAAATGTCAATGAAGCTTGCAATGATGAATACTGGATGGAAGCTATGAAGGAAGAATTGATGCAGATTGAAAAGAATAATACATGGATTCTTTTTCCTAGACCTAAAGACAAAAATGTGATTGGTACTAAATGGGTCTTTTGGAATAAGTTGAATGAACAAAGTGAAGTGATTCAGAATAAATCAAGACTAGTATGTAAAGGGTATTCACAAATGGAAGGTATTGATTTTGAAGAAACCTTTGCCCCTGTTGCCAGAATTGAAGCTGTAAGATTATTTCTTGCTTATGCTACATATAAGAACTATAAAGTCTATCAAATGGATGTGAAGTCAACTTTTCTGAATGGTGAGTTAGAAGAAGAAGTATATGTTGAACAACTAGATGGATTTCAACTGACTAACAAGGAAGACATGGTTTGTGATTGAAGAAAGCGTTGTATGGACTCAAGCAAGCTCCCAGAGCCTGGTATGCTAGACTGGATAAATACTTACTGAAGCTTGGATTCAATAAAGGTACTGCTGACAACAACTTGTATTTTAAGTTGGATCATGATAAAGAGTTGATTATTGAAGTCTTTGTTGATGACATTATTTTTGAAGGAGATGATGATTTATGTTTGAAATTTGCTGATGAATGAAAAGTGAATTTGAAATGAGTATGATTGGAGAGATGAAGTTCTTTCTGGGATTGCAAGTCAATCAGTTAGACAATGGGATTTTCATATCTCAGTCCAAATATGCGAGAGAGTTATTGAAGAGTTTGGCATGGAAGACTCAAAGTCTGTTGGTACACCCATGGTAACCAAATGCGAGTTAACATAGAATGATGATTCTCCTAAGGCAAATCAAACAAGATACAAGTCAATGATTGGCAGATTTCTCTACTTAACTCAGACCAGACCAGACATCATGAATTTTGTATGTATGGTTGCTAGATTTTAGGCTGATCCAAAAGAATCTCATGTGACTACTGTAAAGAGAATCTTCAGATATCTGAAATGAACAGTTGATTTTGGGCTTTGGTATCCTAAAGATGACGATCTTACATTGAGTGCATTTATTGATGCGAATTGGGTAGGAGATGTAGATGACAGGAAAAGTACTAGTGGTGGTGCTTTCTTCCTGGGGAAGTAGCTAGTGTCTTGGTTGAGCAAAAAGCAGAATTCCATCTCCCTATCTACTGTTGAGGTAGAGTATATTGCTATTGCAAATAATTGTACTCAAGTGATATGGATGAAACATATGCTGAAAGATATCAGAGTAGTATATGATGAACCTATTGCCATATACTGTAACAACTCAAGTGCAATAAACATATCAAATAATCTGGTGCTACACTCTAAGACCAAGCATATATCAATCAAGTTTCATTTCCTATGGGAAAAAGTGAATGAGAAAGAAGTCAGATTGGAGTATGTGCCCACCAAAGAACAAGTTGTAGACATTTTCACCAAGTCGTTGCCAAAGGATACTTTTGAGTATCTCAGAGGAATGCTAGGGGTGATTAACCCTCCTGATATGAACTAGAGATGCATTTACTTGCATCAATCTATATGCTTCAAAGCTATATTTTGATCCAGATTGATGTTTCCATGGCTGCTACTTAGGGGGAGTAGTCAGATTTGTAGATATGTGGTTCATAGCTTGTATGTGGGAAGATAATGTTTATCTTTTCCATTGATGTCAAAGGGGGAGAAGATTTATGTGAAAAACTATGAATTATCTAGGGAGAAGAGTCTCGTGGGGAGAAGATCATGTAGAAGAAGTTGAGGAAGAAGAGTCAGAATCTAAGGGGGAGTAAGTGTTAATTGAGAGTTGTGTTGATGGTGTTTTTCACATCATGTGTTTCCATCAATGCCAAAGGGGGAGATTGTTGGATGTTGTGGTTGTGTTGCTGATATGTGGTTTTCATTGATGTCAACACTATTAGCATTGATGCATTGAAGACTATATATGTCGAGGATATTGAGAAAATTGTTAAAGGAAAGAGTTGCAGGTTGCCAGTGGAACAGTGAAGGTCATGAAGGTGTCTTGATCCGTACGTTGATGATCAATTATTGTGGACTAAAGGGTTTATTGCTAAGAGTATCTAATTTATCCACTGAAATTTTCAGAGGTCCGTGTGAAGTTTTGATCGTGTTATGAACAATTGTGTTCTGACAGTTTTTTTATGGTTTTTTGAGTGAAGTTGATACGATTCTAGTAATTTCAGTTGTTGTGGATGTATCTATGTTTGTTCTTGTTGCGTGTGGATGCTTCTAGATCATTCTCTATCTTTGTTGCATGTCTGCATTGATCAGTGTGTTCGTGGTCAAAGATTTTTTTTTCTCATATGTGTTTAGGTTTTCATGTTCTTGGCCGACATGGTGGTTGTAACGTGTTGTGGATCCTTGGAGATTGAAATTTGAATACTTGGTGTGCTCGAGGATGTAGTTTTGGGTCACAACATAATATTGGCCGACAGTGTTTGATTCACAATGAAAATTTACTTGTAAATTTGGGACGAGATTGAAAATATGTTTTATATTTTGTTTTGGCTGATGAAGTTGTTGATGTAATTCATGTTGCAGATATGTAAGAGTGATTGTTTTATATTTGGAAGTGTGCAAGTGAAGTGTGTGAGTCCTGTGTGTGAATATTGTTCAGATCATTCGAAGGCAGAAGCAGAGTGTGAAGAAGAGTGAAGAAGTGTTTATGTGCTTAACCAGAACTGTAACTAGACATTAGTAGATGCTATTTTCTCAGTTCACAATCCAGATGGTTTTAATCTGAATCTTTCTTGGGAAGTGAGCCCTCTTGTATTTGAGCAGTGAGCTCTAGGCAGTGTTCCTAAATGCATGTGCATTCTCATTATTATTCTTTATACTTTTAACAGGGTATAATCTTGTGGACTAACATCCACCGTGGTTTTTCCCCTAACAGGGTTTCCACGTAAAAAATATTGGTGTTCTTTGTGTTTCTGATGTGCTGACTGTTTATGGTTTATTGTTCATCCATCAAATCTAAGATTAAAATTAAATTAAGTTTTAAAAGTTAAATATTTTGTGATAACTGATTCACCCCTCCTCTCAGTTATTTGTCCCTGTTTTTCCAACAAGAGTAATTTATGAGACTAATGGAAAGGGGGGGTGTCTCTTGATGTCTCTTTTTGCATTCACTTAAAGTTGTTTTTTTTTCAATCTTGGGGGGATTCTACAAACAATTTATAATCATGAACTAAGATAAAGCTCCATTTACGGGGGTGTTAAGCATGTCTCTTAAAAGTTATTTCCATCCTTCTATTGTCAAGCTAACTTCAAAGAACTATTTTTCCTGGAAACAAGGGATAAAGAATCACTACCTTGAGCAGGATCTACTGCCCTATCTCCTTGGGCTCATTCTTGAGCCAAGTGACTATAATCAAAGGAATTGGTTTAACAATAATGACATGGTCTATGGACTAATATGTCTTACTATTTATGAGGATATTCTACATCATGTAGAGCACACTGAATGCCCTTTCACTGCTTGGACCATCATTCAACAATTGTATGGAGACATTGGATCTTCATCTGAAAGTGATGTTTCCTTGGAGAACCAAGCTATTTTGGATGATATTGAGACTTGTGTTTCCCCATCTTATGTGGACACATCTTGTGTGAATGATCAATTCATTGATACCCCATCACCATATACTGCTGCTACTTTAGATTCCAGTGTTGCTTCTTTGAAAGTTTATAGTGATTCTTTGTAGCAGAACATTCATTGTCTTTCAAATTTAGCTTGGGATGATCTCTTGACAAGTATTTCAGACTTTTCTATAGAGACACATATTGTAGATTTGGGGGACACTATTGATGATATTCATCTTCTCTTTGATGAAGGTGATTCTTCTTCAGTTGTTGTGAGGGAACACTTTGACCTTCTTGTTCAAACTCTACATGATCATTCATCACAGTTTGACATAAGTGTGGATACTTTGGATCAACATTTGGAGGATACATCTTTAGAGGAGATACTTGAGTCTTTGGATGATGTTCTACATCAGTCTCTAAGAGATTCTGAGTTTTCATTTTCAGCAGTGTGGCCTAGAACGCCTAATTTGATTGTGTGAGCCTTTAACATCGACATGGGGACACTGGAGCCGAGTTCAAAGACTTCATACATCTTGAGTTTTCTTCCTACATATTCCTTTCAGGTTTAGGGAGATAGCTCACATACACCTTTGCTTTTGTTTCTTCCTAAGGAGAGGAATGTTGTTTGATGATCGTGGACCATCTTCTACATCCAGTTTCGAGCATCTACCATTGGATCTCTTTAGGGGGTGGGATTCTTTGTCCTTCCACTTCATTTATCTCTCTATTATGGGGGGCGTACTTCCTTTTTGTGGGATGGGGCTTCTTCTTCTTTGGGGGGAATTTTATATGTACATGGGTACCTAACATGGCCTCATTTGTTGAGACCCATCATCTTGTACATCCTCCTAAGTTATGCTTAGAGGGGGGTGTTCGTGTAGGTTTTTATTTTCCTAGTGGATTAATTTATTTTCCCTTAGTCCTAGGTTTTTCCTACACTTAATTAAGCTCACTTAAGATAATAAAGTGAGTTTATTACTAGGAGATAAGTATGTGGTGTCACCTTCCTTATAGAGTGGAACCACTTTCCACTTTTGGTGGCATCCTTAACTTTTGGTGGTCCATCTCCATTTTTTGTGGTTTATTCCTATTGGTTGGATTTTCCACCTACCTCCTCTCCTAAGTCATATATAAACTCACTACCTAGCTTGTATTTGCATCCAATCCATTCTTGCAATACTCTTGCATCCATTCATTCTCTTGCATTGTTGCATACTTTGGCATACATGCACCTTGATGCATGCAGTCATTATTCATGCATATTTGCATTTTATATTTTCAACTTGGAAGCTCTTAATGCAATTATATCACATCAACATTGCATAATCTCTCAGAGTCTTGGTTTACATTCTTATATTTTTTTCCAGTTTATGTAACTTTTATTTTCTCTTAAAAAGTTCCTTGGGTTATTCAATCTATTTTAGATTTCTAACACAATAGTCAATTCACCACACAAAGGGAAGGACCATACAACTACCATAGGAGATCAATTAACATATAAGTAAATAGAATAGAGGGAGGGGAATCCTCCTTTATGTCCATTTTCAATTGGAACCCAAGGATGAGTAGAAGATGGGGAGATATAAAACCAATTAGAACTATCTTGCACCACCTCTTTTATTATCAAATTAGATAAATATGTCCCTGTCCATAATGTGGCATTTTTTGGTATATTTTGGTTTACCAAAAGGGAATTACGATATGATGTGACCAACATGGAAGCAACAACTACACTTGAATGTTAAATTTTCAAAATCTAGAGCTTTTTTCCAATTTTTATCCTCAATCTAGAGCCATGTCTTATCTTGAAGGCCTTTAGAAAATTTTACATCCAAATATATTACTATGGAAGTAGAGTGACCAAACCATAACTTTTGGGTATAAAGATAAAAATATGCCTTAAGTATTACTAATATCATAAAATAAGGCATAGTACCAAAACTAAATCTAAAGGTGATCTAGGAGGATTAACAAACTAGATACTTATAATAACACTCAAAAAATTCTCATGGATAGTAGCAACTATGGGACTACATATCAAATTTACGGTGCACCAAAGTACCTCTAGGATGCTCCAAGGAACATAGGGATCTATGTATTATCTCTATAAAACTCTACACATGCTTACGTAGTAGTGCAATACACTTTCCAAATTAAAAATATACTTCTAAAATAAACATACCTCAACCAATAAACATATGATTTCCACCATAGCCATAGTAGGATCCAATGCAATCTCTAGTAGAATTGCATCAAATTCATGCATATTCTCACTCCATCATCTTAATTGTCATTTGTAGTCTTTAGATGGAACTACTATCATGGTAACCAAGTTGGAACCCATGAGGCCCATGGTATGCCAAGCTACAAGCTTTCTCATCAAGGACATGTTAGTAGTTTATTACTCTCCAAAAGCACTATGGGATGAAAAATTAATCAAGGAAACTATTCCACTTTTGAAAAATGTGGTTCAAATTCCCAATGGTTTTGATCTCCATGACATGATTATTTGTAAACTATAAATACACAACTATGTCACATAGTCTAGCATTCATTCATACATCACTATAGAGATTTTGATTCATTCATGTAGGTGGAAGATAAATAGCCATACATATTTCTCAAGGGTATTTCACATATGGAGAAAATAGTTGGATAATAATACATTATTTATTTAGTTCCATATCTTTGTCTCTATTTAGTTTAATTGTTTATCAAATCTTCCACTTATTAAAACTTATATGGATTTTCATTTGGAAGTTTTTCCACCAGGATCATAACCTTGAGCCCCAAATAAGTGGTATCAAAGTGATTTTATTCGTACTTTCCATGTCCTTTTAAATTTGATTAAAGTACCTAAGCCCAGTATTAAGCTCTGAGATCCATCAAAATACTTTCCAACCTATTTCAATATGGCTAGATTGAAGAAACACTCCTGGATAAATAAAATTTCTTCTTAAACCAATTTGGAGAGATCCTCAAATAGGTGGCATGATTGGCCTCATCATCAAGCAAAGAATTTAGTATTTGGCTTCTCGAAATTTTTAGGTAAACCTGAGCATGCCAATTTTCAAGTGTATGATTAAAATAATTTATTTACATAATTGTATTTGATTAAATTAAATCTTACTTTTTCATGATGATTCCAATGATGAGGAAAAGATAAATAATTCCCTCTGTTGTAAATGTGTTATTAGTGTGTTGTCATTGATATCAAATTATGTTGTTATTACATGCACTACTATGTTGTCCTTAATGAATAGTTGTGTTGAAGGGTTGTAATGTTGTCATTGGTACACATTTATACCTTATCTTCTGAAGTTCATGGTTGGATGTCACTTGTCAATACACTTGTCAATGTGATTTTATTGATGTACTGTTACATATGTTCCTGATGAAAGACTTCAAATGGGGTATGAAGAGAAATGTATAAGTCTCCAAAATGTCAAAGGCACAAATATTTGCACCACAGAAGCTCAGTCAAATGCTCCACACTTCTACGTTGATAAATTTGTGCCCATGTAGATTGGACGATAGATCATTTCAGCTATGAGGTATGCATGTTCCAAGCTTCAGTGCATAAGTGTTACTACAAATATTTCCAGAGTTAATATAATAAGAACAAGTTAAGTCTCTCTGAGTGGTTACCTAAGGAAGTACAAGAAGTCTTCGCAGTTTACCGTATCATCTTATTTTTCCTTATGGTTTTTTATTTATATTTACATAGATAGTGTACCTGCTCAATTCAAGTTTCATATGGCTTGTTTCACCATTGGTGATTATGTATATGACAATGTGTTGTCTATGTTTTGGTAACTTGGAAGATTGTTTTTTTGATGATCTAATGACTTGTGCCAATAGGTAATTGTCTAAAAATGCTTAGCAAAGTGATTATGAGAAGTGTTGTTGAGGCTCATAGTGTTCTTTGTGAGAACTATGAATTGGCATTTGATCTTGTCTTGTATAGCGGTGAGACTAGAATTGATATTTTGGGTATTAAGTGTCTAAGACAATATGAAATAGTAAAAGGAGTGTAGATAAATGTTTTACAAGCCATATAATTATCATAGAGTGATCCATGCAAGGTGTTTAGTTTTTCTAGTACTGCCTTTGGTCTAGATTTGATACATGAAAGGTTAAATGTTTTTTGGGCTAAATTGATATGTTGAGATGCTTGTACTAGGTGTTTGGAAGTGTGTGTCAATTTGAAAATGTGTTCTATGGTAAAATAGGTCCTAACTATCTCTTGGTTTGAAATGCATATGATTCCTTCTTACCGTAGGTGTTTTTGGAGTCGACTTATTAGGTCAATGCACATCTCACGTTACTTGTTTCATCTTGATCGACAACGGGAATTTTTTTGAAACTTGCAGAGGATACAAATATAAGATCAAAGCTATTAAAAAGATGTATGAGTGTATGGTAAATGTTCAAAAAGATAATGTGTGAATAAGAAATTTGTAAAATCCATTTTGATAATGAAATGTGGTAAAGATCAATTCAAATATCTCAGTAGTGAGTGTATGTAAAAGTGCAAAGAAGAATGTGTGAGTATTCTATTGAAGATAGTGTGCCAAAGGAAATAGAGCTTGTTGAGTAAATGTATGTGCAAGTGTACCAAAAGAAGTGATTTGGAGGCAATAGAAGTATTGAAATATTACAATACTATGTGGAGGTTGTAACCTCTTTTGTAAGTGTCGTATTTTGTAGGGAGTTGCAAACTTCCATTGGTTGAAGCCATAAAACTTATTGTAAATCCTATTTTCATTTGTGAGGTTGGATTTGGACAGTACATCCGAGCATCTTTCTCATCATGGTTTTTCCCTTTTAGGTTTTTTCATGTAAATCTAGTGTTATGGTAGCTTTCTTATGTGTTCTTATGATTGTCATGATTTTCATTTGATTAATTTTTGATGGATGAAAAGAATTTGAATAAGTACTGATTCCCCCCCTCTCAGTACTATTGTTTGTTCAACAATTGGTATCAGAGCCAAGTGCCTTGATACAACCTAACAGCTAAGGTAGATCTTGGAGTGGAACATATGTGAACTGAAGCACTAACCAATGATAAGAATCCTCCAAAAGATGATAAAAACAAAGACATGAAAGTCTTTAATGAAGAAGATTGTGAGGTTGATTTTGAAGGAGAAATTTTCTCTACACTAGAAGATTTGAATGTAGCAAGGAAAGAAAATGGAGAATTTAAGATCAAATTCAAAGAGTCAAAAGAAACAATCGTCAATTTAAAATTTCAAGTTGAAGAAGGTAAAAGGGTTGCATATTGTTTGAACACTAAGATGAATGATAAATCAGTTGAATGCTCCAAGCTTGAAGAAGAAATTGTCTCCCTGAGGAAATAATTGGAGAAAGAAAAGGATCAAATAGACAAAGGCCTAAGACTTAAGAAAATCACCAACATCCTTGATGAGATAATTAGTTATCAAAGACTTGTAAAGAATAAGGGTGGTCTTGGATTTCAAAAAAGTCAAATATCAAAGATTGATATTCCTAAAATGAAAAAGGAAAAGGCATATGATGAAGACTATAAAAAAATAAATATAAGAAGTGGGAATTAGATAATGACTTCATAAAGGTTAACAATCAAAATAAGGGATTCAAGAGATCTCCTCCAAGATAGGCTGCTACTTCTAGGTTCTCTCTATCCTTTCATGGCTATTGTTATTCTTGTAATAAGTTTGGTCATAAGGTTATTAATTTTAGAACTAAGGCAAGAACAAATTATAATATGATTAATAACTCATTTGTGCATCCAATACATAATTCTATGATCTCTCATTAATTTTATGGTTACTACTATGCATGCAATAAGTTTGGTCATAGGGTTATTGATTGTAAAACTAAAGTAAGGATACATGGATTAGCCCCTAGATATAATATTGTTTGCTACAAGTATAATATATTTGGGCATAAAGCAAGATTTTATAAGAGTGGTTATGTGAAACTACTTGTTCATCACAGGAAGATGGAGGATACCTTGAATAGGCAGAAGAAGGAAACTACAAAAGTTAGGAAGAAGAAACAAGAGAAAGATAATGAGATGAATAATAACACTATGCTTGTGCATTATGCAAAAGACCTCATGATAGATTGAGATAGAACATTGGCTTAGGGGGAGCTACCTTCCACAAATTATTTTAACCCCCTAGAAAGTATAAGATACTAAACATTAAAACATGCAAGTTGATTTGTAATGGATGTTCTGAAGAATTTGATTGTTGAGTAAGTTAGAATCTGTAGCTCAAATGTCCAGAGCAAAAACATTGTTTGTGGAGGACTACAAAATGAATTTGGATCTCTATGAAGGCATAGATCACTCTAGAAATTTCTTACCTAAAAAGGAAAAGGTGCATTAATTATGAATAGCTAGGGGAAATTCAAGTTACTTATGCTTCATTTACACAATCTAGGCTCATTCAAAACCAAAGTATTTGCATTCAAAACTAAGAATGCATTCAAAAGTTCTTATGAATTTAAGTGAAATGTGTTGAAGATGAAACCCTAGTGACATAACACAAAGGTATTCTTCAAACCCCTAGTTTTTAAGGGTTTGAAAGGAATTATAATGGGGACTCCTCAAGCAGTTGATATTTCTGAGAAACTAAGGATGAAATACAAGAAATATCCTTTCAAAGCAATGTAAGTTGAAAAGGATGGTACTTTCTCCAAAGTACTTGCTGATGTGGTGTATATATAGGATGTGAGAATCTACATTCACCCCACCATCAATGAAATTGATCATATGAAGTTTGAAGAGTTGTAGAAAACCCTACTTGATGATGCTAGATACAAACTAGAGTTTAAAGGGGTTACATGTGTGGAAGGAATTCCCTGATTTTTGTGAAAATCATGAATAGGTAAGAATTATATTGAGTCAGATCCATGATGAATTCATTTACTTATATAAATCTTACCAAATCACAAAAGATGCAAACCTGGTTTATGTTTCATTAGACTAGTTATGGTGATGAAAGTAGTGAAGAATGAGAGGGTTATAGAATTGACTAGGGAAAAGTTTGACAAGAGAACCCTAAATGTCAATGAAATAATTGATCCAGGGGTTAAGCATGCCTCCATGGTAATTACATACAAAGTATACTACACAAATAGAGAAGATTCAACGACTAGTACCACAATCCACACTACACACCAAATGGTTAAAGAAGGAAAAGACTTTGATTTGTGTGAGTTGTTGAGGGAAAAGTTGATTGACAATCTCAAGAGAACAAATGAGACTAGATATAACTTCAAGTTTGGGTCCTTAATCATTTTCCTAGTATTCTATTTTTTGAATGAATTACCTAGTTTTAAGGGTAAAATCTATCAACAACACATTCATGTTGCCACACAAATTAGAAACCATATGAGAGGATTTGCAGATAAAGAAGCTTGTAACTCTACATATTAGGGATTCTTTAAGAATTTGCAAGCAAAAATACAAGATAGGGAGATAAATTCCTCTGGCATGGTGAGGAAGTATAAGGATGAAATCTCTTTTCTTGTTGACAAGGAATATTGATATATAGAGGTTGTGGAGCCAAGAAATTCTTGGATTCCAAAGTTTCCTTATGAGGTTTCACCTACAAAAATCAAGAATTATGTTAAAAACTTGTTGAAAAGGCCAAAAGATCCATCTACAGAAATATTTAGCACATACAGGAAAATCATGGATAAAATAATTAAAAAAAGGTGGATCACTCTCATGAAAACATGATAGAAAATATGTTTTAGAAATTAGGCATTCCATAGTTAACCAAGAAGGCACCTCAAACCTTTGCCAAGGCTCCGCAAAACATTCCCTTAGACCCTGAGGAAACTATCCCAGAGAAAATGCCAAGAAGGTCTTGTAGATCAACTTCTACAACTATTAATGCTCCACAAGTTACCACAACATCATTTCAGACTAGTTCCATAGGAAGAAGAGTTGCATTAGAAACATTGGCTCAAATGAAGACTACAAAGAAGAAGCATGTAAGGCCCAAGCAACCTACCAAAAGAAAAAAGATTCAAATAGAAGTAATTGAAGAGGAAGGAGAATAAGGGGAGGAAGGTACCTCTAAGATGAAGAGGAAAGAAAAGAATACTAAACAAACTTCTCCAGTGGCACCTCCTCATGAGCCTTTCTAATTAGAGTTGATTTTCAACGAGATTGTAAGTCATGGTATGTTAAAAGAAATTACAAAACTCCATCAGGATTTTCCACCAATAGATTAGAAAACTATTGAAAAGGAAATAGTAATGTACATGATCAAATATAATATGCCCCTAAGTGACATTATTCAAAAGTTTCCAAAGTGACTTGCTTAGGCCTTAAGGCGAAAAAGAGAAAAAGGCTATTGAAATGGATGAAAATCTAAGACAACAAGCTCTTGATAAGGTTAAATCTTCTATTTCCCAGGAAGAAAAAGATAAAATATCTCAAAAGAAATCTTAGGAGCTAAGGACAAAGCATAGAGTAGATACCCTCATAAGCATGGAGAAGGAGGATAGAGATAAGATTCAAAAGGAGACTAAAGAAGTAACAAACAAAATCCTTGAAGAAGTAAAAGAAGTTGAAATTGTGGAGTGACCACATATGTCTCCTCCCCACTCTGTAGTATCTCCTCCACACAATCAACATGTTTCTCAATATGACGTAAAATATCAAGTTGCACAAGATAAAGAAAGTGCTTTTCTTGATCATAATGGTGTGCAAAATAGTTCTCTAGATAACACTGATCAACAATATCAACATTTGGAGCATGATACACCAATTTCTAGAGAAAGTGCACAGGATAATCCAAAGGCCTCTTCACCTGCTTCTCCTCTTAACTCCATCAAGGAGTTTCTAACACAACAAAAATAGATCTTGCGTGTGATTGCTCCGCAACTGCTACAATTGCCAGTATTTGATGGACAAGTTAACTTGTTTGGTATTATACCTCTTCATAAGTTGTAACTTAGTGAACATTTTCACTTCTTAGCAAGAGAAGAGATATTGCAGTAATGGGTAGAAGGTATGAAAAGCTTGCTAGAGGCAATCAAAACTTTAGAAATAGAAATTCCTAATGCTAAGAAGGATTCCTCTTTGTCTCTCTCTTAGCAGTTAAAAAAATTAATGGATTCATTCAAAGAGAATTCTTCCTATCTTGAGAAGCAAGTTGAGATAAAAAAATAATAATAATAAATTGTCTAAAGCCTCTGAAAAATGTTCCAAGGCACATGACAAACTACAAGTAATCATAAAATATATTTAGAATGTATGGAGGAAGAAAAGGTCTTATACCTTTTCTTCTTACAATGGCCTACAACTACAAAGAATCTCAAGGTTCAGATAAATGCAATGGAAGTGTAGATCACAAATATGGATGCCACATATGATCTAGTGTAGGATAATGATGGTGCCATAAGGGCACAAGTAGAGAAATTTCACTCCCAGATACAACAATTACAAGATCAAAGTGATCAAATAAAAGGTCAAGTTAAACAATTGTGGGAGGCAGTGAGCTTGAGGTTAGCCTCACTAACTAGGCTTCTATAAAAAGAAAATTGATGCAAGAGAGTTTTCCTACAACTCTCTACACTTCAAAATTGACAAAAATATTTGATGAAATAAATTTAAACAAGGCACCAAAAATCAACAGCAAGAGTGATTCCTATTATCTCAATAACACTTGTAATTCAATGTGCAACACATACAATGAAATAGAGATATAATGGCAGTCCTAAGTACTAATATTACATGAAAATATCAAGGATGAATGTCTTGCTACATGAAAGATTAACAATCCCAGGTATGTAAACAATCTATCTTCCAATTCTTGTAATTTATCCTTTGCACCTGCACACAACTTCTAGAAATCAAAACATACAATCTCCAATGTCTAAAACAAATGATATACCACTAATTTTTTCCTTCCAACAGAAAAATCTAATCTTAAAATGCTTGTCTAGAAAGATGCTATGCCCAAAATGTCTTTTCCCAACAATCAAGAACCAAAACAAGAAGAATAACCCCCAAAAATAATTAATCAAAACCACCACAAAACTCTATCATAACCACCACTCTAAAATCCTATGCGCCTTTCTTGAAAAATTAGTTATAGACAACAAATTACCTTCTTTCCAACTCCCAATGCATGTTGGATTCTTCTCTTCCTTGGCAAGCCACTACAAGTCGACATCGTCATCCATCAATTCTCCATTTTGGATTTCCAATTCAAATTTTGCACTCCACTCTACCCGAACATCCAAATCATGCTTGTAGCATGATGCTCACTCATTTCAAAGTCAAATATTCCTCCACTATCAAAATCCAATGCCCAAATTGCCTTTTTGGCAATAAAATTAAAATATTAATAAATCGAGCACGCTTCCCATGGTGAAAATCAACCCAAAACATGTCCAACTAACTTAATCTTATTTTTTACTTTTTATTTTTATATCACTCCAAAATATGCATGAAAATGAATTCACAACAAAATTTAAATAAAATTTTAACTTTGTCAGTTGGCTTGCAACCATGGATGTACCTGCATCAGACACCCATAGTAGAAGAAAAGTGACCCTGTCACTTCTCAAGAGGGTAACCAAGGTGAATAACCTTAGCTTCAGACAAACATGATGAATCTTCTACAGGCCTTCCAAACCACTTCACCAAATACTCCATATACTACTTCTTCCTTGTGCACTTACTCACCCTATTGTCTAAGATTGATTCTATTTTCTCCTTCTCCAAAGTAGGTGTTGGTGTATGTAATTGTTCACCTATTGTACCTTCATCACTTTAAGCATCATGCAACTTTGTTAGATTATAAATATTTAAAATAGGTGAAATATTAAGCTCACTCGACAACTCTACTTGATATGCATTACCTGAATCATGCCTGCTCACAATTTTGCAAGGCCCAAACTTCTTCATTTTCAACTTGTTGTAAGTACCTATTGGAAATATTTATTTTCTCATATGTACCATTACCTCATCACCAACTTGAAACTTCTTATTCCTCCTCTTCAAATCAACCTTAGAATTATACTGAAAATTTCATTTTATTGATGTGACTTCTTGCCTCTTCATGTATGCTCTTTATGTGATCAACAAAGTCCTCTACTTCTACACTTTTATTTTCAACATTATCAAATTTTCAAATATGAAACAACTCTTGGGCTGCTGCCATAAACTATTTGGAATGGATATTTACTTATACTTCTATTCACTGAGTTTTTGTATGCAAATTTTGCTTGAGGTAGAATCAAATCCCTCCCCTTTGGCTTGTCTCCAACTAGCCATCTCAAAAAATTACCCAAGCTCCTATTTACCACCCCTATTTGACTGTCTATTTGAGGATGGTAGGTTGATGAAAAATTCAAATCAGTCCCTAGCTTCTTCTATAATGTCCTAAAAAATTATCCTACAAACTTTTTGTCTCTATTTGAAATAATGCTCTTCAAAAGACCATGTAGCCTTACTACTTCCCTGAAAAACAACTTTGCAACATGCAAAACATCATTAGTATTTTTACATGGAATTAAATAAGTCATATTTGAAAACCTATCTACCACCACAAACATTGAATCATATCCCCTTTGGGTCCTTGGAAAGCCTAAAACAATTTCTATACTAATCTCTTCCCATGGCCTCTCGAGTACCGAGTAAGGCTGATATAAACCCATGTTTTGACTAGTCCCTTTTGCCACTTGACAAATCATACAACTTTACACATATTTTCTGATATATTGCCGCAACTGAGGCTAATAATATTGTTCTCCAACAAGTGCTATAGTTTTATCAATACCAAAATGTCCTGCAAGTCCTCCACTATGTTTTTCCTTAACCAAATTCATTCTCATTGCACTTCTAAAAATGCACAATTTGTTACCTTTGAACAACATACCATATTGGATTAAATAATATAACCACTTGGTCCTATTAGATGTAATAGGTTCCTTGTAGTCCATCCAAGCCTCTGCAAAATCTATAGCCTCTTCATACAACTCCTTCAACTCATTGAATTCAACAACCTCAACCTGAATCTCAATCAACAAACCCTGCCTTCTACTCAATGCATCTGCAACCCTGTTAGACTTCACACCTCTATGTTTCAAAACAAAAATATAACTTTGCAAAAACTCTACCCATTTCATATGCCTCTGATTTAACTTCCCTTCACTACTCAAATATTGAAGTGCTTGATGACCAGTAAACAAAACAAACTCCTTAGGAAAAAGATAATGTCTCCACTTTTTCAATGCTTTCACAATAGCATAAAATTCTTGATCATAAACTGAATATTTTATTTTTGCATCATTTAACTTCTCACTAAAGTAAGAAATGGGTTTACCTTCTTGACTTAGGATAGCTCTAATCACATTACCACTTGCATCACAATCAACTTGGAATACTTTGCTAAAATATGGAAGTGCTAAAACAAGTTGCTCTATCACTTTAGCCGTCAACAAATCAAAACTTCTTGTTGCTCATGTAGTCCATCTAAAATATCTTTTGTCCCATCTATAATATTGGGGAGATGCCCAAATGAACTGGAATCTTGGCTCTTTGTAGCCAACTGCCACACAAGTATTGAGTTCTCTTGACATTCTCCATGATATGATGAACAAATTCAGACTTCTTATGGCTTGAAACTTCAATAGCTCCCTTATGCTCCACACCCAAATCGCAAGTGCCAATCTTGGAAGGTTCTTCTACCTTATTCGCTTCATGTGAAGTGGCTGTTATGACTGAAGGAATAAGACTGCTGTCATGAATCAGAAAATCAGAACTTCTATCATACCTTATCATGCCATCCCCTAGTTCCTCAATCACGTCCTCTTCCTTGGCTTCATATCTTCCTACAAGTGCAGATCCAAAAGGTGGATCAAACTGAAAATCAGTTGCCTCCAATCTGAATCGGACCTCTACCCCCTTTGGCTGTCATGTCATGATATTGTGAAGGTAGGGGACTACTGTTATACATTAGAAGTTCAATCCTTCCCTCTTCTTCTTCCATGAATGGGTGCTCACTCATTAGTGCAGGTCCAAGGGATGTCTTCAATGGAAAATCAAGTGTGCCATGTGCCATAACTTCTGTCCCATGGCTGCAAGCTAAATATTCATGTGTATAGACCTCTTTTATCTTCATGACTTCATCATGGGATCCTCTATGTCCTCCTTCCATGTCTCCACACTTTGTCATCTTCCAATAAAGCTGATCCTCGTGATCTTCCAATTCTTGAAGAGTCCTTTGAGTGCTCCTCAAGGAATCCACTGCATCCTCAAGCTCAAGGGTGAGCTTGTCCACCTCATCTTCTTTTCTTCTCAAAGCATCCGAGTGAATCTCACCAAGTGTGAGGAGATGATCTTTGTCGACAAGTAAGTGTAGGTAGTGTGACTTCACTACCACCAAAGCCTCCTTGAGTTCGTGCAAGTCATCAAGAGATATACCTCCTTCAAAATATGCATGATTCCCTAGAGCCTTCCAACACAAACCTGCCATCATCTTATGAACATGATCAAAATGAGCTAGGGCTGCCACAATCTTACCTTTGTTTACCTTCAATTGTCCTTCCAGGTTATGTGACTGATGAGACCCATCATCTCCATGCAAAATTTATGTTTGGTCTTCATAAATGTGCACCTCCAAATCAACTTCCTTCATGGACTCTTCTTCGTTACATCCATGTGTAGAAACTAGGTCATCATTATGCTCCATCAAACTTCAAAGGATCTCCATCAAAATAATGAGTAGAGTCTTCCACATCATGATCTTCCTCATTGGCTGGTCTAGAAAGAGTAAGCACAGCTATGACCTCCTTAACCACCAAGGGATTCTTCAAATCTTGCAATGTCAAATTAATCTTATCCAATTCACTTTGTTCACTACATATTGAAATTTCTGAGTTGCTCACATATGTATGGGCAACATCCAACTCAAGGGCACCCAAACCACAATTTGATTCCTTGCCAAAATGATGTAAAGGTGATGAAGCAATTCGAGGCTCAATTAATGAAACATCACAAGAACCCATACCTTCATGTAGCTGATCTAACATGGTTGGGTTGACAATCTTCATGACGATATCTTCAATCTTCATGTGCTCTTCATTTGTAGCTTCAATAGGTGAATCTCCTTTGTCCTTGTCCTCATAGGGCTGAAGTGAAGTTTTAAACATGTCTTCTTTAGGGCTGCATGTTGACATTTTTGTCCTTATAATTACTTGTAGGCTGCAAGTCACACACAAGCATTTCTTCGTCTTCTTCTTCTAATCTACCCAAAAATTGATTGAATGTGAGAACATCTCGAATTTTAGGAAGAGAGTGATATTCATTAAATCTGGTACAAATATATCCATGAAATATAATTGCATCCATAGTTCCAAATGTAGAAGACACATCAACCAACCGCTGAAATTTGATATGCAAATGCTAACACCACAGGCTGGCAGGATCAAGGCTCTCATACCACTATAATATCCCCAATGGGATCTACCCTAAAAATTTTGATTTATGCCCTATATTTCTGATTTATATTTCTGCACTTTTCTGATTTAGTTTTTTGCTCAAACCCTAGGACTGAATTCCAATTTTTATTTTTAGAATGATAAACATTTATAGGCATCCAATAAACATATACCAAACATCCATAAACTATGCCGAACATGTAGATAACATCAATTATGATAGCATCCATGAAAACCGACCATCCAAATGCCAAACATAGGTTCAATAAATCTGATTTCTGATTAAAGAAGTCTGTTGCTACAAAACTGAATAATCTGGACTGATGTTACAATGAATTCATGGGCTCAAACATGCCAAATATATGCCCAGATTTCTGCTCTGCAATTCAGATCTAAATCTTTGATTGTACATACCAAATATATGCAAAATATTCTTCAAATGTCAAACCCTAGATGGGTGAATTCCTCCTTGGCAAGTGCTTAGGGTTTGCTGCTCCAAATATGCAAAATTTCCCCCAAAGGTGGGTGCTCAGATCTGCTCCAAAGTTCTACTCTAAAATGATATGAAATCTGCTCCAAATTATGACCTAATTCTGCCCCAAAATGTTATGCAAATTCCCAAACTTGAAATCCTCCAATGAAGTGCAAGTAGACCTCCATTATGAAGTCTTCCCAAGATGAGATTGGGTTTTCGTCCAACTCACCCTTTATTCTCAAGGGTTTTCGTCCTTGGAATAAGCTGCTCAAAAGTGCAGAACAAAGTAATAGAAATAACAATTCCAATATGATATGAAATGCCTCGAAAGATCTTGTATTTATACATATTTCCCTTCTTCTTCTCTATGCTGGCCGACCTAGGCAAAATTGCTAATAATTTCTCACTTTTTCCCCATCTCAAGGTCGACCCCTTAAATCTTATTGGCGCCCCACTAACTCTGGCCGACCAAGACTTAAATTTTATTACCTTCAAGAAGGTTGACTCACCACTGGCTTTCACTTTGGCCAACCTAGGAAAAAATATAAACGTTTTATTGTTTTTCTTCACAAGGTCGACTTGCTTTTCTTTAACTTGAGCCGACCTACTTTTCTTACTTGAGCCAACCTAGGAAAAGGTATTAATGTTTGCTCCTTGAGTGGATAAATTATTTTATTCAAAATGGATGTATCAAAGGCATTGGAAAAATATGTCAAATCACCTCCAACATTCGAAATGCCCACCAAAAATCTTGAAATGTGGAAAATAGAACATCAACTCTCCAAGGTGATCACACACCGAAAAGAGGGGACATTACAAATTTGTGCCCACAAATAAAGCTTTTCCCCCTAAAAATTAAAATAGAAAAAACAACTTTATATTAAGCAAATGATAGGCAAGGAGCACAAAGAATATCTAGTTAAATGGAAGAACAAACCTGTTGAAGATGATGCATGGTTGAGCCCAACTAAGGTAACCAGTTGGGGTTAAATTTATTGCAATTCAACCTTTATCTCTAAGCTAAATTAAACTTTTATTAATGAGTAGGGGCTCACATTTTATTAATGTAGGAGGCCTAATGAGGGCATCTAGCAACCATACTAATCTGCATTAATTTTAAACATATACTTAGGGTTGATATTGTTCAATTTTGCATCTTTGGTATCTAGTTATGTCTTGAGAAAGGAATAACATTTCTATTGCCTTTTTGAATTTAAGACATTTGGGAAACATTTAATATATCCCTCCATGGTGCCCATCCACATCCTTGATGATTTCAAATTCCTTTGTGTAGAGATTTAATTATTTCTAAAATTGTTTGTCATGTACAACCAATATGACACATGGTAAAGTAGCCTAGGAGGGCAGCATATTTATGAAAAGGCAAGACAATTTAAAAAAAAAAGAGGCACAAAACAAGAGAGCAATCATTTAGAAAAAAAAAATAGTGTTTTCCTTGTATAAAATAATAGTTCGGGAGGTGCTTTATGGAAAAGACAAAAAGACTGTTTTCCTTTGTTTTCAATGTTGCACCTAGTTGGATAATCATTTGCAGGCATGTATGAGGAAGATGAGCTCCATACAAGGGTAAGGGGCTATTTTAGAAGAGGGAAAGAGGGTGTTGTAGGTTACAAATGTGTTTTGATGCTTTCAAGTGACTGCCATAATTTGGTAGGTGTCCCATAGTGAAGAAAGCTAAAAAAATTAACATTTTTAGAACAGGTGATGTTGCATTTTCATGAACAATGAGTGTTATCAGCCCTCAATGAGTTAGATATAAGCCTCACAACAATTTTAGTAGTTCAAAAAGGTTTAGTTCCTTTATTTAAGTTTCTTATGATCAATTTAAGACATCCAAACTCATATTTTCTAGCCACAATAAGTGAAGAATAGATGTTTTATTTGTGCATATTTAGTCACATTTAAATTCTCTGTGCATGTATTAAAGAAAACATACTTTTGTGTTGATATAACTCTTTCCAACTATAATATGCTTGTTCTTTTCATAAAAAATAGTGTTGATTGCTGTTTGATTTGTGGCTCAGTAAATTTGTTTAAGGCTAAGGAGGCTAAGATGTTGGTTGCCCAAGCAAAACAACACTTGCAAGAGATCAAGGAACATTGTAACCATCTAGATCAAGCAAAGAGACAAAGGGAGTCACACCTTGGATCTCTATTTCTTCCAAGCGAAGAATGCATAGTGGTGGAACAAGCAAAGGAAAAGTCTCTTGAAGAAAACAAGCAAGAAGAGAATGCAAATTTGGGTGGACAAGTGGAAAGGTATGATTTAGAAAATTTGGTTCATGTACCTAATTTGCATCATGAGTTGCCTTTATTTGAGGGCCCCTTGAAGGCCCAAACCCTAGAGGAGGTTAGAGTAGTTGAGTATACACTTAGTGGATCAACCACTATTGTCAAATGTTCACATGAAGAGGGAGTCATAAGTGATTCAGTTTGTGGTGATTCATTGGTCTTTCCTGGAGAAGAAAAAGAGTTGGTTGGCGACGAGGTGCAACCCCATTATCCTATGGATTCTTTGGTAGTGTTGGAGGCTTCTCTATTCCAGAGATTGGTGATGCATGTCATGGAGACACTTGCATTTATGTGGCATACTTTTGGGTTGCAGCTGGCCTATGAGCCTAGGTATGGAGACATTGCTATGATTTGTGATTTTGAGGCACTAATGTTTGTATTGTAGCTGGAATATGGTGTTGGGCATGGAGGGTGAGCATGTCTGCATTGGTGTTCCAGCCCCAGTTTGTGAGAACCTACTCCCTACATTGATAGGAGATGGATGTTCTACTTTATGGAACATGGATTTCTTACATAAATCTTGAAGGAAAGCCCTTGTTCGAGAGTTTGGAGGAGAGTTGCATCATCTCCTCACCATTGGAGAGTGGCATAGGGTTGATACTCTATCATCCTATGACCTTGGCAGAGTTATTTGCATCCACATAGGTCTGATTTTCAGTCAGTCATGAAGTAGCTGTTCTGTTCTATATCAGCAACTTGGAAGGAGCTGTTATACATTTTTTTGCACCTATGTTGGGTATTCCTCACATCCATGGGAGATCTACAGGAGTCAGAGGGCAGCTTTGTGTTTTGGGCACCTTGAAATACTTCCATTTCCTCATGCTTGATGGATGTAGGGACATGGTGATCCAAGTGGTGGCATGCTTGACACATCACTTCCTTGGGATCTTGATGAGTTGCTTCACAACTCATGGAGCGATGTGATGAATTTGACAAAGTGGAGCAGCAGAAGCTTGAAGACTTGTTGTGTTTCAGAGTTCGCATTCTTCATATTCTTCTTGGGAGAGGCACCCACAAGTTGAAGAGTTATATGATCATGGGACATTTGATTGGATGGAGATAATTGTCATTTGACAGTATTTTGCAGCATGCAGATTTGTCATTGCTTGAGGACAAGCAATCTCGGAAGGGAGGATTGTAATGTCCCCTCTTTTCGGTGTGATCACCTTGGAGAGCCGATGTTCTATTTTCCACATTTCAGGATTTTTGGTGGGAATTTTGAATGTTGGAGGTGATTTGACATATTTTTTTGATGTCTTTGATACATCCATTTTGAATAAAATAATTTATCCACTCAAGAAGTGAACATTAATACCTTTTACTAGGCCAACTCAAGTTAAAGAAAAGCATGACAACCTTATGAAGAAAAACAATAAAACGTTTATATTTTTTCCTAGGTTGGCCAAAGTGAAATCCAATGATGAGTCAACCTTCTTGAAGGTAAGAAAATTTAAGTCTTGGTCGGCTAGAGTTAGTGGAGTGCCAATAAGACTTAAAGGGTCAGCCTTGAGATGGGGAAAAAGTGAGAAATTAATAGCAATTTTGCCTAGGTCAGCAAGCATAGAGAAGAAGGGAAATATGTATAGATACAAGATCTTTGGAGGCATTTCATATCATATTGGAATTGTTATTTCTGTTACTTTGGCCTGCGTTTTTGAGCAGCTTATTCCAAGGACAAAAACCCTTGAGAATAAAGGTTGAGTTGGACGAAAACCCAATCTCATCTTGAAAAGACTTCATAACGGAGGTCTACCTGCACTTCATTGGAGGATTTCGAGTTTGGAGCAGAATTTGCATAACATTTTGGGGTAGAATTAGGTCTTGATTTTCATGGATGCTATCATAATTGATGTTATCTACATGTTTGGCATAGTTTATGGATGTTTGGTATATGTTTATTGGATGCCTATAAGTGTTTATCATTCTGAAAATAAAAATATGAATTCAGTCCAAGGGTTTGAGTAGAAAACTAAATCAGAAAGGTGCAAAAATATAAATAATTTTTTTTAAGGCAAATCCCATTGGGGATATTACAAAATTTGTAATTGCCTATAAAGGAAAAGCAAGTGCCCCTCTTGAAAGCATCCATTATGTCATTTATTCAGACGAATTTTTGAATTCCAACTCTTAAGGACAAAACCCCTTTAGAAGCATAAACTAGAGCACAAAAACCCTCTTGAGTTTGGAGAGGTTTGAGGAAGAAAACCTTCACTTCCTTATTTACGTTGGATGCAAATTTGAGCAGTAATTATTCTAAATCTATTGGGTAAATTGTTATTTCAGTGCTACCTCTGTAAATATTGATTTACTACACCTCATCCTGGTGCAATCTGCCCTTTATTTTTGTGCTAATTCAATTACAAATAATATAGGTGCTGGGCAAACTAGTCTGATTTTATTTTCTGCATTGGTACTGTTATGAATAAGGTTGAAAATCATTTAATTAAATTGCTGGTGCTTATTTAAATTTTAGACATTATTCATTGTTGTTCTGACTTTGACTCCATTGCATTATTGCTGCCACCTGGGTAGTTGTTGCCTTGACTTGATTGATAGGTGGATTAATATTCAATAACAATTTATAATTATTGGTCAATTTATATAATACATATGTGCCCTAAATTCTGGAATTTTGTGATCCTTAACTTGGTGCATATATTAGGAAATATTGTTCTGAATATTGGATCCCTTGCTCTGTTATTCCATCTGTTATCATAAACTGTTTCACCCTAAATCAGGGTTTACAGCTTCAGAAATTCCTAGATCTGATCATGGTGATTTGCTATTCTGAATTATAGTTAATTCTAAATTTTCGTTATGGGTTCCAACCTAGGTTTGACTTTAAATTTTGGTTCCATTATTGGTTATGTTAACCATTAAAAATCTAAAAAATACCATTGTATTGATCACCATATACTTTGTTTTCAATAAAATTCAAAAACTAATAAAATACATTAGTTAGCTCTCTTTCCAGCTATGGTTGGATTTTTATACTTTAATACTCATAGTATTGATTTTATCATTTGCTCTATAGTCATTTCAAAAATAAAAATAAAAATTAAAAACAAAAAATTCATATAATTTCCAAAATTTTAACAAGGGACATTACATTTGACTATCTTCAACATTTAGTAATTGTGGCTACAAGGGCCATGGTAAAATGGAAACTACAGATTGCTTAAAAGGGCAAAGTCAAATTTGAAAACATGAGAAGAGCCATCTTAGGCCATATATTCAGCTATAGCCCTATATTTTCATGTCTTTGCATCTAATGCTCGTGGCAATTAGCTTGAGAACTTCAAATTGTAATGTCCCCATTTTTAGCACTACATTTTTCAGTGATTGATGGCCTATCCCCAGTGTGCTGTAGGCTAGTCAGAGGCAGAATTAGGGTTTCTGGTTACTTGATGGTTTCTTCTAAAGATTCTGGGGTTTGCATGTTGGAGTTTGGTTGTTTGGATTCTGGATTCCTTCTGGGTTTTTAGAGAGCTTCGCAGTGGTATGACATGCAATTACGTCGGGCAACCTTTCCGGACTTACTATTTTTAGTAAGTTATGACGGCTACATCAGGGAGTTTGAGATTTTGGATTGCGGAATCTTTCTGGGTTTTCAAAAAGCTTCACAATGGTATCACATGCACTTTGATCCGAGCAACTTTCAAAATTTACTATTTTTAGTAAATTCTATTTTTGGCAGTGTTTCAGTGGGCATTAGCTCAACAGGCTCTCCTCTTCAGGCACTTCAGTTGATAGTGTTGATTTTGGCTTGAAGGAAAATTTATTGAGGGATATTGAATTATTTAAGTGCTAAGGTTATATTTTAATGTTATATTTTCACATTAACCCCTTGGCCTAGCTTCACAACTTCAAGTTGTGTTTAAAAAAGGGGACTTTAAGGGGTGGATGCCTCATCAGGAGGCCATTTAAATTATTCTGAAGGTTGAAAAGATGCCTTGAAGATTGGGACACCAACTTTGATGAAGAATATTTTTTTAAAAAAAGTTTTGTGCCTCTCTTGAGTTGGACGCATTTGTGAAGGAGGGAAAAGTAATTCAAAATTTCAATTGACTTCTTGAGATTCTGGTCGCACCTTCTAGAAGCCTCTAGAGGATCTTCACAAAGTTATTTAAGGAGGCTCTTGTTCTTCATTTGGATCATCCATGAGAAAATATATCGTTATGCTGCCGAAATGGTGAGAGAAGGCTTCGAGGAATGCATACCTCCTAGTGTGTTACTTGGATTCTTGCTTGAGAGATAGCAACTAATCAAATGTGAGACTATTCTTTGTACAGAAGAATAGATGGAGCTTATTGTGGAGATGTCTTTAGAAGATTTCTAATATTTTGGAGTGTTTTTACAGTTTATTGTTTGTTGGTTTGGGTGTTGGCTGTAGGTGTTTTTGGCTCGTAGCTCCTTGAGCGATTTTCTGATGGTTTTGGGTATTGACCCCATGGTTGAGTCTCCCCTAGGCGCCCCTTATTGCCGAGTTGCAGATTTTTTAGTGGAGTTTTGGATTTATTCTTGCAGGTCGCTGCTCTTGGGAGACCCTACTTTGTGCTGGAGGAGTCCTTTGAGCATAAATAAATAAATAACTATAGTTTGCAGCTGTTTCATGATCTCTTCTTGGTCGCCTTTCACTTAGGAGTCTATTGCATCTTGTCTAATGTTATTTGGAGTGATATGGAGTAAGTTACAAGCATTTTAGTGAGTCTTGATGTTGCTGATTTGAGCATTTTCTATAGCTGGTCTGTTATATCAGATTTTAGGAGTTTGTCTTTTTGTTGTTGGGTTGGTGTGGAGTGAGTCATTTGATGTTCGGGTGTTATTCTACTTATTTACAGCTTTGATATCTCTCTAATATAGTGTTCTTGCAGACATTCACTCTCATTGTAAGGCTGCTATAGTAGTACTGTTCAACCATCATTCTTATCTTGCAAAGTTTCATTGTATTTTCCCATGTAGTGGAAGAGACTGGCCTCGCCATCTAATTGTACTTCATTTTTCATACTGCTGATCGACTTAGCCGTCATAATGCATTAGATCCCCATTGCCATATGGTAGCACCTCACCCACCTCGGGTTTGAGTGCACATTCTTGGCTTGGGTTACTTTCAGTATTGCAATTACTTTCCAGCAGATCCCCACTGCCATATGGTAGCATCTCACCCACCTAGGGTTTGAGTGCACATGCTTGGCTTGGGTTACTTCAGCATTGCACTTACTTTCAGCAGATCCTCAATGCCATATGACAACGCCTCTCCCATTTCGGAGTTGAGTGTGCATCCTTGGCATAAAGTTACATTCCAACGGTTGTTTTGGATTTGGGCTAACCTTAACAGGTTCTTGTTTGTATTGAGTTGTTCATTGAAAAATTGGAAAAAATTGGTCCCGTTCATTACACAAATACAATCTATAGCATTGGATTTGGATGCTCATCTAATAATAGTTACCCTCCTTAGCACCCACACACATCTTTGCCAAATTCAAATTCACTTGTGCATGGGATTAAGACATATTTTTGAATTGTTTTTGAACATGTATAGAGAAAGGTTGTGGAAAAAGGGGTATATCCAACAAAAAGAGAGATATTCTGGAGAAGAAGAGAAATGCAAAACAGGGGAATCATTTTAGAATAGCCCTATTTTATCCCAACATGACGCAATAGCCAAAGGGAGGTGGCTTACCAAAAAGGTAACAAAGGAGCTCGCGTAGAAGGAAAGGAGTATTGTTTTGCAAGTGGAAAAAGGTGGTTTAGGGTCTCAAGAGGCTGTCATAAATTGGGAGGTGTCTCATACTGAAAGAAAATTTAAGAAAAGTGAATGTCTAGAAATAGAGGAGGTCCCCATTTTGACAAGAATGTATGTTAACAAACCTCCACAAGTATGAGAAAAGCCTTACCAAATACATTGAAAGTGATGTTGTAGTGAGGAAAGTAATGATATTCATTTGAAATCTTTTGGAATGTGTTTATCTACTTGGAGGAAGCATAAACATTTGAGAAGATTGGTTTCAGAGTCTCAAACATACAAAAAGGTGGGCAGTATGTGAGCAGTTCAACTCAACTATCTTTTTGCTTTGTTTGAGCAGAACTCCATACTTTTTAAGTTAACAAAAAAAATGAAGTCACTGGAAAATAATGATGTGTGGAAGGTAAGTCTTTTTTAAAAGCCAAAATAATGTATGCAATAAAATGTGGAAAAGTTATTGAAGCATGTAAGACATTTTTCTAGAAAGATGTAAAGCCTTGAAGTGATGTGGCAAAGTTACTTGTATGAATTTTATTTTTTTAAAAGGAGAAACATCTAATGTTCATTTAGACATCATGAAATGTATGTTATGTCACGGATGATGATTGTCTTGGAAATAGTCATATCATTCCTATGTTTCAAAGGTGCTAGAAAATGAACGTTTGGGTTTAAGTTGCCTATTAATGTAGTCTTAAGGAAGGCATACAAATTTTTACAGGTTAAGTGATTAAAAAATATTATGTGGTTGTCTTGATACATGTTATTAATGAAAGCTATGGTCTAGAAGTGAATAGTGGTATAAAGTTTCTTTTGGTGAGTCAAATGTGGTGTTTGGTGAGTGTGATAAATAAGAATACCCCCTAATGTCCTCATGAGTTATGTTAAAATTCAATGATCATGATGTTGATGAAAAGTGTGTGTTAATTTGAGGT
Organism: Sequoia sempervirens; assembly: GCA_007258455.2. Classification (NCBI taxonomy): domain Eukaryota; kingdom Viridiplantae; phylum Streptophyta; class Pinopsida; order Cupressales; family Cupressaceae; genus Sequoia; species Sequoia sempervirens. The sequence continues at coordinate 496,374,868 of VDFB02281492.1, read as the reverse complement.
ATTCAAAGAAAAGAAAAAATCAGAATTGTGTAGCAAAGTTCTAGTAGGTGCAAAGAAAGGAATACAGTTTAGAAGACTATATCAGACAAAAGGAAAGTGAAATAAGCCAACCAATTTTTTTTTTGAATTATCATAACACAAGCCAACACTACGCCAATGGATTAGCGTTAGCATCAAAACTAAAATCCAAGCTTGAAAGAACTCAACGCCAAGAATGCACACTCAATCCCAAGGAAGGATAGGTGTTGTCATATGGCGGAGAAATTAAAGAATAGTACTTGAAATGAAACAAACTCAATGTCAAGAATGTGCACTCAAGATCCCACTGAGGGCGAGGTGCTAACATATGACGGAGTTATTAATTGAAAACTGAAACAAATAGGCGGATAACCAGCCATGAAGAAATCCGCTCAACCACTTAAACAGTGGGGGGAAGAAAACAACATAATCCAAACTAATTCCTCCGCTGCGGTGGGCATCCACTAAACAGTGGGAATTCTCCACTTAACAGTGGGTGATAGAAAATAAATACAAATCAGATTCCTCCACACTGGCGGTAAACCATCCAGGGGTTATGATATTTGCATTAAAGATCACAAGTAAATGCAGTAAATAAATGGTTGGATTAGTACTACTAATTCTCAACCTTACAATTAAGAAAAACTGCAAATTACAAGTGTTACAATAGAAGAATGAATGCAAATATGTGAAGGATGAATTTAGCTAGTTTATATAACTCTCAAAGACTGAAATTGAAGCCAAATTCTGAACTTATTGAAGTCTGATAATAAAAACCAGCAAACTGAAACTGTAAACCAGCCACCTGTAAAACAATGAAATGCTCATAACTCTTTCAATATACCTCTGAATTGAATGAAACGAAATGCAAAGTCTCTTTGGAGGATAGGCGCCCAAACTCAAACCACAAAACTGCATCAAAACTCAAGATATTATTTTGCACGAATCCCAATGCACTCTCAAGATGGTACGACCCTCAAGAGGGGCGATTTCTCTTGCTAAAAATCAAATACTTGGAATTAAATTATGAAATTCTCCAAATATGGTCGCCATTAGCATAGAATTGCAAGGATCAAATACCCATAACCAAAATAAATTCACATCAAAAGCTGTAAATGAAAAACACCTTCAGCTGTGTATACACCAGCAACATTAAAACTGAAATTCTCACCAAAATTCACCAACTTTGAAGCACAATCTGCTAGTCTGATTGAGAAGCAACAATAAGACCAACTAGGTGTTGTCTTTCAAACACGAAATTGGATTGGAACTAGGAGGTAAGCATCCCTCGAAGTATTAAACAAGTTGTCATTTTGATAGCATAACATTAGCATAAACATTCGATAATCAGCTCTTCAAACAACAACAATATATAACCTTTAGTTGGAAAATGAAGCAACAAGAACTCTTCAAATTCCAAGAAGCTGAATCACTTCAACTTCCAAAAGGGACGCCACCTTTTTGTCTTTTACTTTTTGAAATAATAAAATATTACTCAACCTCCTTTAGGTGTCCAACTTCACTTTGCAACAATAAAGCATTTAATAAATCATTAAATGCACAATTGACCCCCTTAATGGCCCCTTTTTTAAAACAACATGAAGTTATTACTCCTAGGTGTGGGGTACAACTGAGAAACATGAAATTTGACTAAGTATAAACTCAACTCATGAAGAAAACCAAACCCAAAGCCAAACTGAGACTGATGGATAACAAGATGACTTGAGTTGAATTGCTGATGATGCCACTACCAAAATTAGACTTACTAAAAATAGCCACTTCCAAAAATAGTAAGTTTACCTTAAAACCAACAGAAAGCAGAACTGAGCTGGAAGCAAGACTTAATGAAAGTGGAAACCCAAGCAACTGCTCCAACTAAAAATGACTTAATGAACGCTGACAACTGAACCACTGCCAAAATTAGTATTTACTAAAAATAGTAAATACCTAGAAATGCCACAAACCTCCAAGCAAGGAAACCCTAATTTCACTTCTGATCAACCTACGGATTTCCGGAAATAGGCTATCAGTCAAAGAAGAGCGTATGACCAAAATGGGGACATTACAGAAAGCAGGGTAGAATACCTCATGATCACTCAGGAGTTGAGTAAGATGATAAAAGACTTTAAAAAATAGTGGTGATCGTAAATAAATGTTTAACAGTTACCAAAGCAGGATTTATGTTGGGACCCATAGCTTTATTGCTAAAATATATAGAGTGAACTCAGTAACAAGTACCATTAGCTAGTCTACTTGGCTATAGCAAGGGCTAGTTACCTAGTTACCCATGCAACTCGCTGAGATGGAGTAGCTACCATAGGTACACTTGTAGATGGTTATCTCCAATGATTGTGTAAAACCTAAAGTGGTAGACATATGTGCTTGTAAGAACCAAAAAATGAATTCAAGGTAGACTGCTTTGAAATTTCAATTACTGAGAGCCACTAGATATTATTAGTTTTTCTATTATGCGTCAACTTATGTAACCCTAACATTAAGGGGGTGTTGGATATTTAATGTTAGGGATTGAAAACAGACAATATTTCAACAGTATAGTTGTCATAACTACAGTAAAATGCCTCTATTGTAATAGTTCTTGCATGTGGACTAGAGAGTCCAATTACATACTAGCCATATGAATTTAAAGAAAGCATCTACTTCATTGTATATTAAAAGGAAAACAAGATGTAGATCTGAATATAATCTTCTTTAAACATAATCTTATTCATGTGTATCTTCTAAATCCTTATTCCCAAAATTTTTAACAATTTCATCCTACAATAAAAGAAAAAATCCATACAAGATTTAGCCAAGATTTAACCCAACCATTCCAACCTGTGCCAAACGAAGAAAGCAACCTCACATTGAACTAATTATAACAAAAAAGTATGCATGAAAAAATCCTCTACTTAGAAAGAAAGGAAGAAATAAACTACCAAACGTTGAGCTGCACTTTGATGCCTCCAGGGTTGTCTTTCAAGACCTTTACTGGAACCTAAATTTTCTTTTATGCGAACCTTCATAACAGAAAGAAAACATAGACAAAAAAGAGGCACAGAAAAGAATTCATTATGTGAAAGACTGGTCAGAAAATATGTTAAAAGAGGAGAGAAATAAATCCACCACTTACCTTCATTAGCAGAGAAAACATAGCACTTCAAAATTGTATTAAGAAATGCCAACAAATGCGGTCAGTTGGCTGGTCATAAACCGCGCGCTGTGAGCCCAAGAGTTCCAAAAGAATTTCAGCTAACTTAAAGAATTTCCGGCAGCAGGAAGCGAACTCTTCCCACGACTTCAAATTCCCCTTGCACCGGGGCAACAAATTCTTGAGGAAACATGCACTACTAAACCCAAGATAGCCCGGCAGGGCGCTACTTGGGAAAAGCGTCGAATAGACGCATACGATCAGAAAATGAAAATCCTCGGTACGCATGCTCCCCTGAAATAACGAGATAGCCATGAAATAAAGAAAGTTCTATAGATTTTGATTGCCAATCCAGAAAAAAGCAGCTAAAGATAGAGAGATAGCCGTTTTATTTGATATGGACGAGATTTATAAAAACTTCGTCGTTTGCTTGCGAGTCAAATTGTTGTTGATCACTCCACCTAATCAAATTTCTAAATTTATAGAAATTTATTTCCTTCACAATCTCAATATGATGCTATTAAGTTTCAACCGGTGCCCAAGCATCTTGCTAAATTTTATAGCTCCTAGAGGTCCCATGCTATATAGTATGTCGGTTCATTCTCCCATGATCCATAGACACTTATGTGGGGATAACGAATATCAAGGCTTCTATTGTACCAAGAATTTTTTTTTTTTTATGATGAAAAGAACCTTGGTTTATTGTATGTTTGTGTTATTATTTATAGTTAAGGGTATCTTTATTGATTGAATGAATCAATTTAAAATTTGTATAAAGGAATTTTTAGATTATCATTTGTATTTGTATAGTTATGTTTATTTAGTTATCTTTGTGAAGATGATTAAGTGTTTCTGTTGTTAGATTAAGATGTAAAATCTTACTTTTTTGATGTCACTTGAAAGGTCTTAATTAAAAAAATTAAAGATATATATTTAGATGGTCTATTAATGTTTGAAGTACATTTTCATGAAGATCAAATTGTGAAAGTAAAGAGAGATGAATATGTACTTATTTTTGAGTCAAGTCACTTCATAGTTGATAATTATATAAAAATTCTCATAGAAGTTTTGTATGTTCATAAGGAGAGTGAGCATCAAATGACAACTCCTAATGAAACTCTTCATGAGTGTTAATATCAAGTTCATATGTTATATTATATGCATTTATAGGAAAGGAAACAAGATTGAATAAAAAATCAAGATAAGGAGCAAAGGAAGCCCTCCTTATTGTCTCCTAATGTTTCTCAAGAGCAAAAAGTAACTTATAATTCTTGTCCTCCACCACAAGTGAAGCAAGAATGGGATATTTCTCATCCCAAATTTTTATTAATGCAAGGAAGATTTAACCCCTATCCTCTAAGGAAGAATAATAGATTAAATTTTGGCAATTTTGTTGTAATTTCTTCTAAAGGCACTACTTTCATATGGGTTCCAATGTAAAATACAAATATTTTTAAGGAACAAATAATTCTACTCTACAAGTAGAAACGATAATAGATAACAAAGGGTACCACTCCCATTCCTCATTGATCAAGCACATTCACCAAAAATAACATATATTTTCATGTGATGGAATTCAATTACTCAACTTCAATGGTTACAATCCACACAATTGGGATGAAGATGATTTGGAAGATGGTCATTCCATTATTGTTAATTAAAATTATGAGCTTGCATCCTCTACATACTTATCTATGTATGTGGTAAAGTATTTAGATAGCATCTCCCACATGGGGGGTAATCCTTTATGGCATTGGACACTACTTTGTTGTATTGATGAGATGCTTCTATGCTTTTCCATGTGATTCAAATGATTATGTTTACTAAATTTTAATCAAATTTTTTACTAACATGATATTTTTGATAAGATCTTCCATAATTACGAAGACCACATCCTATAATTTTATGTTTGCTCATGCATATTCTAACCATGATGATATCTTATGCTCACATGCTTTATGATGATAACATATTTTCCTAATGCTTATGATGATGATATATATTGAACATATTTTTTCTTATAGGATATATCATCTAACATTAATGGCCACTTTTGTAACCTTATTATAGATATCATTGGGGGCATCTTGATATCATTATAAATGTTTTTTATATCAAAATACCTTTAATATCTTCTTATGGTTCTAGATGATGTTGTATTTACATTCATATATGATCATTAAGCTTTAGAAGGTTATAAATGAACTTGCACATATGTTTTTCTCCTCTCCTCCATTTTGATTGTATTCTTCACATGCAACTAATAATAGAGAGGCATATAAGGTCACTAACATTATTTTTGGAGTATGGTTATAGTGACTACCACATGATTAAAAACCATTCCAATGGTATCACATTTTTTCCCCTAAGGTAGAATCTATTGGTTTGTTTATGCTAGGGTGATTCAATAGATAATAATGCTACCTAATTTATTCAACAAGATACTAAAACTAAATTCAATAGACATGTGCTTCACTCATATCAAAAGCACATCAAGATTAAATAATTCAAAATAATCTCTACAAAAGTATCGTCATTCCTTGAATAATTTATAGAAATTGGCCTTGATAATGATTCAACCTTCATGAAGATTACATCAAAGACTAGTTCCAATTAGTTATTCTTGTGATATTACAAATTGATTTAGGGGTTATCCATGCTTAGTTGTATATAATTAATATGAGAACAAGAATATAGTACAATCTTCATAGGTTATTAATTTTATATACACAATTCTCAACTATCAAAGGAAGAATTTATATCATTGTTCGACCACTAACCACACTTATGCCTTCAATTTTTAACAACATAAAAAAAATACAATACCAAGTCAACTACAACAAAAATATTTTAGAATGACTCAAATATTTACCAATATTTCCATCATGGTAAAAAATTTAGTCATATTTCAATACTAAAAAATATAACAAGAAATCAAATCAACAATATAGATGATTCCTTTTAGTTTATATGAAAAAATGCTCCAAAGATTATTGCTATAAATAGGGTATGTGCATGAACTTACCCTCAGTGGTAACTAAAACATAAAGAAAAAACCAATGTAGAAAGAACATGTTCTTTAGATGGTAACCATATTGATCCACTAGGTATCCATCCTTGAGAATTCAAAGTTAAATCTTCCCTCTCTAGTCCTTGTAATTATATGATTCTTCCTCCAAGTTTATCTTTGTAATGCCCAAAATTAAAAAAATTGCTTCATTAAGGCATTTTGGTAAAAATGTCAAAGTTTTGTAAAAATTATCGTCAAAAGTCAAAATTTAAAAAAAAAATTCTATTTTTTAGAATTTGCAAAAATAGACTTGATTTAGGATTTTCTAGGTTTGTTGTCAAATGGATGCTAGAAATTTTTTCTAAAAATAGAATCTTTGATTGGAGAGCTCAAACTAATTTTGATTGGTTAAAAATACTTCTTGATCAGGGTGATCCATTTAGAATTGTCAAAAGATTAGTATTTCTCTAATGGGTCTATTTTGTTTTTTCAGAAGGTAAATCAGGACCTCTGAGGTCATCAATGGAGGAAGGTCAACTACTAGGTGTTAGATTCAAAGTCTCAAATGCTAAATAGATCAATCAACTATGAAAGATGCACGAGAAATGGTGAAAAGAGGGAAATCTAAAAATAGTCAACACAATCAACAAAGGTGGTTAACGTAGTCAGCAAAGGTGGTGAACACAAAACGAGGAGAAATTGAAAATCTCAAAAAATAAAACTAAGTTTGGCAAAGCTAGGCACCTTTTTCAAGGAGGGCACCTAGGGTTTCATGCCTTAGAATTTTTTGCCACTTTTTTGAAAAATGTGCAATCTCCTCCATCAGCCCAATCCCAGTTGCGCAAAAAGCAATCAAAAGTAGTTTTTAGGGTTTGAAAAGCTAGAGTTCATCTCATATATGTTTAGTCTCTTCAACGAATCCATCATCCAGTTCAGTGGATCTATTAGACAACGAAAAATTGTAAATTAAATGGAGGCCAATGGCAAAAAAAGAGCAAAGTAAAAGAAAAAATGTAAATATTGAAAATTTGACTAACATTGGGAAACCCATGCACCTTTTTTCAAGGAGGGTGCCCAATTGCGCAAAAAGTAGTCAAAAGTAGTTTTTAGTGTTTGAAAAGCTAGAGTTCATCTCAGATATGTTTAGTCTCTTCAATGAATCCATCATCCAGTTCAGTGGATCTGTTAGACAACGAAAATTGTAAATCAAATGGAGGTAGTTGGTGAAAAAAGAGCAAAGTCAAAGAAAAAATGAAAATATTGAAAATTTGACTAACATTGGGAAACTCGGGTACCTTTTTTCAAGGAGGGTGTCTGGCTTCTTGTGCCAGAATATTTTTTGCTCATTCAAAAATTTGTCAAAACACCTTCATCAGCTCGGTTTTGCATCTTGGAAAATCAATCAAATGCAATGTTTGAGGCTGACAGAAGGTATCATTCATCTCATATTTGATCAGGATTGCTAGATTGACTAACTTTCAGTCTCACTTATTCACAGATTGGCTAAAAATGATGCTCAAATAGGGGGTACCAACTTCCAGAGACATGTGAAGGCAAAAAAAGTTGAAAAATCTCAAAAAATGACTAACACTAGGAAACCCAGGTGCCTTTTTTCAAGGAGCATGCCTAGCTTTCCATGCCTTAGAAACTTTTTTCTTTCATTTCTCCTCCATGAGCAATTTTTGAGGTGTACAATCATGATCAAACATTGTCAGATGTCGGTACAAGGTTGGGGATCACTTCAGCAGTGGTCAAACATGAGATTGCCATGGTTAAATAGAGTTTATCAGTTGACTGCCAGTTTTTCAAATCATCAAAGTCAGAAGTAGGCTCTAGCGAAAATATGAAAAAAGAAAATAATTGAAAATCATGGAATTTTGATTAAGTCTAGTGAAGCCAATAACCCTTTTCAAGGAGGGTGCCCAAATCTTCATGCCTTAGCCATTTTTTAATTTTTGTCATGAATTTTTCAAAATAGGTCTTCATATGCATGTGCTTTTTTCAACTATAAAAGAGGAATTCAAATTTTTGATGCAAATGAAGTCAGATATTTTTGCATGTAGGCTCCAAAATAATAGGATTTTGCATGAAGGCACTTTTTATCTCCAAACCCTATTTAAGAAAGCTTTTAGCATTCATTTTTCATAATTTACAAGTTAGCTTTCAAAGGAAGAAACATAGAATTTTCATCTCATCAAGATTTGGAAGCTCAAATGAAGAGCTTTTTCAATGTTCTTTGTGGATTCGAGATTGGGAAGCACAAAGGCACGTTTTTGCATGGTCCAATTTTCTAGGGCATCACATTTCAGAAATAGGTGGCCAAAACTTTCAAGTTTCATCGATCTGGGTCTACTTTCTTTTTACTCCTCTTAAAGATTGGAAAATTTTAAAAATCTACATGTCAGCCCCTATCTTTTAAGAAATCATGCATGTTCAAGAAATCCTTAGATTTTTCAAAACCTGATGATCTAGGTCTCTTCAGAATGAGATTTTCTACAAAACCTAGACCTCAACTTTCTTTTCAAAATCTACCTTTTTTTGAGCAAAAATCAGCGATCTATTTTTAGCTCTTGTGCAGAACTTTTCCAAACATAGGTGTGTTTATAATCAAAAGTCAAGTTTTTTGACATGTAGTACTCTCCAATAGAAATAAGGACCAAATCAGTGTTGCTCCATGATTTCCTGAGAACATTCAAAACTGACTTACATCATGTGCTTCCAATGTTTGATTTACATGCTTTCGAAGGTGCAGGAAATATTGCCCTCAAGAATCTTGATCATTCTGGGTTGCTTGCAGCATCTTCTATCCCCATCTCAGTGCAAAGCCTTAAATTCACAATTGCTTGTGTTAAGCATTACAATTCAACTTCACAAGAAATTATATCAACAAATGGGCATATTATTTGCAGCCTCAAGCCAAAAGATATTGAGAAATGTTTTGCAATACCACCATGGATAGAAAATTTCATCATATCTATTGAAGAATTGGAAAAGGTGTGGTATGTGCAAAAGGGAAAGTGCCAGAAAAGAATGGCTCATAAGTGGTTGAAAGAGAAGTATAATACTTTTCCAAGGAATATTAGGTGTGGTGAGTTCAAGGGGGAATTTGCAATCATCATTACTTTGCTCAATCGAGTCATAGGTCAAGCAAAGGCCAATAAATTTCAACCTTGGATATTTTACATCATTTCCCAGATTGTTGACAAAACAAAACACTCTGACTAGCCAACATTAATTAGTGATTGTCTCCATCGTAAGATGACAAATTTATTTAAGGCCCATGAATTCCACATGATATCTTACCTCATATATCTAATGGCCTTTCAAGGCAAGTTTAGAGGTTTGAATGTCATTGGAACTCTAGTTTTCAGTATGTGTATGATCATTACCCATAGTTAGAGTTTTCAAAATTCAAGTGGCATTACAAGCGGGTGAATGATCTATTCCTAATGCATACGGTGCAAGATCTTGATGATGAGTTGCATATAAGAATTTCAACAGATGCCACATTGGCAATGGTGGAGTGGGTTGATTGGTTTATCCAACTCCCCATGTTCTCCTACATAAGAGTATATGGATTCTCAAATGATCCAGTCATGCTACCTAGATATCCAATAGTTGAGGTCATGTTCATGGAATTTCTAAGGCAAATACATGAAGTACACACATTTTGCGTAATAGATGCAAGCCTAAATTTAGTTTCCCTTTTGAGATGAACATATACAGATGTAGATCAACAACGAATGCTAAGTTGATGAGTAATGAAATGCCAAAGTTTAGTCTCAATATTTTCAAGGAGAGATGTTCATATGATCCTCATGGTGTCTTCGTAGCTTGTCTTAGTCAGAATCATGCACATGTTCCTACAATTGAATATTTCTGGAGTAATTGTGAAGATGAGTTTGAAGTGTGCAAGTGTAATTACAATAGACTTGCCCTTCAGTAGATGGTTGGTTTCTTATCAGAAGATGTGGAAGGTCTTTTAGATGATGATGGGGAAGTTCTACTTCCCATGTATGCCCTAGATCAAGTCGAGCAACGACCACTTTCACAAGTTGATTGGTTCACCAAAGAGACCACCTCAATTGAGGAAATAATGAGTTGAATTGTCAAGAACAGTAGAATATTCTTGAGCAGTAAAAGGACACATAAGTTAGTTATTCTAGTTGCAAAGCTGCCAATAGTTCAATCATCTCTACCTTCTTCTTCTAAATCAAAACTAAGAGTGAAAGCTATGAGCAATCCTCTAGAAGATACAAATATTAGCATAATGATGAAGAGATTAAAAAGAAAAGGTGGATTAGCGGGAACAGTCAGCAGATGCACCAGGAGTTCCAATTGAGTCAGCACCACAAGTTGAAGCAAAGTCTCCATCTCCTATTCTTTCTTCATTGTTGAGGCCTTCTCCTATTCATATAGATTTAGAAGGTGATTCACCAATTTGCAACGTCTTAACACCTATTGATCCATCAGGAGTTGCTAGAGCTTTAATAGATCCTCCCAGAGAAGTTAGTAGAGACTCCTCATCTTGGCTTGTGAACATCCTAGGAAGGAAAAGGAGGAAGCCTTCTTATTAGTTGAACTTTGTAGAACTTGATAACATCTACCAAGACACAATAGAGAAGAAACTTAAGAAACAAGTTCATATGGAGAAGAATTCTAAAGGTGAGATTATCCTTGAGTTTTCCACACCTCCAGAGGACAAGAATGTTGATGATGTTGAAATTGATGACTTCAAAATTTTCAAGGCCAATCTCAGAAGAAGCACTCAGCATACTAATGTGAATCTCTTCGAAGTTGCATCTGATAATCTGAAGGAATGATTGCTCAAGGATGAAGATAAGGCAGCCCTCAAAGCTAAGGTTCAAAAACTACAACAATATATTTCCAATCTCCTTCATGGTACTTCATGGGCCACCTTGTTGCTTCCATAGATTTTGGAGTCACCTGCAAATCAACATCAACGAAATCAGTTGGTCATATATGGAAAATATATGAGAGATTAGGTAGAAGAATTCATCACTAGGGGTAGATTTATACTTGCAGAGATATACCAATTGAGGTATAATGCCCATGATCTTCACTCAAGGATTCAAGAGTTTGAGCAGAATATAGCAAAAAGGAAACCAAGAGATGAGATCATTATTTATGACTTGCGGATGGCTTATGATTCAGTCATTACAGAAGAACACAAGAAGAATATTTTTTCCTTGAGAGAACAACACCTCTTCAAAGTAAAAACCTATGAAGGAATATCTATAGAATTGGTTGGATATAGAAAAAAGGTTGCTAATACTCTCAAGCTCATAAGCACATTTGTCTCACAGATCCATTGTTCATATCATCATGAAGATGACACTTAATTTGATCTCGGTGAAGTGAAAATAGAGTTTTAAAATCTCATCTGTGGTAGTTTTAATGGTGATCCTATTGCCTGCAAGATAAATCATGTTGATGCAATGTTAGCAAAATTTGATAAAGCAGCCGAAAAGAGAAAATAATTTATGAGTTTGATTGCAGATGGTGATGAGATGTTGGAAAAGAAGTATGTTGTTTTGGATAGTATCAATGTTCTTGATGAAGAGGCAGTTAACAAATTTTTGGAGGATATGGTTTCCCAAGTTATCAATGAGTGAGCCACCAATTGGAGCATGCAATGTTTCTGTAATAACCCATCCATACCCAAAAATTTACCACTACTTTTTTTTTCTTGATTATTATCTCATTATGTGTTTATTCAATTATATACTCAGGTGCTTCTATCCATACATGATAGGCATCCATCCATCCGGGAGAGGCATCCAACCATATGGGTTGGGTATTTGTCCATATGAGACAAGGGTTCATCTATCCATTCGGGATAGGCATCTACCCAAACGGGGTAGGCATCTACCCATAAAAGATAGGAATGTGCTTTGGCCAGAGACTTAGACTCATCGACACCATCCGGGTCCTGAGTCACTCACTAAAGACTACACCTCCCCTTGGAGGTGCACCGAGGTCATCGTCCTTAGGAGTATGTAAGATTAACTATATAGCTTGAGTCCTGCCTCAGAATTCGGCCTAAGGCCTTGGGGAGTCAAGCGAATCCATTCGAGATTCCTTCCGAGCATATAAAGAACGTGTTTTAATCTTACTTTTATGTTACACATTATTAACCCCCCCTTAATAATCAAGCAATTCTCTTGAATTATTAATTATTAATTTATTTTTAATCTAACTTTTCCTAATCCCATCCCTGAATGCCTGAGGTACTGGGAGCATTCTTCGTTTCCCAGACCGCCTACATACCCTGCTTCCAAATAGGATCAAGGCGTAAAATATGTAGTTCTATTTTCTAAACTATGTTTGATGTGAACTATTTTGTGGGTACACAGCCCTTTCTAGGGCCTCATTTCCCCAGACAGTTCCTCTTTGACTGCTACCCACGAAGGGGAGCAATGAAAAAAAAGAAGTATAAGTAGATAGTCTCCGAGACTATTACTTGTTTCCTAGATATCTAAATCCTAATTCCTAATGACGTCTCCCTTGAACCCATTTGAGATTCAATTACCTTTCAATTAACATATCTTCAAAATAAATTCTATCAATCCTACAATGGGGTTTTCTAGGTTTGAACTAGCGAAGTTTTCGTTCATTTACAATTATCTTATTAAATTATCGATCCAAGAGAGATTACCTATCTCTTGGATTTTAATACAACAGATGTTCCTTATTACTCCTCGACGATTTAAAGGGACGGTGCCACAGACGCCGTTGTTGCAACTATATTAGGCTATGGATGCAGTAGCTCAAGCGCGACGACATTACTCGTAAACGTGAGCCAGAGGCACCGCTGATACCAAACGCTGCTAGGTTTTAGTTTCAACTCTTGATTAATGTTTACCTAGCTAAGAAAGAAAATAACAACTATCTAATTTCTTCTTGCAAGATAACATACTTTTGAAAATGCAATGAACATTATTATGTACTAACTACACCATGGCCAATAAATTTTGAGATACTAATCTACCTTTTCAAAATAAATAATAAATTGGGATTGAACATTTCATACATAAGGAAAGTAAATAATTACTAAGGATTAATGCAATGCCATCATTTATTAATTATCCTCTTAAAGAAATTTAGCTATCGTTTAATTCATCAATCATTAACCACTTGACAAAATATAATTAATTTAAATTTTATTGACATTTCTAATCTATTTTGTAAATAAATTAGTTACATAATAACATTAATTTATCACAAATTCACTAAGAAAAATTAAATAAGTTGAAGTAAGTCATTAAATTTTATTGTGTCAAAGTCAAATAAGTTAACTTAATAATAATTATATGAAAATAATAATAATAATAATAATAATAGTAATAATTTTACTCATTACTTTACTAACTAAAGAAAAACATACATTTAAAGAAAGTATCCATTTTCCAAAAAAATTTAAATTAATATTTCTAAAAGAATTATAAAATAATTTATAAGTAAATAATCCTTTTTTTTAAAAAATAAACAAATCTGATTTTGTGAATCATAAAATAATTTAGAATTAGAAGTAGATAATCCATTTTAGAAAAAAAACAAATCTGATTTTGTGAATTATAAAATAATTTAGAATTAGAAGTAGATAATCCATTTTAGAAAAAAAACAAATCTGATTTTGAGCTTTATTGTTTTAAATTTCCATTTTGTACAACTTACTTAAATTTGCTCGTAAATATAATTAAATTTATTTCCTTTATATAATATAAAAATCTTTTATATTTTTTTTGTTCTTTTTCTTAACTTATTGTTATAGTTTCCTCTTCTGAAAAATCAAAAGAATATTTGTTGAAAAATCAAAAGAATATTTTCTTTTGCCATAGTTTCCAAGTTTATAATTTTTGTTTATAGAACATTTCCTAAAAATTTATAAATAAAACAAAAGAAAAGATTAGATCTATCTAGTTACTTAAAATTTCATAATTACTTATTATTATTAATTATTAAATATTCATTCTACTACTTGTTTTATATATGTATAAAGTTTTGAATTAATAAAATTTGTATTATATAAAAGAAATTTTAAATCACAATTTAATCTTTAATGTATATTTATATATATTTTCCTCTTTTCCTTCCTTTATTAAATTTTTCATTATTTAGTATAAATAATTTACTTTAACTTAATTTTCTAGTAAAATGGTTTACTGTGAATAATTTTCTAAAGTAAAATAATTTACCTGAATAAATTTTCTCATATAAAATAATTTACTGTGAACAAGTAAAATAATTTACTGTGGATAAATTTCTCAAAAGTGGTAAAAATAATTTAATCATATTATAAGAAAGATAAATGAACTTAAATAGATTTTTCAAGCATTCAAACTTTTGTAATTTTATTTGCTCTATCAGATTTTTTTGAAGTAACAATTTATTTTCTTTACATAAAATTTAAGAATGAAATTCCAAGCAAATTTTAGTAATGTTTTTAAAAGAAAGTTCCAATAAAATTTTCCTTTCATAATTTTTTTTATACAAATTTTTAATTCCTTAATACTATTTCAAATAAGAGAAGATTTAAATAAATAAAAATTCAATGGCAAACATAAGTTTTTTTTTTTTTCTACAAATTAAAGTCTATTTTTTTTTTATAACAAGATTGACATCAAATATCCATATTTCTATTAAGGAGAGAAGGAAAGTCTACTTACTTGTAACGCAATAATAAAATCCTTCTTTGTTGAACCAAGTCCTTCGACCTTTCAAATCTTCCTTCTTCTGCAACAAGTATGAAAAGCCACTTTCCTTACCCCTATCTTACTTTAAGAAATTACTACTCTATGAATGCAAAGAAGATCAAGATGATAAATAACCATTCACAAATATTCTCAGTTCTATCTCTCCCCCCTCGAAAGAGGTTGGAGAATCATATTTATAGCAAAATGCATACTATTTCAACAATCAAGCTTTGTTGGTAAAATCAGCGGTTAAGATTTAATATTGAAAATCAACGGTTAAGATCGGAAAAGTGAAGGGAAAGTTTCTATTTTAACTCATGAGGGGATAATGATAACTTTTAAATTTAAAAATATAGATAAAGATGCAATAGTTAAGATTGGGAAAGTGAAGGGAAAGTTTCTATTTTAACTCATGAGGGGATAATGATAAAATTTTAATTTTAAAATTATGGATAAAGATGTACTTGAAGTTTCTTATTTTACATATAGTTATAAAATGATGTTTCTAAAAAAATGAACAGTTGGTTGATAAGGGAAGATTTAATTCCAAAATGAGTGGGAAAAATAAAAATAATAAAAATAATAAAAATTAGAATGATGAAGTAGGAAAATATGTAAACATTTTAAATAAAATAGAATTTAATTACTATTTCGTTTATAATTTGAAAAAAAAATACTCTTATTTCAAAAATTAAATTTTTTATTGCAAGTTTATTTATTTGTTTTATTTTTTATAAAGTAACTATTTTATTTTCTCAATAATTAGATTTATAACTTTAACTTTATTATTATCATTATTATTAATTTGGTTAAAAATGAAATAATAATTACCATCAAACCAACTTAATTTAATAATCAAAGAGTCTTATTTCAAATGTTCTAGAAGGAGGGTTGTGACATCCTCCCCCCCTTATATTGTGCATCGTCCTGATGCACTTATTCAACAACTTCAAAAGTATCAAGTCTAAAACAAGAAAGGAAACAATTGTTGCATTTCATTTTCATCTTCCCATGTGGCATTATCTTCATCATACTGATCCCATTGCACCTTACACTACTTAACCTCTCTGTTGCGCAATTGGTATTGGCGCCTCTCTAAGATTCTGTAAGGCTCTACTATTATTCCCCCTGGCTCCTGGACCTGTAATGCATTCCAATTTAGAATATGTTCTTCATCATGTACATATTTCTTAAGAAGTGATATATGGAATACATCATGGATACGACTCAGTTGGGGAGGTAAGGCCAATCGGTAAGCAACTGGATTTATCTTTTCTAAAATTTCAAAAGGGCCAACATATCAAGGTGCTAGTTTAGCTTTCTTCCCAAATTTTATGGAACTCTTGTGAGGCCTGACCCTCAAGAATACCCTTTCACCTACCTCAAACTCCCTTTGAGTCCTCTTTTTATCTGCATAACTCTTTTGTCTATCTGAGGCTTCCTTTAATCTTTTCCTTATTTCTTTAGTTTTTTCTTCCATTTCCTTCAACATATCAGGACCATTTATTATTCTATCTTCAAGGCTATCCCAACTTAAGGGTGTTCGACAAGGCCTTCCATATAAAGCCTCAAAAGGAGCCATTCCCAGAGAAGATTGGAAAGTGTTGTTATAAGAAAACTCAACTAATGGAAGGTACTCTTCCCACATTTTTTGTTGGTCCATGCAATACATCCGAAGTAGGTCTTCTACAATTTGATTTGTTCTCTCTATTTGTCCATTAGTTTCAGGATGGTATGCTGAACTAAAATTTAGTTGTGTTCCCAATGCTGACTGAAGAGTTGACCAAAACCTTGAAGTAAATCTAGCATCTCTATCTGATATGATTTTCTCAGGAATGCCATGAAGCCTAAATATTTCCCTTACAAAATGTCTTGCCAAGGTAGGGGCATCATCAGTTAAGTTCCCTGGTATAAAGTGAGCCACTTTGGTGAGCTTATCAATCACCACCATTATTGCATTATGCCTAAAAGGTGTCATAGGTAGCCCTTGTACAAAATCTATACTAATGACCTGCCATTTGTGAAGTGGTATATCATGGGGATACAACAACCCTGCTGGATGGTTATGTTTTGCTTTTACCCTTTGACATTCCAAGCACTTGGCTACATAATGCACTATGTCCTTTTTCATCACATGCCAAAAGTATAATTTCTTTAGGTCTGCATAAAGTTTATTTACCCCAGGATGCCCTGAATAAGGAGTATTATGAGCTTCTGTTAAAACTATCTTCCTTAATTCACCCAAGTTAGGGACATAGATTCTATTATTGAATCTTAATAATTTATCTTCATCAAGAGAGTACCCTTCAACCTTTGGGTTAGTTGGATCATTTTCCAAGATTAACTTAACTTGTTCATACCATGGATCCTGCTTTTTCTCTTCCATCACTTGCTCCTTGAAAGATGTTTTGAAGGTTGCTATGGTCATCAAATGCCTTCTTCTACTTAAAGCATCTGCCACCCTATTTTCCTTACCCTTGATGTACTCAATTTCAAAATCATATTCACTTAAGAACTCTAACCATCTTCTTTGCCTAGCATTCAAGTGGGGTTGGGTGAAGATATATTTGAGTCCTTGATGATCTGTTTTTAATTCAAAGGGCTTTCCCAATAAAAAGTGCCTCCATTTTTGTAGGGCGTGAATGATGGCTGCTAACTCTAAATCATGGGGGGCATAGTTTATTTCATGGGTCTTCAATTTCCTAGATTCATAGGCCACCACACCTTCATCTTGAATCAAGACTCCTCCTAATCCTTCAATAGAAGCATCTGTTACCACTGTGAAGTGCCCATTTGGATCTGGGACCTTTAAAATAGGTGCAGTAGTTAGCTTTTCTTTTAGAATTTTAAATGCCTTGTCACTTTGTTCATTCCACAAAAAATTCTTACCCTTTCTTTGTAATGAAGTAATGGGGTTTGCAATTTTAGAGAATCCTTCAACAAACCTTCTATAATATCCTGCTAATCCCATAAAACTTCTCACCTCTGAAACATTTTTAGGAATTGGCCATTCCACTATTGCCTTTATCTTTTCAGGGTCAACTGCAATTCCTTCCTTGGAGATGATATGCCCAAGATAGTGAATTTTCTTTTCAAAGAAAGCACATTTTGACAGTTTTCCATATAATTTATGTTCCCTTAATCTTTGCAAAACTAGTTGAAGGTGTGTCAAATGCTCTTCTTCATTTTTTGAGTAAATTAGAATGTCATCCAAAAACACCAAGACAAATTTGTCTAAGAAGTCATGAAAGACACTATTCATTAGGTTCATAAAAGCACTTGGAGCATTAGTTACACCAAAGGGTACAACTGTAAACTCATAATGCCCATACCTTGTCCTAAATGCTGTCTTTGGGATGTCTTCTTCTTTTATTCTAAGTTGATGGTACCCTGATCGAAGGTCAATTTTGGAAAACACTGCTGCTCCCTTCATTTGATCAAAAAGATCCTCAATGTGTGGTAAAGGGTACCTATTCTTTATTGTGACCTTATTTAACATTCTATAATCAATACACAACCTTAAAGTCCCATCTTTCTTTTTAACGAACAAGACTGGTGCTCCCCAAGGAGATACACTTGGCCTTATCAATCCCTTTTTTAGGAGTTCTTCTAATTGCATCTTGAGTTCTGCTAGTTCTGTTGTGTTCATACGGTAGGGTGCCCTTGAAACTAGTTCGGCTCCAGGTATAATATCAATAGGAAAATCAAATTTTCTTCTAGGAGGCAAATCGGGTAGTTCTTCTGGAAATACATCCTTAAAATCCTGGAGGAAAGGAGAATTTTCAAAGGTTGGATTATTTTCATCTTCCTTTTCATCTAGATAAACCATATAGATTTGGGCCCCTTTCTTTCTTTCCTTCTTTAATTGCATGGCTGATATAGTCTCCACACTTATGGGCCTAAGGTTACCTCGAATTTTAACCCTTTTACCTTCATCATCCAAACACTCCACCAACTTGTTGTAACAATCTACATTAGCCTTATGATCTGTTAGCCAACTCATCCCAATAATTACATCATATGACCCTAGGGGTGCCATATAGAGATCCACCCTAGTCTCAAATTCAAGGAATTGTAGCTTTGCTTTTGATAAACACTTGGTCACTTCCCTAGTTGCCTTATCCCCATACTGAACTGTCCATGATGATTCCATATGACTAACTCTTAATGACATTTTCCTTACTAATTCTGGAGAAATAAAGCATTCAGATGATCCTGTGTCAATGAGTATTGAAATTGGCTGCATGAAAAGTGTACCTGTGGTTTCTATGGGTACATTCTGGTATCTGGTTTGTCGGTTCCTCACTGCTGCATGAATCCTTTGTTGGGGACCTCGTTGTGGTTGGTTGGCTCTAATTTGACCTTGCATTCTTGGACATTCTCTGGCATAGTGATTTTCCCCACACATGAAGCATCCACCTGGTGGTCCCCGTTGCACTTGATTCCTTGGGTAATTGTTTCTTGTTTCGTTGAACCTTGGTGGGTTAGTTGACCTGTTGAAGTTCCTTTGATCATTTCTATTAAATTTTCCCCTATTATTTCCATTGTACCCATTCCTTTGATTCTGAATTGGTGGTGGTCTTCTTTCAAATGAGTTATTCCTTTGATTCTTGTTAAAGTTATGGTTCCCCTTGAATTCTTGTTTCCTTTTAAAAGATGGGTTCCTGTTATTATTGAAGTTCTGCCTTGCTGCTGCTAGAGCTTGTAGTTTCTTTTCCTACTTAAGGGATTTTTCCAACACATCATTCATGTTTTCAGGTCCAAGCAAGTCAACCTCTACCCCTATATTGGTGTTCAAACCTAAAATAAACTTCCTTGTTTGACTTTTCTCATCCTTTTGGTACATGGGCACATACTTCAATAACTTAGCAAACTTATCCCAATATTGTTGTACTGTTAATGACCCTTGTCGAAGGTTATGGAATTCAACCATCTTCTCATCAAAAAATAGTTGTGGCAACCACCTCTTGCGAAAGTGTTGAACAAATTGATCCCATGTAATTGTTTCCTTGTCAAACCCATTTTGTTCCTTAGTGTTAGTCCACCAACTAGCTGCCTCCCCAACGAGCTGATAGGAACCCCATAAGGCTTTATTTATTTCACTAAAATCTCTTAACTCAAAGTATTTTTCCATCTCATTTAACCAATTTTCTGCTCCTTCACCTATTTGCCTCCCATCAAACTTGGGTGGGGTGATTTTCTTCAAGTCCTTAGATAACTCCATGATATTATTTTCTCTCCTAGGTGCAATTATGCTCACCTCATTTGCTTGTTGGTTATTAGGAGGGTTCTCATTCTCAGGTTCAATTATGTTTTCAATAGTGTTTTGCCTTGCCCTAAGGTCTTGCATAGACTGTTCCAAGGAGCTAATCTTATCCCTCTATTCCGTTAATAGATTTATTATGACATCAATTCCTGTGTTGTTACCCCCTTGTGCTTGTTGTTCATTACTGTTATTCTCTTCTTGATTTTGAGTAGTTCTAGCATGATTTGCTCTTGTCCTTGCCATTTAAAATTCTTGAAATTATAATTTTCCCAATTAATAATTTGAAAAATCTCAAAACTAAATTTTAAATTACTAATTGTGCAAGTTGTAGTGAGCTCAAGGCCTAGATTTCAAACATAGCTCTGATACCACATGTAATAACCCATCCATACCCAAAAATTTACCACTACTTTTTTTTTTCTTGATTATTATCTCATTATGTTTATTCAATTATATACTCAGGTGCTTCTATCCATACAGGATAGGCATCCATCCATCTGGGAGAGGCATCCAACCATATGGGTTAGGTATTTGTCCATACGGGACAAGGGTTCATCTATCCATTCGGGATAGGCATCTACCCCAACGGGGTAGGCATCTACCCATAAAAGATAGGAATGTGCTTTGGCCAGAGACTTAGACTCATCAAGACCATCCGGGTCCTGAGTCACTCACTAAAGACTACACCTCCCCTTGGAGGTGCATTGAGGTCATCGTCCTTAGGAGTATGTAAGATTAACTATATAGCTTGAGTCCCGCCTTGGAATTCAGCCTAAGGCCTTGGGGAGTCAAGCAAATCCATTCGAGATTTCTTCCGAGTATATAAAGAACGTGTTTTAATCTTACCTTTATGTTACACATTATTAACCCCCCCCCTTAACAATCAAGCAATTCTCTTGAATTATTAATTATTAATTTATTTTTAATCTAACTTTTCCTAACCCCATCCCCGAACGCCTGAGGTACTGGGAGTATTCTTCGTTTCCCAGACCGCCTACATACCCTGCTTCCAAACATGATCAAGGCATAAAATATGTAGTTCTATTTTCTAAACTATGTTTGATGTGAACTATTTTGTGGGTACACAGCCCTTTCTAGGGCCTCATTTCCCCAGACAATTCCTCTTTGACTGCTACCCACGAAGGGGAGCAATGAAAAAAAGGAAGTATAAGTAGATAGTCTCCGAGACTATTACTTGTTTCCTAGATATCTAAATCCTAATTCCTAATGATGTCTCCCTTGAACCCATATGAGATTCAATTACCTTTCAATTAACATATCTTCAAAATAAATTCTATCAATCCTACAATGGGGTTTTCTAGGTTTGAACTAGTGAAGTTTTCATTCATTTACAATTATCTTATTAAATTATCGATCCAAGAGAGATTACCTGTCTCTTGGATTTTAATACAACAGATGTTCCTTATTACTCCCCGGTGATTTAAAGGGACGGTGCCACAGACGCCGTTGTTGCAGCTATATTAGGCTATGGATGCAGGAGCTCAAGCGCGACGACATTACCCGTAAATGTGAGCCAGAGGCACCGCTGATATCAAACGCTGCTAGGTTTTAGTTTCAACTCTTGATTAATGTTTACCTAGCTAAGAAAGAAAATAACAACTATCTAATTTCTTCTTGCAAGATAACATACTTTTGAAAATGCAATGAACATTATTATGTACTAACTACACCATGGCCAATAAATTTTGAGATACTAATCTACCTTTTCAAAATAAATAATAAATTGGGATTGAACATTTCATACATAAGGAAAGTAAATAATTACTAAGGATTAATGCAATGCCATCATTTATTAATTATCCTCTTAAAGAAATTTAGCTATTGTTTAATTCATCAATCATTAACCACTTGACAAAATATAATTAATTTAAATTTTATTGACATTTCTAATCTATTTTGTAAATAAATTAGTTACATAATAACATTAATTTATCACAAATTCACTAAGAAAAATTAAATAAGTTGAAGTAAGTCATTAAATTTTATTGTGTCAAAGTCAAATAAGTTAACTTAATAATAATTATATGAAAATAATAATAATAATAATAATAATAATAATTTTATTCATTACTTTACTAACTAAAGAAAAACATACATTTAAAGAAAGTATCCAATTAATATTTCTAAAAGAATTATAAAATAATTTATAAGTAAATAATCCTTTTTTTAAAATAAACAAATCTGATTTTGTGAATCATATAATTTAGGAATTAGAAGTAAATAATCCCTTTAAAAAAAAAAACAAATATGATTTTTTGAATTAAAAATAATTTAGAATTAGAAGTAGATAATCCATTTTAGAAAAAAACAAATCTGATTTTGTGCTTTATTGTTTTAAATTTCCATTTTGTACAACTTACTTAAATTTGCTCATAATATAATAAATTTATTTCCTTTATATAATAAAAAATCTTTTATATTTTTTTTTTCTTTTTCTTAATTTATTGTTATAGTTTCCTCTTCTAAATGATTTGTTGAAAAATCAAAAGAATATTTGCTTTTTCATAGTTTCCAAGTTTATAATTTTTGTTTATAGAACATTTCCTAAAAATTTATAAATAAAACAAAAAAAAGATTAGATCTATCTAGATACTTAAAATTTCATAATTACTTATTATTATTAATTATTAAATATTCATTCTACTACTTGTTTTATATATGTATAAAGTTTTGAATTAATAAAATTTGTATTATATAAAAGAAATTTTAAATCACAATTTAATCTTTAATGTATATATATATATATATTTTCCTCTTTTCCTTTCTTTATTAAATTTTTCATTGCAAGTTTCTTTATTTGTTTTATTTTTTATAAAGTAACTATTTTATTTTCTCAATAATTAGATTTATATCTTTAACTTTATTATTATCATTATTATTAATTTGGTTAAAAATGAAATAATAATTACCATCAAACCAACTTAATTTAATAATCAAAGAGTCTTATTTCAAATGTTCTAGAAGGAGGGTTGTGACAGTTTCCTAAGAATAGAATTAAAAATAGTAGTTAACTCAACACCTTTTTCGAGTTTAACTTGATGTTCCCATTCATGCATATCTATTCTTTGGAAAAATCAATGTATAGTTGGAGCTTTTTCAATTAACTGATGTTAGCAGTTAGTTATATGTTAGTTATCTTTTGTTTAGTCTTAGAAATAAAGTTTGCATGTTGGAAAGTCTAGTTGTTAAAAACAAGGAGATTTTAGGGTTCCCTACTCCTTGTTTGAGTATAAATAAAGGCAACCTTGCCTATTTATTTTTAACCATTGTTGTGATAGTAAATTTCTAAGCCTATTTTTCATGCAACTTTGCTATTCAATGTTTGTTCAAATTTTGTTTATGTAATCTGGTTTGATCGCATATTGTAAGCCTAATTTGCTATAATTTTCTCTCCCAAAAGTGTATTTGCTATTATAAAATTGAGGAAGGAAATATCATTCCTATCTTGCTCTGATCTACTGTCTCAATCTATTTCAACACTTTGTCTTATGTTTTGCTTTCATAATCTTTATTTTAGCTTACATCTAATAGGTACAATGAGTCTTCAGGTGTATTTTGGAAGCAATTTTATTTAATCTTTTGTGTTAAATCAAATCATTTTTTGTTCTTAGGCTTTGAATTTACTTAAGAAATCAAAAGTGTCTTTAGAGTAGGCCTAGTTGTAGTTGAAGTTCCAAAAAAGAGAAAATCTCAACTATGACACAAAGAGTTTTATAACCTTGTGGTCTTATTTAAGAATAAAAACATTGGTAGTAGATTAGTATTTCTTTTTAAGCATAATCAACGAAGAGGGAGCTTCCCCTCCTAATTTGAAGAGTGGTCTAATTGTGCATAGCTATCTGCTTCAAATCCGCATTCCAGAGGTGTGAATTGAAATGTCAACAATCTTCTATCATCACATTTTTCACCTTCCTTTTGTCTAGCTTCAATAATTTAGTACTATTGTTGTCTACATAAAAAAAAATGTATTAAGTTTAATATGAAATTACACCCTTAACAAATCATTAGAGACTTATTTTTAAACCATGTTTTGTTGCCATGTGTAACACCCTAAATAAGCTAACAAATTTTCAAACTAGTATAATTTTTTATTTTGCATCTAGATTTACCAATTAAGCATTTGATATTATAATCATAACTTGGGAAATGTGGTAAGGGATCATCATAATTATATTAATTAGACACAAGACCTCTCTTAAAGGCACCTTACTTGGTCTTGCAATTCTATAAATGGTATGGTGTTTACATCAGAATATCCTTGTGGACCCTACAAAGCTATACACTATGGGTTAACATAATCTAGATTCTAGAATTAATTTAAAATATAATCCTAACTACAAAAAACTTTATCTAGACTTTATCTTAATATATACTTACATTAATTGAATCAACATATATATCAATTATCCTCTCAACATCAACATTTTTATTTTCCTATAGTATTTGTTAGTAGTAGTCCCTACCAAAGGTAGGGAACTAATATTATTTTCATCATGTTTTTGAAATTCATTAGAAAACAAAATTCAAGGGCATATTGTAAAGTTTATTTATCCACCAAGTTTTTTTTAATATATTTTTCAAAGTGTTATTGGTTGGTCCTTTTTATATGCAATGACCCTCATTGTTTCTATCCCTAATTATGATATGGAATAGTATTGGTTATGTTCCTTACCATGGAAATGCACTAGTTCCTTTAAAATTTCTTCCATATCAATGAAAGAAGTATAAAGGTGGATATGCATAGAATGTCTTGTCTCAAACCATATCATATTTCTAGTTGACAGTGTTGAATATGTGCTTAAGGCTTTAGATCTATTAAAAAAAAATTCTTGTAAAATTCATGAGATTGGAATTATTTGAGGTATTGTTTCAAAAAAATTGTATGCCTTTTCTATACTCCCACATATTGCATTATACACACATGGAAAATTATTTAAAATTATAATTTATACTAAAAAAACCTTCCATTATGCTTTAATAGATGTCCATACTCGATTCCAAGGCTCTTATTTTGATATAGATAGGGAGGATATTGGTATATGTTGTTAAATTTAGCTTTGTACCTGCCAATTACATTTTCTTGAAAGCTTCCAAATCCTTTTTTTAAAAATGTGTTTCTTGTAGTCTTTGCAGTCCATGTGAGCATATTTATTTAGATGTGTGTCCTATAATATTTTACATTAATTTCTATAGAAGCTTGATATTCATAATAATACTAGTTTTGGTAAGATGAATACTTTAGCATGTCTCTCCACTATCCAAATATTTGGTTGTATGTCATGCCATCTCACATCTATATAGTTTGACATGAAGAATCAACAATTTTACACTTGGAAATGGTCCCAAAAATTAGTTGCATTATTTTTTCTCACTATTTATATATGATAATGAAATATATTTGTAGCTTTTGGTTGTTTCTAATTTTGAGTTTGATTTGCTATTAGATTATATTCCACTACTAAAATATATATAGTTTTAATACAAGTGATTCTACTCTTAGGTACTTGCATGTCTCTTTGTCTATGTCACTTGGGTTTTATTTATATGGTTTTTTTATTAGTTAACATGTTTATGTTGATCTTATATACATCAAACTCTATGCATCTAACCATTGTTGTAACTAAAATTGATTATAATTTGGTTTCATGCATGTCTACTTTTATACTATTCATTAGGTCTTGGTGTAGATTGGATGATGCTTGTTTAATTTTTTAGTAAGTTTTTTGGCCCTTAATTTTATACATTGGCTTTTATATGACCACTTTTAATTGTGGGTATAATTGTGTCTTAAGTGTTTGCATAGAAAATATTCTACTTTTAATCATGAAATGTGAAAACCCACCTATAGGAAAAACTTGTAATGCACATCAGACTAACAAATCCTAAATCTAGACTATAATAATTGATGTAAATGAATATTATTTGCCTAGAGAATGTGTAATTAACCATGCTTCATGGACATACATTTAAAATCAATTATTACAATAAGAATTTAATTTTGAAGTAGTTCCAAAAAGATTAGGAACTATTTGGTAATCTAGAAAAAGAAATATCTATTACAAAATATGAATAATTAAGGTTTAGTTTTATCCAAGTTAATTTTCACATATTCTCTAGGTTTACTAATTGGCCATCAAATTTGGCATTGAAAAACACTACAAGATTTTTTTTCATTTGGAAGTCCACATACTAGCTCATTTTAGTATTGCTCTTAGCAAAATAATATTTTTTGAAAGTTTAATTTTAGGGATTAAAACCTTCATTTCTTGGAGTCACCTTCTCATGCTCCTCTAGAGGTTCAAATTGACCTTGTAACTCAACAACAATCAGTGGAGCATTCACAATTTTTTACTACTTGATTTGGAGAGTTTTGAGATTTGATCTTCTCCATTAACTTTATATTTATAATTCCACCCCTCCCCCTTACATAAAAGGAATAACTACAAGCAACTATAAGCCAAAATTTATTGATGATAGTGATGCATTTGAGTAAATTTTTATTTTAATTGAACATAGTTTGAAATTTTATGCAGTGCTAGGGTTGTGGAATTAATTACTTTTGTATTGAATTGGATGATTTTGAACTCCAAAATTTAATATCTCTTTAGTGTTTATGCATATGTATTATGTTGTTGAAATACATTAGTGCACATAATATGTGTCGACCAAGGATACTAGTATGGTTTGATTATACTTGATTCATGAAGAATTGAAGCATAACGTAGCCACTAATACTCAATCTTAAACAAGATCATTCAAATGAAAGATAAACTAAACATATATTGAAATGAAGCATTCTAAACTGTGAAAGCATTTAAATGTCTACTCCAACCCATTTGAAACTTATCCCATTTTGGAATTGGTTCCGTGTTGATGTGGAACAACAACCCTTTCCCAATACTATGATCAGTGAGCTTATTTTAGTCGATTCTATTGAAAAAAATTGATGAAACTATTTTGATATGTGGATGAATACATGATTTATGCTAAATTGAACATGATGCAAGCTAAATTAATATGATGTTATGCTAAAAATGATCTAAATATGCAGTTGCTAAGCTAATCTAAATGAGATTTAAACCAAAAAAATATTCAAACCTTAATCTATAAACAAGCTAAATGGATGTGTGGAAGCCATTAATGGAAGCTTAAAGCCAATATGCAGCTAAAAATGAACTAAAATATGCTAAATGTGAACAAAGATGAGTGTGGGTGTGAGTGATTGCAATAGCATAAGTTTGCAAATTGAAAGATGGATCTATTTGTCTCCAAATAGTGCTTTATTTCTAGGAAAGCAAATGATAAATGAAGGGTTGAGATCAAAAAGGTTAATCAACAGTCAAGGATAAAATAAATTAGAGGCATGGATCATGGATTCTCATCAACGAATAAGAATGCAAAATGAGATTTAAACAAGGGTTCTCATTCCTTCCAAACGAACACACTTTTGACCTGTATAAGAGGTCAAAAGTTAACTTGCTCAAGAAGCCAAGTGAGAATATTCCCTTTTTCAAATGATTGGAGGAGAGAGAATCTTCTTTAGAATATTCTCATGGGTAAGGAAAAAGGATATTTTGCAAATTAAAACAAAGTTTAATTGTGCAAAAAGGGGAAGGAATATTCCATGGTCAAAAGTTAACTTTCTCAAGAAGCCAAGTGAGAATATTCCCTTTTTCAAATGATTGGAGGAGAGAGAATATTCTTTAGAATATTCTCATGGGTGAAGAAAAAGGATATTTTTCAAATTAAAACAAAGTTTAATTGTGCAAAAAGGGGAAGGAATATTCCCCTTTTGGAGGAAAATTGGATTAATTAGATAATTGTTAATTAAACAATGTTAATCATACAATTAGGTGATTTTAGAAGAATTTAAAGTGATATTCATTAAATTGAATGATTTAGTGAATGGGGAAAGGTGAAATGACATTTAATTAAATAACTTAGGGTTATTTAATTAAATAAGAAGACTTAGGGAATTAAATTAAATAGTTTGATTTATTTAATTTAATGAGATGAAATGTTAGCGTGAAAGGGGGTGAATTAACCTGATTTGATGAATTAGGTTAATAGATGAAAATGATGCAATTAATTAAATAGCTAGGCTAATTTAATTAATTAAGTGAAAAAAAGATGGGTTTCAAGAGGAAATGGTGTTAGTATACCTGATTCAAGTGTATGATGTCATTCAGGACATTTTTTAGTGTCTACATTTTGCCCCTCTTTGAAGCGAGGTACCTGTTACTTTGGTTCAAAGACTGATGCTCCTCGAATTAAAAACTGTTACCCAGATAACAAAAAAATTCTAATTTTTAGATGCCCTACTGCTGAAGGATAAAGCTGATTCCTTGCCCCCTCGAGAAATTAGGTGAAAATTTTGAATTTTGGGTTGATTTCTCGATAAAGGTGAAAAGTTGTCCTAAGGGTCCAGAAAGGCTCTGGGATGCAAGAAAGATGCCAAAATTGCAAAAAATGATGCAAAATAAGGTTTCGATTGGCAAAATTGGTGAAAATGATGATAAACCCTAGCTTGAAGGCTAAATTAGGGCAAAAAACCCTAGTTTTCTAGCATGAATAAGCCAAGAAGGGTCACTTTCAATTCATTTGTGCATTCATACATTAGAGAATTCTCGCTATTTTGAGCTCTAACCCTCTGACGAAATGGCACGATGAGAACTACCTCGACATATTTTTGACCGTGTTCAAGAGTACCAGCTACTTCCAAGCGTAGGACCAACAGTATGTAACTCAAAGCTTGATTTGAAATTTGACTTTTTGATACATTTATTGCTTTTTGAATTTGAAACTTTGGTGGCATCGCTATATAGTGATGCTAAAATTAAAATTAGCGATGCTAAAATGAATTTTAGTGACGCATATGTGTATTATGACGCAATTCACAATTTAGAATTAGGGTTTCCAATTTTAAATTGTGATGCATATGTTTATAGCGATGTACTTCTCGATTTAAAAATTAGGGTTAGGGCTTCCAAAGTTTAAATAGTGATGCATATGTGTCTGGCGATGCGATTTGCGATTTGCAATTTGAATACCTTCAGGCATCACAATTTGGAATTTGAAATATAGCGATGCTATTGTCATTTTGGAGCTAAAAATTCCAAATTGAGTCAATTTTTTTTTTTCAAATTTTGATGTCATGCACTTCATGAGAATAGGAGGTCATTCCACCCTTGATGTCTCATGAGCACTAGCCCATAGTATTGGAGAGACTTGGTGATTTATCTGAGTTGTGCTGGGAGCACCTGGGGAAGATCAACATATGGTACGTTGCATATATACCCATCATCTAGACACATCTGGCTATGATGATGGCGTTATACGAGAGATGGCATAGTGAGACTTTGACTTTCCACCTTTCGACAGGAGAGGCGACAGTGACTTTAAAGGATGTATGGAAGATTTTGTGTTTGTCGATACATGGTGAGCATGTGATTTATGATGTCAATGTCAGATACGATGCCAGCCATGAGGTGATGGAGATTGATGACCTCATTCTATTCACTTTGTAGATAGACCTTGAGATGTATCGAGGTCAAGTGCCCACATTCTGATTGATCATTGCAACTATTATCTCTAGCTTGGTTGCTCCTGACCAACGAAGCAAAGGATTCAACCCAGGATGGGGCTTGGCATGGCATAGGATGCTCCATAGGAGGACATTATTTGCATGGGGGCTAGTGATATTGGCCTCATTATATCATGATATGCACAAATTTGTCTACTACGATGGAAAATCTATTGGAATAGGGTTTACCTTACTTCATATTTGGGCTTGGGAGCATATTGCAGTGCTCTGACTGATTGTGCAGATGGTTGATGTTGAGCCATATGACCTTGTGGTTTAGCGATACAGGGTCACCATCACTCTCCAACATATGGGGCATCTTGGGATTCCATACTTGCGCAGGGTCCTCAATGATATGATAGTATTTAGATGGCGACCCTGGCTCCAAATGCTAGTGTGGTACGATGATACACAACAACTCTTCTTTGCCAGATAGACCTGGTATATGTAAGGTTGGGAGCACACAATAATAGAGCAGTATCTACCAGATAGGGTGGCATGACAGGTTGGTGAGCATTAGGATAGGCCAAATGATGCCTATGGAGCTATATTTGCGAGATCAGTTTAAGAGGTTCCCACATGGGGACCTACTATCCTAGCTTCGAAGGTGGTCAAGGGTTTTTCGATAGTTGGTCGTACAACCATGGGCTTACAATCAGGGTCAGCAAACGTGTAGAAAATGTCTATATATGATGCATGGTTTACACCCCATCACCGGTTGATAGATCTAGCATGTGCTCCTCCACAAGGGAGACCGATAGGGAGGGGAGCAGGCAAGGGACAAGATGGCTAGGATGGCCAAGATGGGCAGATTCTAGGGGTTCCACCAGTGGGATAGAAGCCTCTTGTTTAGTAGCAGCTAGTTTAGCTACTGCCACTGGATCCCCAAGACATAGATTCAACAGTTGTAGCAGTAGGTGCAGGTTCTCATGGGTGAGCGAGATTAGGCCCGCCAACAGATTTTGGTGATCACTGTTAAGTAGGACCAAGCCAGACAACAAGTTGCAGCTATTACAACAGAGAGAGATCAGGCACAAAAGTAGGTATAGACTATGATTACCAAGAGAGATTAGAAGATCAGTCGCCACCAGTAGTTGGAGGTGATGACAGTGGCTACACAGGGCAGGACTGTATCGTCAGGCTATATAGAGAGGTGGTGACTGAGGTAGCCTATTATAGGATCCACTATCATCGAGATGTTCCAGTGCCACTCAGACAACTTGACTACTCACAAAGGAGTGATGCATGGCCCAAGGATGAGGATCATCTAGAGAGACAAGCTAGAGAGGGGAGCATCCATCAGGGCTAACTCGATTTGTATAGACACTTTTTTATTTTTTTGCTTGATTATTTGATACAGATATACATTCATGGGTTCCTTTTTTATAGCCTCATGGATATTGTATTTATGATTGATATACATACACTAACCCATATATTGTACCATGACATTCATTTTTTTATATATATATGATATGGACACGGATTCGATATGATGTGTTCATCTTATTTCATGCTTATTATTGTATGGATGCATATGATGTGAGATGATTATATGTTATCATGTATGGATGCACTTTACTTATGTTTATGTGATATGCGATGATACATGAGATGTAATGATATGGATGGATGCAATGCTATATTATTTTTTAGTATCTTTTTTGTGATATGTCATGGGATGGATGATATGGTATGTAGATGTTATGCTATGATTATTTATGCAAATGTTATGGATGCATATCTTTTTAGATATTTTCTATACATTTTTATGAGATGATCATGTATGCATATGGATGTATGGATGGATCATGCAGATGCTTATGCTTATGTTATGATAATGCAATGCATGTTTATGATATGTGATGCAATGATTTGTGATGTTTATAATAACAAATCTATATTATTCATCACAACTCAAATGATAATGATGATACAGTATGTATGATGTGATATGCAATGATTATGTTGATGTTTTATGAATGCAGGATGATGATTTGCTCATATCTTGGGATTGGGATTTTCTTTCATTCCTTATTGTTTGATATAACACATAGACACTATGCATCGAGGTATTGATAACCAAGATGGCGTTGTATCTAGTGTAATGGACTTTGACTCTACAAACAAATAGGATAGTTCTTGTTCACATCTTGACACACAAAAACCTCGTTGGAATGTAAGTTAGAAGCTTAGAACACATTGGACCAAAGCATACACAATAGTCAACAACATACCCCAAACAACTTTCATACACACAACTAAGCAAGTATGCTTTTACAAGGGTACCCACAAGCACAACAAGCGAAAGATAATTGTCAATGCCCCATTCCTTTCTCTCTAAATAGTTTTGATAGATATCATTGAGAGGTCCTTAGAATGGGTTATTAAGATAAATCATAAGGAAAGATCAAATGCAAATAGTTGGTGTTATCTATATCTCTTGCTAGTTTAATTTTAGCTAAAGTGATTTCTAATGTTGATTTCCATCGTAGGAAGGATACATCCTAGGACATGTTGATCAAATGGTTTTGATGTAGGATGATGATGCTAATGATAAGCCATTGATATAAACTTCACTACTGCATTTATCTATGATTTATACTTTATATTTTGACACTTAAGTTCTCACTTTACGACTTGCTAAAAGAAAATTCTATTTGTTTTCCAAAGGTTGAAGGCGACAATCGACTTATTATGGGTGAATTTTTATTGCAGGTGAAAGCAAAATGGGATGGATGGTTTTATATTTTTTGAAATATTTCAATGTTTTTGGTAGTTTGAGAATGTTTTGAGGCTGTTTTGGGTCTTTTTAAAAGTTTATGTGAATGTTTATGGTTTTCATTTATTTGAGGTTGTTTAGGATTCTTTGAATGTTTTATGATGTTATTGTGTTTTATGAGTTTTCAAATATTTTTGTGTTTTTTGATATTTGGATGTTTAGAATTTTTATGAGTTTTCAAATGTTTTTGTGTTTTTTGATATTTGGATGTTTAGGATTTTTATGAGTTTTCAAATGTTTTTGTGTTTTTTGATATTTGGATGTTTTTGTGTTTTTTCAATATTTGAATGTTTTTGGGATTTTTTTGAGAGTTTTGACCAAGAACCTAACCTAAAATACCTATCCTAGGGGCCTCGGGGACTGATCAAAGATAAGCCTTGCCTACATTATACACGAAAAGACCACGTAGTTCAACTAACATGACTTATTGAAGATGAGATATGAATAGTTGACAGAATGCCAGTTTATTATGAAAGACTCCTAAAGGACTAACCTAGGGTGTCTCGGGGGCACATCAATGATGGCCTTGTCTACGTTCAAGCTTAAAGATAACGTAGTTCAATAGCAAGGCACTATTTTTTGGATTTTATATGTTTGACCTTTTTAGGGATTTTTTATGTGTTTTGGATGTTTTGGATGTTTTGACTTTATAAGTTTGCTAATGTTTTTGGATTTTAGCTGTACAGGAATTTGGATGTTTTGGATTTTCTGCTATACAAGATTTTTGATGTTTTTGGATTTTCTAATGAATGTTTTACAAATGTTTTTGGGATTTTCTGATAACCATTAAAATATACAAGAACTCGATATGATCCATAATAAATTGCCCCCAACGTGACATGCAATAGACTACCTCAATATAGGCAGGACAAACTAACCTTTGGAATATGCCAAGTAGTATTAAGGGGATACGATACCTCACAACTTCAAGCTATGATAGGGAGGCAGATAAGGCGATGGATGAATAAATAGGATAAATGATGAGGCAATGGATAAATGGTAGGATAAAGAACCAAATAATAGATGGAGGTGCTTTATTTACGCAAGACGCCTATTTGCTAGGTTTTCACCAAGGTACTTTCCCAAAGCGCCACCAAAGTGGTTTTCACTAGAGGACAATTGTTTTCTTTACTTTTTCAATCCTTTTTCTCATTTTTTTGGATTTTGATCATTTTTTTTTTTGTATTTTCAGATTTACACCCTTCAAGACTAGACATAAATTTTTTTGAGGTGCAAGATATTAGTTGGTTCCTGCAAGGGTTCTCCTTCAGGGCATTGACAATTGGTATGCTCTTGATCCATAGCTTGTTGTGATGAAAAAGGGAACCAACCAATTAGGATCAAACTTTCCCTTGCTATCCTGATCTGAAAGATTTTTTTGATTTTGCTTTAGGACAAGATCCCCTACCTGGAAAGACCGCCATCTAATCTTCTTGTTGTAGCTTTATTTTAGTCAGTTTTGATATAATTGCAAGTGATTAAGGGCATCAAGATGACACTCATCCAAGAATTCTAACTCATTCCACTGAGATACTCTATATTCTTCATTGACAATCAGGTTTTGCAGTGACACTCACAATGATGGGAGCTCAACCTTGATAGGTAGGATAGCTTCTAATCCATAGACTAGGGAGAAAGGGGTTGCACCTGTTGGCATGCAGATATTAGTTCGATAAGCCCAGAGAGCGGGAGTTAATTGTAGATTCCAGTCACGACCAACTTCATTGACTATTTTCTTTAGGATTTTTAGAATGGTCTTGTTTGTAGCCTCAGCTTGATCGTTGCCCTGGGGATAATACGGGGTAGAGAATCGATGTTGGATGTTGAATCTTTGGCATATCTCTTTCAGATATTGATTCTTAAAGGGGGTTCCATTATCTGAGATGAGGGTTTTTGGAACACCATAACAACAAATTAGGTAGTTCAAGATAAACTTGGCAATTTGCCTCCCCATTATGTAGGTCATAGAAATGGCTTCAACCCACTTAGTAAAGTACTTAGTGGTGGTTATAATAAACTTGTGGCCATTAGATGAGGTTGGAGTGATTTTTCCTATGAGGTCAAGTCCCCACTGTGAAAAAGGCTAAGGTGTGATCATTGGTTGCAATTCTTGAGTTGGAGCATGAATCAAATCTCCATGCTGTTGACACTAGACACATTTTTGCACATATTGATGAGCTTCTATTCCCATGGTTGGCCAATAGTACCCCATCCTCAACATTTTCTTAGCTAAAGTCATACTGTTAGGATGGGAACCACATATTCCATCGTGAAATTCTATTAAAGTAGTTAAGGCTTCCTCTTGGTTAAGACATCGTAGTAATGTCCCTTCAATAATTTGACGGTAAAGGGTATCAGCTAGAATAAAAAATTGAGATGCCTTCTTAACAAATGTCTTTTTAAGGTTCGAGGTGATATTGAGTGGAAGGATTCCTCTACTAAGGTAGATAAATATGTCATGATACCATGGGGATCTAGGACCAACAATGACACACGCGAATTCAGATTCATGGATGTTGAAAGTTGGTATGAGAAGTTGTTCTACCAAGAATTCACACTACAAGATGTTGTTTGGCATGTCTAACAATGATCCAATTGTTGCCATTGCATGTGCTACTTTGTTGTTCATGCGAGGAATCTGCTCAAAGGTTATGTCTATGAAAAGGTCCTTGAGACGTTCTATCATCTTTTTGTAAGAAGTGAGCTTATCATCCTTAGTTTGATAGTCATCATTGACTTGGTTGATAACCATCTATGAGTCTCCATATATTTTCATCTCTTGTATCTACCACTGAACCACTAGCCTTAGACCTATGATTAGGGCTTCGTACTCAACAATGTTGTTAGTACAATGGAACGATAGTCGATATGACTTTGGAATGCAATCACCTTGAGGGGTGATGAAAAGAATACCTACTCCTGATCCATGTTGGGTGAATGATCCATCAAAGTACATCTTCCACTGAGCTGTGAGATTGATAAGGAACACTGATTTATCAGGGAACTCATATATTAAAGGGTTCTCTACATAGATGGGTGCCTCTGCCGGTTGGCCTGTGATCACTTTTCCTTTGATTGCCTTGCATTCTACATACTCTATGTCAATTTCAATTAAGATCATTGCCCATTTGGCCATTTTCCGAGTGAGAGTTGCTTTAGATAATAGGTATTTGAGTGGGTTGATCTTTGCAATGAGCTTGATTTGATAGGACAACATGTAATGTCTAAACTTTTGTGAAGAAAAAAGTACTACTAGAAATTATTTCTCGATGGGTGAATAGTTCATTTCATAGCCCACCAAAGTCCTACTGATGTAGTAGATGGCTCTTTCCTTTCCATTTTCATCATGTTGTGCCAAAAGAGCTCCTAGTGTTGTTGATGTTGCTGAGATATACAGGATCAATGGTTTGTTTGGTATTGGCGGCATGAGCATTGGAGGTGTTAATAGATTGTCTTTGATTTGCTGGAAAGCTTTATTACACTTCTCATCCCACTTGTAAGTTATTCCTTTATGGAGAAGATGTGAAAAGGGGTGGATTTCATCTGATAGTTGTGCTATGAACCTCCTGATGGACTACAATATTCCTTGTAACCCTCTCATCTACTTCAGTGTTTGTGGTGGCTCCATGTTGAGGATGGCTTTTACCTTTTCCAGATTGATTTATATCCCTCTTTGCAGATGATAAAGTCAAGAAGTTTCCCCGATGTAACCCCAAAGATACACTTTTTTGGATTTAGTTGTACTTGGTACTCTTCAAGTCTATTGAAGATGGGTCCTAAGACTCCTATGTGCTCACTTATTTTCTTTGGTTTTTCCAAAATATCATCCACATAATCTTCAACTATTTTGTGGATCATGTCATGAAAGATGAGGATCATTTCTCTTTGATAAGTTTCTCCTACATTCTTTAACTCGAATGGAATCACATTCTAGCAATAGTTTCCCCATGGATAAGTGAATGCAGTTTTGTGTCGATCCTCCTTGACAATCATAATTTGATTGTAGCCTGAAAAACCATCCATGAGTGACAACATTTCATGCCTTGCCGTTAAGTCCACAATAAGGTCAATGTTAGGGAGAGGAAAATCATCCTTCGGGCATACCTTATTTAAGTCCCTAAAATCAGTGTAGATTCAGATGCCCCTAGTGGGTTTTGAGACTGGTACTAGGTTTGAAACCCACTCAGGATAATCTATCGGTCAGATGAATCTGACATCAAGAAGCTTTTGTAACTCTAGTTTCACCAGAAGTGCTATATAAGGATGCATCTTCTGTAATTTTTTCTTGAGTGGCTTGGATTTAGGATAAAATGCTAAGTGATGCACAACTACTTCGGGATCGAGCCCTGAAATATCAGTGTATGACCATGCAAAGTTAGTTTTGCGCTCTTTCAGGAATGCTGCCAGGTTCTTTTGTTCTTCATCCAAGATTTAGCATAGAAGGTGATCTTAGGTGATTCTTATGTTCCCACACTAACTAGAGTGGCCTTTTCTGCTAGCACTATTGACTTTTTCAGATGCATTACACTAAGGGGGAGATTGAATCCCTAATCCTAGGGTGCCTTAGAGAGGTTTTCACCATCGAATGCATCCTTTGTTTTTACTATTTTAGGATCAGAGAGTGTCATAGTGTGGTTTTCACTCAAGGATCTGCATGTTAGTTGCATTCCATCAATTTTGCAACTGAAGGATTCAATCATCTCCCCATAGTATTCCCATGTTTTGAGCTCTATGTCAAAACCTACTTTGTGATCTACCCATGGTAAGTTTTCACGGAGTCCCATGAATTATGAGATTGCTTCATCGTTTTTGAATAAATCCAGAATTGGTGGTCCTTGTTGGTCCATGTCAATGAGTTGGGGGTATACTAGGCGTCTTTCAGTTGGTTGATCACTTAGAGTGAAGGATGTTATGGAAACTACTATATTTGACTGCAAATTTTGACGAATGTTTGTTGAAATATCAACCAACTATTATTGAAATACCGATGAAACAACCATATAAATTTTGTCGCTTTTTCAACAAACTAATATATG
The DNA here is from genome assembly GCA_007258455.2 of Sequoia sempervirens. Taxonomy (NCBI): domain Eukaryota; kingdom Viridiplantae; phylum Streptophyta; class Pinopsida; order Cupressales; family Cupressaceae; genus Sequoia; species Sequoia sempervirens. Next base: position 496,337,287 of record VDFB02281492.1, on the reverse strand, counting down.
TCAGAAAATTGACAAAAACTTCATCCATCTAGTGACATAAAAATAGCCACAAATTTTGATGAAAAACTATAGACATTCATCAAAATTTCAACGAACAATTTGCGACGAAAAACTACAAACATTCGTCAAAATTTCAACGAACAGTTTGCGACGAACCACTAAAACTTCTGATGAAATTGTTGTGCATGTGATGATACACATCGTCGAAAGTGTGACGAAAATATCATCGCATGTATAGCAAATTCGTCAGAAGTTTTAGTGGTTCGTCGCAAACTGTTCATCGAAATTTCAATGAATGTCTGCAGTTTTTTTTTTTAAAATTATTCGTTCAAATGTATGCTATTACATACATTTGAACAATTTTTTTTAACTTGCTCCAATGCAATAATGGACAAGGGCATGGTCTCAATGTTGTTACAATAACCAGTCTATGAAATTGCAAACCAAAAAAGAATTTTGTTGTGTTTGAAAGATATAAAACTTTATAGCTCTTATGTTATACTGGAAAAAATCATAAAACTTCAACAAATTTGCTTAAATAATTGAAATAGTATTGGAAAATAATTCACTTATATTCAAATTGTATATAAAATATGTTACAAAGAACTCTATATATAGAGTTTTGAAGACAAAATCTTTCGCAGTATGCAAACTGTTGATTTATTACACTTTTAAAATTGAAAAAAATTAAAACTAAAGCTAAAAAGCCATCGATGTTAATGCATGTCTTCAGTGATGCTAGTGTTGCACATGGGGTGGGCTGTAAATGCATTTAAAAAACACTAGTTTTGTATTTTCTCCTTGCTTTGTACCTGTCCACAATTAAAAAAAAACTCAAAATTTGTTAATATTTTAAAAAGATTTATGAAGCTTTGAAATATGAAAAACAAAATCTCTACAATGAAATCCTCAAGAGGAAGTTAATATACCTCCATAAGTTAAACTAATACTAATGAATAAACTGACATGGCAAAAAAAAATCAGAAACTCTGCCTAACTTAAAGAAGTAATTTAAAATCAAAGGAAAAATCAGCGGAAATCTATTTGAACTGTAAGAAAATCTTCACTACAAGTTAAAAAATTCATGCCAACTATGATAGTAGAACCAAAAAATCAGTAAGTATGAGATTCAACCCAAATTCATGTAGCTTTTAAGCAATCATTATTATAGTTGAAGATTATTTTGATTTTGTGACTGAATTTCATGGAATTTTTGATATAAAAAAGAAGTTTCTAAAATTTAAAAAAAGTAAGTATAAAAGAAATATTGTAAACTTACTATTTCATATAAAAAGTTAGTTTCTAAATTAATATTCTTAAGATTAAAAAATATCTCAAATTTTTGAAACAAGATATCTTTTGTGATTTTTTGTGAATTTTTGTATAGATTTATTTAAGTAATCTTTTCCAATCAAAAATTATAATTAGTTAAAGATAAGATATAAAAATAGTATGTTAAATTACTAAACATAAAATAAAAACTTTCTAAAATTTAAAGTATGAAAAAACTTTCCTAAATTTACTATTACATATGAAAGTAAGTTTTTAAATCAATGTACATAAAATTAAAAATATTAAAATCTTTAAAAATAAAAAGTATTTTTGATGCCATTGTAAAATGGTTTTTCAAAGAATAAAATACAAATAAAATTATCAAGGAATGAAAAATAATTATTACTTTCTTGATATGGTTCAACTTTGAAAGAGAACATTCATAAAGAGGGTTTACAATTGGGTGTTTGATGCTTCTAAGGAAACAAGATGGGAAGGGAAGTATTGTTTTGCACATTTTCAGAATGCAGAAGACTAAAATAAAGCTTTCATTTTCATTACAAGTGAGGAACAATTACAATGTCAAATGGAGAATGCAGCAATAAACAACAACTTTTCCTCTTTTACCACTTACAAAAAAGTGAAGAAATGCAACAATAAAGAGAGCATCATAGTGTGTAGAATATGCAAGATCTAGAATTGGGGTTTCAAGCAAGAAGGAGGTCAAAATGTAAAAGAAGTATGAGTTTGAAACCACGGCTTGAAAAGTCTCTTTGTTTTTACAAATGGTCGAACCCTCAAGGGTTTATATGGAAATCTTGCATGTATTCAAAAAGCAAAAGAGTACAAAGATTTGATAAACACTTAGAAACTTAAGAGGCCACGACCTTATCTACAGGAGTAGCATCTTTCCATTTCTTTCAAAAGAATAAAAGCCTTGTCTCTTTTTCCATACAAAAAATAATGAAACCCTAAGCTTGCTTAAAAATATGAATACCCAGAAGCACAAATGGAGCCACGACTTGGGTTATGTCTCTTTTCTTTTACATCAAATATAGAAAATAGAAGGTAGTGTTGAAGAGGCCGTAGCTCATAGAAGTTTTCTCAATCAAGAGAAAATTTTTTGAATCCTCTCACAGTGAGGCCATGACCAAGAAATTATGAAGAGCTTCAGAAAAACAAAGAAGCATGAAAAGAAAAAAAAAGGTCCATTCATTTTACAATTTCTTGAGCTCCAATCGAGCTTGACATTAACAGGAAAAGGGAGGAAAGTATGAGATTCAAGCTTACCAAGTTTTGCACTATTGAAAAAATACATGTAAACCCACAGGTTCTCCACATGACGCCTCCAAAAGACCAATCAAGGGCTCCCAAATGACAACAAGCAACACAAAAGAGGGTTTTTACAAAATGTAAGCAAATAAAATGCACCAGAAAATACATTAAAGGCCGTGGTAGAGAAGCTCAAAACATGCATTCAAAATGGAAGATAGGAGAGTCATTGCTTAGATTGTTAAAATGAAGACTTACCTGAGCATTTTACCTGCAAAAACCTTTTGTGAAAGTCCTAAAAAGCAATAGAGGATGAAGCTCGAACTCAAAAACCCCATGGCGGCTATATGCAGAGAGATTTTTCTAGAAATGTATGAGCAAAAAGAAGAAGGTGGAATTTGATAGAGTTTTGTTTTAGGGTTTTTGCCCTAATTCAAAATTGTCACAATAATGTAATTATATTAAATAATATTATATTTTATAAATATTTATTATATTATGTGATTATATTTTAGTATATTATAATAACATTTATTATATTATTATATATTATATTATATTATATTTATATTATTATTATATCGTATTGGATTCTGGATCAATTTTTATGATAAGAGTTGAAATCAAATAAGTATTATATATTGTTAGTTTTATATTATTATAATTGTTATATATTTTTATTATATAATAGTATTAATATATTATTAATATTTAAATTATTATACTATTCATAATATTGTATTATTATTTTGATATTACTATTATATTATTCTTATTATTAAATTGTTTCCATTATTATATTATTATATTAATATGATTTTTTTAATATTTTACTTAGTAAATTATCATTATCCTTAATATTATATTATTAATTAAATATTATGAATTTTAATATTAAATTATTAAATTATTATTATTATTTTTTTATTATTCTAATGTTATAATGCTATATTATATTAATATTATTATAATATTTAATATACTATATTTATCTTAATATTAAATATATGATATTTATATCATATTATATTATTATTTGAATATTATACTATTATTTTTATATTATATTATACTAATAGATAATATATCATATATTATTATATTTATATTTTATGATATTATATTTACATTTATATTTATTATATGATATTTATATCATATTATATTATAGTATTTATATATTGTACTATTATCTTTATACTATATTATGAAAAAGTGTTTATTATATTATTATATATTAAATATTTTATTTTATTTATAATATTATAATTTATTTTATTATATTAACTATACATTATATATTAATTAGGGTAAAGGATGCCAGAATGTTAAAACCTATATGTGTTCATTATTATAATATTGGCCGTAATTTTATTTTAATAAAACTTTGGAGGAGCGGATACCAATATCGGGGGAAAGTAGCTAAAAATTGCAAAAAAATAGTTGAAAAAATGGTCGCCTCGTTTATAGAAGGAACACCACGGTTAAAAAGAAAACACAACAAACGATAAATTTAAAATGATGACAGAAAATGATAGGAAGTAATGAATGCTCAGGATTAATTTAACCGTATTACATTGCTTTTACTAATCTCTTGACCGTTGATTTCAATTATTAGCTTGCAATTCTCAAATAGGACACGCCTTCGGCGTTATTAGATGCCTCTAACTAATACCCTTGTGCTTTAGTTCTTCCTTGCATTTTATGCTTGACCTAGGCTTTATTCCTTAAGATTATTGTTGGAAAATCAAAATATTTAATGTGCCTTAGATATTTTTTTTTATGATTTTGAGAAAATCATTATAGCCATGTGCCTTGGGAGGTTATGATTTTTATATAAAAATAGAATACTTATATAGAGATATACTAATATACCCTATAAAATTAGCCCTATACCCTCAACCTTGAACACTATCCCTCAACCCTCAACCCTTTACCTTAAACACTAAACCCTACACCCTTAATCCTCATCCCTATACCTTATACCCTCAACCTTATACCCTAAACCCTAAAAATTATCCCTCAACCCTATACTTAAATGGCAAACCCTACACTCTCAAGCCTTAACCCTATACCCTATACCTTATACCCTACACCCTAAACACTATACATTATATCCTAAACCCTAATCCCTATACCCTATACACTTAACCTTATACTCTCAACCCTAAACATTATACCTCAACCCTCAACCCTAAAACTTATACTTAAATCCTAAACCATAAACCAAATATTCTCAACCCAATACCCTCAACCATATACCCTATACACTTAACCTTATACCCTCAACCCTATACCTTAAACCCTAAACCCTCATCTCTCATCCCTATACCTTATACCCTCAATTTTATACCTAATATCCTAAACCCTAATCCCTTTATCCTATACACTTAACCTTATAACCTTAACCCTATACCTTAAATGCTAAACCTTACACCCTCAACCCTCATAAGGGAAGATAGAAAGAGGGGTCAGGGAGGGATTGGGAAGAGAGAGAGAGGTTGGGAGGGAAAGGGGAGATAAAGATAAGTAGAGAGGGAAGGAGAGGTACAAAGATATCTCCCTCTCTTCTCTCTCTTCCTCTTCAACCTATCTCTCCCTCTCTCCCCCTCTTCTCTATCTCTCCTCTACCTATCTATATCCCTTTCTCTCCCTCCCCTTCTCTATCTCCCCCTCTCTATCTCTCCCCATATCTCCCTCCTATCCCCCCTATCCATCTCTCTATCTCCACCTCTCTTCCTTTCTCTTCCCATATATCTCCATATCTCTTTCTCTTCCCATATATATCTATCTCTCCCCATCTATCTCTATCTCTCCATACTCGTTTCTCCCTTTCTCTATCTCTCCTTATTTCTCTCTCTCTCTCCATCTCTATATACTTATATATAATTCTTTTTGTTTGTCTATCTCTTTGTCTCTCTCTCTCTCCCTCTCCCTCTCCTCTCTCTATATCTCTATCTCTCTATCACTCTATCTCACCATCTATATCTCTTTGTCTCTTCATCTCCCTCTCCCTCTATATCTCTCTATATTTCCCTCACTATCTCTCCCTTATTTTATCCCTATCTCTCTCTATATTTATATCTCCCTCTACCTATATCTCTCTATCTATATGTTGTCTCCCTCTTCCTCTCTCACTCTATCTTCATCTCTACCTCTATTTTCCTCTCTCCCCCTTTATCTCTATACATGTCCCCCTATCTCTATCCATCCATCTATCTCCCTGATCTCTATCCCTCTTTATATATTTATATCTTCCATCTCTATCTATCCCTCTCTCCTCTCTCTCTTTATCTCTCCCTATCCTTCTCTCCTCTCCTCTCCATATCCCTCTCCTTATACATCTCCATCTCTATCTCTATCTCCTTACCCCTCTATCTCTCTCTCTTCCCCACTCTATCTCTCCCTCTTTCTATCGATACCTCTCCATCTCTCTCTCTCCCTCTCTCCTTATTGCAAGCATAACATGAGCCTGTTGGTAATGGAGCTTGATCATCTTCCTAATTCAGAGTTTTTATTTCAATCATGTTTGGATCCCTGTAAGTGGATGCATAGTTTATTTGAAGCTATGATTTCTCCATTGAGACCTTTGTTGTACAAACAACATCATTTGCTAAATGTCCTACCAATTGACCTCATGTACTGCATAAATGTATGCAAAAAATAGACCAAAATTTATCCTAATTGAAATTCCACACTTTTTCGGCACACCCATTGCACACTAAGGTGTGATTGCTAGTTAAGTTTGATTTGTATGTTTTATTTTAGAACTAGAATGGTAGAGATAGGATAGAATGATACCATTGGTTGAAAAGTCATTGTAAGAACCTTAAATTCATACCTTAAACCTACAAGATAAACCTTATAATCAAAACATAAATCTAACACTTAAAACTAAAAAATATTGTATTTTGTGATAAAAAAACCTTGTTTGACCTTAGTAAAGATGACTTATCTACTTGTTATATGATTAGGGCATAGTATTTGATGGGACCTACAATAAAACCCTTATGAATACAATGGGGGTTTTGTAGAAAGAGAAGACTATGTATGTGGTATTTCTAAAGTGGTACTTGGTTCAATTATGTGATGGTCAAGTAACACAAATCAATGCAAGATGATATCATTGGATGAGTATTAGTTGGCTAGTATATTATTACTAGATCAATATTCAAGAGAAAATTGATATCTAAGTACTTGAATTTTATTTTATTGACACTTGATAAATGCAAGATTATAGAGGTATTATGTTTCTCAATTGAAGTAAAGAAAGTGGTTGACATGGAAGTAAAATATTTTAGAAACTCATAAATGATACATATATAGATATATCTTCTTTATATTATCCTTGTAATTAGTTATGTATCTTCAAATATAAAAAATTAAAAGGAATCCAATGTGTATCATCTAATAATAACTTATAGAAAATATCAAAAAGATCAATAATAAAAAATATATATTAACTAAGAAGCCATGCAAGCATACAATAGTATATGTTGGTATACGTTCGTCGAAATTTCGACGAAAAACTGTTTGTCAAATTATTAGACTATTTAGATCATTTTCTTAGTTGTGTATCCTAACTAATATAGAGTAAGATTTTTCATTTTAATTGATTACTACATAATAGTTTATGTGTTGAAAGAATTGTTTCCATTCTTTGTAGTTTTTACATTGGAATACAAATCATATTTAATTTCACGCCAATATACTTCTTTCATAAAGATATTTGTTTCATTTTTCCTTGCTATTTTCATCTTAAAATTAAAAAAAATGTATTCTATAATATAGAATTATTTTCAATTAAAGCTAGGGACATAATTTTGGATGTGTTTGAATTTAATAAATTATAAATTAAAATAGACTTTTTAATGTGAAATTTTCAATTTTTTTCAAAAGTTGTGCCCGACATTCGTCGAAATTTTGACGAACCTGATTTTCGTGAAATTTTGACAAAAAACTTTGTTGAAATTTCGACGAACGTTGGGCACAAATTTTAAAAATTGAAAATTTCAAATTAAATATTCACAAGTACCGATAATACATCTGATTATACATCTTTCGTCAGAAATTTTCGTCGGGTTTTGCAGTCAAATGAGTTAGTGTATACCATGATATATACACCTACCTCCATGACAACATTCTCCAACCCAATTTGAATCACAACCAACCTAAATCCTTTATCCAATGCACTTCCCGATACACAGTCTTAGGTGATACACTTTATCGTAAGGGGTATGATAGTACTCTTCTTCGAAGTATGAGTGAATAAGAATCTCATGTTGTGTTAAACGGAGTGCATAGTGGTGTTTGCAATGCCCATAAATGGAATGGACTTAGAAAAAAAGCTTCTCATAATAGGATATTATTGGCCAACTATGGAACATGATGCTTGTGAGTTTGTCATAAAATGTGTACCATGTCAGCAACATGCGAACTTGATCCATGCTCCTGCATAGGACTTGCAACCTATCACTGTGCCATGGCCTTTATCAAAGTGGGGTCTTGACTTAATCGAAAAGATTCACCCTCCATATTTTGATGGCCATACCTTCATAATCACCACCACTAAGTATTTCACCAAATGGGTGGAAGAACTTCCACTCTCCCAAATCACTAGCATCCAAATATCCAAATTCATCCTTTACCATATTCTCTGCAGATATGGTATCCTTGCCACCATCATTACTGACAATGGAAAACCTTTCAAAAGCTAGTATATGCGACACCTATGTGAAACATTCCATATCCAACATTGTTGTTCCACACCTTATTACCCCCAAGGTAATGGAAAAGTTGAGGCTATCAACAAAAATCTCATCAAAATACTTAAGAAGGTCACTAATAATACTGGTCATGATTGGAACCTTCACCTTAATCCTGCCCTCTAGGCTTACCAAACATCCATCTGCACCCCTACTGGTGCAACCACATACTCCCTCATCTATGGTGCAGACATCATCTTATTGATAGAAGGCGAGGTTCCATCACTCTGTATCTCTTTGAAGAACCTGATCAGTGATGAAGAATCTTGTGTTGTATGTTTGAGTCAATTGGAGCTCCTGGACGAGAAGCGTCTTAAGGATTATAATAATCTTTAGGCTTATGAACATCGGCTTAGGAGGAGCTATAATAAGAAGGATTTTCCCCGTCAGTTTTAGGTTGGTAATCTAGTCCTCAAGGAAAATCAATGCACCCAACAAGATTGAGAAAAGAAAGGAAATTTTGAAGCCAACTGGTTGGGTCCATATGTCATCATTGCAAAGTATGGTTCTGGAGCATATTAGCTTGCTACATCTGAGGGGGAACCCTTGGAGGTACCTATCAATATCATGCATTTGAAATGGTTTTACACCTAAGTCAATTTGGTTACCCCATCTAGAAAATATTAAAAAAAAGTAAAAAATCCATTTAAAAAAATAAAAAATCAAAATATGTCATAAATTCAAAAATTGTAAAGAGAAATAAATTGTCCTATGGTGAAAACCACCTTTGGTGGCACCTTGGATAAGTACGTTTGGTGAAAACCTGGCAACAGGCACCATTCGTAGAGGGCTTAATCATTATCTACCTTGAATCTTGCTTACCTATATGCTTGTGCATCCATGGTCCTACCCATCCATCCTATCCTCACATCCTCTCACATCCCTCATCCATAGACATCCTTTCATTTGTTGTTTGGTGTATTTTGATTAAGCATTAGACGGTTGAGATTTTTTATCCCAAATCCTAAGCTTTCCATCGCTTGTATATAGTGTTTTGTCATTGGTTTCGTGTCCCCATCTAGGGTCCTCCATCATGTCCTTTATCATTAGGTCACATGTTGTATTTGGTCCTTTTTGTCAAACTATGTTGCCTCTATGCTTTCATGTAGGCAAGTCCATCTTTGATGAGCCATCAAAGCTTTGGTTTGTCCTTTTGTGTGAGTCCCCATCATTTTTTTGTCTAGTCCTATATTTTTTCTTCCCATCTGAGTCCTCATTGTCCTCTTTCTGCTTTATCCATCATTGGTCATCAGTCTTTTATCAAACTATGAGGTCTTTATTCTTTCACGTAGGCAAGGCTAATCTTTTATCAACCCCCGAGACCCTAGGTCTATCCTTAGGGCGTGTCTTGGTTTCATGTCATGTCATTAGGTGTGACCCTATTCAACTAGTTCCTAACAACAAAATCCATTGGTACCACAAGGTTCAATCCATTTTGAGTGCCCTGGGGACCATGTCGATCAACTAATCTACCTCCATCCATAGTCTTAACAAGATGTATCCTTCCTTAAATTAGACTGTATCAATCCCATCCACCTATTTTTCCTATGGCAAAGGATATTTGAAATTTGTTGTGATATTTTGGTGCTTTTGCATTTTTTTTTAGCTTTTGAGCTTCCTAATATACCTTTTTAGGGTTGCAATGATCCATCATCTCATGGTGCACTTTGACTGGTAGACATAGGGGCATATCGTGATTTTTTCTGCGTGATCTTGTCTTCTTGGTTTTCCCGCGTAGTACCCACCAAGATCCTTGTGGTCTTGTGTTACACTGGAGCATCCTTTGTGGTTATGGTTATTCCAGCATCAGACCCTACCAAAGCCCTTGTGACTTTGGGGTGTTGGGATAACCTTCTTGTTTACTGTGTCAGTCCTATGCATTTGACACTTATCGGCCTTGGTTCCTTATACCCTGGCATATCGTGTCCTATGCTATAGTAAAATTCAGTGCTCCTAATATGATAGCATGACATTATAATTACATTTCATTCATTCTCCCATTGCATTGCATTTATCCCAATCCATTTTCCCTAGCCTATGGTTATTGATTTTTGGTTGTGTAAATGTTATCCACCCACCTATTCTTCCTATCGAGGTCCCTACAACTTTTATAGGTGCACTACATTATTCATCATTATCCATGTGACCTTGAATTTCCGTTATCACTTAGGTTCATTCCATTACATTGCATTATCATTTTTATCAATTCCCTTTGTCCATTTTGTTATCATATAATTTGGATGCATTATCTATTTTATTATCCATTGCATTATCCATTGCATTTTCATTTCATTAGGTTTCATTATCTATTGCATTTATTCATATCGCATTATTAATTTCATTATCATTTCATTACATCACATTATCCATTGCATTATCATTTCATTACATTGCATTATCGGTTTCATTACCATTCCATTAGGTTCCATTGCCATCTCATTTTGCATTATCATATCATTTCACTTTAAGTTGTTTAAATTAACATAGATTTGTTATTCTAAGCATCTTAATCCATTGCATTTGTGTTTCATTACCATCTTATTTTAAGTTGTTTATATTAATATCAATTTGTTATTCTAAGCATCTTAATCCATTTCATTTACACTTTCATTATCATTTTAAGTTTTTTAGATTAATATAGATTTGTTATTCTAAGCATCTTAATCCATTGCATTTGCATTCCCTTATCATTTTCAATCGTTTGGAATAGTATAGATTTGTTATTCTAAGCATCTATTTCATTACAATTACATTCATATAGTCCATCCATAACATTATGCATATCATACATTCATAACCAAACATTAAAATGCCATCCATGAACATCCACATCATGCATAAACACATGTCATAATCACATATGCATAAATAATCAATCACAATCACATCACCACTTGCATCACAAATTATTAGTATCATATCCTTGTCATAAATCATAAACCATGAACCATCATATCCTACATCACAAAGCATTAGACATAATACATATCAACCATACCATACATGTCATCATGAATGCATTTACCATCATCATCATGCACATCCATCATAATCATAACCATACACATATGCATAATAAATATCAAAAGCATCATATACACATCATACATAGCCATCATAATCTGCCATATCATATATATATCAAAATATAATGTCTATCACACAGTCCATAATATCCATCATACAGTCCATATCCACAGTCCATATAATGTACATGACATAATAAAATACATGTACATAGAAGTAAAAATATACAAATGAATATGAGTATATCTGACACATCATGGTGTCTTGAATTAGAAAGAATAAATAAATCTCTGATTTAATCTGTCTAATAGAATCTTTACAAAATAATCCATATCTCATCTCTACATCTAAATACACTGTCCGCTAGGGCATCCATAAAAAATGGGACCTTGTACTTGTCCCCCTGTCCCCCTAATCACTACTACCTGCATCCGACCGTTGGTGTGAATCTAGCACATTGTAAAGGACGTCAACCCCACTTACTAAACATACTAATTCGAAAAGAAAAACACATTTCTAAATACGAATATTGATACAAGATTCATTTCCACATAAGAATAATGAAACAATATATATATGTTAATAAGATTGCTCCAAGGCAACTACAATGTCGAATGTAAAAGTTTACACCAAGTGGTGTTACACCATCTATTTCAATGTTACAGATATAAGTACATATCAATGATTACTTCAAGTTCACAAGTTAAGTTTACAATTGGCTATGCAAGCCATACAAAGTAATACAAGAAATGTGTATAAGTATCCATATGATGAGGAATCCTCGGTGCTCGACTGCCATGACACTGCTTTGTCTTCCGCAAAGCCGAGACCAAGAGTGGGTCCAGGCGCCTTTTCCGCCCAACCACAAAGCATAATACTTCCCCGGATTTCTTCCTAGCTCGAAGAAAACTCCGACCTGCGTGAAGAGCCTAGCAACCTAGAACAAAGAAGCAGGAGGGAATTCTCGATGCAAGCCTGTAGCCTATATGCAATTCTTAACACTAGAATGACATATTACTCGCTATCGGGATGTGGCAGAGACATATATATATATATATATATATATATATATATATATATATATATATAATTCTAGGCTTTTTAATCCATCTGTTTCAATGGTGCATCTACTTGGCCAAGCAAATAAAAGAATAAATGATAGTTTTGAAAAGGAAAACTATCGTCTTTGGAAGCCCACATTCGACAACCTGTCCCAGAAGTGGTCTCACAGAAATAAATATAACATAAGATCTCATAAGTATGCTAAAATTACAAGCACTTATCAATTATTAAACTCTTTCGGTAATACCATCTATATTTGCAAATGAAATAAACTATAAAGAATTAAGATATATATGAATTTAATTTTTATCCAATAATTAATTCAATTCACTAATATTCCCATTTAAAATGGCTTAAAAATGTATATATGTATCTTCCAATTTACATACAAAAATTCCTACTAATCAATTCCACTTCAGAGGATTTATCCTATGAAATAACAGACTTATGCTTTTATATATATATATATTCACAAAATAAAACAAACAAGAGTATTTACAAGCAGAAATAATTGCATTTCTGAAAAATACATATAAATATATATATCTATCATCAACAGTAAATTAGTCTACTAAAAGAATTACAAAAGCTTTCATATATGTTTGTACAGATTTAAGGCAAATTCTACAAAATATATATGCATCATATAATATGTATTCCACATGGTGTGGATATATATTAAGGAAAATATCTATTTTAAATTAGAAGTAAAAACTCAGAATTTACACATAACATTTATGATCAGAAATTTACACATAAATACAAAATTATTCATATGTCAATTTACTTAGATACAGTGACATTCATATAAATATAAATATGAATATAATTATATATATATAAACATGATTGCAGCCTCACAGCCAGCGATTTCAGCAAATCTAATTATTCAATCTGCAGAGTATTCACCAAGTTGGAGATAATTCTCCAAAGATCTAAGTTTTATTGTATGCAAAGGGAATATAGAGGGTTGACGGCGGGAAACTTGTTTTAAACAGAATTTAAGTTTTGAAAATAAATAAAAGTTTTTAAGTTTTGCAAACTTGGTGTGGGGTGAGGGGGCAGTTGCTCCCTCATGGGCGCAACCCCTGTGGGGAGGGCAGCGCCCTCTCCACAACCCTCTTTATATGCAGCCACAGGCTGCTTCTATTTACTTATCATATATTTTTTTAATATAAAATTTAAACAATTAAATGCATAAAAACTGTGATTTCTCCATTCAGACATTGATTTTAAAATACTGAGCAACAATGTATATACATTTATATATTTATATATGTATATGTATATTTACTCAAAAAGATATACACATATGTATATATGAATATATATGTATATATATATATATATATATATTCAGAAAGAAATATTTATATGTATGTATATAAATATATATATAACAGAAATAACATAGTCTAATTGGATTTTCTATAGCAAAATAATACATATTTTCAAGGTAATATTTGGCTGAATGCAAATTTAAATCTTTTCCCATGACAAACAAAGATGATTTATTTTCACACACATCTGAAGTAAAATTTCATGAAAATAGTGATTAAAAAACTTGGAATCCAATGCTATCTTGATAAAATTGCTTTGGTTTTGTTGTCCTTTCTTGATCAGTTCCACTTCTTTTTCCAATTTCTATCCAATTCTACTGTTCTTATTTTGCATCTATTTTTGTTTTTCAGAGAGAAAGAAGAAAGATAACAGGAAAAATAATTATTTTCAGAATGAATCCTCTTGTTGAGAAAATAAGAGTTTTATAAACTTTTTATTACTTTCTTCCTCCTTTTTTCCAGCTTTATTTTGCTTTGTTTTCTGTTTTGTTTTCTAATTTTAATTATTTTTTCTCATAGTTTCTATTTTTTTATTGTTTTCTATCTTATCACCTTGTTTTTGAAAATCTTCCCATATTTCATTTTATTCTAAGTTTTCCAATAAATCTAATTTTAAAAGAAAGCAAGATTTGTTTTCTATGCAACACATTATCCTTAATTTAATAAAATAAATAACATCTTAATTCTCAAATAAAGCATCAACTAAAAATATACTAAACTAATTCTTTTATTTCTATGCATTTTAAATTTACCACTAATTAATTTAAATAAACATTGCAAAGTAAAACAATATAAATAATTAATTAACATCCTAAATGCAATTTATATGTTACTAAGTGGTGTGTGCGTGCAAGAGGATCCGTTCCAACTTAACCCTGTAAGGTGGCTAACCTCCTCTACCTCAACCATACTCTTGGTCTTCAACAAACCTACATCTCATATAAACATAGGCACCCATTAATAGATTAGTGTCCAAAATATATATATATATAAATTAAAGAAATACAATTCATCATTCTCTATGTTATATGATTTGAATTTAAATAATAATCATCACATTTCATTTTTCTAGAATAAAATAACATTCATTTATTCATTCTTTCAAACATCACACACTTATTCTACCACACATTCATATTTCAGTTCTATCTAAAGTAAAATCAAGTAGTACCAAAGTTTGAGACGTGACACACATGCCCCCTGTCGTGTGATGGTGTCTATCTATAATCACTAAATCCCCTGGTTTGTGTGGGTCATGAATGTGACAACATAGGCCTCTGTGGAACTACACATATATATGGCAGAACCCTCTACACAAGATCAGGCACAAAAGTATAATATGCACCCATCCAATATCCTACCTTCGTCCTCGCATCATCCAACCCAAACACTTGTACTCGTGCCTAGTCCCTCTCTAGTCAATACCTTTCATGTTGCTACTGGATCCTACCCCTCTCCTACTCCCAGGTGTCCTAGGCTAATCTTAGGCTCTATACCTATGCCTTGGCCTGCCCTTTGTAGGATCTACGCCTGCACCTCGTCCTGTCCTGCTCACCTCAATGTGTTGTCTCACTCCCTCTGCATGGCCTCAAATAGGCCATGTGCTCTCTCTAGCTATCACCCTACCCACTCCACTAGCCCCGATGCCTCATCCCTCTCCCCTTGGGTGGCCTCTAATAAACCCTACAACCTCTCTACCTCTTGGTGTAGCCCATCCCTCTCCACCATTGCTCCATCCTCTACTCCCCCCTCTTCTCCCCGTAGTTTTTACACTTCAGCCTGTAGTCGCTCCCTCTCAACCTCAGACTTCCTCAATTTGTGTTGTAGAATCTTGATCCGTGCCTGTGCACTTGCTAGTCTTGTGGCAGGGTCCTCCACAAGTGGCGCCTAGTATACCACTAACGCTCTCTCCACTACCTCTGACACATCCACCTCCATCTCCACCCTACCCTCCGCCTGCACTTCCTCCTCCTCTCCTCTCTATCCATCCAATCTCATCCTCCTCTAGGGCCTCACCTCCACCTCCTCCCCCTCCTCATCACCAAATTCCATTGTCAGCTCAATAGGTTGCATCAGTGTGATCCTCGCTGGTAGCCTCCCCTACCACCATGCTGCGTACCTGTTTGTGACTCTTGGATCATCTGGCCCTCCTCTCCATCCCCATCTCGACTCCTCCAACTAGTCCCACTCCTAACTCACCCTAACGGATGGCACTATCTGTCCCTATCCCCTCTCTTTGATGATCTGTCTGAATCTCACCTCTGGCAACAAATATCTTGTTGGATGCCAAACTATTAGGTAACCTGATCCGACCTATATATCTCTATAATAAATGGATCTCGACCAATCGATTAATAGCATGTAAACATGGAGGTCTTATATTTTCGGTCATCTACCCTCCAATCCCTGAAATCCCTATCCACGTAGGGTCTCCACACTATCTGCTCTATAGTCAACTCATCAAAAATATTTCTCCAATGCTCTAGGCTTGATACCTATGTGTAATGTAGCATCCCTGTGTAATCGAATGCTACTGGTAGTCCCTCTACCCAGTGATGAGGCATCAATATGTTTGGTTTGATGATCTTGATGTGCTCCCATTCCCACACCTATAATAGGGTGACATGGGTAACGTTGACAAATCCCCAATAATAGACCACATGCATGTCCCTATAGAATTTAGCCAATATGCACAACCCCCATGCAAACACTCTGTCTACTCTCAATAATGTTTTGAACAACCTCAATCATCTTGAGGTTAAAAAATCTATCACTCATATCTGGGAGGAGGATCCCACTAATCAAGGCACACAAAAATAATGGCAGTGGTGGTGTGGTCCCAAGGCAAGCATCTATATCTAACTCCTTCCCCTAGTAGGGAAGGTCAATTATCCCAAATACAACCTGTAAGCTCTATTCCAATGGTTGTCTCCATCCTCCACTCACCAAGTGGCCTCGAATCGACAGTCACAATATCCTCCAATGTAACCATCATCTCCCAAGTCAGGAGGAGAAAATTGCATGTCTTCAAGCTCCACCTCTCCATCAACACCGTCAATAGCGGTTTGTGTGCTTGTATCATTGGGAATGCTACCATGTGCAACAATCCCAATCGGTCCAAAGTCTCATAGTCTGCTAGTGTGAAACCATTAGTGGTGAGTGCAACCGAGTGCCTCTCCCGTGTCTGTAGTGTGTTTATACTCTGCATCCACCCAAGCCATTTGTCAGATCTTTTCTTGTTGTTTATCTTCTAGCCTTTCTTTTTCTTTTTTTCCTAGTTTGAAGAATTCAATTTTGTGTAGTGCAAATTATCCCATTCCCCCTTTTCATGCATTCACCCATCAGCTTATCACGTTCACTCCTATATTTCATCCTTGGTAACTTCACCTATCGACTTGGAAAGTTCGCCTTTTCCTTTCCCTAGGAGCAGGTTCACCCCTTTCCCCCAAGAGTGAATTCACATTTTCCCCTGTAACCCCTTTTCCCCATCAGGCGATCTTGCTTTCACCCTTTTCACTTTGGGTGAATGCGCTTCCACCCTTTCCATGTACGGGTGAAATCGCATTCGCCTCTTCCCTTTTTCCCTCCCGTTGGGCGAGTGCACCCTGACCTTTCCCCTAAGGGGTGATCTCGCAATCACCCCTCCAATTGTGTCTGCCCCTATGGCGTAACACGTTCGCCCATTCCCTTTTTGGGTGATTTTGCAATTGCCTATATCCTCGTGCAATCACCCCTACAAACGCATGTTCACCTGTCCCGCGCCACACATTCACCTTTTGGACTACATAGGCGAATGCACTTTTCCGAAAGGGAAAATACGCCCTTCCGTGGTGCACCAGTTTCATCCTAGCCTACCCGCCCATCCCAAAAAGCATAAAAACATGTGCAAAATTTGAAAATTCAAATGAAAAAGTTAGGTTTTCAGGCCTATCTATCAGGGCATGGCGTATTAGTGGTAGAAATCTCAAATAGTGTTTGCTCAATGAATGATATCCTCCTTTTCCATCTTGCTTGCTCATCTCATCGCCTCTCGCACTCAATTTCCCAATCACTCTTCGCCACATGTGCACAATGAAAACCAAGTGAATAGTGACTTTTCAAATTTACTATTTATAGGTTTTAGCTTTTTGACCCTAATTAGCCTTGCTAATTTTGGGGTATTTTTAACCTTTTTTAATCCTTTTGCCCTAATTCTTCTATAGACCACCATTCACACCTCGTTTGTCCATTTTCCTCCATTCAAAAGCCATTCTTCATGGTTTTTCATCCTCTACCATGTGGTCCCCTCCATTTCTTCATATCAAGATGCCACTTGAGGCCCCTTTTTTGCCCTATCCACCTTCTCAAGGGGGCATACCTCACCATATTTTTGCATTTCTCCTCATTATCTATTTTCCAACGATACTGGGGCATCTACCAGAGTTCTCTTCTTCTATTGAGTCATCTGCACTTTATTTTTCTTTGAAACACCATTATTCTAACTATATTTCAAAGAGGGGAAAAATGTAGACACCTAAATTTGACCACCTCCATATGGTCAAATTCGCTCTTTTATTCCTCTATCCCATGTCCATGAGCCATATTAATTAAATAATTTATCATTTGATTGCAATGAGGAGGCTTCTTCCCATTTGTTTTTTCATTGTTCTTATTCTATGTTGCTCTAGCATTGGTGGTGGGGTGTTTGGAAACATTCTTGTGTTCATGCGTCTTCCCTTGTAGATTTCTAGACCAGTCTGGGAAGACCCCCTTCCTAGGCCTCTTTTATTCAGATTGTGTGGACCATTGGTCCTACGTTCATCCTTCAACAAATTTGGTTGGAAAGGAATTGTAGGATTTTTCATGGGGATAGGATGATGGTCCAATAGGTTTGGCACATAATTATTGGTATGATCCAAGAGATTATGGAAGCCAAATGTGAAGTGGCTTTTCTGTTGGAAATAAGTGATGATGAGATTGTGAATAGATTGGGCTTGCAGGGGTTGACTTTGGTCTCTACTTGTGTTAGAAGAGGAAGGAGGGCTAAAAAGAAGTTTCAAAGGGTTCAAAGATGGTTTTCTCCTCCGACTGATTTTCTGAAGATTAATATTGATGGTTCCTCTAGGGGTAACCCTGGGCCTGCTGGAATTGGTGGAGTTGGTAGAGACTGTTCTGGTTCAGTCATTTTCCTTTTCTCCATCCATAAAGGGAAGCATTCTAACAAATTTATGGAAGGGTTGGAAATTCTCTAGGCTATTGAGCATGTGTGTGCCTTGGGTTGGTGAAATATTATCTATGAATCTGATTCACAAATTATTGTTAATATGTTGCTCAAGCAAAAGGTAGTTGAGGTTAATCGACAAATTGCGGTGGTGATTCACCAGATTTTACATAGGTGTTCTACATTGGAAGTGGTTTCTTTTCTCCACATTCTATGAGAATGGAATAGGGTGGCTCACTGTTTGGCTAAGTGGGCTTCAAAGCATGAGGATGATTGAAGGATTGAGGGGCGGAGTCAAATTTTATCCCTTGAGTATGTTCATGATTTAGAGAGGTTCATTGCTAATAATACAGAGGGATAAGATGCTTATGGTTATTTGGATGATGGTTTTTGTTTTAGATGGTTTTTCTAGTGTTTTCCTTTGTGGGAGCTTGCGGGTTCCCTGATCTTTATGTATTGTTTATTTCTTGATTTCTATAAAGTTTTTACCCCTTTTTTATTAAAAAAAATATTTATCTTTTTCCTAATATCCCCTAAGGTGTTTGATTAATTAATTAAATACCTTACCCCTCTTCTTCTCTAAATTAAATAAATAGTCCAATTTATTTAATTTAGTCACTTTATCCCAATGAATTAAATCAATTTTTTAATTCATCCATTTTCTCTCTCCTTGTTCTATCCTCCTACATTTTCCTTAATCTTGATTAGCACACTTAATCCCTAGTTAGGGTGTGCACATTCCTAATTATGATTAAGGTCACATCCTCCATAAAATTCAAGTGGCTCACTAATCAGGATTAGCTCAACCAATCTCTCATTTGTACAACCTAAATCAATGATTAGACCTAACCTAATCCCCATGCCATTTATGATATCTACCCTTAGTCAATCCTATTAATGACTTTCTCCTTTTGGAGAAGTCATCCCCATACCCTTTGGAATTTTAAATTCCAATTTATTCCCCCTATGCATTTTGAGGAATTTTTAATACCTCACATCCCCCCATAAGGAATTTCTTATTCCTTTTTCAATCCATATGAGGAAATTTGAGGAATTTTTAATTCCTCTCTTGTCCTCTCATTATAAAAATGGACAAGAAACTCCTTTATGATATCTTTCCCATTCCCAAGGTACTTGCAAGTACTTCCACCTCACCTCCACCTTATTGTCATTTCATCTTCTCCTTTCCATGTCATCATGAGATGGGTTGAGATGTCCCAAGACATCTCAACTCTTGATCTCTTTCCCTAGACCTAATCTCAACCCTCCATTCTTTTGGAGACTTTTCCCTAAAAGCAATAAAAATTTCTTCATTCTACCATTACACACTTAGGAAAATTTCAAGCACTCAAGCTCTCACACACTACCTCCATTGTTTCAGCAATTTGCAAGCTTCATATTGCACCCAATCCACTAACCAACACCACCATTTCAATCACCATCAAAATCTCCATCATTTACATATAGTTCTAGGCCATTTTATCAAGCAAGGGAGCACACAAATCAACATCATAAGGGACAACCAATTCATCAACTTGGGGCAAGTTTTAGACCATTTTATCAAGCAAAGGAGTACACAAATCAACATCATAAGGGCCAACCAATTCATCAACTTGGGCAAGGTAAAAAAACTTGGTTTCTCATCTTGTTTTGTTCAAGTTCAACTAGGCTAATCATTGAGGTGTTATTTGTTTTTTTCTTGTTTGAATTCCTTTATGTTTCACATTTTTAGATTAGGAAAAATACCTACACACAAGTTCAAACATATAAAATCACAACATATGAATCCCATAATATATCTAGTCACATTACACAATCCAATACAAAACATTATAAATAAGGTAGATTGATAAAAATAAAAACATCCAATATAGTGATAAAATATATAAAATAATGAAATACATATCCAAAGTACACCATTAGAACACCTTGATGGAAGAAAAATACCTCATTATAAGGTTTAGAATAAAATATCATAACATATATGTCCTAGAACAAATTTTCAAATCACTCAATACAATATATAATATAAAAAATTGAATAACACACAAGGCACATATGTTGGTCTACATTACACCACTAAATTACTACTCATCTATGATTGAATTTAAAAGGGTTTTAAAACTAGATATTAAAGATATTTAAATTATCCTTGGTCTTTCATTTGATGTTGAAGAAAAATGGGGAATTCTAATATGGATAACACATAGATGTTTACAAGTATAGTGGGAAAAATTAAAAATCTCTAAAAATAATTTTTATGTTTTCAAGAAAAAATTGGATGTCTTCAAATGATTCACTGAAAAGGTCTCCACACCTTGTATATGGTAAATAAAAGATTGAAAAAATGTAATGGTATTGAAGAATTAAGCATCACAACTCCAAGGTCGAGGCACATTTTGGAGGCACTAAAGTATTTCAAACCTTCAATAGTATGCATTAAAAGAATCATTGCTAGCAATATAAGGTAAAGTGTTGGAAATTATTTGATAACAAAGAAAAATCCAATACTCCAATTTTTCAACAATGAATCTAAATGGAAATGGCTGCTAAAAAAATTCAATCAAAACTCCACAAAGTAAATATCTAAAAATTCCAATTCCAATCATTAAAAACAAACTTGTAAAAGTAGTTTAGCTATGCATCTTGGCAAAAATTAATGGAGAGTTGTGTTTCATATTGTAGACACTAAAAAATGTCTTGAATGATATCATACACTCGAATTAGGTATACTAACATTGTTTCCTCTTGAAACCCATCCTCTTTTCACTTAATTAATTAAATTAGCGTAGCTATTTAATTAATTGCATCATTTTCATCTATTAACCTAATTCATCAAATTAGGTTAATTCACCCCCTTTCACACTAACATTTCATCTCATTAAATTAAATAAATCAAACTATTAAATTTAATTCCATAAGTCATCTTATTTAATTAAATAACCCTAAATTATTTAATTAAATGTCATTTCACCTTTCCCCATTCATTGAATCATTAAATTTAATGAATCACTTTAAATTCTTCTAAAATACCCTAATTGTATGAATAATTATCTAATTAACCCAGTTTTCTTCCAAAAGGAGAATATTCCTTCCCATTTTTGCACAATTAAACTTTGTTTTAGTTTTCAAAATATCCTTTTTCCTCACCCATGAGAATATTCCAAAGAATATTTTCTCTCCTCCAATCATTTGAAAAAGGGAATATTCTCACTTGGCTTCTTGAGCAAGCTAAACTTGAAACCTCTTGAGCAAGTTAACTTTTGAAATCTTATACAGGTCAAAAGTGTGTTTGTTTGGAAGGAATGAGAACCCTTGATTAAATCTCATATTGCATTCTCACCCGTTGATGAGAATCCATGATCCATGCCTCCAATTTCTTCCATTCTTGACTGTTGATTAACCTTTTTGATCTCAAACCTTCATTTCTCATTTGCTTTCCTATAAATAAAGCACTATTTGGAGACAAATGGATCCATCTTTCAATTTGCAAACTTATTCTATTGGAATCACTCACACTCAAACTCATCTTTGTTCACATTTAGCATATTTTAGTTCATTTTTAGCTGCATATTAGCTTTAAGCTTCCATTAATGGCTTCCATGCATCCATTTAGCTTGTTTATATATTAGGGTTTGAATATTTCTTTGGTTTAAATCTCATTTAGATTAGCTTAGATACTGCATGTTTAGATCACTTTTAGCATAAAATCATATTAATTTAGCTTGCATCATGTTCAATTTAGCATAAATCATGTATTCATCCGCATATCACAACAGTTTCATCAATTCTCTTTAGTATAATTGACCGAAACAAGCTCATTGATCACGAGATTGGGAAAGGGTTGTTGTTCCACATCTACATGACACCAATTCCAAAACAGGATAAGCTTCAAATGGGTTAGAGTAGACATTTAAATGCTTTCACAGTTTAGAATGCTTCATTTCAATATATGTTTAGTTTATCTTTCATCTAAATGATCTTGTTTAAGATTGAGTATTAGTGGCTACATTATGCTTTGATTCTTCATGAATCAAGCGTAATCGGCCCATACTATTATCCTCGATTGACATTTTGGCACTAGAAGGAGGGAAAACCGTCAATTTAATCAATTTCTATCTCAAATTCTGTTAGTTTTGACTTTTCACAGGAAAGAGCGATGCCCAACTCAATTTTAGCGGCACCTTTGCAGGGCATTGCCATACAATGACACTATCGTCATCTCAAAGAACAACTCCTATTAAATGCACCAACACTGATTAAATAAACAACACTAGCACTTTTATCGAGGTATCAAAGATTTACAAACGATGATGCCCGACCAAATAGCGATACTATTGTGCTCTCTAGTTTTTTTACAGAGCGATGCCCAAATTTGGTAAGAATTTTAATGATCATTTTTCAGCATGTGTTTTAATTTTTTTGATTCGTTAGAGTGCTAACATGCCTCTAACGTTGTTATGGTTTTTAGACTAACGTGGTTTTGCAGGTTGGACTATACGAAGTTAAAGTAAAGAAGCATTTTCTTATCAATATTTTATGATTGTAACAAGCGTTTGATGCTTTGGGGCAATTATAACCCAATTTATTATTCTTTTTAATTTATGTTAAGGACCTCACTAAATTTCATTTGGGTTTAAAATGAACACTCAAACGGGACTAAAATTGAACTCTTATCTCATCATTATCTTTTGGGTTTAAAATTGAACAAGGAAACTTAACATTTTATTTGGTATATAAAATGAATTCATCTTAGCTTTAGTCGATAAAATGAATCAGTGCCTACTTTTTTGTGACACACTTGTAGTGCGCATCCAATCTCCTTGTGCTTCGTGCAATCTTGGGTAAAGAGAAACACTCCAAGTGTACTTCATTTTTTGTGTGCACTTATAGTACATATCCAATCCCCTTGCACTTCATGTGATATTGGGTGAAGAGAAATAATTAAGTACACTTATGCTTTGTGTCACCCTTAAGAGAGGAATTACTATGAGACACACCCCGCAACAGGAAACTCATAGGTAAGTTCTTGCAAGCACGTTTACCGATGGGCTATATTAAAGGTTTGGAAATCATGAGAAAGTACCTTTTATCCTAGACTTTATAATGTACTACACCTAGTACCATGTCTTAAGTGGAACGATAATGGTAGTAAGAGTCTTAAGTGGAAAATCAGGCATGTATACAGTTGGGTGTTCTGAGTTTGTTACTAAGAACCAAACTGTTTAGTTACCAAAAATACTTAATGCTTGTTGGTGTAAGAACAATTATTTTGAAGCCGCCCCACATTTGTACTATTCATTGTTGAAACAAAAAAATCCTTAGGATCTTAGGATCTTTAGGATTTTGAGATTTGGTGGTCTCGAGAAGTGTGTGTCATGGAAGGGAGCCAGTGTCGCCAAATCTCTAACTATTTGCAATGTCTTAGTTTTTGGAGAAATCCGAATGGGGACTCAACAAGTATGGTCATTTCAACCTAGTATTGTAAATGATTGTGAGTCAATTTAATACATTGCTTGGTTCCAAAATGTTACAAAACAAAAATTCACTATCTTCCTCAAAATTTCAAACACTTTGGCTTAAATATGGATACCTTTTGAAATAGCCTTGATATTACTGCTTGTCCTAAGGATTTCTAAATATCTTGACTTATATCTCATTCCATATTTTCCAAAGACAACATAAGAAATTATGGCTTCAACCTCATGATTTTCACAAAATGGACATTGTAAAGGTTATGATGTTTTTGACATAAACATTTAGTTTGGAATCATAATCAAGACAAGTGTTTGTAGTAAAATAAATTCACGTAAGCAAGATAAATTGACACAATTGAACCCCACATTAATATTTAGAGATCGATTACTCCCGTTGAACAACTTGATCTTGAAGGTGCTATCATACAGCCAAACTTTAAAATCATTAGCGAGGAACAAACCAATATCATTAGTAGTTTGAGAAGCTTCACTTTTTTAACAAAAGAAACACCTGCTCACACCCGCTCAGTGGAGAAATGCTACAAACATCTTAGACGAAGAAGAGGAAAAAACTGATATTGAGACTAGACGGCCTATATTGCCACCACCTGCATGGCAATAAATAAATATCTTCCTTTCTTCCATAAATGTGAACTTTTCTAGATGCTCTCACGCAAAGCTAGGATCCCCAAAAGAAGGTCTACTGGTCGTCACTTCAAACTTAGGTATCTCAGTTCAAAAGCAATCAAAAAGCATATTTCAACACTCTACCTCAACATAATTTTTTTTTAGTAAAATTTTATGAACGCGCTTTGAGGAAACATCCACACATGTACATGTTCTTTATGAGTCAAAACCTAGGTCTTTTTCATGATAATCAACCTATCTAAAACCTTGGTCCTCTTCATGGTTGTGAACTCCTCTGAATGATCTATCACATAATCAAAATCTGCAGAGGAAGATCTACATGTCACCATTACAAACATAGGTATCGTAATTCAAATTTTGGTAGGAAGTGGACCTTAATACTTTATCGCAATCATAACCTCTTGTTAAGAAACTATTATGGTCGAGCTAGGATGAACGAATCAAATTTACATATGCACATCTATCCTCTCATTTAGGTCAACATTAGTCTTCAAGTTTGGAAAACTTTAGAGGTCTAGGATCATTCTCACTACCTTGGTCTTGGAAAACAGTGGTTCACTTTAAAGTCAACATTGTCTCAAAAACTTCATTCACCACTCCATCAAATTTCCTCCTTCACTTCATCAAACTTTGCAAACTTTCAAGTACACCAACATTTTTTGACTTGGACATCAATAAACCCAAAACCCTAACTTAGCTATTTTTTATGTGAAATGAATCCTTTTCCATGCATTTAGGTAAGTTAGTTATCAATCTTGAACTAGTCTATCTTGAAGGTCATGAGTCTACCCTAAAGATTTACAAGTTCATCAACATCATTTATCCTGACATCAAAACATCAAACTCGGGTCAAAAGTTTTGTACCAAAACATTTGCAAAGGCCACTCTCCTCATCACCCATCTTTTCATCCCCCGCTATCATCATTGCTCCAAAAAGACTTAGAGTGTCCCTTTTACCTAGATTTGAGTCAGCTAGAGATTTCAAACATTACAAATCTCAACACAACTCTCCCAAAGGTGACACAAAATTTATGGTAAAAATGAGATCACATCACAAGAGAATCATGGAGAAAACCAAAGTCATATTTACCACAAGTGATCCAAATCCTTTAGAATTTGATCTGAGAAGTCAAGTTACCCCATCACAACAACCATCATCTCCGTCAGGACCATATGAGATAGAAGTCATCATGAAAAATCCATTTGAACTTACTAGGGAGGAAATCATGGAATGTCAAGCCTTTGAAAACGTAGCTCCTATTTCCCCATCATTTGTTGCACAAAATTTGACACACGGTTTCACAACTCCATCACTAGGGCTAACTCAAACATCCATTCCCAGTCTTGCAACTAGCCTTGCCAAATACTTTGGTTTAACTCTTCCATTTGAGAGCAACACACTTGTGGGAACCCTCGATACAAATCCTCCATCCCAAACGACCACTTGGACACCTACCTTTGGCACTCCTCTCATTCCCGAAGATCCCAAACAACCATAGAAACCTCTTGAACTTCATTATTCCACCATGACCTCCACATATTAAGGACACCCATCTTCATCCATACCCATGAGTACCACAAGTGGGCCCACCAACACACAAAGCACTATAGACCAAATGACTCAAAACAACACCCAAGGGCATATCAATACTATACCACAAAGTCAACCCTTAATGTAGATT
Source organism: Sequoia sempervirens (assembly GCA_007258455.2). Classification (NCBI taxonomy): domain Eukaryota; kingdom Viridiplantae; phylum Streptophyta; class Pinopsida; order Cupressales; family Cupressaceae; genus Sequoia; species Sequoia sempervirens. The sequence continues at coordinate 496,310,542 of VDFB02281492.1, read as the reverse complement.
GGGACATCTTTACCCAATCCTCCCATTGGTGTTGTAAAACACATCCACCCCATCCATCATCAACCCATCTTAGAACAATCCCTTGGTCACGAATCCCACCAACCTAGGCAATACCTTGTTTACATCTCTAGCACAAGGAAATCCTCAAGACATGGGACAAGGGAATCTTTTCAATCAATGGACTCAAGGTCTTAGTATGTCATTTCCATCACAAAATCTAATGGTACCATCTTTATCTTTCCCCATAGTCTCCTTTACCATGAAAAATCAAACGGGACCTCAAACTTACATTCCTCCACATCAATCCACCATCTTACAAGGAATGTTAAACCAAGGGAACCCTCCACCTCTCATCAACAATCCGCTACCCATGCAGAACATCAACACTCACAATCCATCTTAGATATTGCAACAACCACCTGATTCTACATTGCAAGCACATTCCATAGCTTTATAGCAAGCACAACAAGCTTATCACCATCCAATAGCAGCAATAACAACAAGCAACACAACAACAACAACAACAACAACAACATCAAGCAGCCTTATCCCATCAACAACATCAAGCCCATCAAGTAGCTTTAAAATAACAACAACAACAAGCCCAATAGCAAGTCCTCATGGCATAAAAACAACAAGCCCAACAACAATCCCTCACTGCGCAACAATAACAACAAGACAAATAGCAAGCCCTCGTGGTGCAACAACAACAACCGAGTTCCTACTATAATCCTCAATAGAACATCGTCAATACAAACGCGTTAGGAACATATACATCGACACCCCAATCACCCTCACAGAATATCACACCACCATACACCCCATACAACACCATATCATATCAAAATGCATCTATCATCCCACCGTATGTTCCTCCACCAAACCCGCAAGACTATCTAGTATCGCAATTTAAGGCACTATCTCTAGAAATGCAAGATTTTCGGATGGGAAAGACTAAGAAGCCCCATACATAAATCTATGTCCTTATCCATTTGACCAAAACATATCAATGGTACCATTCCCTTTTGGTTTTGAAATCCCCAAAATTGATAAATACAAAGGGAGAGGAGGTCCTATGGACCATGTCAAAGAATTTAACATCATGTGTATGGAGGTGACCTACAATGATTCTTATTTAACATGCCTCTTCCCTCGAAGTTTAACAGGTCCTGCCATGGATTGGTTTTCTCATCTAACTCTCGAAATCAAAAATTTCCAAGAAATTATCAAAAAATTCATCGATCACTTCTCCTTCAACCTTGACATGGATGTAAGTCTAGAAGAACTATACACTCTTAGGCAAAACAAAGGAGAAAATTTCGCTAATTTCTTACAATGATGGAGAAAAAGAGCCAGTAAGAGTAAGTGGCCTCTCCACAATGAACAACAAGTGGGAATTATCATAGCAAATCTAGATTCAGATCTATCATTCCACTTAATGTAGTGCATCACATCTTATGATGAGCTTGTCCCTAGAGCCCTTTACATCAAGAGATCTCTAATCTCACAAGCGAATACTCAAGCTTACAAAGATCATCTCCCATCAACTAGTTCAAACAAAAAGGATCGTGTCTGGGCTAAGAATAAGAACATAACAAATGATGGAGTTGTAGACTCTAAGGTGGTCCTAAGTGCTCCCAAGCAAAACAAAAATCACGTTGCTAACATCCAACCAACTGTGCAGTAAACAACACCTCCTTAGAATAATCAAATTAGCAACACCAACATACAACAAAGGTAAACCAATAACAAGAAAAACTATCCTAAATTAAAATACACATAGTTATTTGAACCCATAGAAACCATCATGAAAAATTTGGTGGAGTCAAATCTAATAACACTTCCCAACTTTGAAAAATACCAAGAACCACAAGAGAAACCATCCTAGTATAATGAGAAAGACCTTTGTGACTTTCACAAGATTAAAGGACACAAAAAAACAAATTGCATGAGGCTCAAAAACATTATCCAAGACCTCATAGAGAATGACACCATATCTATTGAGGTACCCGCCAGGAATCAAGATCTTAAGATATACAAGAACCCTATGTCAGATCATAGCAAAGAGAGCAACAATAGAAAACCTAAGGATTACACAAACATGTAGCATACCTATTCTAATGTAGTTGCTTCTTATTATAGTATCATTATCATTGTCACCATCAAAGGGCCTAGTACGAAGTGTGGAGTCACCACATGACGTGGAAAAATTACTTTCCAAGGAGTCCCATCTCAATCTAAGGCATATCCTACTTTTCCAACATCCAATCCTAGTAGGTACAATCTCCTAGATCAGCTTAAGAAGACCCCTGAACATATATCAATCTTAGAACTATTGAGACTATTCCCCACACATAAGGAGATCTTGGAGAAAGCTTTGTTCGAGTCATTTATTCCTGAGGATATTGATACATATCAGTTTCAAGCTATGGTAGGCCATATCGCTAATCACCTTATCCAAGCAAGACCTATTGTCACAACCATCTCATAACCGTGCTTTACACCTTGAGGTTATCATTCATAAGAACAAGGTCAAAAGAGTCTTAGTAGATGGAGGTACTGGATTGAACATTTGCACCCTTCAGTTGATAAAAAATCTAGGCTATTCAAAAGATACTATTGAAAAGGAAAATAGTACTACCATCAAGGCATATGACAATCAAGAACGGGTATCACAAGGCATCATCGCATTACCCATCCAAGTGGGTCCCATCATTGCATAAACTACATGGTAGGTGTTAGACCTTGATCTTCCCTATAACATCTTGCTTGGTTGACCATGGATCCATGCCCTAAAATTTGTAGCCTCAAATTATCATCAATGTGTGAAGTTTCCTTTCGAGGGTAGAGAGATTACCATCCATGTATATCCTCAGCCTTTTTACTACTGCAAAACTCTTGAGACCAAGTTCTATAAGATCCCCCCCAAGTACCCAAAAATTACAAAGGGCCTACCCCTTCTACCCCATTTGTTGACCCATCATCCCTTGCATCTACCTATGAAACGAAAGCACTCATTGTGCAAAACATACTTGATATCAAAGCAATGATCGAAGATGATGGTTGTGGGAACTATAAGCTAATGAAGAACACCTTTGTCTTAGGAGAGTTACCTATTTCTCCTCAATCTCATGGGAAACCCACATCTAGCAAAAAAGAGCCTGAAACAATAAAGGTGGTGGCTACTACCTTCACCAAGTGAGGGGATTTGAATCAAGAAGATGTCAATGATATCTCTAAACTCCTCTATCAAGATGAACGGCCTGTTCCCACTCTTCCCATGGAAGATGAAAATAAAGGATTGTAGCTAATGAAGGGATGGGCATATAACAAGAATGAGAAGCTAGGATAGAATGATAATGGTTTACTAGAACCCATCATTCTTGAGAAATGACTAAAGAATCTTGGCCTAGGTTGTATTACTAGCAAGGTCACCCTTATCGACAAAGGTACTTCCAATAAATGGGTTGAGGCTTCCTCTTGGTTACCTACATCATGTGATACAACCTTAGATGACTCCCCCCTTTGTTTTGCTGACCTATTTGAGAATAACTCCCTCTTCATGATATACGTACTAGGGAGATTGGGGACCTACAATGTCACACACCATTTCATTGTCTAGAATGTCATATGTCGAGATTAGTAGTTTTTCAACCAAGAACTCACAATTTGTTAGATCTCTAGGCATGTCAATAAGGGAACCAATTGTGTCCATTGCATTAGTAGCCTTGTTCTACAATCTAGGGACTTGTTCAAACTGGATATGACTGAAATACTTCTTGAAGTCATCTACCATGTACTTATAAGGCAAAATATTATCATCCTTAGTCTGAAACTCATCATTAACCTACTTGATTATGAGTTGGGAGTATCCATAAACATGAAGATGAGTTATATCCCATTGAACTACAATTCTAAGAACTGTGATCAAAGTTTTGTATTCAAAAATATTGTTCATGCATGGAAAAGCCAATCTGAATGAATTTGGAATATAGTCACCTCGTGGAGTGATGAAAAGGATAACCGCACCAACTCAATTTTGGGTATAAGAACCATCAAAATAAAGTGTCCAAATGTCAGATTCTAAAAAAATGAAGACCGATTCATCAGGAAATTTTTCCACTAAAGGATAAGCATCTACAAAGGGGGCATCAACCAACTAATCTACAATAACCTGTCCCTTGATTGCTTTGTAGTCTACATACTCAATGTTGAACTCACTAAGGAGCATAACCCATTTAGCCATACGGCCAGTCAATGATGTTCTTGATAACAAATATTTGAGTGGATCAACTTTAGATATTAGTTTGATTGGATGGTTGGGCATGTAATGCCGCAGCTTTTGGGAACTAAAAAAAACCACTAGAAAAGCTTTTTCCATGGGAGAATAATTGAGCTCATATCCCACTAATGTTCTACTAATATAGTAAATGGATATTTCCTTTGAGAACTCATCATGTTGTGCCAATAATTCCCCCAATGCAATTGCAATAGCTGAAATATATAACAACAATGGTTTGCCTGGAATGGGGGGCATCAAGATAGGGATATTTGTAAGATATTATTTGATTTTATCAAAGCTCTGTTGACATGGAAGATACCATTTGAAGATTATACCCTTGTGTAGGAGATGAGTAAACAACTGACACTTGTCTGAAATTTGGGCAACGAAGCACCTAATGGATTGTAATTCTCCTTGCAAGCTCCTTAATTGCTTGAGATTCCTAGGCGGGGGCATTTCCATTATAAATTTAACCTTTGCAAGATAAAATTCAATATCCCTTCTAGACATGATGAAGCCTAACAAATTTTTAGATGTGACGTCAAAGACACACTTCTTAGGATTTAACCATAGTTGATACTATTCCAATTGATCAAAAATTTGTCTCAAGACTTTAGGGTGACCTTCTCTAGTTTTTGACTTTCCCAAGAGATCATCAACATAGTCTTCCATTATAATGTGTATAAGGTCATGGAAGATAACTGTCATTGCACGCTGATATGTTGCCCCCACATTCTTAAGACCAAAGGGCATGAAATTATAGCAAAACGTACCCCAAGGAGTAGTGAAAGCGGTCTTATGTTGGTCTTCTGGTGTAATCTTAATCTGGTTATACCCTGAGAAGCCATCCATGAGGGATAGCATGGCATGACCTACTATCAAATCTACTAACATGTCGATGTTGGGTAATGAAAATTCATCCTTTGGACAAGCTTTATTTAGGACCCTAAAATCTATGCAAATTCTAATGCCCCTAGTGGGCTTGGCCACATGCACAATATTGGATATCCAATCTGAATAGTCAATCGGCCTTATGAACCCGGCCGCGAATAAAAAACACTATGAAACCAAATGAAGGAGCTAGATATAGTAGCTAGAAATCTAAATTTGAAAAAATAGAATTTTATCCTTCATAGAAAAAAGTTGTGTTACACAGTAAACATCACTCTTTAAAAATGGTGTTTACTGTTAAAAACTAGTTATTTAAGGAGGTGGAAAAATAAATGCAATTTGATTACATTTAAAAAAATAAAATAAAATTAGAATCTATAGACAAAATGCCACAAATCACTAGTTTACATCATCTTTAAATTCCTCATGGTTTACCAGCTATAGGTGTCTCAAAGTGAAGATTTAGTTAAAAAAGTTTAGTTCAATGTCAAGTTTGGCCAAAAAGTGTAACCCACTATTGTGGGATCACCCAAATTCTTGTTCATGGATTTAAATATTGGAACTAATTCTACTAATCTTGAAAGATGTGTGAAGGAAAGTGCTTCAAAAATAGATCATAACATTGAAGGAGCTATGCTAACTGATTTTCATGCTAGAGAGAAGAATTATTAGATCATTGACAGTGGATAATCAAATCATATGATAGGTGATAAGAGTAAGTTTGTTAAGCTTGAAAAGTATGATGGTGGTCTTGTTAAGTTTGGTGATGATACATCTGCTAAGATCTGTGCAAAAGGTTCAATTAGTTTTGATGGTAAGAATAATATAGATGATGTTATTTATGTCAAGGGTCTTCGACATAATATTCTAAGTGAAGGAAAAATGTGTAGCAAAGGATAAAATCTTGTATTTTAGAATGTGGTTGTGAAATCAAAAAAGGAAGCTCTGGTATTCTAGTTACTACTGGAACAAAGACAGGAGGTAATGTCTATCAAGTGAAAGGTAATGGTGCAAGGTGCTTTATATCTCAAACTAATGAAACTTGGCTATGACATAGAAGAATCGGTCACATCAATTTTGATAGCCTAGAAAGGATAAGTTCTACTGATGTTGTGAGAGATTTTCCAAAGATCACAAATCCCATCAATACAATTTGCAAAGAATGTCGAGTTGGAAAGCAAACAAAGGCAAGATTCAAGATAAAAGAACATTCTACCAAAGGTCCCTTAGAGTTAGTGCATATAGATCTATGTGGATCTACTAGGATTAGAAGCTCATGTGGTGATAGGTATTTCATGTTGTTAATTGATAATTATTCTAGAATGGCTTGGGTTACATTTCTCGAAGAAAAATCAGAAGCTCTAGACAAGCTTATAGCATTTAAGGCTATATTTGAGAATGAAATGAATCTAAAAAAATCAAATGTTTGAGGTTTTATAGAGGCGGTGAGTTTGCTCCAAATGAGTTTAACAGTTTTTGTGAAGAACATGGAATAAAGAGGCATTTTTCAACCCCTAGAACTCCCTAGTAGAATGGAGTTGCGAAAAGGAAAAACATAATAGTTCACGAAGCAACTAGGACAATGATGAAGGGAGCTAATCTTTTGGATGTCTATTGGAGAGAAGAAATCCATACTACAATCTACATTCCTAACAGAGGTCAAGCAAGAGAAAATAGTTCAAAGACTCCCTATGAGTTATGGTATGGTAAACCCCCTACTGTGAAATATTTTAGAGTTTTTGGAAGCAAGTGTTATATCATAAGAGATGAAGAAAACTTGTGAAAGTTCAATGTAAGATATGATGACGGAATCTTCCTTGGATACTCTACAAGAAGCAAGGCCTATTGATGCTACAATAAAAGGTTGAAGAATATTGTTGAGAGTGCAAGTGTCAAAGTGGATAAAGAACCACATTAAAGTTTAGTACTGATAGAAGGATATGAATCTGATGAATCCACTTGCAGTAAAGAAGAAAAGGCTAAAGACACAGGAAAAGAGTTGACAATTGAAGAGGAAGTAGCTCCAAAAAGAAATCCTAAGAATCCTAAGTATGTGTAGAAGAATCATTTTGAAGATCATATAATTGGAGATAAGAGAAAACTTGTGTTAATAAGAAGAAAAACTACTATGATTGAGGAAAAACTAAATTTTTATTTAATTTATGAGGTGGAACCAAAAATAACTCGACTAAGGCATGCAAAGATGAGAATTGGCTGAAAGCAGCGAAGGAAGAGTTAGAACAAGTAGATAAGAATCCGACTTGGCCTCTTTAGTCCTTGCTTTTGACTCATTTCCTGTTTGATCTTTTAATTCGAAGATATATGCCTTTAATGAATCAACCATATTCCTGATATTTTCTATAGTGTATGCTAATGCATTGATGCTAGCACCAGGAATTACCCCTTGTAAATCTCTTATTGCTTCAGCTATTTCTTGTATACTTCCAATTTCATGCTCATGTAGGGTCACACCAAATTGAATTCCTTCTTATTTTGTGACCTCATGCTTGATAGCAACACGTTTTCTTTTCTTTCCTATTATTCTTGCACTACTTGAGGCTTCAATCATAGAATTTTCTTCTAAACCTATTCTATTGGGGTCGTTTGGGCTTCCTATAAGAACATCTACATAAAAATAAACTTCTTCCATTGTCACTTCATAATCTAACTCAAAAATCCACACCTGTTTGGGCTCAACTGCTTCCATGTAACAAAAATCAGTAGAGACAAGGAAATTGATGTCTCTGGAGTGTTTTTCCACCACATTCTCTGGTATTCTTACTCTCTTATTCATCCTCATCTGAAACATTTCAAAGAATGCTACAAGAGCATCTTCTTGAGCATTCGATCCACCAAGATTCATCATGAGATTTCTTATCTGGTGTGCTACCGGTTCTGAATTTGTCCATTCCACTTTTCCAATTATCAGTATCTCCTTGATGAAGTAGAATAGTAAGAAAAATATTAAAGTACTATGTTGGAACACACTCTTTTTGTCCTTTTTGATTTCTTTCAAATTCTTCATCAACTATAGTCGAAGTAACTCGTAAATATCATAATCCACACCATTCTCAATCATGTCAAATGCAATATGAGTAGAATTAGTAGAGACTGTATAGTCAATTTTAGGTAAGAAAATTTAATGTCCAATAAGCATTGCAACATACCAGATAGCTTAATTTTCAATTGTACTGAAGACAAGTTCATTTCCTTGAAGAGTTGCACTAATATTTTCAATTAATTCTTGGTCATCGATAGACTTTCGTCTTGGAGTTGGTCTGGAGGACCATAAACCAATCACATCCCTTATTGCTTCTCTAGTTATTGGGCGTGCACCATCAATCCAAATAGACTCATTATGAATCCTACTCAATACAATTCAAATGTACTTGTTGAATTCAAATAGTGGAAACTTTTGCCATACATCCAATTTCTTTTCCACTTGGGCTTTGTATGCATTGTATTTTCCTTCCAATTTTCTTGTCCATAAAATACTCAATCGAATAGGGGACGGTTCTTCTATTTTTCCATAAATATACATATAGATATCCTCAGTAGGAAAAACTCTAAGTGGAATTCTAGAAAATGCACCTGTTGAATTGTTTGATTTTTTTTTCAAGGAATACCTCTTTAATTTGACTTGGATTCTATCTAGGACATTCACTACTTTTGAACCATCCATTGCATTAAAGATGAAAATTATAGAAAAGAATTGTGTGAGCAGAATACCTCTTGAATTTGCTTCAACAAAGATTAGGGTTTTTATGTTTTTCTTTTGAAGCACACCTCAAGTCCACTTCCTCTTCTTCAATTTGCATTTCCTTTGCATCAAATGAATTCATCTTCTCAAATATGTTTTTAACTACGTGATTAGACCTGTATCAATAAATGTGTTAGTAATAAATGCTTTAGAAAAAGTTGTCAAACTTCACAACCTTATATTACAATTATTTTACAGATGCTCTACAAAATTCTGCATTAAATTATTTCCTTCCACAACTTTCTTCTATAGTTTCAGAAATTCCTTTTCCAAAACATATCTTTGTGTCATGACTTGGAACCTTGTATTTCAGGGGGATTATTAGAGTTTTCTATTGTTGCTCCCCCTAAGCCTTGGCATGGGCTTAGTTTCCAAAAGAATTATTTTTACTAGAGGTAGGTAGAGATGCATTTAAAGTTCTAGAATCATCTTTGTTCTTTGAATCCCCTTTCTTTATCCATATATTTTCTATTTCCTCCTTAACCTCAACAGGATCAACTCTCTTCATTGATTCATTCCTCTTCACTAGATTAGACTATCTTCTATTTTTGCTTCTACAAACTTTTGAAATATTTCTAGGTTTGTTGCAATTGTAGCACACAACATTTCTTTGATCAAACTGACTTCTATTCATTCTTGATCTGCATTGGTTAGCCTTATGTCCAAATATATTGCATGCATAACAGTAACCATTGAAAGATTGAAACATTCTCCCTATATTATATCTATTCATCATCTTAATTTTGCACTCAATACTTCTATGTACAAATTTCTTGCATGCAAAAGCATTTTCTAGAGAAGAATCCAACATTCTAATTCATTCTATTCCTACATTCTATTACTTTACGTCCATATTGATTGCATGAAAAAAAAACGCCATTGAAATATGGGTACCTTTGAGCAATTGGTTGTTTGATAGGAATTCTTCTAGTATTGCTTCTTTGATTTCTAAATTGTCTCTTATTGTCTTGAATCTTCTTTTGATTGTCAACCTTGGTAGATGTTTGATTTTCTTTTGAAATTTTTCCTTCTTCAAGTCCCAAACCACCTTTGTCCTTAGAGAGTTTATGTGTTGCAAGTAATTCATCAAGCATTGTAGCACTTATTTTGAATTTCTCCTCATGTATTCTTTCCTTTTTCAGATTAGATATGAGATTCACCACTTCTTGTTCAAGCTTTTTACATTCATCAGCCTTGCTTTGTATCTTAGTATTCAAACAATCCTCAATTTTCTTCTTTTCTTCCATTTGTACTTTCAGTCCAATGATCTCTTCATTTGCGTGCTTCAACTGCATATTGACTTCCCTATGTCTTTCTCTAAACTTATTGATTTGTTCTCTCAATTTCTTAATGCATTCATTTGCTTCTCCTAGAATTTCCTTCAAGTTTTTGTTCTCAATTTCAACCCTATCAAGATCTTCAAGAGTAACTTTCAATTTTTCATTTTCAAACATGCAGTCATCTTCTATGTATTCAATTGCAGAAATTTATTTCGGAGGAAGAAGACAATTCTTGTCTACCATGTGTTCAAACATCCAAGATCTTCCTCAATCTGTTAGGATTTTCTTCAAGGAACTGAGAGCTCTGATACCAATTTTTGATGATTTAGAATAATTGAGAGGGGCGGTGAATCATTATTCTATAACTTTTTGAACACAATAAATTCAATCACCAAACTATATTAACTGAAATAAGAAATGAAAGCATGAATCATCCACAAAGTCACAAAACACATGAACACCAAGAGTTTTATGTGGAAAACCCAAAAATGGAAAAACCACAGTTAGGATTAGCTCACAATATATTATATCCGAATATATTATATTACAGGGGCTCACTGCCAAGACACACTGTCCTTATAAGGCTCATAGCCAAAGTTAAGTACAATACAAAATGCAGGTTACTGCCAAGGTATGAACTTATGCAAATTGTACCTTTCTTGTGTTGTATTTCAGTTCCTTTGAAGCTCTAAAAATTAAGTAATGCTCTGCTTAGCAGTCACACGACAACTCTACTCTGAATTTGTACTTCTACCACTGAATTCACATGTTTGCATCATATAACACCACTCACATCTGATATGTCATTTATGCTCGCATATTCACTTATCTCCCACTTCACTTTCCTACTCAATTCCAAAATATCTCATGTATATATACCCAATTACATCCACACACATCAATTAGGTCAACCTAATTAGATATAAACAAAACAATCCAAAGTAGCTTTTATCGACACCACACAAGATTCTAAATCATCTATTTGCTTCAACAACCCATGTAATACTTAAATTCAAGTTGACATGGATCTAAAGTAGATCCAATTAACATCCACAAAGTCTATTTAATATTCTCAACATGTATCATGTATTAGGTCAGCCATGAATAGGGCCTAATCACAAACACTTCCAATCATACACATGCCTCCCAAGATATGTACCTTCTAGATTTGATATTTCTTTAGTTTCTCATTTTTTCAACATCAGAGAGACTACCTTTAGAACTACAACATCAAGACATTTTGCATAAGAAAATGTGAAATCTCCCACATTGTTATATTGAACAAAGAGACAATGGAAATATACCAAGTTGAATTCTGTCAATGATATCTTCCAGTACTCTTCACCAAACTTCTTGAGATCTTGAATATAGATGCATGAACCAGTCATAATGATATGGTTAGAAGTGAAAAGTTATACCTCTTCTTGTGGTGAAGTGTGGACCCAAAAACCGATGAATAAAACCACAACACCATTAGCAAAGAACACTTAACCAAACTTCTGATAGATTAGCTTTCTAGTATAGTTAGTATTTGTACAGATAACACCAAAAATTCTTCCTTATAATGTTGACATCAATGACAAGACTGGGACAGTCGAATCAACTGATGTATGTACACTTCATGCTCATGTTGCCAAGTAGTATCAATAATGAAAAACTTCCAAACTTCCAACAAAGTTCAAGGTGTAGTGGATCATTGTGATTAGGATTTTCTGTGGAAAGGTCTTGTTCAGAAAAGGTGACATGGTGTGGTGTAGCTATAGATCCTATCATGGCTTGAAATTGGTTAGCATTTAGGTCAGAAGGGGCAGATGTATCTTGTAAGGATTTGTACAGAATGGCTCTATGCTTTGGGGAGATGCAAAGCAACTCAAGAATGGATATTTGTGTGGGAATTTTTCTAAAATGATCAAGGAGATTGTATTGAATTTTAGTTTACAGATTAGAGGCAACTAGGGAAAACTTCAGTGGCGAATCTTCACCAATTGGCGAATTCTAGGAATCGACAAGTCGAAATTGGCAAATTTATCGCACCCAACAGGGTGTCCAAATTGCTTGAATTTTATGAACAATAGGTCCAATGCATGTCCATTCGCTAATAAGTTTTTTTGTGAGGCATATTTAAGCAAAAAATTTACCATTGTCAAACTATGTGTTTCAATTAGACCGACTAATATTTTTTCCTGGAATCCCGAAAGCATTTAATAAAACACCTACATATTCACCAATCCTATTAAAACAACATTGTATCAGGACCCATTTTGCTAATTAAAATTTACAAATAGTTGCTTGTGAAGACCCATTTCGCCAATTAAAATTTATAAATAGTTGCTTATGAGGACCTATTTCGCCAATAACATTAAAAAATAATTACATTTGAGGACACATTTCGCCTTGAAAATTACAACGTATCGTTGTATAAGCTCGCAAGATTCATCAAATTTTTAATATACCATTTAAAAATTTCACAAAATTTTCCAAATATGTTATCATGGTTTGATATAAATACAATTGAAAGTGTCATTTAGTCTTACACATTTTGTTCGGTTATGAGGTTCTACTTCTCGATTTGGAAGTCAGTGAAAGTCGAAAATGTAGACTTAAAGGTGAGTGATCATTTATTCATAGTGTTATTAGTTATAATAATAAGTTTTCTTTATCTCTTTTCCATTCTTGCTTCAGTCTTAAAGATGATATTGAGTAGGGAATGGGATCTATATTATTATTCTCTGTCCTTAAACAAGAAGACATTTTTTTCCAATTTTTATTCGAAGTGAGAGATGAATATGTCGAGCGAATCAAAGATCAATATATCAAGTGACTCGAGAAGCAAGGGTAAGGATCCTATCACTCCTCAGGGTGGTGAAGAGACTCCTGCCGCTCCTCATACTCCTGCTCCTCAGGGTGGTAAGGCTCTTGCCACTCCTTAGGGCAGTGAAGAGACTCCTATTGCTCCTCAGGCTCCTCAGGGTGGTGAAGAGACTCTTGCCGCTCCTCAGGGTGGTGAAGAGACTGGGAGGCCATCAAAATTCCAAAAACTTAGACGTACCATATAGTCTTACTTTGGAATTTCCAAAGCTTCTGATCCATCAGGTCAAGATGGAGCTATATCATCAACTCTTCCACCAAATATTGGTAGCATTCACAATACCTCACCACCACCAGAAGGTCAAGTTGAGATTGTCATTGATTTAAATCAAAATGTATCAAATTAGGATGGAAATACCTCAAAAGATGTTCCAAGGGATACCCTAGGCCCGATTAATCAAAATGAGATAATTGACTTGGATGAGGATGATGATGTTGGTAGTAAGAAAAGGAAAAATAAACCAAAAAGGGGGTGCGAGTGGGAAATGACAAGGAATTTTCAACTTGGTTGGTTTTCAAAGTACCCATTCATTGAACCAGTGCTGAAAGAAAATGATATTGAAAATGCAATATTGGCTAGATGTACGATTTGTACTTGGAAATGTGGAAGAGACAAGACATTGCAGCTAAAGATTGACACTATAGAAAAGTATATCGGTAAAGTTTATTAAAAAAAAATCATAGACATAAAGGAACAATCATTCATAAAATGGAAATCAAAGGAAGAATGTATTCATGTTAGGTATGTCACGGATTATGAAGAGCATCACAAATTTTTTTGAAGCTTGTTGCATGTAAAGGTACACTTGAGGCTCAATTTGGAAAAGCAATGGAAGCGACAAATCTATCAAAAACTGTTCAGATGAGTGTTGTTTTTCATATTTTGTCCAGAGGGCATCCTATGACAGACTACCTAAAATATTCTGGTTTATTATCTTATTTGAATGTTCCTCACTATCCCTACTCATGTTAGTCAGTAAACGCTGGATGGGAATGGGCAGACTGTCTTGCTGTAGTGGAAAGGGAAGATTTAAAGGATAAAGTAAAATAGTCAAATTTCATTGCATTATCTTTAGATGAAGTTACTACGGTAGACAATACTTCTTGGGTCTGTATGCATTTGTATACTATACAACAACATGTTCGCCAAGCTCATCTTCTTTGTGTTCATAAAATAAAGAATAGTTCAACATCGCAAAATATATTTGAACTAGTCAAGAAATCTTTGAATGAAATTGTAGGTATGGATGAGTTGACAATTGCAAAAAAGTTGGTGTTTGTAAGAGTTGATGGAGCTGTAGTGATGCAAGGTCAAAGGACTGGTGTTTGCAAAAAGTTACAAACTAATTGTGCACCATACATGCTTGGCATTCACTGCATGGCCCATAGAATGAATTTAGCATTCAAAATTGTAAGCAAGTTTCCTACAGTATCAAAAGTCAAAAATCTAGTCCACGAGATCCACACATACTTCTGCCGAAGTCCTAAACATTTCACAAAATTTCAAAATTTTGTTGAGGGAATAACACCAGGAAACAATCTTCTAAAGGATGTCGATACCAAATGGATCTCCTTGCATGGACCAGTGCAATCAGTTCTTTTAGAATATCAATCCTTGATTGGAGTGATGTACAAAAATCACAACATAGTAGATAAAGCTCTTGACCTCTTACATAGGTTAAGCGATATAGAGACACTCTTGACTTTAACTAGTCTTCTCCCCATGATGGATGTGATGAACGAGCTTGTGAAGAAATCCCAAGATAGAACTATGTATATTAATGAATATGCCAATCTATGTAAACATACATGCTTGGTCCTCGATCATCTATATCTAGATCTAACACAAGATGATGCAAATTATTTCATGTGGCAGAAAATTATTGATTTGAATGATCCTGATAATTATTTATAGTTTAATGCAAGTGAACACTTATGTATCTGTGTACGTGGATATGAGATACACATGTACCAATGTAAGACAACCAGGCACTCTAGCAGAGAAGTAGCTGTTAACGAGGAAGATTTTAAAGGAATTGTTAAATTTCTTGATGATAATTTGAAGGAAATTGCAAAATATCTTTCCTCAGAGATTTATGAAAGATTCCTTTGACATGAAATACTTGAAGCCATGAGTATTGTGTAACCTCAAATTTTGGGAAAACCGAGATAACTCAAAATATTTTCATGCTCAGGTAAAAATCTTGATCGAACAATTTTTGAAAACTGTAACGTATAATGAGCAAAAAATAGAAGGAATTTTAGATGAAAGCTAAGCTTAGAAAATAATGTAGGAGTTTTGCAACAGCTATGAAGGACCAGTATAAATCCATGGGCAAGGACAAGGCCTTTGAACTGAGATCAATAAAAAAGGTTTGGACAAACTTAGGTCAGAGTGAAATATTGTGTGGTTTGATATCAAAATATTTCAAACTTGTTGATTTATGTCAAACAATGATATTGGGGTCGGTGGAGGATGAGAGAGTTTTCAGTACATTGGGGTTTTTGAAATCAAAGTTAAGAAACAAACTAGACAAGAATTTGGAAAATTGCTTGAGGATGAAAGGAACTATGTATAATGTCAGAAATTTTCCTTTTGAAAGGGCACTCGCAATTTGGAGGTCCACATGTGAAAGAAGAGGGACCAGGTTGTGCAACACTCCATTTCCAAAGGTTGGTATTGGTGGCACTGGCAGTGGCAATGGGATTGGGACAGATGACATTGACAAAAATGACACAATGAATGTTGAATTTGAGACACAGGCTGAAGAAAATGAAGAGCAGAATTGGAATCAAATTCAAGATGACTCTTTTACTTTATCTGATGATGAATGTCGGTTTGAGGACCCCGAGTTCGTTTGGGAAATTGAAGAGAATTAGCAGCTTTTAGGTATTTATACTGCACTTCATGGATCCCAGGATCAGTTTCCATTGTTCCATACTGTAGTTGATGATATTTTATATTGTATTCAATGAAATTGTGAATCATTGCACTTCATGATATTTTATTTTATATTTCACTTCATGAATCATATTCCAAATTCAAACTGTAGTTAATGATATTTTATTTTGTATTCCATGAAATTGCGATATTTTAGATTTCATATTGTATTTTATATTTTACAGTACTTTGTAAATAACATTCAATGAGGTGTCAGATGACGGTGCCTTTGAAAGGTTAAGGCAAGATAAGTCCATAATGTCGCATGGTCACTAAAACTTGGAACTTTAGAACCAAAGTCTAAAGTTTCAAAGTTTTCCAAACCTCCTACCCCCCGACTAGAAAGATGTCCAAGAAAGACTTGCAACTCAACAAAGTGAACCATCAACCAAGTAAGGGAATTGGGAAGTTATGAAAATTTAGAGCTCCATGACAAGGTTATAAAACTCTGAGGACTAGTGACTGAGGTTAGGAAAAGCACCAAAACTGCGACTTTGAGTGATAGTAAACACAACAATGAAACTAACCAAAAATCCATCATTCCAACTCCAATAATAGATAATCCACCAAAAACTACTCAACAAAGTAGAATAAATCCACACACCATAACTCAAACTCAAAGGTTAGTTCTAAAAGACTTGCAACTGAGTTTCTCAACAAAGTGAACCGAGTCAGGGAATCGGGAAGTTATGAAAATTTAGAACTCCATGACAAGGTTATAAAACTCGGAGGACTAGCGACTAAGCTTGTTTTTCTCCCTTATTTTAAGTTTATCCATATCATCTCTCCAGCTATAACATTTTACATGAATTATTAATGAAATCTGATCAATGATCTTTCATTAATCTTCTTTGTCATTAATATTATGCATTGATGTATGTTTTAATTCTGGCTTTGGTTTAATGAATTGGTTAAAGTACCTTGATTAAAGCATGAATTCATATAAATGTTTAGTATATATGCTAATTAGTCATGAAGATTGAGTATTGATGTGTGAATTGTAATGCAATTTCACTAAGATTATGGATGCTTGGAATTAAAATCACCTTATAGTTCATATTTTAATTGTGTTAAAAGTAAAAATTGAGCATGTACTCAACGATTCATCACTCAACTCAATGCTTATTAGATTAATAACATATTAACAATAGTATTAGTAACATATACAACAATGAACATCAACAATCGTTTAAAGTGTATCTAGAAGTTGAAACCATTACCAGACTTTTTCTTCAAATGATATAATAAATAATACAGATAATTGAATATCAACACATTACTGAAGTTTGAATTTGAGCTTTTAAATTAATTATCACATGAAGGAATACATAGAGGCATCGACAATGCAAAATCTTGCTCAAAGAAAACTCTGCACAAAGCTGAGTTGGAACTTGGAAACTCATATTATCAAAAATTCAATCACTGCATCACCTTTTCTAGCAACTTCCACTCTTTAGGTGTTGGAATTGTCATTTGTTTTAATTGATGCTGTTTGACTTGAAGATTTGTTAACAATTCATGATTCAAATTGGAACCTGTCTTGGATTCTTCATTCAATTTTTCATTCAGGATTAGTAATGGTTTGATGGAATCCAAATAGGTCACCACATCTGGGTTATGAGGAAACTGGTCCAAATAAATCTTCCTTGCATCTTCCATCTTCTTTCTGAAATCATTCTTTCCAACAAATCACTCATTTGTGTCAAAATCCTTTGGCAAACCAAGCTTTGTGAAGTTCCTTACCTTTTCATCCACCTTCTTCATCTTGTCTACAGCCAAATGCAAATATTCCTTTGTTTCACACATTATCAAACACTTTTCAATATAGATGACAACGTCATTGATGTAGCAAGCCGATTAGTAATCCATTTTGATTTCAAAACATTATCACTGGCTTTGTAGACTATTTGTTGAATTGATTTGCTGATTTCTCTAATGCCAACACATTTTTGTTGTCCATTAAATATTTGTTGAGCTTATTATGATGTTGTTTGATAGCATCAATCAATTGAAACATGTCACACAAATGATCAATCCCCTACATTATTTCATCGAAGAGATTTTGTTTCATATGCCTCATTGTTTCTCTACAAAATGTAGATAACTTATTTTGACAAGACTTAATTTAATTTTTTGCTTCCATCAGCCCTGCCTCCAATCTTTCATTTCTTTTTCTCTCCTCTAATTTTTTTCCCACTATGCATTTCCATTTGCAATGCCTAGTCTTAATTTTTCTGAAGTGAATTTTTCCTCATCATATTTCTTATTGCTCTCATCTAGCCTTTGCTTCAGTTCATTCACTGCAGTCTCATTCTGCTTATCCTCTTTGCTTGTTGATGTAGAGGCAGATTTTTTAATTCTTTTTTCTAATCCATTGCTCTTGTTATCTATTGCTTTCCTCTTTCTTTCTCATTTGCTAGGTCTTCTTGTAATTTTTCAATTTGAGTCTGCAACCTTTTTTTCTCTCTATCTTTCTTTAGCAATGATGTGTACACCAATTCATTGTTCTTCTTTGATACATTAATTTTGTCAGTATTTTTGAGTCCAAAAAATCCAATTGAAAATTGTTCACCTCAAATTCAGATAGAGCCATCTGATTTGTTGGTTTGTTTTGAACTGTGGGAACAAGAATTGTGTACTCCATGATTTCTTTACTTGTGTCAAATGTGGGTAATACCATGGTTGTTGTAGGCTCTGAAGTTAGAGCAGATGCACTCTCCATCAGTTGCTTCTTTTCTTTTTATTCAATTCTGATTTCTTTTTAAACTCTTCAATGTAATCAAAACTCGAGGATGCAGGAACAATGGAATGCTTGAATGGCGAAGGAATAGGAGTACTTGCAGTTGCTAATGATGTCACAACTAGACTAACAAGCATTGGGGGAGTGCCTGGAAATAACTCCTTTGTGGTGGATCCACTGGTAGTGTGACTTGGAGTTGGACCTGTCAGAATCCTTTGCCTCTTCTGTATGCCTTTATCACCTGGTGTTTTTTTGGTATATTGTGTTGTTGTCCTCTTGTGTGTAATTTTCTATTGTAGCACATGTTGACCACTATTAGTACTACTACCCATACCATCACCACCAGAGGCAATGCCAGTTGCACTAAGCCCTCCACCATGGGCATGTCCTAGTTGTGATTGTGTCTGACCATGAGGATGAGGATTTGAACTTGAAGCTCTAACAAATTGATCTATATACCTTAGGTCTACTTTTTCACCTCCAACCCCAAGGCCAGATTTATCAACTGGTTTTCTATGCTCTACATCTGTTACCATCCAAGGGCCTTGTCTTTGGGACCCCAAAGGACCACCTTCATAACCCATTTTTTCAACTATGGTTGCTCCTGTAGTAAATGCTTCTTTTGTGGCCTCACTTAAACCAAGTTTGAAATTCACATGGATTTCTTCTTCCCTATCATTATTAGATTCATCATTACTTTCTTCATCTTCCCATTCATCCAGATGCTCTATATTCCATAATTTGTTAAACTCAATATCTTCTTCATTATCTCCATACTCTGCAAGAGCTCTTGGATCACCTAGCTCCTTCCTCATAGACCAAAAGGCAGTAATTTTTGATCGTGACCAATTTTTTCTTGTAACTTCCTTCTCTAGAGAATCTGGCATTTTTACTCTACTAGATGGTTTATGATTTTTTTCATAAAAGTTGTTGTACCTCCTAATTGTCTTTCGATGCAATGCCATAATTTCTGCTAACAATTTTTCAAAAGAAATACCATTCTCAGTAGCACTTTTCTCCATTGCTACTTTGACCTCATCTCAAGAATCCTTGTTTCTCAAGTTTTCAAGCAAGGGTTTACTTTGATGTTGAATTCTACTTCCATCATTCTTATTGAGCACAATCATTGATTTAATGGTGTCACATGGATCATACTGCCAATGATAGATAACATCAAAATAAAAAAAATTCAAAAGATCATGCGCCACACTAAAAGCTTTTCTCTTGAATGTGATCCCTCCACATTGAAAAGGTAAAGAAGGAAATAGGGTCTTCATTCCTTGACTGGTAAAGTGTCTTTCATTAGTACTCTGCATCTACCTTACATATTCCAAAACAAAAACCCTTTCTATCACATGTATTGGAAGTTTGTATGGCTGTACTTTTGATCCATAAAATCTTAGCACATTATATTATTCCATTAATTACCAATTAGCCAATTGTATTTCTTTTCCTAGTTGAATGCATTTTCTACATGGCATAGGAAATCTAGGCATTGGAGTATTTGTAATTGCTTGATGCAATGGAGCCAAAAAGTAGTCTACAAAATGACTATAGTTCTTTTGAGAATCATGCATCCTTATCACAATGGCCCATTCATATACTAGAAGTGGAGCCATTTTCTTTTCCTCAACATTACTATAGGGCTGAATCTAAAGCTTGTTGGTCTGAAACATTCCTCTAAATTTGAATAGAAAAAGATAGCACAAGTAGGTTGTGAACCTAAATGTCTTGGTGGAACCTCCTTTAATCATTAAAAATTGTTTATGCATGGATTCTACAATGTGCCCAATAAAATTATATTTGACATGTGGAACATGATAATGGATATTATATACCATTTCAAGGAGGCTTGCACCCACTTCCAAATTGCTATCTAGTCCGAGGAAAAATGCTAGCATGGAAATAGTATAATGAGCCCATGGTTTAAAAATATCCAAATCATAAGGAGGCTTATGATCACCTTTCAATTTGTTTCTATCCTGAACTATTCTATTTAACAAATAATTTTTCTCCTTTTCATCCATTACTTCATAATCACTAGCAAGATTTTATAGGTCAATGTGGACATTTCCAAATTCTTCGGTTGTAAACCCCAAGGCCAACACTTTTACAAGTTCTTCTGCATTAATGGATAAAAATTATTCTTTGCTATCTTTATTAACAATTTCTCTTTTGTTATCATCATAATTTAGGGCATAGACGATGATAAATTTTGGGCAAGGGAAAACCTCATATAACATCATGCACCCTAATCCACTTACCCACGGTGCACTGAAACTATTAACTTGCATTTGCTTTGAAGCCTTATTCTGAGATGAAAATCTAAGTTCTGAGGTATGCCTACCATAGGTTTGAGGATCATAAATATCATGGTATTCATCAGTGAAACCTAGGATTTTAAGCAATTTTGCATAATGTATTTTTTTATCCGACATTACTCTAGTGGTACTGCTACTGGTGGTAGACATGATGATACAATCAACAATGTGAAATTTGTGAATTCCCTATTAGTCCTTAATCTTTCTTAATTCTTAAGCCTCTTAACCCTAAACCGAAAATTCAAAGTTTGACAAAATAAGATTTTAAGAAATGTCAAATAATGAAATGTAGCCACAGGAATTGTTTAACTTACCCAAAATTTGAATTTTGATTCTTGAAGTTGAAACTGGGTTATTGGAATGGCTTTGTTGGAAGTGAAACTGTGGAACCTAGAATAGGGTGGTGCATTGCAATGAGCAATTTGAAGATTGAAATCTCCTCGTGTGCTGACCCTCTGACTTCAAAATAAAATCACTTAGCAATCTAGAAAGTGCTATTTTTTTGAATATTAAAGTGAATGACACCGAAACGTCTACTCGTTACTTACAGACTACACAGTACACAATTAGGTAGCACATGCCACATGGCTAACAACATTTAAAACAAGCCATTCATGATTTACTCCTACATTGACATCAAATTCTAAACCGTTGATTTTTGTTAATCTAACAATTATAGGGTGATTTCGAAGGTTTAAGTTTGTAAGCCTAGTGCTCTGTGCATTTCATTCCAAAATGCAACTACAACCATACATCAAATGTTCATCGAATGATTGAGTAATTTATGATATAAACAATAAACATAAAACATGTGTTTTAAATTTTCTTTAAACTTTAATGTGCTAGGATTGACATCAAGGCCAAGCGGCTAGAAACTTAACGTTGTAAAGGCCTTAATAAAATGAATTACAATGTCACATTAATAGAACATTGCACAACCATTAATAACACTTAACTTGCAAAGGACTTAATAAAATGAATTACAATGTCACATTAATAGCACAACCATTTATTTTATTACAACTGAATTACAATGTCACATTATTACATAGTACAAATACAAATGTAAGCGAAAGCGCCAAGATTCTGTTGGACCATTGGTGAAAAGTTGAAAATGTAAATGTGATACATGTATCTCTAAAAATAAATGGAACTTGTTGGGTCAACCATGAGCTCTGAAAATAAACACATGGGACTTGTCAGGTCAGTCATGGTCTCTGAAAATAAATGCATGGGGAAAGGGGGCCCAATTAAACTGGGGAAATGGGAGCTATGAAGATACAAAATGTACTTAGCCCCTTTTAGGAACAAACTCATGCAGAAGATGAGGAGTTGTAAAATTTCTCCCATGCAGAAGATGAGTACTGAAAATAAATGCTTGGGGCTTGCTTGGTAGGCCTATTGAGAATACGTGTATCAAACTCACTGGAAGAAACCCTGGTACTGTCACTAAGCAACAAAGAATTCATAAGTGTTAAGTTCATGCTTGTACCTCTATACCACCAAGTGTTTGTGAGAGAGGAGCGGTAGCTTGATTATTGCCATACTACGGGAGCCTCTCAGCTGTTGAGTGGTAGTGTGGTGGATACCGCTATACTACAGGTGTCTTCTCACTGAGGTGCGGTAGTGTGGTGTACCACCATACTACAAGAGCTTTGTGACTGACTAGCGGTAGTGAGGTTACCGCCATACCTCGGAAGCCATCAACCTGTCTGGAGGTAGCGCGGTATACTGCCACCCCACAGGAGCTTGTAGATTGTGTAGTGGTAGCATGGTGTAAGGTGAACAACACAAACTTTGTTGATTGTTGAGTTGTAAGCCATTAAGTGGAGGAAGTTGCTGACTTGGAAGGTGGCCATTCGAATGACTAGGAAGTTCGACAGTTGCTCAACAAGGGAAGTTGAATTGAATGAATTGTACAGAGAATGGGTATTGTAACTGTGAAGTAGTTCGAGAGTTTGATGATTGAATGATCAAATGATCTGTTAATGTTTTTCTTTATATATTGTATATGCATTGTAATAGTGATACATAACGTAGATTGATCATAATTTATTCTGTATGAGGTTGATCAGGAAAATGTTGCTGCTGTAATATTGAAATTTGAAAGGAGAAATTGTAACTTGTATGTAATTCGATTATTGTAATACAAGTGATTTTCTTTTGTGTGGTGGGTTTTTCTCCCGTAATGGTTTTCCCATGTAAATCTGGTGTCAATCATGTTTGAGTTTATTTCTCTATTATGTTATTCCTTTCATGTGAATCTTAATGAACTATAATTGTAAAATTTAAAGACGTTTGCATTCTTCTTTGAGTTGTGACATTAGGAAAGTTTGTTCTGCATCCTTAAGCTTTCCTTACAAGTGGTATCAAAGCTTGGCTAGTTGTGTTATCCTTGTGGGTAGGTTGGGTTTTTTGTGTCAATTCTGTTCAGTGGGAGTCTTGTAGAAGTCTAGTAATCTAGATTGTAGATTAAGATGACAAGAACATCAGGAAAGATTGAAATTGAGAAATTCAATGGCAGTAATTTTGAGTTGTGGAAACTCAAAATGGAAGACCTGTTGGTGGATCAAGATCTTTGGCTTGTTGTGTCTGGAATGAAACCTTCTAGCATGAAGCAAGAAGATTGGGACCTCACAGGAAGGAAAGAAAAAGGGTTGATAAGACTCTGTTTGGCAGACTCTGTTCTCCTAAACATTCATGAAGAGAAGATTGTGTCTTCTTTGTGGAAGAAGCTTGGAGATATTTATTAGGGTAAGTCCTTGGTGAATAAGCTATTCTTAAGGAAGAAGTTATATTCTTTGAAGATGGAGGAAAGGGCATATGTTGTTGATCATCTGAATATGTTTAATATGTTGATTGCTCAGTTAACATCTGTGAGTGTGAAGATAGATGATGAAATTGTTGTATGCTTTTGTTGTGTTCTTTGACTGATTCTTGGGATCATTTAGTGATGGCGATAGGGAGCACAATAAAAAATTTCAATATGGAAGATGTGGTTGCTTCTTTGCTGTCAGAAGAAATGAAAATGAAATCTTCTGAGATGGCAA
This sequence comes from Sequoia sempervirens, assembly GCA_007258455.2. Classification (NCBI taxonomy): domain Eukaryota; kingdom Viridiplantae; phylum Streptophyta; class Pinopsida; order Cupressales; family Cupressaceae; genus Sequoia; species Sequoia sempervirens. The sequence continues at coordinate 496,286,409 of VDFB02281492.1, read as the reverse complement.
AGGAGGCTCTTGCTGTTCGAGGTAGATCGAAAGAAAAAGGTAAGAAGAATGATAAAATATCCAAATCAAAATCAGAAGGGAGATCAAAATCTCTTGGAAAAAAGTCCAAGGTAAAGTGCTGGAACTGTGGGCAGCTTGGTCATGTCCGAAAGGATTGCAAAGAGGAGAAAGAGAAGAAGAAGAAGAAGAACTCTTTTGAAAATGATTCTTCTTAGAGCGATGCAGATGCCTTCATTGCAGCCTTGGAAACTCTGGATGATTGATTCTGGAGCATCTTTCCACATGACATCTCATAGAGACTAGTTCACAAAGTATAAAAATATGATGGTGGAAAGGTGTACTTGGCAAGTGATTCATCTCTAGAAATAGTCGGTCGTGGAAGAGTTAGAATTCAGTTTCTTGATGGAAGAATTAAGGGAATTGATGGCGTAATGCATATACCAGGTTTGGCTCATAATTTACTATTTGTAAGTTAAATGATGTTGGAGTGCAAGTATTGTTCTCTAGCAATGGCTATAAAATGACTAGAGGCTTGATGGTGCTGGCTAGGGGTGCCCAAATTGGTACTCTGTACAAGCTGGACACACTTGGTGTTCAATGTAATAGTGTCTTTGCAAAATCACAAAAGGCTGTTCATGTAGAGGAGACTGAAGTACCTATAGGGGAAAATTATTTGGAGGTTAAACTTCCAGTAGAGAAGACTATGCTCTAGCATCAAAGGCTTGGTCACATTGGTGAAAAAGGCTTAAAAGCCTTGAAAAATAAAAACCTGGTTGAGGGGCTTGAAGATTGTAATCTGGAATTTGAATTTTGTGAACATTGTATATATGGAAAACATCATCGTGTTTCTTTTTACTCTAGTCCTCATAAATCTTCCAGTGTTTTGGATTATATTCACTATGATGTTTTTGGTCCAGTAAATGTTCCTTCATTGTCGAGTTCAAAATATTATGTATCATTCATTGATGATTATTCGAGAAGGGAATTTGTATATTTTCTAGAAAGTAAATTATAAGTGTTCAGTCAGTTTAAAGAGTTCAAGAACTTGGTTGAAAATTAGACTGGTAAGAAAATCAAATGCTTGAGGAGAGATAACAGTGGTGAATTTTGTTCTGTAGAATTTGAGAGGTATTGCAAAAACCAAGGAATTAAGAGGCATAAAACAACACCCTACACTCCGCAGCAAAATGGAGTTGTTGAAAGGTTGAACAAGATGTTGATGGAGAAGGCAAGAAGTATGTTGAGAAATGCTGATCTAGAGTAGAAGTTCTGAGATGAGGCTATGGCTACAACATGTTACTTGGTAAATCGATCTCCTTCTTTGACACTTTTTGAAAAAATGCCTATGGAAGCTTGGTCTGGTAAGAAGCCATCTCCGAGAAATATTCGTGTCTTTGGCTGTGAAGCATATTTTATGTACTAGATGTGAAGAGATATAAATTGGAGAACAAATTTGTTAAATGTATCTTCATTGGCTATGGCATTGGTGCGAAAGGATACAAGCTTTGGAATCTTGTGACTGAAAAGGTTGTATACAAAAAAAGTGTAATGTTTCAAGAGATGAAACCTTCTTTAGTGGATCTGCAGTCAAGGATGAAAGAAAATAAAGAGGAAAATGATGTTGTTGAAGTACCTCTAACTCATAAAAAAGAGGAACAACACATTGATAGTGTACTTGAAACTAAGGAGAGTTCGAGCAACTCTGAGAGTTCTGAAAAAGAACCACAACCTCAACCTCAACTTATGAGGTCTACACATGAGAAGAAACAACTTGATAGGTATGGATTCTCTATGTTGGATTCTAGTTGTGCCTATGCTTTGATTACTAATACTGATAAGCCTAGGAATGTAAAAGAGGCAGTTGAAATGTCTGATCCAGATTCCTAGTTGGAAGCCATGAATGAAGAAATGGCATCATTAAAGAAGAATGATACTTAGGATCTAGTTCCATTTCCTATAGGTAGAAAGCCTATGGGCTGCAAATGGGTTTTTTAAAAGAAAATAGGTCTGGATGGCAGTATTGAAAATTATAAAGTGACTTTGGTTGCGAAGGGTTATTCCTATGTAGAGGGAATTGATTATGGGGAATTTTTTTCTCTGGTAGCAAAATTGACATCTATCAGATTTCTTTTGTCACTTGCAACAACATATGACTTGGAGATTGAATAGATGGATGTGAAGACAAAATTTCTTCATGGTGAACTTGAAGAAGAAATTTATATGTCCCATCCTAAGCACTTTGTGGAAAAAGGTAAAGAAAATTTGGTTTGCAAGTTAAAGAAATATTTATATGGTTTGAAACAGTCACCTAGAATGTGGTACCAGAAGTTTGACACATTTATTTTGTCACTAGGATTTGTAAGATCAAAATTTGATCATTGTGTGTATTACAAAGCTAAGAATGATCATATTTTAATTATTTCCCTATATGTGGATGATATGTTATTCATTGAAAATAGTAAGTTTATTATTTCTGATCTAAAATCTCAGTTGTCTGCAAAATTCAAAATGAAAGATCTTGGTGCAACTAGGTATATTCTAGGGATGGAAATAACTAGAGACCAAAAGAGTAGAAAGCTTTGGCTTAGCCAGAGTAAGTATATTAACATTGTTCTGGAGAAATTTTGTATGACTGATTGCAAGTAGCTAGTTGTTCCAATTTTGCATGGAACAAAGCTATCTATTGAAGATTGTCCAAAATCTCCTACTAAGATAGAGGACATGACCAAAGTGACTTATGCTAGTGCAGTTGGCAGTTTAATGTATGCAATGGTCTGTACAAGGCCAGACATTGCCCAAGCAGTGAGAGTACTTAGTTTTTTTATGGTGAATCTAGGAAGGACACATTGGGATGTTGTGAAAAGAGTGTTTAGATATCTGACGGGCACTTTAGAATATGCTTTGTGTTACCATGGAAATTTGGTTGAATCATAGAGGACTCTTAGCACTCGTGGATATGTGGAATATGAATGGGTAGGGGACATTGACATCAGAAGATCCACCAGTGGATATAGTTTCATGATGAATTGTGGTGCAGTTAGTTGGATGAGCAAGCAACAAGCTATAGTCGCTTTATCCACTAAAGAGGCCGAGTACATGGTAGCAACTCATGCCTATAAGGAAGCCATTTGGTTTAGGAGATTGTGTTTTGATATTGGTTTTGATGCAGGGTAGATTATTATTTGTTGTGACGGTCAGAGTGTCATTTGTCTGGTGAAAAATACAACTTTCCATGCCAGGACGAAACATATTGATGTGTAATATCACTTTGTACGAGATATGGTGGAGGATGTAAAGGTCTATTTATAAAAGGTGGATACTTTGAATAATCTTGCTGATGCATTGAAAAAGCCAGTAAGCACGAATAGGTTTAGATGGTGTGGAAATTCGATGGGCCTTGGGGTCCAAAATATTTAGTGATTTCATGTATTGAAAAAGGGTTCAGTGAGTTCTTCGTCAAGTGGGAGATTGTTGAGAATACGTGTCTCAAAATCATTGGTAGAAACCTTGGTACTGTCACCAAGCAACAAAGAATTCATAAGTGTTAAGTTCATGCTTGTACCTTTATACTACTAGGTGCTTGTGAGAGAGGAGTGGTAGCACGGTTACTGCCATACCATGGGAACCTCTCAACTGTTGAGTGGTAGTGTAGTGGATACCACCATACTGCGGGTGTCTTCTCACTGAGGTGTGATAGTGCGATGTACTACCATACCGTGAGAGCTTTGTGACTGACTAGTGGTAGTGCGGTTACCGCCATACCTTGGGAGCCCTCGACCTGTCTGGAGTTAGCACGGTATACTGCCACCTCGTAGGAGCTTATAGATTGCATAGCGGTAGCATGGTGTAAGGTGAACAACGCGGACTTGGTTGACTACTGAGTTGCAAGTTGTTAAGTGGAGGACATTGCTGACTTGGAAGGTAGCCGTTCGAATGACTGGGAAGTTCGACAGTTGCTCAATAGAGGAAGTTGAACTGAATCGATTGTATAGAGAATGGGTACTGTAACTATGAAGTAGTTCGAGAGTTTGATGATTGAATGATTGAATGATCTGTTAATGTTTTTCATTATATGCTGTATATGCAATTTAATAGTGAGACATAACGTAGATTGATTAGAATTTATTATGTATGAGGTTGATAAGGGAAATGTTGTTGCTGTAATATTGACATTTGAAAGGAGATTCTGTAACTTGTATGTAATTCGATTACTGTAATACAAGTGATTTTCTTTGGTGTGGTGGGTTTTTCTCTCGTAAGGGTTTTCCCACATAAATTTGGCGTCAATCATGTTTGAGTTTATTTCTCTATTATGTTATTCCTTTCATGTGAATCTTAATGAACTGTAATTGTAAAATTTAAAGACATATCTTCATTCTTCTCTGAGTTGTGACATTAGGAAAGTTTGTTCCACATCCTTAAGCTTTCCTTACAAGGCCATGGTGTCTTAAAATAAATGCAAGGGACTCTCCTAGCCATCCATGCAGATGATGAGGGGTAGTAAAACTGCTCCCATGCATAAGATGAGCACTAAAAATAAATGCATGGGAATTTCCTGGGCAACCATGCAAATGATGAGGGGTAGTAAAACCGCTCCCATCTTCTACTTGCAGCTTCCATGCACTAAGATAACACTTATCTCCATAAGAGCTCCTCATCCTGGTTCATAACCTGTCTAAGAAGTCAGGTGAACCAAATCAACTTATTTCCAATTCCACCCATTCTGAACTTGAAGGAAATTGGTCTTTTACTCTGTAACTACATAACTAGAGGTAGGAGAATTTAGAGCATCCCCAATAATACCGCATCATCTTCTTCGTGAATCCTTATTAAGTTATTAACCCTACAAAATGAAAACCCTTATGAAAATTAAATGAATGATTTTAGTTATGCTCACTATCTTTAAAAGTACCACCAAAAGTGCCACTACCATCTTGGTCCCTTGTACACCTCACACGTGTCACGTGTGAGGTTGTGTATAGTTACTACTGACTAGTAAGTAATAATTACGATTTGCACAAACCAAAAATCCAACTTAATCGGTACCTCAAGCCGGCTACATGCAAAGTTGTAAACTATACCTCAAGCTAACAGGCTATCAATTGTCAAAATCGATAGTGCCACACAAGCTATCAATTGTCAAAATCACTGGATTATTGACATCATCATCTACGATTCTACAGTACATCATGTAGTTTTCAATGCAAAGCTATCCAATGAATCAATCTGGCTATTCATATGGCATTAATCCATGCCGCCGCCTAGTACCACAACCAAATTGATAATTTCAATAAAATAAATGAAAAGTAGAGTTCTTCGATGCATTGAAAAGAGAGAATTAAATGTCTTGTTTTACCTTAATCATTATCAATGTCCTAATAAGTCACAATAAATTTCACTCACTTATGATTAGAACTATATGTTGATAATTACTATTAGTTTTAAAAGCCACATTTAACATTTTTATATTGATCAAAGCAAAATGGATTTACAAGAATGGAGCCACAAAAAACATTTTAATATAAGTAGCTATTGCCAAAGACTGAAGTACATAGTACATAACCAATGTGGCAAAAAAGCCACTAATCGTGACAAAAAACCAGTCACAAAGTACATATTACAAGAACCTTATAACTATTATGTTGTACAATAAAATATAGACACATGACACGTCACACAATTCATTACTATTTTTTTTTGTAACATTAGCTGAGGCCATCAATTGGTTGTTTGAGTAGAATGTGAATTTAATTTAACAAATTAACAACAAAGAAGAAAAATGAATCACCCAAAACCTTCCTCCAAAACTCTAGACTCTTTAATGATTCAATTTTCATATCACATAGCAGACCCCATCTCATATTAACTAGGGCAAGAGCCTGCGCTGTAGAAGCATGCAATTGCACTTTCCTGAAGATTCCACCAACATGAACTAACCCACTTTCAAAATTGTAACGCTCCAGCACCAACTCCAATGAAGAAATAGAGTAAATGAAAGGCTGCAAATAACATATTGCCAGCGTATTCACCAAATCTTTTTCGAGCAAAATGTATGTGCAATTGGAAAAGAAAGCCGAAACTACCTCAGAATATAGAGCACGAGGGTTGTTTTGTAGCCATTCCCTACCCACAATTATTCTTATAGCATCCTCAACCTGCACACAAGGAATTGTAAAAACCATACCCGACTTTCATCTGTCGTATGCATCATCCCTTCTTTTCTCCCAAAAAAATTTGGGTAGCATGAAATGCCATGAAGACTCCATAATATCTCAGTTAAATTAAGAATAGAGAAGAAATAAATCAATGCCAAATAAATTATAAATGATATGAAGAACATCAAGTTGGTGAAGTATATATAGAATAATAGAAGTTAGCACGAACACAATTAGTATGACATCACACTTTTCATTTTTAAATTCACCACTATCATTGATGTGACAATTAACATTTATTTCAACACTTGAATCCTTATAAACAAGTGCTTAAAAGGTATGCCCACGACAAATGAAAAGATGGCTGCATAGTGCACATGCAAAATAAACTATACTAATAAAGTTATTTTAAAAATGGGGACATCACTAGGTTGACGAGACTCGACCCTTAGGATTAAAGAGTTAAGATTTAAGGCTTTGTCATAAAATATTTTGGTCTGACTTAGGAAATATTAAATGGTAAACAAGAGCACCAATATTTAAATGGTAAAATACTTAACTGTTCTAGTGTAATTCTGAAGGTTTTAATTCGCAAATCTAGTGCTTGAGAGATATACTTCTGGAATGCAACTACAACTGTCCATTGAAAATTCATTGAACGGTCGTGGTTCATAATGTCGCATGGTCGCTGAAATTTGGAACCTTAGAACCAAAGTATGAAGTTTCAAAGTTTTTGAAACCTTTGACCCACCGACTACAAAGATGACCAAGAAAGACTTGCAACTAAGGTTAGGAAAAGTACCAAAACCCTAACTTTGGTGAATTAAGATAGGAAAGGTGGCAACTAAGGTTAGGAAAAACACCAAAACCCTAACTTTGGTGAATTAAGATAGGAAAGGTGGCAAGGACGGTGCATTTATGAAGTGAAGATTGCGGACAGATTTTAGCAAGTGGACATGACTGGAGGATCGATGGGTAATTAAGATCGGTATGTGCAGAGTTTGGAAAATTATTACCTCTCTTCCCTCAATTAGCAAAGTTAATAATAGAGTTTGGTGTGGAGAAGAAGGTACACAATTTTTTTGAAAGAGTGGTGGTGGTGGCGGTGTAGCTGCAATAGTTTTCAAATGGAGGCCAACTTCACTCTGTGTTCAAGGAGGCAATTAAACCCGTTTTAAGGTGAAGCTTCTAACAAAAGATTAACGGGTATGCTTTTATTCACTGATGGGAAGTTGGTACAAAGTGTGTGAATGATTTTTGGGAAATCCTTTGGAAATTTGAGGCATAGATACAAAACTAACATGGATGTATACTCCTTGATTATAGCATGGGGTTTGGACTTGGGGGAATCAAAAAGCACAGTGAGAGAAGTGACAGAGATGATTGTGCATCGAGATTTCTTGGAAGGATTAGAATCAATACTTGAGTGGGAAGTTCCAGGTGAAGGTTTCGACATCCAGGAAGGATTTGAAAATGTCGAAGGAAGGGGTAGAAGGATGCATCCCTTTCGTGCGTTGGCTGGAGGATGAGATTAAAAATCAATGCAGGGAAGAAGCAAGGTTAGGCTGGCAAGCATTAAAGCTCTTTATAGAGCTAATGAAGGTGGAAGCAATTATAGCACAAGTGAAAGTCAAGGAAAAGTGCATGAAAGCACAGGAAAAAGCAAAGGAAAAGTGTATGAAAGAAAAAGGACAAACTGTGAGGAAGCGGAAGATGAAAGGCAAAGCAACAAGGAAAGTTGGTTATGAAATGTGTAGCACTAGTTGAATTTGTAGTTTTGTAGGGTTTTTGTAGAATTAATGCAAGTCTAGTACTAAAATTTTGGCTTTTTGAAATATGTAAGGTAGATACAGATAATTGTGAACTGGTTTTAGTTAGGCAGGGTTACTTTTTCTGTTATGAAGCATGTTAAGATGCTTTTTTGAAAAAACTGTTATAGTTGTAGGTGATTTTTGGATGGCTGATGAAAACAATGAGGCAAATAATCTTTATTTTCATGCATTTTTTTTATTAGTTTGATATTATGTTTAATTCGCCAATGTTTTTTTCTTAATCATTTGAAAATAAGTTTAATTCGCCAATCAAAATATTTTATTACTTTGAAAATAAATTTTAATCGCTAATGGAAAAAATTTAGTGGTTTAAAAAAATTTGGATTTCACTAGGATTTTCCACAGACTTCTAGCGACTAGAAAAGATTCGCCAATGGAAATTATTTTTTTCACGAAAAACGAAAAAATTCGCCACTAAAATTAATATTTTTATCAGGAAGTATACAAGATTTTCTAGGATTTTACACCTTCGTCGAGGTGGGGTTTCTTAAATTTTTCCTTGGAGGCAACCTCTTGAAGGGTTACCTTGGCTTTGCGAGTGGTGACAACACATTTTGAAATTTTATTATTAATGGTAATAGTGGTAACATGACTATCAAAGGCTCAAATGTGATTAATGATGGTACTGTAGTCATGTGAAACATTGGTATAATTGGCACTATTGTTACTTGAACTAGGGGTCTTCCCCTTTCCATGGTCTTGCAAGGGATTTTTGAATATGGTATGATCAACATTGGTTTTAGGTTGTGGGTTATCCATTGAGATGTCTCCTTGCTCAATGAGGTCCTAAATAAGATTTTTGAGTGTCCAACATGATGATGTCTTATGTCCTTTTCCATGGTGATATTCATAGTATTCATTTTCATTCCACCAATTAGGTTTGACCAATGTAGGTTCATAATTCTTGATGTCTAGAAGTCAAATTAAATTGTATTGTAAGAGTTTCTTTAGAATTGATTCAATAGGTTCACCCAAGGGAATATGTCCTCTTAGTGCATGGAGGTCCTCTACATTGTTGGTTATTTTGGATTGCATTCAATGATTGATCTTGACTTTGTGTTTGGGTATTTGTTGTGTTTGATGTGGAAGGACCTTTAAGGTAAATGGTAGGGTGACCTTTGCTTATAACCTTTGCATCAACAACTCCATCATTAGTGACATTCTTGTTTCATGACCAAAATTTTCCTTTGTCATTATTAGCTTTTAGGGTTTCTTTGGAAACTTTGACTAGTCCTTTTTCCATGAGAGCTTTCTCAATAAAGACACCTTTTTTGATGATATCCTTAAAATTTGTGCAACACTATATTTGAAGTCCAGTAATTAATTCCATGTTAAGGTTTTCCAAAAACATGGGGACTAATTACTTCTCAAGTATGTGACAAGGACACTTGCTAGCCATACTTTTCCATTGTTGGTAGAATGATGTGAGTGACTCTACCTCCTCTTGTTTAGTTGTGAATAGTTTTGCAAGGGTCATGTCACTTTCTATATTAAAGGAAAAGTGATTGATGAATGTGTCAACCAAGTCACCCCATGTCTGAATCCCTGGAGGAAGGTGTGCAAACCAATCGAGAGCCTGTCTTGCAAGACTTCATGGAAATAGTCTCATCAAATAAGTAGGATCATATGCAATTTCCATACATGCCATATTAAATTCTTGTATGTGTTCCACTGGATCACCTTTCCCTTTATATTTGTAAGAGTTGGAGAGAAATGTGGAGGGAAAGGTGACATGTATAGATTTCTGTCAAATGAATAAGGACACAATTCCTCCATAGAATATGTCTTCTTAGTTGTCCCTAATTGCATGTTTGTCATTTATTGTTGTATTTCTTGGATTTATTGCATCAAGGTGTTTGTGAGAGATGGCATTGCATTTGGTTGATTTTGCATGATGGTATTGGTATTGATATTGAGATGGTCAAATGTTGGATTTGGAGTGACATTTTGTTGTATGGGACCTTGTTGATATTGATGTGTGAATGTTGCATTGGTATTGGTTTGATTTGGAATGAGATTGGTGTTTTGATTTGTCTCAAAGGTCATGTTTGTGTTTGGTATGGTATTTTGAAACTCTGGTGTTGGACCTTGATTGGAATTTTGGAATTAAAATGTTGGACCTTGGTTGGTGTTTTGAAATGATGGTGTAGGACCTTGATTTGGGTTTTGAAATTGAGGTGTAGGTCCTTGATTTGGATTTTAAAATGATGGTGTAGGGCCTTGATTTGGATTTTGAAATGATGGTGTAGGGCCATGATTTGGATTTTGAAATGATGGTGTAGGGCCTTGATTTGGATTTTGCAATGATGGTGTAGGGCCTTGATTTGGATTTTAAAATGATGGTGTAGGGCCTTGATTTAGTTTATTTCATGGAACAATATGAATCCTTCTTGATTTATTGGGTTGATTTTGAGGTGTAGGACCTTGATTTGTGTGTTGGAATAGAGGATTTGTGAATTCCATACTAATGGGATTTGATGATGAGGCACCAAATGTAAAAGTTTTTCCTTGTGTTGTGGCATGATTTTCTTGTTTCCAAATGGTGTACTAGGAATGTGAACGTTTGTTGCTAGGTGTGATGTTGTCCCAAGGGGTAGACTTGTGAGTATTTGATGTGATGATGGTGTTCCTAGTGAGAATGTGTTTTGGATAGAACCTTGGTTTAGTCCTTGTGTAACTCCCTTTACAAGTGTAGAAACATCATAGCCTTGAGGAAGTTTGGCACCTTTTTTAGCTAGTGCATAAAAGAATTTGTTTGGATCAAAACTAACAAGCTCATCTACAATGCATATAATCCTTGGATCTTGGGAGGCTCTTTCAATATATTATAGAGTCAAGCGTTTGTTGAATTTTGTTAAGCCAAGGTTATCAAATGAGTTGGGTGATTCTCTTTGTGGTGATGGTGTGGATTGATTTGAATTTGATTGAAGGTTGGTGTCATAATTTGGACTAGAAAAGGGGTCACTTGAAGAATCCACGTCCTTTCTTTTTGCTCGTGATCTTGTTTCAACCATGTAAGAATTGAAAGGTGGATATATGAGGATGTAAGGATGAAACTAATATTTTTTTGATATTTTTTGGATTTTAAAGATATGATGATGAAAATGATAATGCACCTAAGACTAAGGTTTTGGAATGCAATGATGATAATTGTTGGAAATAGGATGCCATTTAATTGCAAATCCTAAACATTAATTATTTAATGTATCTCCTATATTCTTGGAATGTGTTCAACAACACTAAGATTAAGATGAGATTAATATTTGATGAAATAATCATGATTATTGATATTTGTAATTAATTCTAAATGTAAGGAGCCTGTGAGGGCATCCATAGTGAGTTCCTAAATAATAGGGGCACATGGGGCACCCACATGGTAAGGTGACACTCACCTTGTGTTCAGTTAACTATACAAAGTAACAGTTAACACTTCTGAATGCATGTAAAGATCCTAGGAGTTAGGGTTTGATGTTTGCATGCTTGAAGTTCAGTTCAGTTCATAATCAAGTTTAGTTTAGTTTAGTTCAGTTATGGTTCAGTTGTCTTCAGTTAGTTTCAGTTGTATGTTAGTTAACTTCAGTTAACTTGGAATGCATGGCTAATAACATTGAATTGTATGACAGATAACAGGGACTACCTCCAATTAACAGGGGATGACCATTCTTGCATGAATGGTGTTGAGTAAATGTTTCAGTTAACTAGAAATCACTTGGATCCAACTTGGGTGCCCAAGATTCTTTCTTGGATTTACCTCTCTTGCATGATAATATATTTCTAAAGGCTCAATTAAGTAGGATTACTTATGGGCGCCAACTTTGAGGAAGAGCTTTGGAATTATCACCAAAGTGAAGGATGAGTTGTAGCTTCAGTTTGGGACACCCAAATGCATGAAGCACATGTTGTAAGATTTAGTCTTCACAAAATAACTCAACTTGAAGATATATGGCATACCTTTTCAATGGCTTGAGCTTGTGCATTGTAATTATCACCTTTTGGAGATTACAAGGTTGCATATTGCCTCTATATCTCATTCAAGTTGAAGAGAGTTTTCATAGTTGTTATTTGTAGGTGTGAAGAAGATTGGTAAAGACAAAAGAAGCATTCTCAAGCAAAAATTAGAGCTATTAGATTTCAGAGATTGAATAATAGAATAATTCATGGTGGAGTTTTTTCCCAAAAGGGTTTCTCCATGCTATATCTTGTGTAATCTTTCTAATATCTTGTCTAGTTCTTCTATCAACTTTTGTCTACATTCTACAACAATAAAATGGATTAATCAAGATAATCACCCACAAAGAATATATGTAACAAAGAAAAAGCTTACTTAGATTAGCAATATTAAAGTTTTACAGAGTATTAAGCTAAGAAAACACCTCATTTTTCAACAATAATGATCTTATGACCGAAGAATGGGGGATGAAAATTAAGCTAAATGAAACTAAGAGATGTCAAATAATAATAATGATATGGACCTTAATATCTAAGGAAAAGGAGGTTAACCAAGCTATGATGTTCCAAGATAGAAATGCAAGATGGTATGAGATTTAATCTATGTTTTTTTGATTTTTGGGATAATATAAGGATGTGATACGACAATGAAAGGATGATGATGACCAAAGTATATGATATGCAAATGAGACTAAAGGATTCCAAATGATACTAAGGATATGGGCCTTAAGATTTAAGAAAAAGGAGGCTAACCAAGCTATTGTTGATCCAAGATTACAAACCAAATTGTGATTGACCTTTATGAGGACCAATATTAAAAGATTTTGATAGGATGAGCCTAAACTAAGACACAAGTTTGAGACCCAATTTTGACAATGACAAAGATGATAATGGTGATTGATAGGTTGAAAGATAAAGATCAATGACAATCTGAATAAGCAACCATGAATTGTCCAAAGGCTTGATAAACTTCCTATGTATGAAATTTCAAAGGTATATGCAACCTAAGTCAAACCTAATGATGAAATAAGGATGGCAATGCAACCTAGCCAAGTAATGAAATGTAACCTAGGTGGATGCAATGGAATGGAATGCAATTCTATGATCAACGGGTTATGGTCACTATCAAAATGTGATTAGGACTAAGATTGGACAAGGATTTTCTCAAAATTTTATGATTTAGCAGTTGCGGCTCACTGTTTAGCATATGCATTTCATTGTTTGTTTGTTACAAATTTGAGCTTTTTGGATGGTTTTTGTTTTGGATTTTTTTTGGGATATGATTGCAAACACAAAAAACAATCTGAAAATAGATTTGGTTATTGACTTGTGAAAATTTTGAAATACGCATGTGTATGTTCTGAGGTTATTCACCTCAATTTTCACTGGTATAAACACATATTGAAAAAAATCAAGCACTGCCTATCTCTCAGGTCAATGTCCAATGGCACGATGCTTAGGCCCATAGCTTGGAATATTTTTCGATGCAAGGGAGGGACACCCTTTTTGAGTTATGTATCACCTCTTGTCTATGAGAGTGGATGGATAGGGGACTCTTACAATAGAAGGATGACCCAATCACCCTCTCCTTCAAAGTTACAAGTCTGAATCAAGTAACTATGCTAAGCCAAGGATTCCCCTCTCACTCAAGGGAGTCGAATGGTGAGTAAATTTTAGGGTGCGGTACTAGATCCCTTGCATTGAGAGCAACGCTAACATAAGTCAAGTAGTCATAACTCAGGGACATGCCACCTCGTTAGTGTCCAACAAGCCACTTAAGGTTTTAACCAATCCTACTAGGGGAACTTATACACAAAGGCACCTCCCCATTTTGAATGGAATTGTATGGTTAAGACCTACATAGTGTGAGGACTTGAAATTTTGTCAAATCCATTTATATACCTGCCTGAGGGAAAAACCGGTTGGAATCACCTTCGGGTTCTCCATGTGGATGTTTCTCTTAGGAAAGTCTCGCTAAAGAAAAATAATATACAATGATTTCTCTTCACCCAATATTGCACGAAGCACAAGGGGAGAGGATACTCTCACTACACCTTAAGGGATCTACTAACAAATAATGTGCAAGTGCACCAAACATGATAAAAAATCATTTATTTATTAAACCCAAATTGAAGTGTGCCTACTTTAAGAAAAATACTCAAATGTAATTCGTGGTTTGTTTTATCAGAATGAGTGTGATATGCAAAGTTGTTCATTTGAAAACTGAATGAGAAAGATGTAGTTTGTGTTCTTTTTAAATCATCATGAATTTAAATGCAATTTGTGTTCATTTTAGATCCCATGAGTGTAGATGCAATTTGTGTTCATTTTAAACCCTCATGAATATGCATGCAATTTGTGTTCATTTTAGATCCTCATGAATGTAGATGTAATTTATGTTTATTTTAAATTCTCATGAAGTGTGCATGCAATTTGAGTTTATTTTAAACCCTCATGAAGTGTGTATGCAATTTAAAGCTCCTTGAATTGTGTTGAAAAACACAAAAATATTTCTATTCTAAATCAAAGATAAGCAAAATCCTGCAAAACCACAAGTTAGGTCTCCTTGCTAAAAGCCACACACTGAAAATAAGATATTAGCAAACCAAAAACCCTTTAATGATAATAGTAAACTAAAACATCAATAAATTTTCCAAATCTAAACAAAATTTTAAACCATAAAATGCTATAGAAAGATGAAAGTGAGACCTACAAAACCCAGAAACTGTTTAAAAAAAGACTACACACAAACTTTGTTAAAGACAAAAGAAAACATAGATTTTAAAAGGTTAACAACTAAATTTAAAAAGCAATGGAATTTAAAACAACCATAACTTTCTTAAATCTAAACAAAATTTAAAACTGTAAAATGCTCCGGAAAGCTAAGAGTGAGAGCTAGAAAACCCAAAAACTATTTAAAAAATTCTTATGCGCCCATTTTTTGGTTGTTGAAAGAACATGACTAGTTTTTATGTGAATTCTTAGCTGTAACCTATAAAACTCTTTTAAAACACTCAGAAGATTAAACTTTTCATGTCAGGTTCACCAAATGTAAGATTCAAAATGAAAAATAGCTAAGACCAAGTAGCAACCACTCTACCTAAGATCTATTCCCAATCCCAAATCAAACAAGAGAGTACAAATGATAAAAGAGAGCAAACACGAATGAAATCATAAAATAAAACTCCCTTATCATAGTTGATTATCTCCCTTGCTTCTCCTCCATTCTTTCTGAAGTTGCAAAGCTTTTCCCTCATATTTTGAAGTGCTTGAATACTTGCAAATGATAATGACAAGATAGCAAGAACTTTGGAGAATATGGATGTAAAGCCAAAATGAAGGAGGCAACTCTCTTTTATAGAAGAGTTATTCAAATGGATGGTTGAGATTAAAGTTCCAGAAGATGCCAAGATCAACGGTGGAGAATTCATGCACCACATAGTGGTAGGGTTAGGGATGGATAAGGATAGATGGTCAAGATTGAAAGAATACCAAAGAGAATCAACGGTCAATATTTGAAATGAGAAAGTGGAGAGAAAGTAGTGGAGCATTTAATTTGGGAGAGCATGTGGGCCATCAAATAATAATTTTTAATTGAAGAAGAGAATCTTGAAAATTAAATCATATTAATATTTAATTTGGGAGAGGAAGTGGAGGAATCAAATATTAATTTTTAATTCATGGAGAAGCATGTGAGGGAATAAATAATCAATTAGATTATCTATTTGAGAGAATAAGGGAAATGGATATTTAATTTAAAATGATTGTGCAACCATTAAATATAGAGGAAATGGGAAAGAGGAATTAAATAATTAAATTAGATTAATTATTTAATAGTGGAAGAGTGGTAAAGGGGGAGTTAAATAATTCCAATAATTATTTAACTATAGAAGGACATAAAAAATAATGAATAGTTAAAAATTTAAAAATAATTATTTAACTATAGATGAACAATGAAGAACGAATAATTAAATAAATGAAAATTTGTTTAATTATAGAAAGAAAGAGAATGTTAGTGATGCAATTAAATAAACATTAATTTATTTAATTAATCAAAGAAAGAATAAAGAAAGGGAATGTGAATTAATTAATTAATTAAAATTATTTAATTAATAGAATAATGCAATTAAAGAGAAATAATTAAAATTATTTAACTAAACGGGGGAGAAGAAAGAATAATGTAGAAAAATGACGCTCGCAAACCAAGACATTTTTGAGTGTCTACAAAAATAAAGGTATCTCTATATCTCTTATTACCCACTGTCACCCACAAGTACCTCCTTGCCCAATGTTAAAATTTATCAATCACTGAAACATGGAATAATTTATTAATAGTGTATATAATAATCTTACACCATGGAAAGCCACTTAGAAGATTTCTTAAGGTTAATTGTGTTATCCAACAAATCATGTCACTTAATGGACAACCTCCATTTAACAAAATTATCCCTATAGCACAATGAGAAATGCCATTAAGGCCTAGCTTGCAAGGTGTAACTAGGGTAGTTAGTGTTGAATCCTTGGGTAGTGTGGGGACCAAAATATCTTCATTCAATGTGGAAACAAATAAATTCATGGTAGGAAACAAATAAATTCATGGTAGCAATAGGATTAGCAATCTAAATATTACTAATATTAAATTCCATGGACATATACTAATACCCTATCATAATAGAAAAGAGTACATGAGTAGGGTTTTATTCAAATGTTGTTGAAGTGGGAAGGGTCATATCCTCTACGTTGATTATATATATTGAACATATATTTATACTTCCACTTATGGATGCAAATCAATAACAAGGCCTAATGTGTTATCACTTAATGTGTGAAAAGTACCTAATGTTGGAACTAGTTAGGGAAATAACCTGATTCACACTGACACCCCCTTAAGTGCAACTTGGTGGGGGGGAATAAAATATAAAATACATGCAATGATGGGTCTTGGAGAAGAGGCCCAATGAGGTACCCATGTACAAATAAATGTCTCACAAATTAAAAAAAGGATAAAATCTAGTGGGACAAAAATCCTTCCCAAAAGGGAGAAGATACAAGAAAAATGTTATCTAGAAGATGAGAAGGATAAAACCTCATATGAGGAAAATTTCCCCCATAAGAGAATGAAAATATAAGGTTAGGTGACCCCCTAAATAAATTTATTGCACCCCAAGATAATTCATGAATGATGATGTTACTCTCAATGAAGGGTTTGGTAAAGATATCTATAACTTGCTTTGTTGTAGGATAATACTGCAAATTAATGACCCACTCTTGAATTAACTTAGTAGTGTAGTAAATGTGGGTCTTGATATGTTTGGTTTATTTATGTTGAATCAAGTTCTTTAAAATCTGGATGACACTCTAATTATCACAAAAGAGGACAAATGATTGAGGAATAGTGAAGCCAAACTCGGTTAAAATATTTTGAAGCCAAATAACCTTAGTGGTGGCATTAACAATCCCTCAATACTTAGCATTATTTGATGGAAGAGAAATAGCATGTTTCTTCTCACCTTACCAACAAATAAGTCCTAAACCAAAATTAAATCTATAGCTAGATATGGACTTACGAACATCAAGATTTTCAACCCAATCATATAACTAGATAGAGATTATCATGTTAATGAGTACCTTGTATATAATGAAATATATATTTTTTAGATTTAAAATTAATCTCATGGGGTTATTGCATAAAGTTTGAAACCATGAAAAACATAAAATAAAATTTCAAGGTGAATTTTAGTTAGATAGATGAGGCTCCCAACAAGCTAACAACACAAAGTTTCATCAACTAGTGGAGAAGAACATTTCACCTCAAGCTTGAATCTATACAAAATGGAGTTATAATAGTCTCATATCCAACCATGTGGAACTAAAGTTATAAATCAAGAGCATACTTTTGTTAATCAAGAGTGATTCAGGAAGATGACTAATTGATCTTGATCCTAAGAAAGTAGTGCAAACAGCTCAAGTCAGTCATATAAAATTTATCATGCAAAGAATACTTGACTCTACCAATTATGGATGATGAACTCCCTATAATGATCAAGTCATCAACATAAAGAACAATTAGAAAATGAGTCATGTACTCATAAAATGTAGAAATGTAGATCCAAGTTGCATCTAGAGAATTCAACAGAGAGAAGAAAGGGGCCTATCTTAGAATAACAAGCCCAAGGGGCCTATTTGAGGACATAGATAGAATTTTTCAACTTAAAAACCATTGAATGATCCTAATAAAATCCTTGTGGTTACTGCATGTAAATATCCCTTTGAATATCCCTATGAAGAAATGCACTCATTACATCCACTAGATGTACAGCCTAACTATGAGCTATAATAATGGCAAGAATCAAGTAAATAGATTTCATCTTAGCGAGGAGGGAAAATGTCTTTGTGTGGTCAATACTAGGAACCTAAGAGAAAATCTTGGCCACAAGCCATAATTTGAAATTTACCACTATTCCATTTTCTGCAAATTTAGTTTGATAGATCCACTTAAAACAAACCCTTTTTCTTCCCTTAGGAAGTGGGACAAGTTCCCATGTGTGGTTCCTCATCAAGGAACTATATTATTACTTCATTACTAAATACCACTCAATAATTTATAATTATTACTTAAAATTATTATGGATTAGAAGTAGAGGACATGTATACATGTGGAAGATGTTGATGTTGTGATCAACTAGTCCTCTAAGTTTATGAAGGATCTCCAATATATCTTACTGGGAGTTATATATTTTTTCATTCCCATCGAGACAATGAAAAATATGGAGATGAAGGGAAAGAATAATAAACCTCAAAATGTGAACCCTATGAAGGTGTGAACCTATGAGTTCAAGGTGAGGTATATATTTCTTTGAGTCATATCATCTGTGTCCACTAAGGAGGAAGGATGAGTAGGATGAGAGGCCAACCTAGGAGAGCTTTCCATGAAGTGAACACTCTTGTCAATGAATATTTCATGTGTGTATATATCTAAGATTTTATACCCTTTGACACCATCTAGATATCCAACAAAGATGCAAGTCCTACTTTAAGTTTCTAAAGCCTTGTATTTCTTTGATGGAATGTATGCCCAAGTAGGGGAGCTAAATACTCAAAACTTCCACACAATCAATTTCCATCCATACCAAGATTCAAAAGGATTCATACCTTTCAAGTATTTGTGGAAAAATTGGTTTTGAATGTGTGTAGCTTGATTAATGGCTTTAGCCCAATATTTTAGAGCAATAGAATGAGCATGAATCATTTAGTTAGTTATCTCCTTTAGGTTCTTTTTCTTCCTTTTAGAAACAAAATTCTATTGTGGTGTGTATGGAATTGAATTTTGAAGATAAATCCCTTCAAGGGTGAATAATTTCTCAAGATGATGGTTCATATATTCCCAACCATTATCAGTGTGAAGAATCTTGACATACTTTATATATTGCTTCTCAAAATGAGCCTTGAAATCAGTTAAAGACTTTAGTATTCTAAGAAAGAAGGTAGAATTAAGTATACATAGAATATTCATCAATGAAGGTGAGTATATGGTGGGCCTTAATAAAATACAAGGTTTGAAAGGAACCCACTAGATCATTGTTAACCGACTAAAGGACTTATAAACCACTCCAAGAATTCCATTCATCAAACTTCTCCTTTGGATGCTTTCCCATAAAAAACTAAACACATATCATCTAAATAATTGATACAAGGGAGTCTTATGACCATATTTTGTGAATTGAGTTGCTAAAGATAGTATCAGTTAAGATGGTAAAACCACTCATGTCATAGCTTACTCATTGAGTCCAAATGAGTGAGTACATTTGTGTAAGAATATTATGGAAAAGTGGGAGAATAAATATAATTGAAATTCATGGTCATCATTATGTATTATAGGCAAGGAATCATCCTCAAGACCTCTAATCATCACTGAATCAAGAGAAAAATCAACTTTCTTGTCATTTCCAAGATGAGTGATTTGGTAGAGAGAAAGAATATTGCCACACAAGTTAGAAACACGAAGAACATTCTCAAATGATCCATCATCCATGTCAACAACCCTTTTGCTAAAAATTATTCTTGAGTATCATCATCTATACGAATGTTGGCCCCATAAAAGACTCTATTGAATAAAAATATTCTTGATCAAAGCCTATATGATGTGTAGCACCTGAGTCATGTATCCATTGTTGTGAAGATTTTTCCAATACAAGTTCTTGTCCTTTCCCTTTCCTTGATTTGGAATAAGTGGAAGGGGATGATTCTTGTTGGTTTTTTTAATTGATTCCTAAAACTATCTAAATGATAGCAACATCTAATGATCAAGAACGCTGGGAGGTTGGCCAACAAACAAGGAATTAAAATCCTTCATCACTTTAGGATCTGTGGGCCTAGGTGGGTATCCCTATTAGAAATATCGCCAAATGAAAAGAAATTTTAATAAGATGTTGACTTAGTAGATTAAATATCATATGTTATGAGAATGGTTTGTAGAAGAAATCATAGATACTAGCTAAATTCCTTCTATATCCTTAGATCCAAGTATGAGAACACAAAATAATTAATAATAACTTATGTAATTGTTGAGATTTATAATTTTAAATATTTATCATGAACTTTGAAAGGATTTAATGCCTATCCTTAGCTACATATTCAAATAGTCATGAAAATTTCTCCTAATAATAACTCAACATATTTCAATGGATAATCAATATTATTGGCTTGCAATACAATATCCTACTTATGGAACTCAATGTAATTCTTCTCAATAACCCCTATCCAACACAACAGTCCCAGTATTTGTGAAAATTATTTACTCTATTACTTGAATAGAAAACAATCCACAAAATAGTCGATACATAAATTATAAAAATGAACTTAACAAGCCTTGATTATTTTATTCATGAGAGGAATTTGTGTTAAAAATTGGAGACAATTTTATTTGAAGCATGCTTTCATATAATTAAACTAAAAATAGAAATTTATGTTTCAAAATATTTCATTCATAGACTATCTTTATTTGACACTAAGACCTAAAAAATATAAGTTCTAGACTAAACCCACCCACAAATTAGAACCCCTTACAATGAGGTACAAATCCCCTTATATAGAAAAAGTGAGCATTCAGGCTCATAAGCCAAGTCACATGACACATGTATCTCATTTAATACTTCTACATTTTTATTAGGACAAAATGAGAAAAAATTCCATTACAAAAAATATTCTCTTTCACAACTAACCAAAGAAGTTGTTGAGGTTATTTGAAATTCGAACTTGAAACTTGAAGGTGCCACTGAAGCCAAAAATTTGAAACTAAATACTTGGAGCCACTCCAAAAATTTTTTGAAGACCAAAATTGCCACTTGATCTGTTATCTATCTAATTATGATGTTGAAAATGAAATCGAACGACCAATTCAATATACTTTTCTAGCTAGGAAGCAAACAAATTCTCTATGGGCCATTAGAATGCCAACACCTTTGCAATTATGTCCATGTGTGCAGTATATTTAGCATCCAATATTACTTTTAGCATCCTTATTGAAACCATCAAGGCTAAATTTTAGCCCAATAAGCTCATCCATGTGTTTTGTTTAATAATGTTAAATTTGGCTCCCTACTAGCACAAGTAAATGAACACAAAGAAGGAATAATTGTGCCAAACTCACTCTTATAGTGGCTCAGTGGCTCGATGATTCCTAGAATATCCAAAATACTTGGCACGGTTTTCTCTTCCATGTCTTCCAACACAAAAAAAAATCCCTTTCATTTGTTGTTTAAACCTTGACTAATAAGATGTAACTTCTCCAAGTAAACCAACCATTTAATTTGTGCTAACAAGACCATCTAGGATGTTTGGGTCAAATATGGTATATTTGTAGACTTGTTGTATTGGTAACATTATGGGACTCAACTTACATAAAGTACCCTTCAAAATTTCCTAATGATGCGAGTATTTGATGTCTGCATTCTTCAAGTTATTGTACCCCTTTCAGGTATCTTCTCGAGTTTGTTAATTATCTTGGATAATATATGCCCTATTAGGTCATCCACCATATCAGTCACCTTTTTATTTCTATCTTCCTTTTCCTCCTTTTATTTTTCCTTAAGTTTATTTATTCTCAAGGACACAGTATCTCTGTCCTGAGTTGATGTATCTACTAAGCTTGGAGGAGTGGTGAAAATTGGTACATTAGAAAAATGATATGGTAGAAAGTATTGTACCTTATTGTATTCTTGCATCAATTTTAAATTATTTTCCTATATCTTATCAAAATCAGCTTGCAATTTCCTTATGGAAGCTTCACTATAAAAAGCAGTGTTTACAAAAAGAGAAGTTTCTTGGGGAGAAGAGGTGTAACATAACGTCTTGACTGTCATGCTTCCAATTAGGTCCTTTATACTCCCTACCACTTGTGGCTTACTTTTTTTTGGGGTCATGACCCAAATATCTAAGGTCTCATATTTGGTACTAAATCTAGAGCCAAAATATGCTTGTTCTTCTTGCTCCTTTGTACCAAAGGCCTCTTCATCCTACTTCTTGATTGTATCCAATTCTATTACTTAGGCAATGTCCCATTTAGGAAATAGAAGAAATCCACTATCTTGCACTATTTTCCTTCCCTCTAGTAGAGTGATATTAGTGAGGTCCTAAATTCAACCTTCTGCATAATTTGTTTTGTTATCACCTCCATTTGTGCTAGATTTTA
This sequence comes from Sequoia sempervirens, assembly GCA_007258455.2. Lineage (NCBI taxonomy): Eukaryota > Viridiplantae > Streptophyta > Pinopsida > Cupressales > Cupressaceae > Sequoia > Sequoia sempervirens. The sequence continues at coordinate 496,263,784 of VDFB02281492.1, read as the reverse complement.
TTCTCCTTTGGATCTTTTCAACTTTCTTTAGAATTCCTCCCTTTTCAATCTTAAAGTATCACATAGTCCTTGAACTCTTGGGAATTAACAAATTGATCATCAAATATAAATTGAGTGCATGCAAAAGATCTTATATCATTTATCTCATCTTCTCGACATCCAATATTTATAGCTAATCTATCTTGGGGTATATCAAGAATTTATTATCTTTGAGGAGATGGCATAATTTGATTCATCTCTTCTCCTACTAGATTCTTCCATATTTCCTATAATTCTACAATATTAGATGAATATAAAACTAATGGTTGCACAACCTTTTTCTTCTTGGTAGACCTCTCAATAAGAGATACTATTAACTTTGCAAGTTCTTGTACATATTGAGTTGTGATGAGAATTTTGGCCTTTTCTCTAGGGTGATTTATTTCTGCTATTTTATGTGGATCTTCATCTTGATGTGGCCTATCTTCATGCTTCCTTTTTGGGACAACAAGAGGATTATATGCAAGGGTATCAACATTATCAATCATGACCCTAATATTGGCAAAAAGGTTATCAATTTCATGAAAAGATCTTGGATAACTAGGGTCCTTCTTTCTCTTCTCTTCCCCCTTTAATATTGCAACCTATTTTTCTCTTCTAGTCCTCACCTCTTCTTCATATAAGAAATTTTTGGTCACATCCTCTACATAGAGTACCTTATGGTAGAAATTTGATATTTTGGTATTTATTTGAATTTGATTGATGAATTTTCTAGGGTCACAACATCTTTTGATAGATAAGACCATTCTAATGGCCTACAATATGGGATATAATAATTCCAATCCCTTCTTGTTGGTGATGAAAAAATAAGAAAACCTGATAGAAGCAAGAAAAAAGGATCATTTTTGTGATTTCTCAAATAAGTTTTGTCACTCATTAAGATGCCAAATAATTTCTAAGTATGTCATCCTGTTTGTCACATACCTTGGCAGAATATATGGCTTGACAAGAGACCCATATACTCTTATCACAGTGATTTTTGAGTGGAGATACCAATCTCTCCAATTATGTTTAATTCCCAACTTAGGAACCCTATCTTTTTGTCTCAATAGATCCATGATTTCCTTCGACAACCTGTCTGATTTTGTACCTAAATAACTCAATATTTTTCTCGCAAAGCACTCTTCAAACATCACATATTTTGAATTTTGGAAATACATATCCCAAATATATTCCCAACACTACACTGGAAGTGGGAAGTTTTTTTCATCACATAACCTCAATTTCCATGCCCTATCCTAAATATTCTTCCCTCCATACAAAAAAGATGGAATAATAAGGAATTACATTAGAAATGTTCCACCTTGTTGTTACCTGATATTTCTACCAATTGTTTATGAATACCCTCTACAAAGAAAGTGGTAAAGTTAAACTCCATATTCATGATTGTATTCTAAATGTTTGTAGCCATCATCATCATATGGATTGGTATTTGGGTTCTAATGTCAACACCCAAAACTTGACACAAAGCATGGCATGTCTTGATGAAATAATCTTCAAAAATATCAATATTAAAGAGATCCATCTCCAATTAAGAAAACCTTATAGGTCTTTTATCCAAACCCCTGATCTTGTGAATTGGAAGCTTATTAATTTCAGTATTGATTTTTTTCATTTTGATACTCCTAGATGGGAATTGAAATCAGTAGGCTTATTGGATGCTAAATTTAGGTTGAAGAACTTTGAAATATATTCCTTGTCAATCCTTACTAATTCACCACCATTTCTAGCTAGGACAACCCTAGCATTAGCATCGTACCTATCTACAACAGTTCTAATGAATTCCACATCCAAAAAAAAATTTGGAACAATAAATTTAACCAAGTCAAGGTTCCAAACATTTGAAATAGAACTCTTTAAATTCCTTTTCTTGTACAAGTGCTTAAAGAGTGATCATGCATTAGAGATAATGGCATCTCAACAATCCCTAGCACTATCTAACAGTATATATGATAGAATAATGGAACCTTGGGCATCCATTACCCTTTGTGAAGACCCCAAGATTTGTATCATGAGATCCTCATCCAATGCTCTCTTTGGATTTACAGTTGGGAGATGGTTTGACTCATGGCTTAGGGTTTTCAACAGCTAGGGTTTTGAAATGTGAAAAGGGTTCTAAAATTTAGGATAATTAAAATATTGAATACACTTTCTATGTAGCATTAAAACCCTAATGATGTGAAAACATGTAAATTTGGTTGTAACTTTGTAAATTAGGATGAAGATTTGAGGACTTACCAATGAAATTCCTAGAAACCCTACTTTGCTTCTAAAAACATTGGAGAGTTTTGAATTCTACAAATTCCTCACACTATCCAATTTCAAAGACACTTATGAACTTGAATGAATACCTTTTTATGAAAAACCAAAGAGAATATGATAGGTATTAGTCAATTCCACCATTAAAACTCATACATGCAAACAAAGTGTTCATGACTAGTTGTTCTTCACTTTTAAATGTCAACCATTGATCTTGGAATAATGTAGGATGAATCAATGGTAATTTTTTTCCTCTTGTTTCATTCAAAAATATTTCACATTAAGGTTGTAAAGCATTGAAAAGTTGGACCAACGAGTTTTCAAAAATAGTAAGTGGCTTTACATATCAATTTATTAGCCCCACACTAAAAACAAGGTGTCTAGGTGAAGGGGAATAGCTAGACCTATGTGGCACTAATAGGGATAGGTGTCATAATTCCATGCTATTGTAGTTTCAATGGGATCTTCCTTTTATATCCTATGATGTGAAATGGGTGTGCAATGTAGTGTTGTGTGGAGGTGACTCAAAACATGGTCACTCAAAGACACTATAGGAAACAATGGGCCACAACATGTCATTGACACATTTCACAATAGTGTAGCATCATAATCATAGTCTTTGAACATTTCAATAATGTTTAACATATAGAGAATAAGTGATGCAATAGGAGCAAGACATGTGATGCCAACAAGGATTTATGTAGGGAATATCAACAAGCATGTAGCAAAGGAAACTTAAATTATTCTAAATTCACGTGCATTAATGTTGATAGTTAGACACTAAAAAGAGGGGGTGAATTAAAAAAAAAGATAAAGGCTTCCATAGGGAAACTTGAAAGACCAGACAAAGATTGAGCAGGTCACAAAATGAACATAAAGAAAAGCAACAAACCCTTACAAGAACCTTAGGGTTTAGTTGTTAAAAAATAACACGCCAAATTACACAAGAAAAAACCATAGAAAAATGCATGTCTTAACACTTCCTATGTGTAGGAAGATGGAAAATTGATGTGATTCTTCTTAATGATATTTTTCAACTCATTAATATGCTTATCATGACACCAATTATATTTTTAACAAAATTTCATGTAGTAAGAACAAGTCTTGATCTCTACTTCTTTAGTAACCTTCCTTTCTTAGAAAAGGACAAATATTATCCTTGTGTAGGAGAAGATAATTGTGCTCCATTTTTTCATGGATTAAAGTCTGGTTTCTTTTATTCCTTATTGGACTATTTTTATTATTTGAATGACCTATCACTAATGCTTGTGACTTGGATGGCTTGATAATACCCATGGAGATTAAATTTGTATGTTCAAGTATCAATATCTCTATGAATAAATTAAAAGATGGCATAATATATGAATTTCCCATAGTTAACCAGTAAATTTGGGAAATAGAAGCAAATATAGTTAGTAGATGTCTATAGTTTGGAAGATTGTAAGAGGGTATCATTGTAGAATTTTTAATAATAAATGAATTAATAAAAGAAGGGGGTGAATGGGGGGCCACATGGGCCACACCCCATGACCCAAGGAAACATACCAAGCCCTTTTATATGGGTCACAACCCAATGAAATTTTGTAGACCCTTGGAAGGGGTTTGTGGCCTAAACAAAGGTCCATAGACCTTACTTAAGGCTACAACCATTAAAAAATACAAAAAATGTGGGGTACATGCATGTACGGTGCCCTTGATACTTTGACACAAGGTAGTTGCAATACACTATGCAAGTACTCAATTTTTTTTGTTTTTTTTCTAAATTACAAAAACATTATTTTTTAAAAATTATTTTAGAAAATGGATACTTACACAGATTGGTATGTACCTTTAAAAAAAATTTGAAGTATTCTATTCATACGACCGATAGGGGTGAATTTATTTTTAGGACCTAGGATGAGGAAATTCAAAATTGATGAATTGATAGTCAATCTTTATGTTCATGGGCTTGTTAGATGTTCCTAGATAGGATGGGAGAGTTATATTTGACACAAAATAGTCCAAAACTATGGCTATCTTTTGGATTTTTTAACCACCTTCCAACTTTAATCTCTTTCAGATTTGGGCTCTAATGTCCAACTAGGGTGAAACAAAAGGAAAATCTAACTTTCTCGAGCACATTTGATGTAATGGTAAACTCATATTTTCTCCACCAATCTCCTAAATAGTCCAAGGATACAAGATAAGAGAATACTTAATACTTCAATAAAATATAAGATTTGCACTCAAAATATCCTAAAATTCTAACCAAACACACTCAATAAGATCTAGTACCATGTAAGATTTGGCTATGGAGATAGCCACCCAAGATCTAGATGCATAATGGAAAGCCCAAAAAACTTAGAAGATCAATATGGTAATAATACATTGAATTCTATCAAAGAATATAAATATAATGTATGTATAATGTATGAGCAACCCTTGGTTTTATAGGCCAGGATGGGATGTAAGACAACATAAGATTATGAGAAGTGTCTTAATCTTATGATATGAGACATAAAATGAAAGTTCCCTAACTTATGTGATAAGATGTGAAAATGACAATAATGAAAATAGTTAAGGAAATAACTCTATCCACACCAACATAAAGAGATGTCCCACTTATGGTCTCCCTATTGATTTAGAAATTTATGTAAAATACGATAACCCATCTTGGGATACAAAGAAAATTAGGCTATGCTCACTTTAGATGACATTTTGTTATCCTCGAATTTAGCTATGCTCAATTTGTGGGATAACCTCTACGAAACTTGTCTGTTTCGTAACCCATGCCCTCTAAGTATGAAAAATGAGGCGAATCCTACTTGCCCTCATGCATGATCCAAATCTCTCGAAAATTCATTTCGAGTGATGCCCTTTTTTTCCTTTTGAAAAATTACAAAAGGTCAAAAATTGCAAAAACTTCAATTATAAGAGTTGGCATTGTTCTTACACATGCAAGAGCGCTAAATTTCAGCAACCTTACATGTTTTTTGTCGTTTGCATAAAGGGATGTAGTGTTGATTTTCAATGTGACTACACCCCTGATTCCACACATTTTGCATTAATATCATTTTAACACTGATTTGAAATGTATTTTTAAGTTGTTTTAAGTCGTGTTAATCTTCATTTTATTTTTTCATTATTGATTCTCAGTCTGTTTGTGCGCCACCCTCTCTCCCATATCTTTTGTTGTGTTTATACTCACATTTGCAAAGGATTTGAGAAAATTTTGTGCCATCACCATATAGGGTTTCTCCATTGTTAGCGGATTTAGAGGTATGTCACCTTTTCATTCTTCTTTCATTATCTTTTTGTGATGTATGTTTAAGGTTTTAAATGGTCTGTGCTTTTGGATCTATGCTTTCTTTTGTGTTTAAGGCTTTTATCATTTAGATTCATTTTTTTTCCATTCACTCATTTTTATGCTCTAATTTTGGTGTTAACTAATTTAGGGTATATTGTACCATCACCATGAAACAAGCACGTTCCATATCGTAAAAAAAATTATTGCTAAAACATTGCATTTTGGTTATATATCCTGTCATACGAGATTCATTGCTCGTATTCCACATTTTATTGCCTAAATGTCATTCATTGTTACACGGGGTTTAAACCATGTGTGGCATCCAAAACATGTCATTTTCACCTACATCTCTAGTTTTGTAACCCCCTCTATAACACTCACCAACGCATGTTCAACATTTTTTAATGGTTACATCATTTCTTATCTAAATGTAGGTCGGGGTTTAAACCATGACCGACATATTAAACATTTATACCACGAAAATGCAATTCAAGGTTTAAACCCCGACCTACACCCTTAGCTTAACTATTTCATATGCACCCACAAGGTTTTTCTCCGAAGATGCAACCTTGCTATTTTCTCATGCAAGTCGAGGTTTAAAACCCGACCAACATGAGATGTCACTTCACCAACATGAAAGTAGGGTTTTAAACCCTAACTTGCATCCGTCACCAAATATGTCAAGGTATTTCCACATGTGCAATGCTAGATTTTCTTTGCACTTGCACCAAACTAGTCTTTCCCCATGTAGGGGCAGGATTTTTCCTTGCCCTTATATCAACATGACTTACCCTCATGTAGTGGCACAAATTTTTTGTGTTGCTGTATCCAAACTAAAAATTTCATGCAAGAGCACAATTTTTCTCCGTCTTTGCATCTTTACCATCAAACCACTTGCAATATCTTAGTTTTTCTACACCATTGCACTTGGACTACCAAAACACAAGTAGAAGCTTTATTTTTTCCCGCTAGTGTATAAAACCTTGAATTTTTCTCTAACACTGGAAACTATAAAATTTCTTTTGTAGCTACTCTTGCATGTCATTTCAATCTTTTATGTCTAGATTTCTGAAGGGGTTTGACTAATTTCTAGCTACTCCACAAATTTTTGATCTATCACCAAGAAAAAAATCCATGAAGTACAAATATTGAGGGGTTTTTTTTAATGACCTCTATTGCTTCAAACTTTGATGAGATAAAATACACAGAGATAGAACATCTTGATATGTTTGAATTTATGGAGAGAACAAAGAAGCATCTATTGGATTTAGGCATGGCATATGTTGTGGAGAGCAATATTCAATTGGTTGTTGCATTTCCAATAGTGGCACACAATTCTGAGTTCATTCTAGTTGTGACAACTCATTTTCACAAGGAATCCAAAAGTGTCAGGGATCTTGATGGGAATGTGATCATTAGACTAGATGCAGAGTTATTCGACAAGGTCTTTCAATGTACCAACATTGACACATATGTTGATCTTACCATTAGGAATGCTCAAGCTCATTATGATAAGGATCCAGATAGTTGTAAGAAAGTAATTAACACAAGGTGGCTAAAAAACCCAAGGCCAAATATTTCAAGATGGCCTAAGAGATTTCCTCATAATACTTTCATTGAGGAAACAAATGACTTGATTACTATTATAACCTAAGTATGCACCCCTACTAAGTTGTAGAAACTTAGCTTATTGGTGAAACATTGGATCTCTTCTAGGTTTGTGGATCACCTAAACAAAAAAGAACCTCCAGAGAGGGCTAGTTCCCTTGGTACTCACCTATCCTAACTTAAACTACTGCTTTATTGAGGAAGAGAGTAGAAATATGACATGAATTGAAATTCAACTATGTGGGTGATGCACCTAAATGTTTACAACTTACTTTTATTGTTGACACATAATATTTGATTGATTTAGCTATTTTTTCATAAAACTTAAAGGTCTAACATGCTAATGCATAAGTATTTCACAAGAAAGTTGCAATGTTTACAGATTTAAGAAGGAAAAATGAGTATGTTTTCACAAATTAATAGTGAAAATCTACATAACTTGTGACCTGTATAAGACATGTTTTTCTATTTAAAAGGTTCTTGAATGAGACAACATATTGGAGGATTTGCATATAAAAATCATAGAAATATGCATCAATCAACTACATACACACAAGAAAATAATTATTGAGAAGGCAATGATCACTTAATTTCATTGAAAAAATGTTCTTACAACTTGCACAAGTTTGAATATGCTTTACTTTCTTTGAAAATGTGTTACAAAGTGCTTGTTTTCAATGTGAAAACTAAAAATCGGTTTTACAATCACAAAAGAAGAGAAAAGAAGCTTTTTGAAGCTTACAATGCCTTTTTAAAACTGAAATAACTCAAGAGAAAATGAGAATAGGTGTGCTTATTAGCCTAGAATAGTTTCCTATACTCTAATGGTTTGTTGCAATGAATAAATGACACGTCTCATAGCTTGAACAAGTCAAAACTCTTCTTGAGTGCCCAAATGAAAGGTATTCAATGCTACTTAAAGCTATAGACCCAACTATACGTTGAGGAAGAGAATTGGAAGACATTTTAACTCCTAGATTCCTCTTCCCACTCCTAGATTCTTTCAATTGCCCCAAGAAGCTCAAACTACCACCAATCTGCCTTGACTGCCTTAACTGCTCTTTGCAAGATAATTAGGCATGTTTTAAACACATTGCAACTTCCTTGGATAGGTGTAGGAAAATATTCTTCTCTTTTATTATAGAATAAAAGTTGCATTAATAAGTCTTCTTTAAGGCTTAAAACAACCTTATCTTCCTAACTTTCTAGTGGTCTCAGTTATTTTGACCATGTGTTGGTTAACAAGTGACTTATCCTCAACTCTTGATGCTCCCAACTATCTCACCGTACTCCATGTTTATGCTTTAAATCTACAATCACCCATGGAATTGGATTGTCATACTCCTACTATCATCCATATTTATGCCCTTTTAAAGAGGTAATCATAACCACATAACTGCCCTTTGTACATTATCATAGTACTGTCATATTCTTGCTCAAAATTTTGTTTCTAGGAGAATTATACCATTATATCTCCCTTGGAATTTTGACAACCCTACCCATTTTACATATTCCTGAGAGTATCCTACATATCATGCAACCTTGACATGATAAACTTCATGGATTTTTGTTTTAATGGACTGTCCTTCTTGAAATTTTGTGACTATCTTTTCAACTGTCCCTTGGAACATTAGCTAACCTCGAAGATTGATATGTATTCTTATGAAGACATCACAATTTTTCTTTGAATAAATCCATTTGCAAAAACCATGTCATTTTCCACTATAATCTATCTTGTTCACTTGATTATCCTTTGTGACCCTATCTATTGCAGATTTGCTATGTGTGGAGTTTTTCAGGAGTGAATTATGCAAAACCACCACTCTCTTCAAAGACTATCTTATATGTGACAAAAGAATGTTGATTTCTTATCCCATCTCTTTATCTTTCTCTGCTCCTAGGTGATTGTTTCTATCCATGAAGATACTTCCCTCCTTCCTTTCAATCACAAACATGAGGACAATCCTCTTGAAAACCACTATCCTTAAGAGTTACTCTTAACTTGGCCTTGAGCATTTCATGAGATGAATGAAACTCACTAAATTCCTTGGTATTAGTAATCCTTTGATAATGAATGATAGACTATACTATCATCTTTCATTTGGTCACTAATCATTATGGATTGGCCTTTTGACAATATTCATGACTGTCCCTTCCCTTTGATATGATTTTCATCAACGCTTTGACTGAAAATTGTCCTCTTTGATGTTACTCACATTTACCTATGTTTTGTCTTGAATTCTTTGTGCTCTTAGATCACTATCACTTGAATTTCTATTTCCTTTGTTCCCCACAAGAAAGCTTGAATATCTTGTCATCATACTTCATGACTGTATACTTCATGGACTGCTCTCTATGTTTATGACTATCCTATTCCTTGCTTTCTTGAATTATGAATGAGTTTTGCATTATATGGAAGTCCTCCTTTCTTATTGTTTGAATTGTCCTTTAGAATATTTCACATGGACTATCATGGAGCCTTAATATAGCCTTTTATCATAGGATCACTATCACTAATGGATCTTATTGTGCTCTTGATGACAACCATGCAATTGTACTTCACTTGATGGTAACCTCTCCTTTTTCTTTGATGTCAACACAAAATTATACTTTTAAGGGTTTTCATCTCTATGCTTAACCCATTGTTTAGCCATCGTTCCTCTAACAAATGTCCTTATGACTGAAAAGAGTGCAGTCTTAAATGACTGTGTTTTTTCATTTGGTTATCCTTGAAGTCTTTTCCTTAGCCTTTTCCCTTTTGACCGAGCTCATTTCAAGATTTAAGGCCACTTTCTCATGCATCTTTTCTCACTTGTTGCAACCTTAACAACTTCATATCCATATCATCTACATGGCACTATTTCTTTGCTCTTAAATATTATCACCAAAACCCTCTTGCTTGGCAGATGGAGTTGAATCCCTATGTTGTTCTTCAGGTAGCTTGAATTGAGATCTTGATTGTAGCAAAGAGTAAAGAATGAGAGGAAATGGTGGAGCTGTTACATGAGTTACCAATGACTTTTAATTTTTTATCATCTTCAACTTCAAGAGTGAATTTTCCTCAGCTTTTGGAAGCAAAGCAATGTAACAACAAATCAATCATCCAAATCTTCCCATATTGAAAGAAAACATAATTCTCTTGGGCTTCTTGTTTCTCTACTTCATCCTGGAATACCTTGGATTGTCCTCTCTTGGAAACTATGCTTAATCACTTTGACTCATCATCCTTTATTTCAATCACCACAATTACCACTGTCACATTCCATTAGCTTTCTAGGGCTCCTTGCTGCTACAACTATCCCTTTTTACTTGCACTGTCACACTATCCTTAGTGCATCTACATGGTCATTGCTAAGATCTTGATCCATTGAACAAAACATTATAAATATGCATTGTTATCACTGTTATTTACCACTTAGAGGTATGTAGGTTAACAACTATCTTTAGGCATCATTGTCATGGATAAACTCATCTTTGAAACCTGTTGTCCTCTTCAAAGCACTATTTTCTTCTTTGTTTTGGACTCTTTGTTGTGAATGGACTATATTTCAAGTCCACTGTAACTATCCTCTAATTGTAACTACCTTCCTTTTTCATGATTTTCATGTTAACTCTGCTTGACATACATTTAACCTCATACCCTTCATTTGACCGTGTCTACCTTGGCTGCATGAGAAGCTTCACTATGCTTGAACTGACTATCACATATTATAATGGTTGGTCTATCATTGAAATAACTTTCCTTGTACTTTATTCATGCATACTTTGTCTTCATGCAAATGGTTGTCTTGTCTCAAAAAGGACTGTCACATCATGTATAAGACTATCATTGTCCTCTAGATACCGATTTTATATCCTTTTTCTACAACTTAAAAATTTCTATTTCTAGTGATTCCACCTATGATTTTATCTACAATGTGGTGTAATCATTTGTACAACTCTATTACTACTTTTCTTGTTGTGTATTGTCACTTGTTTTTAGAATGTGAACTGTCCTACCATTTCATTTTCTTGCATTGTGAACTACCTTTTGGATTTATCCATGGGGATGTGCTTGTATTTTCCTCCCATTTGAATCCAAATTTTTTAATGTAGAACTTAGATTACTGATGTAAGCCTTTCAAGCATTATCAAACGCCATAAACATACACTTTTCCATCTCAAACAACAACATATAAATGAAGAAATGCAAATCAACTACTGATTAAATATGAACTGTCCTTTAGAAGATTTCATGTATGAATTGTTTGCGGTGGCTATGATTTATATTTGCAGCCCCTCTTAAATGATGTGAGGTTTTCCATGATTAAGAGAAACTCCTATATTTTGTCTCAAACCCTTTTAGCTAAGATTTGTTACTAGTACCCTTAAATACTACTTCCGTACTCATATGAGTAAGGTATCATCATCACATGTGTCTTAGGAGTCTTAGCATGCATCATACTCATGTGAACATACCCACCCATTAACATGTACAACCATATATTGTTACACTTCTCACACCAAAATAGCATGAGCACTCAAAGATATAAACACCCAAGGAAACACAAAATCCCTTTATCATGTAGAATGAATGTGATTCCCTTATTTAAAACATAAAAGGGGTCTATAGAGAGGAAAAAAAAAAACCTAGTTTCTTCTCCTCTTTCCATGCACCCTATTTAACCTCCTTCAATTATGCAATGTGTTTGATCTCATCACAATGTTTTGCAATGTGGTTTTAAAATCCTCTATTACCTCTACAACGTTCCGTATAGAACAACATGTAACCTCCATGCTAGGGATGAAATATGACTCTTTCAATGCCATGCAAACCCTATGCAATGTGCTATATTCTTTGATTGATCTATGCAATATAGAGAAAACTAAAATAACCAAGTGTTGGTCTTATGCCATTCCAAGAAATTTCTTCAATGCAACAAACATAAAACCCTAGAACTCGTGCTACATGAGTGGAGGGAAACAACAAACCTAAAATTCTTCTCATTTCATCCTTTCTCTTTTTTCCCTTTTTAAAATTTTTTTTGGCATCCAATAATTATTTGCATTTGATTTAAGACCCGTTTACAAATTTGAGGCTTCTTTTAATCTCAAAGATTAAAATAGGCTAACAATTACACTTCTTAGTAGGGTTAAGGGATTGCCTACCTCTTCCACTTCTTAGGAATGGATGTACTTGTACATTCATGTCATAAGGAAGAGAAAACAACAAATATTTTTTTAAATTGTTTTTGTTGCAAGTATGAAGGTGTTGTCATTGATGTCAACAAGTATAACTACTAGCTAATGTTGTCAGTGATATGGGAGAGATTGTTGCATGTATGCAGTTGTTGTCGTTAGTGTCAACTATATGTTGAGGATATTGAGAAAATTGTGAAAAAGGAAGATTGATGTAGAGTGTGCTATGATATTGTGCTCCACATTTCTTTTGTGTTGATATTATTCATGTGTGGATCCTAAAGGTTATTCAAGGTTGTCAAAGGTTTGTATATTTAGAATTCAAGTTTTTGGATTGTTGTACAACATGATATATTTTCACCAATGTGTGAACCAGTTGTTCAGTGATTTTTTTGTGGCCTAAGAGAAATGTATTTGCTCTGTGTTTCTCCACTGTTTGGATTCAGGTTGTACAAATTTGAGAAGTTACTTATAATGATTGTATCTTTATGTATTCAAGCTTTTACTTGATTTGGTGCAATACTGAGTGAGTTTCATTTATTAGTATGCAAGTAAGGGTTACCTATTGCTCTGAGATGAATAGTTTGAATGATGCGAGTTTGGATGAAGTGTTTGATGAATCTCAAGTAGTTCATGGATTATTTTAGATGATGTTCAAATGAATTTTGTTGTTCAAAAGTTTTGGACTATAAGAAAGGGGGACCACCACGTGCAAGACCCCAGGCCACAGAGGGCCAAGACGCTAGAGGCTGCCCTAACATACCTCAACTAAATAGGATGTTTAGGGTATGAGGATGAGAATGATGAGGACTATGAAGTCCTACAACCACTCTATGATCTCGGGTTTCAAAGTGGGGCTAGGCGAGCTGATTTTCAGGTCCAACACTATGCCTCTAGAAGCTCTCTGCCCAAGGACAAAAGCACGGTCTTTGGATGACAACGCGATGCACTAGTGTCTCTAAAGTGCATTGTCGTCTGTACGGTCATACAACAACGAAGACAAGGTAAAACCTAGAAAAACTAGCTAACGACCTAGCTAACTAACTAAAGGGCCAAAATGATGTAATTAAGTAAACAAAGTATTCTCTAATATTATAAAGTAGAAAGGAAAGAATGAAAAGGGCAAGGATGACCTCACCAAGAAATTCAGTCGCCAGTTGGCTCTTCAAAAGAACATACTCCTACACACAAAAAGAGAGGAAAATGTTGGGTGGCTATATAGGGGCCTGCCTTAGTCAGACCCTCATTTAGGTGTTTCCACCTCCACAGAAATGCAAGGAAAAAAGATAAAGAAAATAATGTTGTGAAAAGCACAGAAGCACTACAAAATAGTAAAGTGCTAACTCAACCAAGTAATAAAAGGAAAGAAAGGGAAGCTTACCACCTCCACCAAGAGCTCTCAAGGATGCTTGGGGGAGAAAATGAGAGTAATCGAGCCTCTGTTGCAATGGTGTTTCGTTCCCAACTTGTTCTACCAAAGATGGAGTGTTGTATTTGTTGCAATGGAGGGCTTGAATGCTGCTAGGAAGCTTGAGAGTGAATGCAAGAGTGTGAGAATGGATGCTTGAAGTGTGTAGTAGCTTAGAAGAAGTTAGAATGCATGTTGGAGGGATGAATTTGAAGAAGGGAATGAAAGAAATTGCCATATTCGGGTCGGTTGGCTGAAGGGGGCATTACAACTTGACTCCCAATGGGAAGTGTAACGCCTTTGCAGGTTCAACCGTAGAAATTTTCCAGGGACGTAAGCATGTCGTGAAAACGTCTACACACTATGCGAGTGTCCCTAATAGAAACGCCTCCACCGACGCTCAAAATAGGTGCCAAGTGGGATACAAGTAGCGGGCTTAGGTGGAATTAAGCCTTCAAACTTGGTTTTCTAAAGTGGAGAGGGAAAAAGAGGGAATTTACACATGGAGTGAAAATTCACTCCTATACATGGACCGACTTAAGGAAGCATGCACTTAATGTTTTATTGTGTTTCACTGGTGTTGGTAGACCTTGTGTTAACACTACATGTGAGGCTTGTGAAGCATGTTGAAGTGTGTTTAGATCTATTTGGGTCCTAGTTAAGGATTTATGTAGGTTGCCTTCATTCCTATCCACTGCGAGAATGTTTAGGTGCCAACTTATTTTGAATTTGTGTGTATAATAGCTAGTTGTTGAAATTGAAGAAGATTTTTGAGATTGAGGTTGATATAAATATGTATGGTGTTTTTGTGAGTTGGGTGATGAAAGAAGTAAGAGGCAAGATAGATGTAATATTGATGCGAATTTGAGTGAGCAATGCGAATTTCAATATTAGGGTTCCTAAAGGTAGTGAACTGAAGGTATATGAAATCATTCATGCAAGACTACGAAAGTGTGTGAGAAATTATGGTGGATTCCTTGTTGCATTGAGAAGTTTTTTCTATGTAACATTCTTCTTCTATCTTCTTGTATTTCTTTCTATGGCAGTGAGCCTTGGCTATGAGCCCTTTTGGAAAATTTGTCCTATTCTAGCAATGAGCCCTTTTGTATTAATTTTGCAATTACTTATATTGTGAGCTAATCCTCACCGTGGTTTTCCCTCTTTGGGGTTTCCATGTAAATCTGGTGTTCTCTTGTGTATGGTGTTGTGTTAGATGAACCTGATTGCAGAGAAGAAGAAGAAAAAGTTGATGAACAAGAAGTATAGAATGAAGAGGAAGAAGCTCCAGAGAATACCCCTAAAACCACTAAGTATGTGCAAAAGAATCATTCTAAAGATCAAATCATTGGAGACAAGAGGAAAGGTGTACTAAAAAGAAGTAAATTTGCTGAATTTGAGGTAAATATGTGTTTACTTTATAAAGTTGAACCTAAAATAGTGAGTGAAGCATGTTAAGATGAACATTGGATGAAGGCAATGGAATCAAAACTTATGCAAATAGAGAAGAATTATAATTGGGAATTGGTCCATGTGAGATTTGCTAACTAGCCTACCCAGGAATCTAATGATTGAAGGAAAGCAAAACCAAAAATATGAGGAGGAATGAACTGTATTCCTCTCAAGAATGCAAAGCTATATTTAGCTTGAGAATTGAGAATTACAAAGGAAATGCCTTAGTTATATAGGACAAGGGGAGTGATAGATGCAAATAGATTATGACAAGTGTTGGAATCCTATGAAATGTGACAAAAGGCTCAACCACCTTATCCCTATGTAAACTCAACCACCTTATCCCTATGTAAAGTTAAGCTAGTGTGAAGATGACTTTAGTGGGGAACTAGCTAAGAATGAACTAGTTAGATAAAGTACCCCTTTCACACTAACACTCCCCCTTAAGTGCAACTTAGGGAGAAGTATACAATGCAAGATTAAAAAAATGGGTCCTAGCTACTAGGCCTGATGAGGTACCCATGTACATAATAACCTCTCAATGATAAAGAAGGAGAAAACCCAGTGGGAAAAAACTCCTACCATGAGAGGGTAAATGAAGAAGGTCTAAGTGACCACCCCAGAAGAGATTTTCCTCACCCCCAAGAGAGACCGAAGATGAAAATACTTGCTCTCACTGAAGGGTTTGGTGAATATGTCTGCAACTTGATCTTCTATAGGATAGTAGTGCAAATCAATGACTTTCTCTTAAATTAGCTCCTGGAGAAAATGCATATGGATCTCTATGTGTTTGGTTCATTGATGATGGACTAGGTTCTTTGAGATCTGGATGGCGCTTTGGTTGTCACAATAGATGATTGATGGATTCTGAAAGGTGATTCCAAGTTCAGTGAGGATATTTTGAAGCCAATATCCTCAATGGAAGCATTGACATATCCTCGATACTTAGCCTCAGTTGAAGAAAGAGCAATGGCATGCTACTTCTTGCTTTGACAACAAATGGGGCCAAAACCATAGTGAAAATTGTAGCCGGATGTGGAATTTCGATCATCTATATCACCATCCCAATGAAAATATATGTATTCCAATAAGTTTGACCTTGTGCCTACTACATAGTGAATCCCATACCAATGAGTGCCCTGGAAGTAATGTAAGATGCATTTGGCAGCTTTTTAATGAAGCGCGAAACAATGCCGACTGCAAAGGAAATGTCAGGGCGAGTATGAGTCAAGTAGATGAGGCTACCAACAAGTTGACAATACAAAGTAGCATTAACTAGTGGTGTGGAACATTTGGCCTCAATCTTAACTTTAAACAGAGAGGGAGTCAGTGCAGGCTTACAATCAGCCATATGAAAACATGACAAAAGATCAAGACCATACTTGGGTTGTGTAAGTGAGATCCCATAAGAGGTATTTGTGATCTTGATCTTGAGAAAGTAGTGCAAGAGACTGAAGTCAGTCATTACAAATTTGTCATGCAAAGCATTCTTCACAGTTGTGATGATGGATGAAGTGCTCCCAGTGACAATCAAGTCATCAACATAGAGAGCCAAGAAAAGAAGAGCATCCTCCTACCAAAAGATGTATACATTCAGATCAAAGTGGCATCTGGATAACCCAATGGAGAGAATAAAGGAGTCCATTTTGGCATACCAAGCTTGTGGAGCCTGTTTGAGGCCATAGAGATATTTCCTTAGTTTACAAACCAATGAAGAATCTTGAATGAAGCCTTGTGGCTGCTCCATGTAAAGTTCTTCATGTAGATCTTCATGAAGAAATGTACTCTTCCCATCCATTTTATGTACAACCCAACCATGAGCTGCATAAATAGCAAGTAGCGAGCGAATGGAGTTCATTTTGGCAATAGGGGAAAATGTCTCAGTGTAGTCAATACCTGGTACTTGAGAGAAACCTTTGGCCACAAGTCATGCTTTATACTTGTCAACTGAGCCATCCGCTTCAAATTCGGTTTGATAGATCCACTTACATCAAACTAGTTTTCTTCCCTTAGAAAGTGGAACAAGATCCCATGTTTTATTCTGCATTAAAGAGTTTTACTCTTCCTCTATTGCGGAATCCCACTCAATAATACCAGATGCTTCACGAAATGACTATGGATCTGAAGCTATGGAAATGTAGGAATTTGGAAGGTCTTGATGTTGTGATCGAGCCCTCCTTCTATTTGATGGAACCCCAACAAGATCGCCTACAGACTCAAGTATTTTGTGAGCCCAACGAGGCATGGTAGGGGATGGAGGAGGAGATTATGAACTCTCTAAAGAGGAAGATGAAATCTCATGATCAACTCAATGACTAGAGGAGGCTTGAGGAAAATCCTCGATATTAGAATCCTCTAAATCCATTGTGGGGGGAGGAAGAGTAGAGGATGAGCTTGAAGAGTTTTCCTAAAAATGCACACTACACTCAATGAAGAGCTCATGTGTTGTAGGATCCATTAGATGATATCCTTTGAAGCCATCAGGGTAACCAACAAAGATACAAGGCCGACTTTAAGGTTCCAAGGCCTTGCGCTTCTCTGAAGGAATATGTGCCAAAGCTGGGGAGCCAAAAAATCTAAAGTTCCCCACAACAGGTTTTCCTACCACACCAAGCTTCGAAGGGAGTGATTCCTCTTAATGCCTTATGTGGAACTCTGTTTTGGATGTGAGTAGCACAGTTGATAGCTTTTTCCCAATATGCAGGTGCAAGGGAGCGAGTGTGGATCATGCAACCAACCATCTCTTTCAGGGACCTATTTTTCCTCTCAACTACATTTTGTTGGGGTGTGTAGGAAACAGTATGTTGAAGATCAATCCCTTCAAGAGTACATAATTGTTCAAATTGATGGTTCACATATTCTCTGCCATTATCAGTGCAGAGAATTTTGATGCAATTTCTAGATTGCTTCTCAACACGAGCCTTAAACTCTTGAAATCTATCAAATACTTCTCCTTTTTTTAGAAGAAAGTAGACCTATGTGTACTTGGAATAGTCATCAATGAAGGTGAGCATATAACAAGCCTTACTGAAAGATAATGATGGAAAATGACCTGCCAAGTCACTATGAATGAGTTCAAGGACTTCTAAAGCCCTCAAAGCCTTCCCTTTATTGAGCTGGTCTTTAGGATGTTTTCCCAAGGCACAACCCAAACATACACCATTAGAAAAAATTATTTGTGGAAGACTCGTGACCATATTCTATTTGCTAAGTTGTTGAAGATAATGGTAGTTGAGATGGCTAGACTGCCCATGCCATAGTTTTCTCACAACATTTGAATGGGAGAGCAATGCAGTGGAATGTGAATTAGGTACAAAATGAGAGAAAGAATATAGGCAAGACTCATGATTGTCCTTACCAACTATAAGGAGTGCATTATCTTCAAGACTCCTGATACTGATAGAATCTGGAGTGAATTCAAATTTTCTACCATTCTAAGTGATTTGGTAGATGGAGAGAAGGTTGGATGATAGGTCAAGTACGCAAAGGACATCCTCAAATGTACCATTTCCAGTATCAATTGAACCCTTCCCAATGAATTCCACTAGAGAATCATCTATAATGAGAATGTGGGGCACAAAACAAGGCTCCAACAAAGAAAATTGTTCTTTACTAGAACCCATGTGATGTGATGCACTCGAGTCAAGAATCCACTCTTTTGAAGAATCTGTAATAGCAACAAGTGCATGCACTTTCCCTTTACCTAATTTGGAAGAAGGAGCAGAGGATTGTTGAGCAACAAAAGAAGTAAAATTAGTGTTTTTCTTTTTAAGAAGATGCTTTAACTCATCAATCTGCTTCTTATGACAAGAATGTTCCTCATGACCAGGTTTCTTGCAATAGCTACAAGTTGGCCTTTCCTTCTTTTGAAAACTCCCCTTTGAAGAGGAGGAGTTGGAGTAAATTTTTGTTGTTGAAGATGATTGTGCTTGATGTCTTTGTGACTTCTTCTTGAACTAATTTTTTGTTGTTGTCAAGTTTCCTTGATTCTTTTTGACACTTTGGTTGACCATCCATCAAAGCTTGTGAGTGTGAAGGCTTAAGAAGACCCATTGAAAGAAGATTACCTTGCTCTTGCATCAAAATTTCAAAAAATGAAGCAAACGAAGGTGTAGTAAATGTAGATCCCATTGTCAACCTATGAGTATGAAAGCTAGAAACAAAAGCTACAAATTTAGGTCCAAGTTTGTTTAAAGTGTTATAGACAAGTTGAATGTCTTTCTTCTCTAAGCCATAGGATTTACATTGTGCTTTAAGGTCATTGACCTTTGTTAAATAATCTTGGATGTTATCAAAATACTTTAGATCAAGACCCATTAGTTTGTTGTCAATTTGATAACCACAAGCTTCACCAGTTGTACCATAGAGATTTTTTAATTTGTCCCATGCATCATGTGAATCTCTACATTCTTCAATCTGAAACATGATATCAAGTGAAACTAAACTCCTTAGGCAACCAAGAGCTTTTGTATGTTCAAACATCTAGAGTAGCTTTTCCTTATCATTGGTGGGTTCAATTACCTTCTTCTCAACATAAGGTGTATATCCTAGTTGTATTAAGGTATTCCATGCATTTTGATGACATGTGTTGTAGTTGTAGGGCGCGATCAATGGAAACTTAAATGTACCCATAGTGAAGGAAAAACATAACACAAAGTATGAGAGATGTTCAAGCACAAAGACAATAAGAGACCCTCCTTCTTTAATCAAGCAAAGAACCCCCCAAGAAAAAATGATTTGGCACTTTATATTTAGTGTAGTTACAAATTTCTAGATTTCAATGCTTTTACAAATCCTCAAGAAATGAGCATGTTTTGAAGGTAAAAATTTGGTACAATTTCATATGAAATAAACAACACCAATGAGAAGTGCACAAAAAATCATGCACTTTCAAAAAAAGAATCAACTCGATCCGAGGTCATATGCAAAAGTTATGCAGCTTTGAATTTGCAAAATGAGAACAGTGAGGAGTGCTCCCTAAGAATCAGAAATTTTTGAAAAATTTGTATGTCAAAATTTGAAACTATCTTCATCAATGTGTAGAGCATGAAAAATTAGCCCAAATAAAAAAGAATTGCATTGAAAATAGAGTTGTGGAACCCGAGTTATGAGCGTTCAAAATTGACCTTCAAAAATCAGTGCATCAACGGAGAGGGGCTGTGAAAATCTTCTGCCAAATTTAACAAAACTATCACCAAAATTAGCAGTCCACCAAATTTAGATGTCCACTAGATAGTTTAAAACTCCAAAATTTTTTTCCAAAATTGACGTTTTGACAGTTGATTTTATGGTTTTCAAGTCTTCTGAGTACGATGGTAGGGTCGGATTTAACCCAAAATGCTCCCAAATGATGGCTTCTTGTTGGATCTGGAAATGAACCTCCTACTTCAAATTTTTATAGATCTGGCCTCCAATGTCCATTTCAAGTGAAATAAAGGCATGTCTCAGCTGCTCTAGACTCAATGGTGAGTTCAGAATCTCTTGAGGAAGCTCCAGAAGACCTATAACTGACAAGTCAATGCATGAACCCCTCTAGAAATTGATATTTTTTTAACACCTTTTTAATTCTCTAGATCATCCGAGGATGCAAGAGAAGAGCATACTCAATTTTATTAAAAAAAACTCTATATTCTTAGATTCCCTAAAGGAATGCTAACCCACAACTCAAATTTGGCTTTGATATCATGTGAGATTTGCTAACTAGCCTACCCAAGAATCTAATGACTGAAGGAAAGAAAAACTAGAAATATCAGGAATAAAATATATTCCTCTCAAGAATACAAAGCTATATTCAACTTGAGAATTACAAAGGAAATGCCTTGGTTATATAGGCCAAGGGGAGAGATAGATGCAACCAGATTATGACAAGTGTTGGCATCCTATGATGTGTGACAACTCATGTCATTAAAGGATCAACCACCTTATCCTATGTAAAGTTAAGCTAATGTGAAGAGGACTTTAGTGGAGAACTAGCTAAGAATGAACTAGTTAGATAAAGTACCCCTTTCACACTAATAGTCCCCAGATCAGAAAACAAGAACATAATTGGAAATAAATGGGTATTCAAGAACACACTGAATGAGAATGGAGAAGTGGTAAGAAACAAGGAAAGACTGGTGTGTAAGGGGCCAAGGCTACTCACAAGTGTAAGGTATAGAATTTGAGGAGACTTTTTCTCTCGTGGTTAGGATGGGAGCCATTAGAATATTTTTGGCATTTGCAACACATAAATACTTTAAGGTTTATCAGATGAATGTGAAGTCTGCTTTTCTAAATGGTGAATTGGAAGAAGAGGTTTACATGGAACAACTAGAAGCACTTCAATTGTTAGATCAACTAGATATGGTATGAAAATTGAAGAAGCCACTATATGGATTGAAGCAAGCTCCCAGAGGTTGGTATCCAAGATTGGACAAGCACTTGATACATCAAGGATTCAGTAAAGGCACCACAAATAGTAATCTTTACTTTAAAATCGAGGAAGACAAGATCTTGATAGTAGTATATGTGGATGATATTATCTTTCGTGGAAATGAGGCTATGTGTAAGAATTTTGCATAGGACATGCAAAAAGAGTATTAAATGTCAATGTTTGGGGAAATTAATTTCTTTCTTGGGCTACAAATCAATCAAATAGATAATGGGATATTCATTTCATAGTCTAAGTATGTCAAAGAGATGTTGAAGAAGTTTGGAATGGATGACTCCAAACTAGTATGCACTCCTATGGTGACTAGTTGCAAATTGAGCAAGAATGATGAATCACCTAAGGATAATTAGAGAAAGTATAGATCTATGATTGGTGGACTGCTATATCTAACTACTACTAGATTGGATATCATGCATATAGTTTTTCTTGTGGATAGATTTCAAGAAGATCCTAAAGAAACACATGTTGCAGTTGTGAAGAGGATATTTATATACTTAAAAGGAACTCCATATTATGGCTTATGGTATCCTAAGGTACTAATTTTACACTAAGTGCTTATACAAATGCAGATTGGGTTGGTTGTGTTGATGATAGGAAAAGTACAAGTGGTGGTGCATTCTTTCTTGGATGCAGATTAGTGGCATGGTTGAGTAAGAAACATGATTCAGTTTCTTTGTCTACTGTAGAGGCTGAGTATATTGCAACAACATCATGTTGTACACAAGTTTTGTGGATAAGACAAACATTGAAGGATATCAAAATTGTATATGATGAGCCTATGTCTATATTTTGTGACAATAAAAGTGCAATTAACATTTCAAAAAATCTAGTGATGCATTCAAGGATAAAGAAAATATCTATTAGATATCACTTTTGAGAGAGAAGATTATGGAGAATGAAGTGAATCTTGAGTATGTTCCTACAAAGGATCAGATTACTAACATATTCACTAAGGATCTTCCTAAGGATACTTTTGAGTATCTTCAGGAGAAGTTGGGGGTTATTGCCCCCCTTGTTTGAACTAGATGAATATGGAGATGCATTAGTCCAGTGGATCTATGGATCTATCTCTTTTTTGGACTAATGTTGGTGGCTACCTCTTAGGGGGAGTAGGTAGTGTCATGTGTTGTCATTATGTTGCTGATTTGTTTGGGTGTACTCCTAAGGGGGTGTGTTTAGAGCAAGTTTCTTGGTTCAATGTCAAAGGGGATAATAATGCAAAATTTTTCCTTTACCATTGATGTTAGAGGAGGAGAGAGAATCATGTGAAAAGGATTATCCTCTCAGGGGAAGAGAGAGAATCATGTAAGATATCAATGGAGAAATTTGTGTATGTTGCCTAATCATTATTATCAAAGGGAGAGAGACTCCTGTAAGGGGGAGATAGTTGAAGAATTTTGTGTAGGCTATCTAATCTAAAAGAAAAATAGAAAGTGTGTTCAAAGCGTGTATGTTGTCTTTGGTGGCTTTTCACATCTTGTGTTGCCATCAATGACAAAGGGGGAGATTGTTTCAAGTATGAAGGTGTTTTCATTGATGTTTAGAAGTATATCTATTGGCTATTGTTGTCAGTGATATGGGGGAGATTGTTTCATGTATGAAGGTGTTGTCATTAGTGTCAACTATATGTTGAGGATATTGAGAAAATTGTGAAAAAGGAAGATTGATGTAGAGTGTGCTCCAGTATTGTGCTATGTGTTTCTTCTATGTTGATGTTATTCATGTGTAGATCTTACAGGTTATTCAAGGTTGTCAAAGGTTTCTATATTTAAAATATGGGTTTATAGATCATTGTATAGTACGAGATATTTTCACCAGTGTGTCAACCAGTTGTTTAGTGATGTTTTCTATGGCCTTGGAGAATGTATTTTCTCCATATTTCTCTAATGTTTGGCTTCATGTTGTGTGGATTTGGGAAGTTGCTTATAATTATTGTGTCTTTTTGTATTCAATCTTTTACTTGATTTGATGTAGTACAGAGTGAGTGTTATCTATCAGTATGCAAGTAAGGGTTACCTGTTACTCTGAGATGAAAAGTTTAAATGAAGTGTTTGATGAATCTCAAGTAGTTCATGGATTATTCTAGATCGTGTTCAAGTGAATTTTGTTGTCCGAAAGTTTTGGACCAACTTAAGGAAGCATGTACTTAATGTTTTATTGTGTTTAACACTGGTATTGGACGACCTTGTGTTAACACTACATGCAAGGCTTGTGAAGCATGTTGAAATGTGTTTGGATCTATTTGGGTACTAGTTAAGAATTTATGTAGGTCGCCTCCATTCCTATCCATCGCAGGAATGTTTAGGTGTCGACCTATTTTGAATTTGTATGTATAACGACTAGTTGCCAACATTGAAGAATTTTTTTGAGATTAAGGTTGATATAAATATGTATGGTGTTGTTGTGAGTTGGGTGATGAAATAATTAAGAAGAAAGATAGATTCAAGATTGATGTGAGTGATGTGTGTGATGAAAATTTGAGAAGAGAAGTGCAAATTTCAATGTTAGGGTTCTTGAAGGTAGTGAGTTGAAGGCATCTGAAATCATTCATGCAAGACTGTGAAAGAGTGCGAGCAATTGTGGTGGATTTCTTGTTGCATCGAGAAGTGTTCTCAGTGTAACATTATTCTTCTATCTTCTTGTATTTATTTCTATGGTAGTGAGACCTAGCTGTGAGCCCTTTTGGATAATGTGTCCTATTCTAGCAGTGAGCCCTTTTGTACCGATTTTGCAATTAATTATATTGTGAGCTAATCCTCACCATGGTTTTTCCTTCATTGGGTTTTCCACATAAATATGGTGTTGTATTGTGCATGGTATTGTGGTTTTAGTTTCAAAAGGGTTTAATGAATGCTTGTGGATCTGATTATTGTTGAGGGTTTTGAAGGTTTAATTTGCTTCAAATGATTCATCCACCTCTCATTTGTGTTGTTCATTTCAAAAAATCGCATCAAAGGGTGATAGGAGGCAAGTTCCAGTTTATTGATACTATTCCCAATTGACTATGAAGAAGAGTATTTAACATTTTAGAAGGGTTAATTATGATTTCTGTACTCCATACCTTTGTATTTTTGACAGATAACTTGAGAAGAGGAGAGTGTTTGATGAAGCATCAACAGTGGTTAAAATTTTTGTCTATATGCTCTTAAAATTTCTTACCTTCACATACGTTCAAGTTGGGTGCTTCGTTGGATATATGTATATGATTCCCAGGTATCCGAGTGATAATATTTTCCTCATGGATCTATGTAGATAGATCATGGTAGTTCATAGTAGACAAGTTGAATTGCATAATCTAGGGTTTAAGTTTCCTCTCACAATAGGTAGGTACTTTATTAATACATCTCCCAAGAATAAGGCCATAGAATTAGTGATGCAATGGGTCACAATGAATACATTTGAAAGGAGAAATGATTTTGAATATAGAGGAATGAAAGAGAAGCTCAAAAAGAGCTACTCCCATGTACACAAGGTGGAGGAAATATGGATAGATTCCAGGATAGAGGAGGACATAAGGAAGCTAGACTATTGCCGGCTTACCTTAGAGTAGATTGTGAATCTCAATCTTGTTGACATTCTAGAGGACATGGATGATAAGGATAACATCTTGGATCCTACCTATGAGAGAAATCACGTTGTTGAAACCCCTCTCCCTCCTATCTATTGGTCAAAGAAAGAAATAAATTCCATCAAGGAAAGATTTCAGCCAATCCTTGCTAACACCAATGTTTGGTTACATGAGAGAGACATAAGGTTGAAATATTTTAATATTACGTCTTAGGAATAAAATTGAGGGACAAGCTAGGAAAAAGGTAGAACTTTGAATAATAAGGGTGATGTGCTAGGTACAAGTAGAAGCCCTAAGCCTTAGTTTAAATTCATAATGAAGGGGGGTAAAAGCAAGGATTCAGAGGGGCCATCAAATCTCAAAGAAGAGACAATAGATCAAGATGAAGAACAAGTAGAGGAAGGTCAAGATGATAAGGCACAAGAGTCTCCACATGAGGATGCTCTGGAAGACTATTTCATTTCTTCCTTCCTTGTCATTGCTACTGTGCCTAGTCCCACTCGTCTTGCTATTTCAATCGAATAGCCACTACCTTATACCACTGTTATTTTTGCTACTATTGTTTTCGTTACCCCTACCATTTCGATTCAATTAATTCATTCATCCCAAACTTCAGGGTCCATTTTTTTATAGGCCTAGGAATAATTTTGATTTTTTTTTTGCTCATCACCTATCATGCCAAGTCCATCTTTTCCTTCTTTTGATGTAACCTCACAATCTGAGTTTGATAAATTTATGGTTGAAACTGTACAAAATATTCCAAGTGTGGAAATTATTGAAGCTATTCTAACTAACACTCCACTTGTGACTACTACCATTGTAGGTGTAGCAAAATCCACTCAAACCATGACAACAAGTCTTGAAGGAAGTTCTTCTCCCCTTCCCCCTTGGTTGGCATCTTAGACACTGAAGATAAAGAAGCAAGTTGTCTCTCCAGATGAATTTGACTTTGGTTAGTTGGTACCTATAAAGACAAAACATACAAAGAATCCAAAGACTCTCTCAAGGGTTCTTGTGGATAAAGAAGGTAACAAATATGTTGAGGTTGCACGTCCTCGTCTAGGTAAATGTGCATAAGAGATAGACTTGTCTGATTATTCCATTACAAGGGTGGAACTTGGTAAAAGGATGCACGAGAGTGCAAAAGAGGATGCCCAAGAAACATTTGCTTCTCTCATTGATAAGTATGATAAGGAAAATAAAATCAAGGATTAGTATGAGGCCAAGTTTGAATAACTCACCTCCATGTTATAGAAGATTACTCAATGTTTTAAGTCTATTGAGCCTATTGCTATGAGCATAGAAGACCTTGTTATTTAAAAGGTTGGGAGAACACATGTACGAGGAAGAGCGGTTGAAGAATGGATAGACAGGATGTTGGTTCAAGGAACAAAACTATTGAAATATTTGGTGGAGAGGATTGAAAATATGCAAAGTGTAAAACTAGAATTGAGTCAAACCATTTACAAACTTTCCTAGACTCAATAGGAAATGGAGAAAACTATCGAAGCTTGGATAAAGATGAATGAACTCAAGCTCAATGTTCTAGTGGAAATTAGGATAATTCCCAATAGAGAAATGTTCATTGATATATGGGAGACAATGAAACATAATATAAATGTCATCAGTGATCTAATCAAATATTTACAAGAGGCTCGAGAGGTAGGCAATGATAAATTTTCAAACCTTGTCACCAGAATCAAAGAGCTTCCTTGCCAAGTGATTGATGACAATTAGAAAGTTTTTCCCTTAGACATGGTTATCTAGAAATTCACATCATTGATACAAAAACAATTTGAAGATGAATGTTTTTCAATAGCTTATATCGACACATTGGTGGAAATTCAAATTACTTTGGATAACCTTAAAGTTGTACTGGAAAGGCACAAAAATTATTGTATCACCATCAAGGAATCAATCACATGAGTACTTGCTATCTCTAGACATACCTCAAGACCTAACAATTCAAAATTCCAAGTGGTATTGAATAAATACGAAGACTTCATGGAGAGGGATGGTGAATAATGAAGGAACGTGCCTTGCTAGACTTAGATTATTTCAAGTTTTTTCCTTTATGTAATTAGGTGATGACATATTACATGTATTTTGTACATATGCAATTACATGTAAAATCAAAGAAGTCCTAAATCAAATAAGACTCTACTATTGAATAAGTCAAGTTAGTTGTAACTTTCCTAGATTAGCTCTTAGCTCTCCTATATATATATGAGGAAGCTCTTTTGTAATTGGGACCTTTTATCTTTTAAAGAAAAGCGCTTCCCATTTGAAAAACATATTGATACTTTGTGTTTAATGTGCAAACCAAATTTCAATCAATAAAAGAGGAAAATTTTGCATCCAACCTTTATTTTGGATCTTCTTTGTTATGTGTGAGATTGTTCTTATATAATTCTGATTATATTTTCTTGTAAAGGATTGAGTAAGTGGCATGATATCATATTGTTTAGAAGGGGATTCAAATTTGATTTTTTAGACTTTGGGTTGCATTATTATATTTGAAGTTTATGTTCTTGTGTGTATACTTTGGTAATTATTTAGAGACTTTGGGCTATGGGTTATTATCAACATTCTGTGAATCATTTGGTGATGTATGGTTAAGACTTTGAGCTGAAATGTGTTTCTTTCTATGTTTTTACATATCACCATTGAAGGAAACAAAAGACTTTGATATTTTGTGGGTTTTTTGATCATCAACATCCACTAGTATCACTTTGGTTACTCTTTCATTTAATCAAGTTGATATTGGTTATTATTGCTTGAACTACGAATTTGTGGTGAATTATATGTTATAATTGTCATGGTAAAATTGTAATTTGTGTAAGTGGTAACCATCTATTTTGAAAAAAAGAGAATAAGATGAATGATAACACCCATGGTTAGTTATAGTGTGTAAAATCATAGTTAGTTACTAGTTGTTTTAGTGAGAAATAAGAAGGGAGCCTCCCCTTTGTGAGAGGAGAAATTCAAATCTCATTGTAACTATGGCTGACATTACCATTTTGTAAGCAGTTAGTTGTTTACAAAATATTCACCCAATAGTTTTTTGGTGACTCCATTGGGGATATGCATATGTAACCAAAGTGTCACACTTTCGATTGAAGTATACCAGTTTCTTATTGTGTTTGTAATTATTTCTTTATTTCTAATTTTCATTTCCTATCAAAGATTGTATTCTGGCAAAAAGAAGCTACACATGTGGTCAGAGGGAACAAGGTCATATCGATCCTATGTTTGAGCTACTGAGGAAACATAACTTTGATATTCTCCCTTTAAGGATGAGGTCACCTCTGCAACACACAAGGAGTTTCCCTCCTACAAGTGTAAGATCACCTATCCCAAGTGAAGCTTGTAGTGTTCAAATAGCTTTGTCTATTACACTGGTTCAAAGGTTTATTAGCCCCCAATTCAATCAAGGCAAAATGGTTGCTCAAGGTGCTCAAGGTCCTTGGGGTAATTCTTTTGGTCCTCTAAATTTTATTCCACCTATGCATGAACTTCCTCATGGCTCACACAAGAATATCCTTAAATTCTATGGAGATGGTAAGAAACACCCTGATGAACATATCTTATCTTTCTATATTACATGTAGAATCATCAACATAGAACATGAGAATGTAGCAGTAAGGATGTTCATTGAAACTCTGTAAGGGGTGGCAACAGATTGGTTTTACAATCTTACTACTGGGACTATAAAAAATTGGGCCACTCTTTGGACCAAGTTCAAAGAAAGATTCAAGCTTGTTGAAGATGCTCATGCCTTGCTAGATCAACTCATACAAATGAAGAAGGAACCACATGAACCCACAGATGAGTTTGTGGAAAAGTTCAAAAAATTGAAAACCAAAATTCTAATTTTTACCCAGCCAACAACTGAGAATTTGAAGTGCTTCTTCATAAATACACAGTTGTCAAAGGTAAGTTTCCTTCTAAATAGAGCAATTCTAGCCACCCTTGTAGATTCTTAGAGAATGGCTACTAAGGTGGAGGATGATTTATTCCTTTCCAATAAAATAAGGAAGGATCCAATTCAGTCTAAAGGACAATCTTCTTTGGCTCAACCTTCTACAAGCACCACACATCCTATGGTGCAAAAGTTGGAAAATGAAGTGCTAGCTTTGAAGAAGAAAATTTCTCAAATTTAATCTATTCCTTCATACAAGGATGTTCCAAGGAGAACTTATCCAAATGCTTCCAATTATCCCGACAACATTGTAAGGAACTAGAATAGACTTTTGGCACCATAAGGAATACTTACACTTGAAGCACCACCTACAAATGCAGTAGTGGAATATTATGAATCTGAGAAGGACAATCTTCCATAAACAAAATATATCTTAGAGGATGGTTCCAATATCTTCAAGGAGGAGGAAGAAGATGCACCTAGAAACTCTAACATTTTGAAGGAGCAGAGTGAGAAGAGGAAAATTTTCTTGAGGCTTATGCTATTTTTACTCTTTCACAAAATTAGCTCGATCATCTACAAGGGGATGGAGCTAAGGCAAAGGATCACTCATAGTCAACAGTCACAATCATTAAGAGAGGGAATCCTTTTCTAGTCCAACCAAAGGATACAATAGGAAATTAGAAAGTAAGTGCCTCAAGTCCTCCCACATCTTCAAATTCTACATTTAAGACCAATACCCTAGTCTTGAAACCTCAAAATGAAAATATCTCATCTTCTTTAATGAATCCCTATCAAGCCTTTGACATCATAGATCATGCAAAGAAGACCAAAATTCAAATATCAAAAGTGGAGTATCTTAAGGCCAACCCTGATCAATTTGATAAGCTTGCTAAGTTTGTCAAAGATAAAGGAACTCAATCTAGCAGAGATTCTTCCATGAATATACCAATTGTTCCTAAATTGAGGCATCCACAAAGCAACCTAGTTTTGACTCCCTCATTTGTACCTAGAAAGATAGATCCATTTTATATCTCCTTGTTGGTTAATGGTTATAAATTAAGCAATTGTGTCATTGATTCAGGTGCCTCCGACAATGTTATGCCATCCAAAGTGGCTAATTATTTAGGTTTGAATATAAAAAAAGACCTTTGGCTTATGTTTTTCAATGGAAAACAAGCAATTACATCTTATTTGACAAATTAAAGATGTGCAATTTGCATTTGTTGCATTTCCAAACAAGAAGATTAAAATGGAAGTTTTGGTAGTTGATGTCCCGACCTCATAAGGGATATTATTGGGATGTAACTTCTGTAAAGATGTTGGGGGTGAAATAAATATGGAATGGTTTGAGGTCAGGATACCCGTAAAGGGTGTTATGTAGAAACTGCTTCTAGAAAGGGAAGCTAAGTTTTCTATGAAAGAATATGATGGTCCAAAGGTGCAGATTCTTTTTAAGTCTTTTGGGATAGGCACTTATTTTTTGAAAACTGATGAAGTATCTGAGCCTTTGGATAATGATTTAGATGAAGAATAGGTAAGTGATGGCTCATCCTCTTCAAAAGAAGAGACCTCAAATTTTGAAACTATTAGCATAGGGAGTTAAAATGATGTTTGGATTTTAGATTTTGATGGTAGTTCATCCACTAGATTTGGTGTGGGAATAGTCTTTATATCTCAAGAAGGAAAAATCTTCCCTTTCTCTTTCAAACTATAATTTGATAATACTAACAACACTACGGAATATGAAGCATTGTTGTTAGGAATGAAGGTTGCACGTAAGAAGGGGATTAACAATCTTCATGCTCAGGGTGATTTTGAGTTAGTGGTTTGTTTGGTAAGGAATCTATATCAAACAAAAAAGAAAGATTAAGGCATTACTGTAACCTAGTTTGGGATTGTCTTGAAGTTTTTGATGCATTTGATATATCTATGATCCCAAGGGAGTACAATGATAAAGCTAATTATTTAGTAGTACCATCTACTCTTTTTATTCCTCACAAGGATTTCCGTTGAACCACGTACACTATTGAGTTGGTTTTCCACCCAAGTGTTCCTGATAATTCTGATTATTGGCATATTTTCAATGATGATCATCAAATTTTTGCCTTTCTTGAAAAGGCTAAAAATTTCAATGAGTTGTATTTTGAAGGAAGTGACTCCCCTCCTTGAGAATTAATCTCTGAGGTAGATTAGGATACTTAATTATGAGAAAATATTGTAGCTAAAATGGAATAAGATTTCCAAAGGTTTTATATCTCTTGAAAAACTTTTTAACAAGCATGATCGCTATGTCAAGAAGCATCAGTAATCTGGTTTTGATTCATCACCAAAATTTGAACAAGTTAATTTGGGAATTAAGGAGAAACCCAAAATGGTGAACA
The DNA here is from genome assembly GCA_007258455.2 of Sequoia sempervirens. Lineage (NCBI taxonomy): Eukaryota > Viridiplantae > Streptophyta > Pinopsida > Cupressales > Cupressaceae > Sequoia > Sequoia sempervirens. The sequence goes on along the minus strand of VDFB02281492.1, from coordinate 496,232,253 downwards.
TCAGTAAATGTTGCACATAGAAGGAAAAGGATAAGTTTGCAAAATTTTTGTGGCAGTACATGGATGTGCTTACCTATTCTTATAAGGACTTAAAGTCTTTTCGTTTGAAGGAGGTCCAACATGAAATTCCCCTCAAGGCAGGTTTTATGCCTGATTTCATGTACTATTCTTTCTGAGATCCAAAAAATGCTTAATGCAAGAATCATCACTCCTATCCATCATTCAACATGGATAGCAAACATTATTCCAATGTGAAAAAAGAATTTGGAAATTCACATTTATGTGGATTTCTGAAACCTAAATCAATTGTCACTAAAGGATAATTACAAACTGTTGGTAATGAACCGAGTGTTACAAACAATGATAGGTTCTGAAATGCTATCTATGCTGGATGGTTTTTTAGGATATAATCAAGTGGAGGTGAGCAAAGAAGATCAACATAAAACCACTTTCACTACTCCTTGGGACACATTTTCTTATCATAGAATACCTTTTGGTTTTATCAAAGTCGGTGCTACATTTCAAAGAGCAATGAATCTAGCCTTTCATGATGTGATGGGTAGGTTCATTGTGTTTTATCTAGATGACTTGACAATATTTTCAAAGAATTGTCAAGATCATTATCACCACTTACAATAAGTGCTAGAAAGGTGTCAACAACATGGAATTTCCATCAACCCCAAGAAATCAATTTTTGGGGTTATAGAAGGTAAGCTCCTTGGTCACATTGTGTCTAAGGAAGGTATTAATATTAATCCTAAGAGGTCAAGTCCATTCAAAATATTACTTTACCTTCAAGTAAGATGACAGTTCACTCCTTCTTTGGGAAGGTGAATTTGGTGTAGAGGTTTTTTCCAAACTTCATAGAGAAGACTCATCATATTGTTGATATGGTGAAAGGTAAATCAATATTTCATTATAGTACAAAAGGAAAATTTGCATTCAACTACAATAAGGAGGTTATCGCCCATGTTCTAGTCTTATTTTTCCCAGACTACATAAATGACTTTATCATGTATAGTTACGCTTTTGAACACACTATCTACTATCCTAGTGCAGCAGAATAGTGAGGCGATTGAATCTACTATAGCATTCATGAGTTGTCCTTTGAAATATCATGAGCTCAAATACTCACCAATGGAAAAGCATGCTTATGCTATGGTTAAAGCAATTAAGCATTTCAGGTTTTATATCCTTAATTCTCATGTTGTTGCATTAGTCCCCGATTCCATGGTTAAGTCCATCTTGAATTAGCATGAGTTTGGAACCAAAAGAGGCAATTGGATTGCCAAAATATAGGAATACGATATGGAAATTAAACCCACTAAGTTGGTTTGTGGGAAATCTTTGTGTTAGTTGATGGTTGTTAATAAGCCGAAAGAATTATCTAAGGATGAGGAGGTAAATATTGAATATGTTCTTACATTCTTGTTTGTAAGCACGATTGATGAATGGTACTCAAATATTGCACACTTCCTTACCTATGGAGAATGTCTTGAGCACCTATCATTCAAGGAAAAGAGGATAGTCAAGCTCAATGCTACAAAATTTGTTTTTTTGGGAAAATGGTTTGTATAAGAGGAGTCTTAATGGTACCTTTCTACATTGTGTGGATAAAGCGCAACAAAGAAAGTTGTTGGAATCATTTCACAACTTAGTCTACAGAGCAAATTTTTTGGCACTAGTCACTACTCACAAGATCTTGCGAGAAAAATTCTATTGGCCCACACTCTCTCAAGATGCATAGAACTGGGTACGTAAGTGTTAGTTATGTTAGCAGTTTGTGGGGGAACCCAAATTGGAAACTTTACCCTTAAGTTGGTAGTAATCGAAGAACCCTTCTAGCAGTGGGGTATTGATTTCATTAGCTCAATTAATCCACCCTCAAGTGTAGGGCATAGCTATGTTCTCACAACCATTAACTATTTCACCAATTGGGTGGAAGCCATTCCATTTAAGCATGTTACTTTGGAAGTGGTATAAAATTTTCTCAAGGAGAATATCATTTCAAGGTTTGGTGTTCCAAACAATATTGTAGTAGATAATGCTACTTCTTTCTCATCTAATGAGATAATAGAGTTTTTCTTCGAATATACAATCACTCTCTCTCATTCTTCAAACTATTAGCCTCAAGGGAATGGTCAAGTAGAATCGAGTAACAAGAATTTGGTTACCATCATTAGAAAGTTGGTGGAAAAAAATCATAGGTCTTGGCACAAGGCATTGTATGATGTGTTGTGGGTAGATTGTATTGTATCAATGGGTTAATTTCCTAAGGTTAGATTATCAAATATTAAAGCACAAAAACCCAAAGAAGCTATTAAGAACAATGAAAACTAAAACAAGAACAATTATACTTGTCACTCGTTGAAGCTTCCATGATTCACCTTCATAGCACCTTCTAACTTGCTGATTGTATTGCCCTCAGATCGAGTGTGTGAGCAATCTTTGACTAGGCCAATGTCCTAAACAAGATTTGAAGGATTTGAAATATAAATGTCTATGCCTATGAGAAAATGACTATAATGCCTAAGACTAGAATTGAATATGCCAAAATATCATGAATGCTGCCAAGAAAAATGTAAGTATGAGTGTGAGTCGTCGAAAATGTGAGCAAAATTGTCATTTTATAGAAAATACAATTTTGGATGGACAGACGAGATTAAAAGCTGGTGAAAGCCTAAAATCCGTGGACGAGATTTCATGTGACAATCCCTAATCAGAGTTAGGGAAAAATCATTAACTGAGTGGTTAAGATGTCATTTGTGAAGATCGAATCAGTGGTCGAGAATAAATGAGATAATTAGTCAAAAAGATAAAGATTTTCGAAAATCAAGAAGATAAAGACTGCTTGATTTGTGAGATTCAAAAAATCAATAAGATAAGAGTTGAACTGAAAAACAGATTTGAAAAATCAAGAATTTGCTCAATTGCTTGATTTTTTGGAAGAATTACCATTTTGAGTTAAATTAATTCAAAATATGGATTTTGTGTGATAATAAATAATTGATTTTTAGATTATTTACTAAAATGAACTGATAGCCAAGAATGTGAGATCATTTTAAATAATTTCATTTATTTAAAATGAGGAAAATGTTAAATTTGGAAATTAAATAATTAAAGATAATTATTTAATTTAGAGGATATGATTAATAATTAAATAAATTAATAAATTCATTTAATTATGAAAATTAATGACATATTAAATAAATAAATGAAATTCATTTATTTAATAATCAAGAAGACATAAATGAATAAAGGTAATTAAATAAATTAAGAAATTTATTTAATTGTAAGAGGACAATAGACCCTTAGTGACGTATTGAATAAATAAATACAATTTATTTATTTAATAATCATGAAGAATAAAAGAGACATGAATTAATTAAATAATTATAAATTATTTAATTAATAGTAGGAAGTGGACTAGGACATAATTAAGTGTCATGATTATGCTAGGACGAAAGTGGTAAAATAGAGCTTGTAGGCCTAGGTCATTTTTATGTATCTACATTTTGCCCCTCTTTGTCATAATGTAGCATCTCGCATTGTGACAAAGAAAATAAGTTAAAGTCATGCCCCAACGAAGGTATGGAGTATCGATGCCCCCTCAGGAAATTTTTCAAATTTTGGGCTAGCGACAGAAAAATTTGGAAAGTGTCCTGATAAGTCAATTTAATGACCAGAAAACAATGGTGTAGACGGTTTCAGATTCTGACATGTTTAAAGTGGCCAAAGGGGTGGTCAAAGTTGGTCAAAAGGGCCTCCAGTAATAACCTAGTTGACAAATGTCATTTTGACTTTATAAATAGGTTGACAAAGGGGTAAAATTTAATTCATTTTCATTATTTACCTTAGCAATTTCGAGAGCAACGAGCAAAGAGGACTTTTACGAGGATGGTGATTCTAGTGACTGAGCATTGCAGTAGGATCATGCAGACTGAGACCAAAGGGTGTAGAGCCAGCGACATGTACCTCTAACCCACCTTGTCATTTCATCATTTTGTGTGCCAAAATTAGGGTTTTAGGGCGAATAATGAATGCGTTGCGACACATATGCGTGGGCGTAAGCCGCATTTGACTTCGCATTTGATGCATTTGATGTGTCGCGATGCAAGTGCAAGGAGTATTTAGGGAAGACTAGGGGTGTGTGACTCATTTTCCAAAAAGTGTGATGCATTCGCAATATCGTGTCGCATTCGAGAGTTATAATGCCACATGTCATTTTGCGACGCATTCATCAACTTGAGTGACACATTCGAATGAAGTGACACATGTGCCATATAGCGTGACACAAATGCTCTGATGTGACATAAGTGTGGGGCCAAATGACGAAATCGATGATTCATGAAGCAATTGTAGTACAGAATGACGCAAATGCCTTTTCATGACGCAAATGAAGTCAACGTGACGCATTTGACTTTGACTTTGACAAAGGTTGATTTTGATGCTTTTCAAATTTTAAATGCTTTTGGGTTATAATGATGATAATGACGATTGTCCAGAAGGTACTGATGCATTGTTTGATCATGTGCAGAGACAACTAGCACCTATCTATAGGCAAGAGAGCAGGCCATCAACCTTCCAGTTCAGAGACTAGTTGACTCTGTGAGAGCGACGACAGTTGATGCGGCTATGTTTGTATTATGTTGCCTATATGCCTATTATTCAGGAAAATAGGAGACTGTTGACTGCTTTGTGTGAGTGATGGCATTCAAATACATGCTCACTTCACTTGTCGACGAGAGAGGCGACAGTCATGCTTGAGGACGTGTACCATATTCTATGTCTGCCGATCTGAGGAGAGTGGATCGTTTACGACCCTAGGCATGGCTATCAGACATTTACAACTTACAATTGAGATGGGGGTGTAGGACTTGGCATCGAGGGATATGATATCCGTTGGGAGTTTATGGCGGAGCTTTATGCCTAGTTTAATGCATTTTTGGTGACATTGATTGGCGGGATACTGATTTCTGACCGTCGTGGACATGGGTTTCCCATTGGTTGGGGAGATGTGCTTGTGGGCATGGGGAAAGACCAGACTGTTTATGCCTAGGGGCCCTATTTATTAGGTATGCTCTACCATCAGCTTCACGAGGTGGCTTATAGGAGGGCACAAATCATTGGGTGTAGCATGACACTATTGATGATATGGGCTTGGGAGCATGTGGTGATATTCTGACCTCCTATTTAGAGACCACAACTAGCTAAGGGGATGCCCTATGCCTATTACTATGCTGGTGCCCTACAACAGACGAGGATGGGAGAGACAGGTTGGTGGTGCCATCGAATTGACACCATGGTGACATTCATCTGGAGGCCCTACAAAGACTGCTAATAGTGGGATGATGAGGATGACCATATCAGCCTTTGCAGATAGTACCGTTACCTAATTGGTAGGATAGTGTAGAGTCAGCTCATCATAGAGATGTATCTACCACAGTGTGTTGTGACAGTTTGGGGAGCAACAGGGTGTACCAGTAGGCACATCCGAGTATGCTAGATCTTCTAGGGAGTCAGCTTGGGGTCCACCGATTTCTATACCATTTGCTGAGGAGCAGATTGATGGGCTAGTAGCCCAGTAGTGGGGATGGAGAGGTGGAGTTACAGATCCAGGGATTATCGCTGACTATGACCTGTGGTGGCAGGTGCATCAACCAGTGCCACAGACAGATCCATATGGGCCAACGCCTATTGACAGGAGGTTAGTTATACCACATGTGTCGCAAGCTAGGCGAGGGGACAGAGATGGTGACAGAGGCAGAGGTAGGGAGAGGGATGGTGGCAGAGACGGAGGCAGGCATGGAGGCAGGGGGAGGGATGGAGGCCAGGGTGGAGGGAGAGATGGGGGCAGGGACGTAGGTTGGGGTGGAGATGATGGAGATGATGGGGATGACTAGAGATGGAAGAGAGATGGCCAGAGGCAAGGCCAGAGGGTACAACCACGAGTAACCAGAGTGGCATTGGATGCCATCCCAGAGGTGGTTGAGGGGGAGAGAGAGGAGGAGGAGAGAGAGGAGGGGGAGCCAAGGTAGGAGTAGGAGAGATAGGAGGGGGAGCCAAGATAGGAGCAGGAGGAGGAGAGACAAGAGGAGCATGTGGCCGAGGAGGAGGCAAGACAGGAGCAGGAGGAGGAGAGACAGGAGGAGCATGAGGGTGAGATGGATGTAGATGTGGATGTGCCTCCAGATGAGGGATTCAGTGGAGAGGAGGTTGTAGAGAAGGATGATGATGGCAGAGACGATGATGATGTTATGGATGAGGTCAAGAGGCTCCTGAGATTGAGGATGGTGGAGGGAGATGAGGAGATACCATCCAACTTGGTGCTACCCCATGATGCCATGACATACCAGAGGGTGGAAGGCCTATAGAGGAGATTGGATGAGAGTGCCACACAAGTCAAAGCACTACATTCAGAGTTAGAGGTGGCTCGGGTAGAGCGGGATCAGGCAGTGATCCACCAACAAGAGGCAACGTAGTGGTGTACAGAGTTTACATGACTTTGTACAGGACCATCGACAGATTTGGAACAGGTGTTTAGCAAGGTCAGTGTGCAACTTATATAGGTAGTTGTATGAGCAGGTCATGCTAGCCGAGAATAGAGATCCCACTCTTACCAGGACACAGACAGTTAGTGGCAGTAGGTCGGGCAATGACAGTCAGAGCAGTGCAGGGGGCTCGACCTCTTTAGGGCATACTTCAAGTCATAGGTCTCATTACAGACACTCCTCTAGTCATAGATCAAGGCACTCACATGGGTCATCAGTTTCAGGCCATAGATCAATACCTAGTCTGCCTCCAGTGACAAATCCTTCAGTTTCACAGAGTTAGGCTGTGGTGTCATCACAAATGCCTGTTACTATGGAGATGATGCCATCAGTGTCAGTTCCATTGGTTTCATAGACAGAGGTTGCTACAGGTCCACCCATTACCTTAGTGTCAGACATAGGTCATCAGTCACCACACTCTTCACTGTGAGGGGATGAGGAGAGCATTTCATAGGACCATGCTTACTACATTCATGTTTCAGTCTTTATGTTATGACACTTTATGTATTGACTATCAAGCCTGCATGCTCTATTTTTGGGATATCTCATGACTCTATCCTGTGACATTATATATTTTGAGATGATGCTATATGATGTAGTTTTGACGCGGCCTTCATGTGTGTTATGTGATTTTATTTTATTTATGCACTATGATGCATGTAATGTGGTGCCTATGTGGATTTATGCATTTATGATGGATGATGGTATTATTTATATGTCTTGTCATGTATGTCCTGTGATGGTTACTTATGATGTGATGCCTTGATAATGCAATGTTTATTTATACGTTGTGTTGATGTTGTACCATGGATGATGATGATATGCATAATGTATTTATTTGAATGGATTCCATGTTTATAATTATGTTAATCCTTGACTATGTATGATGCAATATGTATGTGAAATGTATATGATTTAATCCTATGCATGATGCAATGTATGGACCTGATGAAATTTCTATGTGATTATATATGCACTTATGTTTTTGTATGTCACAGGATATCATCGAGAGATGGACAAGAGAAGATGACAAGATAGAAGGAGATGCATGTTAGTTCCTAGACCAAATCCTTCAAAACTTTACCATAGGACTTTTATATTTATTGCTCTTAATCATCACTGGGCAGATTGTTGTGATGGCCAACAAACACCATGATATGACATAAATCAAGGTGTGCAAGGTCGTACCTTCACATAAGACAAGAAGTCATAGACACAGATGATAATGACTCATACGAAGAGTGCAATTGCCCCAGTATTTTTCTCATAATCAACCACAAGCAAAAAAAGACAAAAAAGACAATTCATGAAACGTCATTGCTTCTCTAAATCCTATTTCTAGGACATCCTTGAAAAACTAGTAGCATGATTGCCAATAGGACAAAATAAAACCATGATCATGATACGTCGTTGTTTTTCTAAATCCTGTAGTCAAGACATCGTTGAGAAACTAATAACATGAGTGTCAAAAGAAAAGACAAATGTCATGATACATCGTTGCTTCTCTAAATCCTGTTGTCGGGATCTCATTGAAAAACTAGTAACATGATGAAAAAGCTAAAGATAAGTGCCAAGTGTTTGCCAAGTGTGTCTGGATGCCAAGTGTTTTAATGTCAAGATGTTAGGTTTGATGATGTTGAGATGCCAGGGTGTCAAGGTTTTGACGATGCCAAGATGACAAATGTCAAAGATTTCCAAATTTAGGAAGGACACATCCTGAATAATGTTGATGTCGAGAGGATTGAACCCTAAATGTCAAAAGGGATCCTTCAAAATGCTAGTGACAGGGACGGTGATGATGCCTAGGAAGGACACATCCTAAGGCACCAATGACAAAGGTTTTTCTTCAAAAGGACACATCTGAAGAATTCCTTGATGCTGAGAGAAGTGATCCTTAGATGTCAAGAGGATCCCTCAAAATGTCGGAGGAAAATGATGATTCCTAGGAAGGACGCATCATAAGGCATGAATGACAGAGGCTATTCTTCAGAAGGACACATCTAAAAGATAACCAAGAGTTGATAGTTCGACAGGTTATGATAAGGTAACTTGTTTTGACCAAATTTAATTGAAGTTGACTGAAATGACCTGTGCTGACTAAAATATCGATTTCTTTGACATGCTGATGTGATTGTCATGTTTGAATAAATGATTGACATACTTTGTTTTAGGAGTTTTCCCATTTGGAAAATTATTTGTCTTGACTTGAAGACTTTTGACATGTGTGCCAGTGTAATGCCATGAACCCTAATGGACTGACCTAGTGCAGCCTCGGGGGCTCATCGACAGATGGCCTTGCCTACGTCATGCACTCAGAGACCTCGTAGTTTGACACAACCAATGAATTTGTCTTGATGACCAAAGATTGCATCATGATTTTATTTTGACAAACCTAAAACGACTGACCTAATGTCTCGGGGACTCAAAAATGAGTCTTGCCTACGTTGCAAATGTGCAGAGACAACGTAGTTCAGATGAATGACGGAGACTGATTGTGTTGATGGAATTGACAAGAAATTACTTTGGTTTTGCATTTTTTGAGATAATTTGGCGTTTGTTGTGGTTTCTTCAGGACATTTTTTTGATTTTTAGGTCTTTCTTTAGGACATTTTATGATGTTTTGGTCTTTCTTCAGGACATTTTGTGATGTTTTTGGTCTTTCTTCAGGGAATTTTGTGATGTTTTTGGTCTTTCTTTTTCAGGACTTTTACAATTGCCCAGACCATGCATGATACCCACTGCAGTCACATGATAAAAAAATTTCCCCTTGTCAGATCCAAGACTTAGCCAATTTTAAAGGACATGAAAGAGATATGCCTGGGGTGCCAGATGGACAGTATTTAGGACTTGATGTTAACCATTTTTCAACCATGAAAGGAAGGGTATGTTGTCATGGAAGATGTCATGGCGGCGACGAAAAATGTGTTTCATCATTGACCAAGATAGATAAAGTAATAGTAGATGGAAGAGCAATGATTGATTACACATGGCGCCTGTTTTCCAAGTTTTCACCATGGTACTTATCCAAAGCGCCTATTTTCCAGGTTTTCACTATTGGATGAATTATTTCTGTTTAAAAATTTTGTCATTTTTAATTTTTTTTTGGTACCGCCAAGACGCCTGTTTTCCAGGTTTTCATCAAGACAACAATTTTTTACCATTTTTTTTGTATTTTTAAGGTTTTTAGCTCGACCTTCTGATGCTATGCATAGAAATTTTAGAGATGTAGACTATTGATAGTCTTTGTCAGTTGTTCTCCATCTGGAGTCGCTAGCTAATAAGCTCTAGAACCAAAGGAAGATATGATGACATAGGGATCTAGCCAATTTGGTTCGAATTTTCCAAGTTTTTCTCTGTCAGCTTGATTCTTAGGGTTCTGCATGAGGACTAGGTCACCAATGTCAAACTTCCTGACCATGACCCTCTTGTTGTAACTATGACAAAGACGGTTTTGATATGTCTGCAGATGGTTCAAGGAATTATGCCTTCTTTCTTCTAACATCTCCAGCTCGTGTAGACATGATTTTCTATACTCATCATCGGTCAAACCCTTTAGGGAGACTCGTAAGGAAATAATTTCAACCTCAATGGGAAAGATGGCCTCAGCTCCAAAGACTAGGATGAAAGGAGTGGCTCCTGTAGGCATACAAATGCTAGTACAGTAAGCCCACAAAGCAAGGTTGAGTTGAATATGCCAGTCATAGCCAACGTCATTGACAGTCTTTTTAAGGATTTTAACAATGGTTTTATTTGACGCCTTGGCTTGACCATTTTCTTGTAGGTAATACAGAGAGGAAAAATGATGTTGGATATGAAATTGCTCACATAACTCACGAACGTCTTGGTTTTTAAATAAATGTCTGTTGTCAGTGATGATGGATTGTGGAAGGCCATAATGGCAAATGATATAGTTAAGAATGAATTTGGATATTTGTTTGTCGGTTATGTACGTTAGGGGGATGGCTTCGATCCACTTCGTAAAGTACTCGGTGGTGGTTATGATGAATTTTTTTCCATTGGATGAGGTAGGATGGATCTTTCCCATGAGGTCGAGTCCCTATTGTGCGAAGGGCCACAAAGACGTGATCGACCGAAGTTCTTGTGCTGGAGCATGAATCAAATCACTGTGAATCTGGCATTGGCAACAAGTCTTGACATATTCTAATGCATCTTTCTCAATGGTTGGCCAATAGTACCCAAGTCTCATAATCTTCTTGGCCAGATTAGGACCACTCGAATGAGACCCACATATACCCTCATGTACTTCGCATAAGGTTGTGTGTGCTTCGTTGGTGTCGAGACATCTAAGGAGGGTGTTGTCAAAGCTACGATGATAAAGGGTTTCACTAACAATGGCATATCTTGTGGCTTTTCAGATAAAAGACTTCCTCTGGTTATTGGATAGATTAGGGGGGGAGGGTTTGAGACTTAAGGTAGTCATGGATGTCTTGGTACCAAGGAGAATTGGGACCCACAAGCTCGCAAACCATCTCTGATTCTGGAACATCATAGGTGGGGACCAATAGTTGTTCTATCAGGAATTCCAGCTAAGGCATATTGCTTGGAATGTTAAAGAGAGAGCCGATTGTAGCAATTGCGTCTGCCGCTTTGTTTTGTGCTTTCGGAACTTGCTTGAAAGTCACCATGTGAAAGTATGTTTGGAAGCTATCAACCATTCATTTGTATGGAATTAGCTTCTCATCTTTTGTGTCATAGTCATCATTAACTTGGTTGATGACTAACTGAGAATCCCATATACATGCAATGCTCTAATTTTCCATTTTATTGCCATTCTAAGTCTTGTAACCAGTGCCTCATATTCTGCCATGTTATTTGTGCATGGGAAAGCTATGCGGAAATATTTGGGAATGGAATCTCCTTGAGGGGTGATAAACAATATCCCTACCCCCGAGCCATGATTAGTATGTGATCCGTCAAAGTATAGCCTCCAGGGGGACTTTGGTTCCATATGGAATATTGACTCATCTGAGAAATCTTCCACTAAGGGGTGATCACTTTGTATAGGTGCATCTGCCAATTGGTCTACAATCACTTGTCCTTTGATCGCTTTTCTTTCGACATACTAAATGTCATATTCGCTCAGAATCATGACCCATTTTTCCAAATGTCCTGTCAATGTTGTACAACTCAAGAGATATTTGAGGGGGTCAGTCTTTGCTACCAACTGTCTGATGGCTCAACATATAATGTCTTAGCTTCTGAGTTGCAAAGACAAATGCAAGACAAGCACGCTCAATTGATGTGTAATTCAGTTCATACCCGACCAGTGTTCGACTGATATAATATATGGCCCTTTCTTTTTCTTCTTGGTCGTTTTGTGCTAGTAATGTCCCCAGTGCTGAAGTAGTGGCAGAGATGTATAATATCAAGGGTTTTCTGTGAATGGGAAGCATGAGGACTGGTAGTGACAGTAAGTATTCTTTTATTTGGTGAAAGGATTCTTGAGATTTATCTGTCCACACAAAGGAGATGCCTTCGCGCAAAAGATATTGGAATGGTTGACACTTGTAAGCCAATTGTGCTATAAATTGCCAGATAGATTGTACCCTACCTTGTAATGTCCTGAGTTTGCTTATTCCTCTGGGAGGAGGCATGTCCATGATGGCTTTGAATTTTTCTGGATCAACTTCAATGCCTCTTTGAGAAACTATGTATCCCAAGAGTTTACCCGATGTTATGCCAAAGACACATTTCTTAGGATTCAATCGGACTTTGTATTATATAGTCTCTTGAAAATTGTGTCTAACACCTTCAGATGATCTTTTCTTGTTACTGATTTAGCCAAAAGCTCATCTACATAATCTTCCATTATTTTATGCATCATGTCATGAAAGATTGTGGTCATAGCCCTCTGATATGTGGCACTTGCATTTTTAAGACCAAATGGCATGACATTCCAGTAGTATGTACCCCAAGGGAAAGTGAATGCTATTTTATGTTGATCTTCAGGGGCAATATGAATCTGATTATAGCTCGAGAAACCGTCCATGAGGGACAACATCTCATATCCTGTTGTGAGGTCAACTATGATATCAATATTCAGAAAAGGAAAGTCATCTTTTGGGCATGCCTTGTTTAAGTCTCTAAAATATGTGCAGACTCAGATCATTCCATTTGGCTTCGTTACTGGCACAAGGTTAGATATCCATTCAACATAATCAATAGACCGTATGAACCCCGCATCTAGAAGTTTCTTCAACTCAGTTTTGACTAGTAGAGCGACCTGAGGATGCATTTTGCATAACTTCTGTTTAACTGGTTTGGCATTGGGAAATAGTGGTAGCTAGTGCAGAACCAGTTCTGGGTCTAGTCCCGGCATGTCGGCATAGGACCATACGAAGTTGACTTTACGTTCTGCAAAAAAATTGTGAAATTCCGGTCTCTCTTCTTCAGTCAAGGATGCAGAAAAGAGGACCATTTTGGGATCTTCTGTTGTTGATATGTTGTCTTCTATGGTGTCCTCTATGAGCATATATGATTTCTCTTGTGTTACAGGAAGAAATTCTAGTCCTCCATCTTTGGGCACCTCGGAGAGGTTTTCACCCACAGATACATCCTTTAATTTTTCTTTTTTGTCGTTAGAAGGTGCCTTTCGGTATTCACCTAAAGATGTTTCATTTTTTGTTTTATTCTTATTTTTAATTTTGCGACTAGAGGACAGAGCAGTCTCACCAAAGTAGGCTGCACAATCTAGGTGAATGGTGAATCCTTCCTTGTGATCACCACTGGGTATGCCCTCACGTAATCGCATAAATTTTGTGATAGCCTCATCATTTTGAAAGGTGTCCACGACTAGTGGGCCTTGTTGGTCCCAATCAATTAATTGTGGATAGACTAGGGAAATTCCATCGTTAGCATTGGTGAATTGAGGGGAGGATGTGGAAAGCATGCAGACAGATTCATAGATATTGTAGATGAAATTATCATCATCCAATTCCACATCGGACTCTATCCAATATTCCCCTTCACTTGTTTCATATTTGTTGTCAAAGTAAGGGGTGAAGGACTTAGAGTCATAGTTGTCAGATTATCTGGAAGTTCAGATGGATTTGACTGATGGTTATGAGGTTGGGATGGTGGGGCTTGTATGTCATGGGGAAGGGAAATGGAGCTATGACTATTTAGTGCCTGATTGATTTTAAATGTTTGCCAAAATTTTTGTTTAGAGGTAAGCTCCCTCGTTTCAACGAACAAATAATCGAGGCAACAGTCACTTAAGGATCGTTGAGAGCCAAATTCCCACTCTTGGGAGTTAGTTTCAGTGAAGGTTTCCTTAGTGGTCTTGACACTTTCCGAAGCATGCACGCGCTCACTCGAAATTCCACTGGTACGTCGGTCGTTATTGTTAGGCAATCCATACCCTAATCCAAGATACTTTGGTATTTTGAAAGATTCATGGGCTCTCTTCATCTAGTTTTATTTCTACCTAGGCCACTAGTTCCATTGCAGCCCTTAGCCCTCATCATGTCATATCCCTTGCCATATTTCTTAACTGGTAATGGGGGTAGGTCGGCCATTTCTTTATAGAGCCATCCTGTAATATCGACAAGGTCCTCATTACTCATGTCTCCCCATTTTATGAAAACCGTTTTTGGTGGAATTTTGAAAATTTCTTTGGGTTCCATTCTAAAACATGGTCGACCATAGACCTTTGGAGACTTGGGTATTGTTGTGATGCTATATGTTGTATGTAGTTTGAATTCTCCACAGCCTAGGTCCTGGATCTTGACATGGGGTTCATCCTTAGGAAGTGTGGAAGATGGTGGTGTGGTGGAAGACGTGGACAAAGTGGTCATGGAAGATGATGCGAGTGTGGATGGGTCAATGTATTTGGAAGAAGAGGAGCTAGGAGCTTCTCGGTTGATGGGCACTTGATTTTCAGAAATACCCCTTAGGTTGGTACAATATTGAAAAGGGTCGGGGTCTCCATATATAGTGATTTATGTGCCATCAAATGGGAATTTTAAGCATTGGTGATATGTGGAGGGAACAAATTTTAGGGCATGAATCCATGGCCGACCGAGCAAGATGTTGTAAGGTGATTCTAGATCTAGGACTTGGCAAGTTGTATCCACAATGATTGGTCCCACTCTGATAGGAAGAGAAATAATGCCTCATGAAGAACGTTCTTCGTCATCATATGCTTTTATGACTATACTCTTTGTAGGGTCCACACACACATCAAAAAATCCTAGAGCCTTAACCAGTTTTAAGGAGCATATGTTCAATCCTGCTCTGCCATCTACTAAAACTCTTTTGACCTTGTGCTTATGAATGAATGTTTCGATATGTAATGCATCATTATGGTTAGTCTTGGGTGACGAGTAGTCTTGATCAGAAAAGGTGACGTGGTGAGGTGTAGTGAGGTATCCCACCATGGTCTCAAATTGGTTGACATCAATATCCTTAGGGACGGATGACTCTTGTAGGGTTTTATCCAAGATAGCCTTATGCGTGGGAGAGATGCAAAGCAACTCAAGTATAGAAATCTACGCAGGAGTTTTTCCAAGCTGGTCGATAAGGTTAAATTGACTCTTAGGTTACCATTGCTTTGTAGTCGAGGCAAATTGTGACTACTTAGGAGATGGACCAAGTATGGTAATCTTAGGTTGCCTAGCGAGAGGCAGACCAACTATGGTGATCTTGCCACTTCGAGTAGTGGCATTGCATTGGGGTGCTCATTTGATTGTGATGGTGTTGATGTAGTCATCGTCAGTTCAGACATTGTTTATAGTAAGTCCGCCAGAATAGTCATACTTGGCGCGGGCGTAATTGGCTTGATTATTGTTTGTCTTAGGACCTGACATGGAAGCATTATGAGAACCATGGTCTTGCAATGGATTCTTCTGAATGGTATGGTCAGCATTTGATGGAAATTGTGGCCCACCCAATTCGATTATTTGAATCTTAATAAGGTCTTGCACAATATTTTTGAGTTGTCGACAAGACGATGTCTTATGTCCTTTAGCTCGATGGTAAGCACAAAAGGCATTATCATCCCACCATGATGGTTTAAATTGCCCTGGGTCATATGGTTTTGGTTCTTCAAGTGTGATGAGACCGTTCTAAAGGAATTTCTTTAGGACTTCCTCCATGGGCTCACCCAAGGGAGTGTATGTGTGACCCCTGGGGAATTGTCTTGTCTGATGGTATTGTCCTTGATTTTAACTATTTTGACCATTTTGGTTGTTTGGGGTGGGGGGTGTTAGTATCGTTGTTGGCTTGTTTTGTAGTTGAACCCCTTTGAGAGCTAGTACATGACCCATAGTGTTTACAACCTTGGCATCAACAACACCGTTGTTGGTAACATGTTTATTTTTGACCCAGTACTTATTTTTGTTAGTGGGAGGATTTGCATTTGTATTTTTAAGACAATACTTTAGCTCTCCCTTTGCAATAAGGGATTTTTCTATTTGGACACCTTTTTCAACTAGGTCCATGAAGGTTGTGAAACAATGTACTTGTAATGCATATTTTAGGGGTCCTAGAAGTGTTTGAACGAACATGTCCACCTTTTCCTTTTTGCGTATGTCGATGTGACAACGACTAGCTAGACCTATCCATTTTTGGAAGAATGGGATGAACGTTTCGCCAGCGTCCTCTTGTGTGAGATTGCATAAGCTAGTAATAGAGGTGTCCATGTCAATCTTGTACAAGTATTTTTTTATGAATTTGCGTTTAAGTTCATCCCATGTTTGGATATCTTTTTGAGTGGAGAACCATTCAAGGGTAGGACCTGTAAGACTTTTAGAAAAGAGTCTCATCAAGTATGTTGGTTCATATGCGACATCCATACAGTTGGTTGCAAATTCTCAGATGTGTTCGATGGGGTTTTTTTTCCCCTGTATTTGGTAAAATTAGGTGACACATATCCCGGAGGAAACAGTGGCATGTATAAGTTCATGTCAAAGGGACATACAAATAAATCATATGACGCTTTTGATTTCTGGTGGGATATTTGTATATTTTCTATGGTCTTCTCTAGACCCATCAACTTTGCTTGTAAGGCATTGATTATAGGGTCATTTGTGGTCCCATATGATTGATTGGTATGCCATAGGTCCCCATTTGTTGTGAGTGGATGTTGGTGTGTTGTTGAGGTACATGTTGTTGTGACATGTATAATGTGTTCTGATTTGCATGTTTTTCGTATTGAAAGTTTGGATTGGGAGCATGTTGGTGGGTATGAATATGGGATGAGTATGTTGGGATGTGTCCCCTAGCCATTTGGGTTGATATTTGGGGAATATGGTGACCATGAATACTTTGATGTGTGAATGATGCCATAGGTTGTGTGCTTTGACTACCTTGTCCAAATTGTTGGGTTTTTACAAGGGGAATGGTCAAATTTTGTCCTTGAGAGGTGATGGCATTAGACTGTGTTGACGCGTTAACATTTTTTTGTTGTCCTTGAATAAAGATACGTCGTTTACCTCCACCCAAAGGATTTTGTGAGATACCAATGAGAGGATATGATGAAGATGTACTCATGGTACTAGATGTAGTTGTCAATGGAGGATTTGTATGGCTTGATGATGCCCCCATGGCATTTACCGTAGTGGTAAAGAGAGGATTGGAATAACTTGCCCACATTGTTGAGGACCCAAAGGTGGTTCTAGCCGATTGTGACAGTGTTGTGGATATTGTGGGCACTGACAGATTGTGATCCTCCAATGGATGTAGCATTTATTGAATTGGAGTTGTTTGGAATGTTGGAGGTAGCACTCATGGTCGTTGTGACATTTTGTGAGGTAGCATCAAAAAAGGTATTGCTTGTGGTGTTTGGAGGTTGACCACTATTTGACATGTTATGTGTATTGTTGATGTTATTGGCAAGAGATGTCAATCTCAAGGTATCAATGTCAAACCCATGAGGTAATTTAGCTCCTTGACTTAACAGTATGGCCAAATATCTGCTCTATTATATAAAACAATTTGTTCGACAAAGTAGGTCGCCTCTGGATCTTGTGTTGCTACCTCTAGGTTTTCCTCAAGTATTTGTCCATATTCATCCTTACGTGTAAGAATGGTTCAAAGGACTTGTTTGATGAGGATGGTATGGTCGTGAGAGGTTGAGTATTCATGTTGCTAAATGGGTCGTCAAAAGTTCAATTTGGGTCATAAGTGTGATAGGTGACATTGGAATTAGAATCTTGTCCAAAGTTTTCCATTTGTATTTTCTTTCTTTGGAGTCTAGTTTCCACCATAAAAGGGAATTGCTCAAATGAGGGTAATGAAAATGATAACGAAATGTAAGGATGATACTAACCTATTTTTATTTTTTTTGTTTTTTGTGATAAAAGGATGACAATACAAGGTGATGACCAAGGAAATGATTGATACAAAATGACAAAGTTTTCAAACCCAAAGTGTTGAATGAGGACTAAGATGGTAATGCTAACAAAGGACTAAGGTGATCAATGCAAAGTCTAGGTTCAAAATGAGGACTAGAGGTGAACAATGCAAAGTCTAAGTTTAAAATGATGACTAAGTTTGGACAATGTTTGGAGAAAGGTTTGTCTAACCACTGTAAGCTTGAATTATGTCTCAATTTAGGTTATCAAAAGGACTTACTAAAGGGACTAAATGAAAAGCTCAAAATGACAAGTGAGCCTGCCTAACTAGACTGTTGAGTTGGAGGTTCTCACAAAAATGACAATGACTGAAAAGAGGAATAATGACTATCCCAAGATACCCTAATTTTGAAAACAATGGTTTTTGAAAAGTGTGGAGATTTGGCCTAATCCATAGTTTTCCAAGATGAAACCTAAGGACAAATGATGATTATGACGCCTAAGGAATGCAACTAAAATATGGAAATTTAAAACCTACGGTTAAAGTGCAAGCTAATGAATGCAAATGATGGACGTTTTGAGCAATTTTGATTTTGGTTTCTGACAAAGACTTTTGAAAAAGATGTATTGAAAATAGGCCAAGATGTCTGGACTTAAATTCTAGTCTGAAATAGGGTTTACTTTGTTGATAGGAAAATGTGTCATTATAGGCAGTAAATGCGTTGTAGTGATCAAATGCAACTCTGGGAATGGAAAATGCGGTTCAATTTTGCAAATGCAGCTTTACAGAAGTCAAATGCGGTTCAATATTTCAGATGCAGCTTTACAAAAGAAAAATGTGTTTTAAGACATGAAAATGCGATGTTTGGAGCAGCAAATGCGATTTATTAGAGTAGATGCGTTGCGACAGAGCAATTGCAGTTTAACAGATGTGTCTTAAGATGTAAAAAAGTTAATTTTTTTGATGTTTTGGTTAAAAACCTGAATTGTTGAAAGTTTGATTGTTTGATTGTTTGTTTTGTTTAAGTAACCAACAAACACTTGGAAAGCACGATATTTCAAAAAGTAAACAAGCACACAAGAGAACTAGTACGATCCTAGGTTAGGCCAGGACAATATTCGCTAGACTCCACATGGGTTTCCCCAGCCGCATATTAGTAGTGTGTGAATCTAGAAGCTTGGCTGCATAGACTCCCCCTTATAGTGCACTCTCTTCTCAGGCTAACCAAGCTTCCAACCCCCATGAAACTCCCATGGCAGATTGATCACCTCTACTAAAGACTGCGAAGATGTAGAAGGCTTCACACCGACTGGTGTTGTACTAGAAATTATAAGGTTTTGGGCTTACTACACAAGAGTTTTTAATTTGAGACCCCCGTTCGAGTGGCCATACATGGGGCAAGAGATTAATCACCGATTAGGTGGCACTCCAGCCTGAAGAGATTAAGCTCAATAGGGTTTATGGGAGTACTACTCTATATGTATGACACATTTGCACTTGTAATCTTAGGTTTTCCCTTAAGATTCACATTTATATACTGCTTGGGGGTAGCTTGGATTTAGCTCTATTTCTAGTTTGAGTCGCGTTGCGGTGATGAAATCCCCAGGCATGCCCAATTTCTAGAGGCAATAATCATTTCTCTTACACCCAGGATCACATTATTGCGCAAGGGGAGAGGATACTTTGTTTATTGCATTAGGGTTACTAAAGGATAAAGTGGTTATGGCTTTCTAATCACCTAGTTTGCACAGGGTGAGAGCATACTCACCTACCACTTTCAAACACAATCAGAGAAAATGAAAGACATGTTTATTTTAAGTGCACCAAAAATAAATGTCTTGTAATCTAATAAAAAACAAACACGATGTTTAGAAATGAGTCTTGGATATTCGAACCTACAAAATCACAAGTTAGTAGTTTTCTTAAATCATCTTGGACTCACGAAATATAACCGCCACATGCTACAAACAAAAATTAGTAACACGAAAACCCTATGCTAGAAAATAAAACTAGAATGCTAAACATAAAAGAATAGAAAACAAAAAAAAAAGACAGAATGCAAAATAGAGAATGACAGAAAATAGAAAAACCAAAATGCAAAAGGAAGAAAAAACTTTACCAGGAAAATGCATCGCAGCAGAGCGAATGCATCTCAGTCTGACAGGAAGATGCGGCTCGTTTATGTCAAATGCGGCGTTACGTACAGCGATTGTGACACCTCAAGGCGATTGCGTCGTTTTATCCTTTGAATTCATCGCGATGCATTCGATGCGGCACAATAAAAATTGAATGTGGCTTTCCGTACCTGTACCTACAAAAATGACAAAAAAAAAAAAACATACAAAACAAAAAAATTAAGCAGTTGGGTTCACCAATGTATCAATGGGTTAATTTCCTAAGGTTAGATTATCAAATATTAAAGCACAAAAACCCAAAGAAGCTATCAAGAACAATGAAAACTAAAACAAGAACGATTATACATGTCACTCATTGAAGCTTCCACGATTCACCTTGATAGCACCTTCTAACTTGCTGATTGTATTGCCCTCAGATCGAGTGTGTGAGCAATCTTTGACTGTGCCAATGTCCTAAACAAGATTTGAAGGATTTGAAATATAAATGTCTATGCCTATGAGAAAATGACTATAATGCCCAAGAATAGAATTGAATATTCCAAAATATCATGAATGCTGCCAAGAAAAATGTAAGTATGAGCGTGAGTCGTCGAAAATGTGAGAAAAATTTTCATTTTATAGAAAATACAATTTTGGATGGATAGACGAGATTAAAAGTTGGTGAAAGCCTAAAATCTATGGACAAGATTTCATGTGACAATCCCTAATTAGGGTTAGGGAAAAATCATTAACTAAGTGGTCAAGATGTCATTTGAGAAGATTGAATCGGCAGTCGAGAATAAATGAGATAATTAGTCAAAAAGATAAAGATTTTTGAAAATCAAGAAGATAAAGATTGCTTGATTTGTGAGATTCGAAAAATCAATAAGATAAGAGTTGAACTGAAAAATAGATTTGAAAAATCAAGAATTTGCTCAATTGCTTGATTTTTTGGAAGAAGATTACCATTTTGAGTTAAATTAATTCAAAATATGGATTTTGTGTGATAATAAATAATCGATTTTCAGATTATTTACTAAAATGAACTAACAGTCAAGAATGTGAGATCATTTTAAATAATTTCATTTATTTAAAATGAGTGAAATGTTAAATTTGGCAATTAAATAATTAAAGATAATTATTTAATTTAGAGGATATGATTAATAATTAAATAAATTAAGAAATTTATTTAACTGTAAGAGGACAATAGACCCTTAGTGACGTATTGAATAAGTATAATTTATTTATTTAATAATCATGAAGAATAAAAGATACATGAATTAATTAAATAATTATAAATTATTTAATTAATAGTAGGAAGTGGACCAGGACATAATTATGTGTCATGATTATGCTAGGACGAAAGTGGTAAAATAGAGCTTGTAGGCCTAGGTAATTTTTATGTGTCTACATGTATTACCCCCAAACAGGTGATTGGCATGTCTCCATTTTAGCTCTTGTACGAGTTGAATGTGGAAATTCTCATCACACTAGAATTACTCGCTTTAAAATTGGCCAAGGCCATTGAAGACGAAACTTTTGACAACTCCGTTGACAAGCACATCATGTTCCTTGCTGAATTGGAGGAGAAGTGCATACAGATGGTGGATCACATTGTAGAACACCAAATCCAAGTCAAAAGGCTTTTTGATAAAAAGGAAAAGTCTCAAGATTTCCAAATCGAAGATCAAGTCTTATTTTGGGACAAAAGAAGAGAACCACAAGGAATGCATGGAAATTTTGATTCCTTGTGGCGAGGTCCTTTCACCATTCTCCAACTTTGTGGTGAGAATAGTTTTCTTTTGCCATACTAGGATAGGACACCCTTTTCACTATGTCACAATGGAAAAAATCTAAAGCTCTTCACTCAATGAAGCATCAGATAAGTTTTTAAATATTTGTATAGTTTTGTGTCTTTTTATTTTGTCTTTTTGTGTCTTTTTGTTGCCTAACTCTATAGCCCAATGGATGGATGAAGGCACTTATAATTTGGGATTCTTCTCACTTCGATCATTTCAAAGGATGATCAAAGGAGGCTCCCCAGTTAGAGCTAGCTATTATCCTTGAATTTAGTTGTGCTCAATTCATGGGATAACCCCTATGAAACTTATACATTTTGTAACCCACACCCTCTAAGCATGTGAAATGAGGAAAATCCTACTTTCCCTTGTGTTTCCAGCCCAAATCTCTCAAAAATTCATTTCAAGTGATTCCTCTTTTTGCCTTTTGAAAAATTACAAAAGGTCAAAAATTGCAAAAACTTTAGTTTTGGGAGTTAATATTTTTCTTGCAAATGAAAGAGCACTGAATTTTAGTGCCCTTACATGTTTTTTGTAGTTTTCATAGATGAATGTAGTTGTGTTGATTTTTAGCATGACTACACCCTTGATTCCACACATTTTGCATTAATGTTGATTCAAAATGCATGTTTAAGATGTTTTAAGTCATGTTAATCTTCATTTTAGTTTTTCATTCTTGATTCTCAATTTGTTTGTGTGTCACCCTCTATCTCATTTCTTTTGTTGTTTTTATATCCACTTTTGCAAAGTATTTGAGTGAGTTTTGTGCCATCACCATCTAGGTTTTCTCCATTGTTAGTGGGTTCAGAGGTATGTCGCCTTTTCATTCTTCTTTCCTTATTTCTTTGATGTATGTTTATAGTTTTAAATGGTCTATATTTTTGGAGCTATGCTTTCTTTGGTGTTTAAGATTTTTTATCATTTAGATTCATTTACTATCAGTTTACTCATTTTTATGCCCTAGTTTTGGTGTGAGCCCATTTAGGGTATACTATACCATCACCATGAAACAAGCATGTCCCATACCACAAAATTTTTTATTGCTAAGACACTGTATTTTGGTTATATATCCTTGTTATCACTTAAAATTGCACCCTGTTGAACCTGATGTTCAACACCTCAGTGTAACATGGGAAGACCTCTAAAGATGTGGGTTTCTTGTAAACAGAGGTCAACCTCCAGAGAAGGCCGACTTCCTATGGTGTCACCTAACTACTGATCTTGTAAGGAAAAGGGAGAAGGAGAATGCATAAAAATGAAAATTAAATCCTATGGTGATGCACCAAATTGACAAGAGCAATGGAATACTTAGGTTACACTTGAAAATTGACGAGGAACATAAGATTACACATCAAATTCTATAAAGATTTGCATTAATGTTTCACAAACAAGTTTGATTCACACACTTTTTCAAAAAAGGAAAAAGATTTTCACAAATTGGAATTCATGTGTAACTATGTGAACACATTTTGTGATTTGTATAATGATACTTCAACAAAGGAAGGCATGAAAACAAAAGATAAAGTTATAAAGGAATAAAATAAATTCACAAAATAACTTGATCATTAACCTAAAATGCACAACACTTTGCAAAAAACAAGATGGTAATTTGAAACATCCACAGTGATCAAGGTAAAATTTGTATATTATGCTTTGAATGAGTTACAGAAGTGTGCTAATCTGAGAAAGGACTACAAAAGTCACAGACTTTCAAAAAGCATAAGGAGAACTCCCCTTTACAAAGAGGAAAAAAATGCCATATATACTAAAATTGTGTCGGCCCCTGCCCTAGGGCTTACAAAAAATATCATCCTCTAGAAAAAGATTTTCCCTTAGATCTTCTAGTGAAGTTAATTCTATATTGAATGTATATCCCCATTGTCCATGTTTGAGCCTCCTTGAAGGGCCACTTTGAATGCTCTAAAGCATTAACATTAATGTCGATGCCCCTTTGCTAGTAGTGATCCCAACTATCACTGTGACTCATGGTTTCTTCTTCCTTTGGCCTAATTATCGCTCCAGATCTTTCTTCAAGTCGACCATCTTCGAGAAGCAACATCTGACCTACCTTGTTAGATTCAAACACCATGTTTATCGAGCTGATTGATCACCTTCGATCTCTGAGTAGATCGTTATGCTCTGTTGATCTCGTTCATAGGGGGTAGTCAAATAGTCAAATGGATCATGGTTCGTCCTTAGCTCCCTCTAATTGGTTGAACTCGTGCCACGTAGATTCCCAGACGATCAAAGGTTGCTTCATCAAAATCGCATGTCGGTGAGACACTAATCATGTCTCCCTGATGTGATTAGACCTCGTAGCAGCATTTAGCAAGACATACGACAGTCGGAAAGACCTCATAACGATTGGCCAGAGTTATATCGATATCAAAAAATGTCGCCCAAATTATCGTTGTTGGCCAGAGGTCTCACTGAAGCCTATAGCAGATCCATTGCTATCAGAAAGACACCACTAGGTCGGCGGGACTTCATAGCGAACTCCTCCATTCTCCCCGAGCTCACTTCATTTCGGCAAGACCCCTTCTTGGTCTGCGAGACCTTTCGCCGAGACCTCCATTCGTTGCCGAGACATTATCGGGTTAGCAGGACCTCTCCCCGAAGGTAAACAACTCTCCCTGACACCGACCTTGTGAACAACTTTTGGCATGACTCCCACCGGTCGGGAAGACTTCACATTGGGAAACAAGAGTCTTACTGATGTCCCTTTCTATTTCAGCAAGACTATCAGCGGTTGGAAAGACCCCACACCGAGCGCCAAACATTACACCAAGACCTTTTCATTTTGGCGAGACCACCCTTGGTCGGGGAGACATCATAGCGAAGGCACAAGCTTTCGCTGAGACCTCCATTCGTCGTTGAGACATCTCCCAGAGCTTAACATTACGTCGAGAGTTCCATTCTTTTGGTGAGACTTTGTTTCATCAACAAGACTTCATAGCCAATAATGGCTCTTTTCCCCAATGACAATATCTTTTCGATGAGCTAGCCTTGTGCACAATGGTCAGTGTGACTTCTTTCTAGCAGAGATACATAAAAACTCCTGGTGACCAAAAAGTCCTAGTGACCTAAGGATTTCAAATGAATATAGCACAACAGCTAGTCGACAAGACATTCAGCTGGTCTCAGCGATTTTCTTCATCAGGAGTTTTATGCCAAATCTGAATAAGGGATGCCTTCCAATAGACCCTTTTTCAGCTTTGTCTTTATCTTTATGTTTGCTATCTCTAGGAGGTATTCCTCCACTAGCAGGTTTTTTTGGAAAACTTTATCTATTTTGGTGTGGATGGCAAGCAGGCTCCTATTTATTGGTTTCGATAGGACTCTTTATGAGTGTTATTTCAATATATTATTATTTGAAAATAATTAAGTTATTAATGACTAAACGAAACAAAGAAATAACTCCCCATGTGCAAAATTATAGATTATCTTCTTCAATCTCAAAAAATTATATCGAATTTAGTATGATTGTATGTGTAATATCATCTAGTTTATTGGGGATAGTAATGAATCCAATTATTGCAATTGCCCAAGATACATTATTTTATAGTATTTATATAAACCTTTTTCTTACTAACTGAAAAAACTAGGATTTTCCCTTATATTCTTAAAATGGCAGGGAATAGGCTGAAATTATCAGATGAACTTCTAATTACAAAATCAACTTGATTGTTAAATTAGAAGTTCATTTTGTACCATGTAATATACATTTTCATTCTCAGAAAATATCGTTCAAACATGCGTAAATAAAAAAAAATGTGTCATTATGTTCTATTTAAGTTATAATAGAAGTTAAGAATAACAAAACATGAGCGTAGATAATCTAATCTCGATACTTAATTGAATTGAGAGAACCTCGCTATTTGCAATTCTTTCATCTAAAAGATAGTGTGAGCATAGCACAATAACTATTTATTATTCATCCAACAAGAATTGAACCCGCGACTTCCCAATTATGAGTTGGGTGCTTTTACCATTCAACCATGGATGCTATGATAAAGCATAACTAAAAAAAGTTCATTTTATTATAATAAGTATGGATTCAAATTAACCAATTTAATTCTAATTTATGACCTTGTGAATTAGCATTAGATGTATGATTTATCCCTTGTTGCGAATGTTCCCATTGGCCTTCATGAACACCTGAACATAATCTGTCCTGCCTGATTGAGCCCATAGGTGAAAAATGGGTAACAATCCTATCATAGGATATTCATTTCCCATGTTCCACATTTTATCGCCTAAATGTCATTCATTGTTACTTGGGTTTTAAACCCCATGTGGCATCCAAAACATGTCATTTCAACTTCATCTCTAGTTTTGTAACCCGCTCTACAACACTCACCAACACATGTTCAGTGGTTACATCACTGCTTATCTAATATGTAGGTCAGGGTTTGAATCCTAATCGACATATTAAACATTTAGACCGTAAAAATGTAGATTGGGGTTTAAACCCCAACCTACACCCTCGACTTAACTATTTCATATGCACCCGTGGGTTTTTTCTCCAAATGTCCAGCGATGTTATTTTCTCATGCAAGTTGGGGTTTAAAACATGACCAACATGAGATGTCACTTCACCAACATGAAAGGCAGGTTTTTAACCCTGACTTGCATCCTTCACCATATTTGTTAAGGCATGTCCACATGTGTAGTGTCAAATTTTTTCTCCGCACTTGCACCAAGTTGGTCTTTCCCATGTAGTGGTGGAATTTTTCCCTGCCCTTACATCAACATGACTTATCCTCATGCAGTGGTGTAGAATTTTTGCACTACTATATCCAAACTAAAAGTTGCATGCAAGAGCATATTTTTTCTCCACCTTTACATCATTACCATCAAACCACTTGCATTATCTCAATTTTTCTATGCCACTGCACCTGATCTACCAGATCACATGCAAAAGATCAAATTTTTCTCGCTACAGCATAAAAACCCGAATTTTTCTCAAAATTTGGAAAATATGAATTTTCTTCTATAGTTACTCTTGCATGTCATTTCAATATTTTGTGTCTGGATTCTTGAATGGGTTTGACTGATTTCTATCTACTCCACAAATTTTTGATCTATCACCAAGCAAAAAATCCATGAAGTACAAATATTAAGGGGTTTTTACAATGACCTCTATTGCTTCAAACATTGATGAGATAAAATACACAGAGATAGGACATGTTGATATGTCTTAATTTGTGGAAAGAATAAAGAAGAAACCATTGGATTCAGGCATGGTATATGTTGTGGAGAGAAATATTCAATTAGTGGTTGCATTTCTAGTAGCAACACACAATCCTGAGTTCGATCTAGTCATGGAAACTCATTGCCACAAGGAATCCAAAAGTGTCAAGGATCGTAATGGCAATGTGATCATTAGACTAGATCCAGAGTTCTTTGACAAGGTCTTTCAATGCCCCAACATTGAAAAATATGTTGATCTTACAATTGAGAATTCTCAAGCTCATTATGATAAGGATCCGGATAATTGTAAGAAAGAAATTAACACAAGATGGCTAAAGAAAAAAAGGCCAAACATTTCAAGATGGCCTAAGGGATTTCCTCGTAGTGATTTCATGAAGGAAATAAATGACTTGATTACACTTCTAAGAATGGTTAAGGGATTTCCTACCTCTTCCACTTTTCAAGAATGGATGTACTTGTACATTCATGTCATGAGGAAGAGGAAACAATAGATATTTTGGGGACAACAAATAAGTTATAAAATTCATGATCAACTTGTAAAGGTGCCCACCTCATTGAGATTTTTTATGACTTCATACTTGGTTTATGCTACTGCGTCAATGTGGAACTTTCCATGCTTGACTTCAAAGGGTGATAGGAGGCATGTTCCAGTTTATCAATACTTCCCAATTGACTCTGAAGAAAAGTATTCAACATTTTAGAAGGGTCAATGATGCTTTCTTTACTCCATACCTCCACATGTTTGACATAGAACTTGAGAAGAGAGTGTTTGATGAAGCATGGGCGGTGGTTAATAAATTTGGTTGTATGTTCCTATAATTTCCAACCTTCATGTACATTTGAGTTGGGTACTTTATCGAATATTTGTATATGCTTCCAAGGTATTTGAGTGATAGATAAGTCCTCATGGAGCTATGTAGATAGATCATGGTAGTTCATATTAGACAAGCTAAATCCCATAAGCCAGGGTTTAAGTTTCCTCTCATAATAGGAAGGTACTCTATTAATAAATATCCCAAGGCTAAGGCCATGGAATCAAAGATGTAATGGGTCACATTGAAGAAATTCAAAAGGAAATCCAATTTTGACTATAGAGGAATGAAACATAAGCTCAAGAAGAGCTATTCCCATGTACACATAGTGGAGGACATATGGGTAGATTGCAGGATAGAGGAGGACATAAGGAAGCTAGACTATTGCCAACTTACCGAAGAGTAGATTGTGAATTTGAATCTCGATAACATCTTGGGTCATGCCTATGAGAGAAATCATGTTGCTAAAATTCCTCTCCCTCCTATCAAATGGTCAAAGAAAGAAATGACTTCCATCAGGGAAGGATTTTAGCCAATCCTTGCTAACACCAATGTTTGGTTACAAGATAGAGACATAAGGTAAAAATACTTCAATAATGGGTCTAAGGAAGAAGAAACTGAGGGATAGGCTAGGAAAAGGCAGAAATTAGAATGAAGAATAAGGGTGATGTTCTAGGTACAAGTATAAATCCTAAGCCTAAGATCAAATTCATAATGAAGAGGGGTAAAATCAAGGATTTAGAGGGGCCATAAACTCTCATAGAAGAGACAATAGATCAAGATGATAAGGCACAAGAGTCTCCACATGATGATGATCTAGAAGAATTTATAATTTCTTCTTCCCTTGTCATTGCTACCATGCCTAGTCCCACTTCTCTTGCTATTTCAATTGAATAACCCCTGCCTTTTGCTACTATTATTTCTACTACTATTTTTTTTGTTACCTCTACCATTTTGATTCAATTAATTCAATCATCTCCAACCTCAGGGTCTACTTTTGATAGTCCTAGGAATAATTTTGAAATTTTTTTTGGATCCTCACCTATCATACCGAGTTTATCTTCTCCTTCTTTTGATGTAACCTCACAATCTGAGTTGGATAAATTTTTGGCTAAAACTATACAAAATATACCAAGTGTGGAAATTATTGAAGTTGTTCTATCTAACACTCCACCACTTGTGACTACCACCATTGTAGGTGTAGAAACATCCACTCAAACCATGATGATGGGTCCTCAAGGATGTTCTTCTCCCCTTCCCCCTTGGATGGCATCCTAGACACCAAAGAGAAAGACAAAAGTCATCTCTCTAGATGACTTTGACTTTGGTAAGTTGGTGCCTGTAGAGACAAAATCTACAAAGAAGACAAAGACTCTCTCAAGGGCGCTCATGGATAAAGCAGACAAAAAATATGCTAAGGTTGTACAACCTCCTCCAGGTAAAGTTGTAGAAGAGATAGACTTGTATGATTATTCAATAACAAGGGTGGAACATGGTAAAAGGACGCATGAGAGTACAACAAAGGATGCCCAATTAGCATTGGCTTCTCTCATTAAGAAGTATGATTAGGAAAATAAAATTAAGGATTAGTATAAAGCCAATATTGAACAACTCACCTTCATGCTATAGAAGATTAATCAATCTTTTGAGTCTATTGATCTTGTTGATACAAGCATATAATACCTTGTTATTCAAAAGGCTAGTAAACACATGTACGGGGCAGAGCAGTTGAAGAATGGATAGACATGATGTTGACATAATATATGAATTTCCCATAGTCAACCAAGAAATTTAGGAACTAGAAGTAAATATAGTTAGCAAATTTCTATAGTTTGGAAGATTGTAAGAGGATACCATTGTAGAATTTTTTTTAATAATAAATGAATTAATAAAAGAAGGGAGTGAATGGGGGCCACATGGGTCACACCCCATGACCCAAGGAAACATATGAAGCCCTGTTATATGGGTCACAACCCAATGAAATATTGTAGACCCTTGGAAGGGGTTTTTGGCCTAAATAAAGGTCCATATACTTTACTTAAGGCTACAACCATTAAAAAATACAAAAATGTGGGGCACATGCATGTACGATGCCCTTGATACTTTGACACAAGGAACTTGCTATACACTATGCAGGTACCCAATTTTTTTTTCTTTTTTCTAAATTACAAATATATATATATATATATAATTATTTGCATAGAAAATGGATACTTGCATAGATTGGTATGTAACTTTTAAAAAAAAATAAAGTATTCTATTCATATGACTGATAAGGGTGAATCTATTTTTAGGACCTAGGATGAGGAACTTCAAAATTGATGTTCATTGACAGTCAATATTTGTGTTCATGGGATTCTTAGATATTCCTAGATAGGATGGTAGAGTTATATTTGACCCAAAATAATATAAAATTATGGCTATCTTTTGGATTTTTCAACCACCTTCCAAATTTAAACTCTTGTAGATTTGGCCTCTAATGTCCAATTAGGATGAAACAAAAGGTAAATATAACTTTCTCAAGCACATTGGATGTAATGGTGAGCTCATATTTGCTCCACCAATCTCCTAAATATACCTGTAATACAAATCCATAATAGAAACTCCAAAATCTAGTATTTCTGTCACACCTTTCTAATTTTCTAAATAATCCAAGCATACAAGATAAGAGCATACTTAATACTTAAAGAAAATAAAATATCCGCAATCAAAATATCCTAAAAGTATAACCAAAGACACTTGATTAAGATCTAGTACCATGTAATATTTGGATATGGAGATAGCCACCCAAGATCTAGATGCATAGTGGAAAGCCCAAAAAACTCATATCAATATGGAAATAATACATTGTATTCTATCAAAGAATATAACCCTTGTTTATATAGGCCAGGGTAAGATATAAGACAACACAAGATAATGAGAAGTGTCTTAATCTTATGATATGAGACATAAAATGAAAGTTCCATAACTTATGTGATAAGATGTGAAGATGACAATAATGGAACTAGTTAGGGAAATAACCCTATCCACACCAACATAAAGAGATGTACCACTTATGGTCTACCTGTTGATTTAGAAATTTATGTAAAATATGATGACCCATCTTGGGATACAAAGAAAATTAGGTTATGTTCATTTTAAATGACATTTTGTTATCCTTGAATTCAAATACACTCAATTCATTGGATAACCCCTACAAAATTTGTCTGTTTTGTAACTCATGCCCTCTAAGCATACAAAACAAGGAAAATTCTACTTGCCTTGTGTGTGATCCAAATCTCTCAAAAAGTCATTTTGAGTGATTCCCCTTTTTTCCTTTTGAAAAATTACCAAAGGTCAAAAATTGCAAAAACTTTAGTTTTGGGAGTTAGCATTTTTCTTGCACATGCAAGAGCGCTGAATTTCAGTGGCCTTACATGTATTTTATAGTTTTTATAAAGGGATGTAGTTGCGTTGATTTTCAGTGCGACTACACCCCTGATTCCACATGTTTTACATTAATGGCATTTTAGCGTTGATTTGAAATGCATTTTTAAGTTGTTTTAAGTCATGTTAATCTTCATTTTGGTTTTTCATTCTTGATTCTTAGTATGTTTGTGCATTGCCCTCTCTCCCATTTCTTTTGTTGTGTTTATACTCACTTTTGTAAAGGATTTGAGTGAATTTTGTGCCATCACCATATAGGGTTTCTCCATTATTAGAAGATTCATAGGTATGTCGCCTTTTCATTCTTCTCTCATTGTCATTTTGTGATGTATGTTTAGGGTTTTAAATGATTTGTTTTTTTTGATCTATGCTTTCTTTTGTGTTTAAGGTTTTTATTGTTTAGATTTACTTTTTGTCTGTTCACTCATTTTTATGCTCTAGTTTTGGTGTTAACCAATTTAGGGTATACTATACCATCACCATGAAACATGCACATTCCATATCACAAAAAACATTTATCGCTAAAACACTGCATTTTTGTTATATATCCTATCATACGAGATTCATTGCCCATGTTCCATATTTTATCACCTAAATGTCGCTCATTGTTATGCAGAGTTTAAACCTTTCATGGAATCCCAAACATGTTGTTTTCACCTGCATCTCTAGTTTTGTAACCTACTCTACAACACTCACCAATGCAGGTTCAACAGTTTTCAACTATTACATCATTGCTTATCTAATATGTAGATCGAGGTTTAAACCCTGACCGACATATTAAAATTTTAGACCGCAAAAATGAAAGTTATGGTTTAAACCCTGACATACACCCTCAGCTTAACTATTTCATATGCATCTGTGAGGTTTTTCTCTGAAGGTGCGGCCTTGTTATTTTCTCATGCAAGTCAGGGTTTAAAAACTAACCAACATGAGATGTCACTTCACCAACATGAAATTCAGGTTTTAAACCCTGACTTGCATCCTTTTCCAAATTTGTCGAGGAATTTCTACATGTGTAGTGTCAGAGTTTTTCTCTACACTTGCACCAAATTGGTCTTTCCCCATCCTTACATCAACATGACTTACCCTCATGTAGTGGCGCAGAATGTTTGTGCTAATGCATCCAAACTAAAAATTTCATGCAAGAGAATAAATTTTCTTTATCTTTGCATATTTAACATCAAACCACTTGCAGTATCTCAGTTTTCCTACACCATTGTACCTGAACTACCAAAACACATGCAAATGCTCAATTCTTTCCTGCAAGTGCATAAAACCCTAAATTTTTCTTGAACACTGGAAACTATTAAATTTCTTCTACAGTTACACTTGCATGCCATTTCAACCTTTTGTGTCTAGATTCTTGTATGTGTTTGATTGATTTCTAGGGTCTCCACAAATTTTTGATCTATCACCAAGCAAAAAATCCATGAAGTACAAATATCAAGGGGTTTTTGCAATGACCTATGTTGCTTCAAACATTGATGAGATAAAATACATAGAGATAAGACATGTTGATATGTTTTAATTTATGGAGAGAACAAAGAAATGGTATATGTTTCAGAGAGCAATATTCAATTGGTGGATACATTTCTAGTAGCGACACACAATCCATAGTTTATTCTAGCCATGGTAGCTCATTGTCACAAGGAATCTAGAAGTGTTAGGGATCCTGATGGGAATGTGATAATTGGACTAGATGTAAATTTCTTTGACAAGGTCTTTCAATGTCCCAACATTGACACATATGTTGATCTTACCATTGAGAATTCTCAAGCTCATTATGATAAGGATCCAAAAAGTTGTAAGAAAGTAATTAACACAAGGTGGCTAAAGAACCCAAGGCCAAATATTTCAAGATGGCCTAAGAGATTTCCTTGTAGTGATTTCATTGAGGAAGTAAATGACCTGATTACACTTCTTAGCAGGGTTAGGGGATTTCCTACCTCTACCAATTTTCAATAATGGATGTACTTGTACATTCATGTCATAAGGAAGAAGAAACAACATATATTTTGGAGACAACAAATAAGTGACACAATTCATGATCAACTTGTAAAGGTTCCCACCTCATTGAGATTTTAAATGACTTCATACTTGGTTTATCTTGTTGCATCAATGCATAACTTTCCAGGTTTGACTTCAAAGGGTGATACGAGGCATGTTCCAGTTTATCAATACTATTCCAAATTAAATATGAAGAAAAGTATTCATTAGTTTAGAAGGTTTAATAATTCTTTCTTTGCTCCATACCTTTGCATGTTTGACAGAGAACTTGAGAAGAGGCTCGAGTGTCTGATGAAGCATGGGTGGTGGTTAATAAATTTGGCTATATGTTCCTACAATTTCCCACCTTCACATACATTCAAGTTGGGTGCTTCATTCGATATTTGTATATGCTTCGAACATATTCGAGTGATAATATATTCCTCAAGGCGCTATGTAGATAGATCATGGTAGTTCATGGCAGACAAGTTGAATCCCATAAGCCATATTTTAAGTTTCCTTTCACAATAGGCAGTTACTCTATTAATACATCTCCCAAGGCTAAGACCATGGAATTAGAGATGCAATGAGTCACGATGAAGACATTGGGAAGGAGAATTGATTTTGACTATAGAGGAATGAAAGATAAGCTCAAGAAGAGATATTCTAATGTACACAAGGTGGAGGACATATGGATAGATTGCAAGATAGAGGAGGACGTAAGGAAGTTGGACTATTTCTGACTTACCTTAGAGAAGATTATGAATTTTAATCTTGCTGACATTCTAGAGGACATGAAGGATGAGGATAACATCTTGGATCCTGAATATGAGAGCAATCATGTTGTTGAAACCCCTCTCCCTCCTATCTAGTGGTCAAAGAAATAAATGACTTCCATTAGGGAAATGTTTCAGCCAATCCTTGTTACCACCAATGTTTGGTTACAAGAGGGAGACATAAGGTTGAAATATTTTAATATTGGGTCTTAGGAAGAAGAAACTGAGGGATAGGCTGGGAAAAAGGAAAAAATTAGAACAAATAAGAAGGGTGATGTGCTGGGTACAAGTAGAACCCCTAAGCCTAAGATTAAATTCATAATGAAGGGGGGTAAAAGTGAGGATTTAGAGGGTCCATCAAATCTCATAGAAGAGATAATAGCTCAAGATGAAGAACAAGTAGAGGAAGACCAAGATGATAAGGCACAAGAGTCTCCACATGGAGATGCTCTGGAAGAGTCATTCATTTATTCTTCCCCTGTTATTGCTATTGTGCCTAGCCTCACTCCTCCTGCTATTTCAATTGAATAGCCCCTGCCTTCTACTACTATTATTTCTGCTACTATTGTTTCTATTACCCCTACCATTTTGATTCAATTAATTCATTCATCCCCAACCTCAAGGTCTATTTTTGGTAATCCTAGGAATAATTTTTTTTTTTTTTTGGCTCCTCACCTATCATACCAAGTCTATCATTTCCTTCTTTTGATGTATCCTCACAATTTGAGTTGGATAAATTTATGGCTGAAACTATACAAAATATGCCAAGTGTGGAAATTCCTGAAGCTATTCTAAGTAACACTCCACCACTTGTGACTACCTCCATTTTAGGTGCAAAAACATCCACTCAAACCATGATAGCAGGTCATGAAGGAATTTATTCTCCCCTTCCCCTTGGTTGGCATCCCAGAAATCAAAGAGAAAGAAGTAATCCGTCTCTCCAAGTGACTTCAACTTTGGTCAGTTGGTACCTATAAAGAAAAAATCTACAAAGAAGCCAAAGACTCTCTCAAGGGTGCTTGTGGATAAAGAAGGCAACATATATGTTGAGGTTGCACAAACTTCTCTAGGTAAAGTTGTAGAAGAGATAAACTTGTTTAATTATTCCACCACAAAAGTGGAACTTGGAAAAAGGACGCATGAGAGTGTGAAAGCGGATTCCCAAGAAAAATTTGCTTCTCTCATTGAGGTGTATGATCACGAAAATAAAATCAAGGATCATTATAAGGCCAAGGTTGAACAAGTCACCTCTATGCTACAAAATATTACTCAAACTTTAGAGTCTATTGAGCCTGTTACTATGAGCATAGAAGACCCTATTATTCAAAAGGATGAGAGAACACATGTATAGGGTAGAGTAGTTGAAGAATGGATAGAAAGGATGTTGGCTCAAGGAACACAACTTTTAAAATCTGCCATGGATAGGATTGACAATATGGAAAGTGTAAAAGAAAAATTGAGTCAAACCGTTGACACACTTTCCCAAATTCAACAAGAAATGGAGAAAAGTCTTGAAGCTTGGACAAAGAGGAAAGAACTCAAGGTCGATTTGCTAATCAAATATTTACAAGAGGCGCCTCAAGAGGTAGGTGAAGATAAAGTTTCACTTTTGTCACTAGAATTAAAGAACTTCCTTGTTAAGTGATTGATGACAAGCATAAGTTCTTCCCTTCGACATAGTTATCCAAGAAGTCACATCATTGATGCAAAAGCAATTTGAAGATGAGGCTTTTCTAGTAGCTTCTATCGACACATTGGTGGACATTCAAATTACTTTGGATAACCTTAAAGTTGTACTGGAAAGGCACAAGAAATCTTGTATCACTATCAAGGAATCAATCACATGAGTACTTGCTATACTTGCTATTGTTAGAGTTATCATGTATTAGCTAATAATTAATTAATCTTTAATTGATTATTAGTCTAATTTATTCTCATACACTTAAGCTAAACTTAGGATTGCTTTATTAATTGAGCTAATATTAGATCATTATGTCTCATATCATATGATGTTGACACTTGTCATGGTCTGATCCCTTTCTCATTTAGGGCTTTACTCTTATAAGCATTCAACCCTCATTGTAATTACTCTTGGAGAATATCTGGAGCTTTCATATCTTCTTGAAAGTCTCTCGCTTCTGTAGCTTTTACTTGTTGAAGAATATTGCACATATTATTTGTAGATCTCTTGCGTGGAAGGTGTATTTGTTTGTTGTTTGATCATTTGGCTCATGGTTTTGTGACTATTTCATAATTCTAACATGGTATCAGAGCATGGATTTAGCAAACCCCTTCTTGATTTATGAGGTTTTTTTCTTCAACAAGGGTTGTAGGCTTCAAATTTGAATTCCCTTTGCTTGTTTTGAAAATTTTGGAGGTGGGAATTTTTCAAAGAATTTTTGTGTGAAAAGGACCTTGTCATAGGATCCGGAGCTATTGAGAAAGTCAAATTTGACTTTTGTTTTGCCTGATTTCAATTCTTGACACTAGATCTACAAGGTTTTGAAGTGGTTGCTCTTTTTCCAAATCTAGAGGGTAGCTATATTTTTGGTGCATTATGGCATGAAACAGATGTCACCTTCGCACTCAAAAGGCCCAAAAACCTTAAGATCACCTGTCAAATCATCGAATTTGGTGAAGTTGGCATCTGAGGGAAAAAAAATTTACCAGGGAAGTCATACGATGACCCCATCACGAAAAATTGAGGTAATTTAAAAAAAAATATTAATATTTTTCTTGCGTAAAAAAGAATTCAAATTTACAAAAAAATTATTGACCTTTCAAAAGTGTTGGCAAGTTTTTTTTTGTGGTTTTTAATAATAATAAAAAAAGTTTTAAAAAATTGTTTTGGGCGATTCCCAAGGGTACCGCTGACCTGCCATTATGGCAGGCGGTGGGCCCCTTGGGCCTCGCCCCCCTTGGGAGGGGTACCATTGGGGGTACCCCCCCTGCCATTGGCAGGGTGGTGGCCCCCTCGGCCCCCTCGCCCAGGGGTGGTGGTGGAGGGCATAGCCCCCACACCTCACTTTTTTAATATTTTTAAATTTAAAACTTCTTTTATAAAAAATATAATAGTTTTCTTTTAAATGTTTTTCAAATGTAAAAATAAAACATTTTTTTTTATATATTTTTTTCAAAAAATATAATAAGGTTATTTTGGCTGTTTTTTTCTTAAAAAATTAAAACATGCATTATCTTTTGTAATATTTTTTTGCAAAACAAAATAAATGCACTGTACAAGGAGAAATTTTATCCATCACCCATAAATTTGGTGGAACTCCACATTTGGAGGTGTTCTTGACAACTTTGGCAGAGATCTTCTTTTTCCCCACTCAGCCCCTCTCTGTTGGGCTTTTCAGTTTTGCACCCAATATTCCAGAGACCATATCTCGGCCATACGGTAGAATTTTTCATTGCAATTTTTTTTTTAAATGGGGTATAATTTCAAGCTCTTCGCAGTGGTGTAGGTATTTTATAGTTTTTAATTCTTTATTTTTCCATAATTCTATTTCCTTTGTGATGTAGTTGTTTAGTTCTCATTTTGGAGACTTCAACGGGCCATATCTTTTGCATCCAAACACATTCTTGGGTGCCCTTTTTTTTTAAAGTGCATTTTTTTTCATGTACTTTGTCATGGTGCTACCAGTTTCCTCTTTTTTTTTTTATCAAAGAACTTTTTTTAGCATGTTGTCCTTTTTTGGACATTATGAGCTCCCATTGTATGAATTTTTCATTATGTAAATGCACTGAGATAAAGTGCCACAAAAGGTGTATCTTTTATGGGATCTTGCACATCACTTTGTGCCTTATTATACTCACACTATGATATAAAGTTCCATGGGGGTTGATGTTTTCCTTTGTTTTTCCTTCATACCTTTCTCATGCGCATGTGCCTTGGTTTGCACACCCTTTATAACTGCTTGTACTTTCATGTCTGCACATTCAAATGTTCTTGGTTCTTTATCATGTACTACATTCAGGAATTCAGTTTCAGTGTACCTGTCATACCTCTCCCTTATCAGCATTGTGTGGGGGGTTCTATTGTTGGTGCTAATGCTTGCTTGGTTTTATGTTGGAGTGATCCATGTATATAGAATTTGTTCCTAGTATTAGGCAGATGTAGCAGTTGGTTACCTATGCATTTTGGTGAGATGGAGCACTTACCATATGGACACTCTTGCATTCCTAGTTTTGGAGGCGACCTTCCATTTTTCACTTGATCAGTTCTTCAAACTATTGGTACTTGTACCATTTCTATCTTTGAGTTCTTGATGTTTTCCATGGTTTTCCATCGGATTCGAGTAGTGTCATTGGGGACACTCATATAGATTCTTGTCTTCTTGATCCTGATCATCAGATGTTTCAATGGAGGTTATTCTTTTGGCATTACAACAATCATTCTTCGAAAGTGTTTGCAACTTCTTCATGCTTTAGTGGTGTTCTCTTTGTTCCTATCTTTTGGGACAACCTTTCCTTGTTTGGAGTCTTCTTTAGCCCTTCACTTTGATTTCATCTCTTTTTTGAGTGGATTTTTTCCCATGAGGTTTTCTCTATTTCTCCACATTACAAAGATCTTCTATTTGTACATGGGTACCTTATTTGGCCTTGTTTGTCGGGACCTATCATGCATTTTTTTTAGGGTTTTTAGCTACTCCCTAAGTTCATCTTAAGGGAGGGTGTTAGAGTAATCATGCATTAGCTAATAATTAATTAATTATTAGTCTAATTTATTCTCATACTCTTAAGCTAAACTCCGGATTACTTTATTAATTGAGCTAATATTAGATTATTATGTCTCATCTCATGTGATGTTGACACTTGTCATGATCTGATCCCTTTCTCATTTAGGGTTTTTCTCTTATAAGCATTCAACCCTCATTGTAATTACTCTCGGAGAATATCTGGAGCTTTCATATCTTCTTGAAAGTCTCTCGCTTCTATAGCTTTTACTTGTTGAAGAATATTGCACATATTGTTTGTTGTTTGATCCTGTGGCTCATGGTTTTGTGCTTGTTTCACAATTCTAACAACTATCTGCATACATACCTCAGGACCTAATGATTCAAAAGTCCAAGTGGCATTAAAGAAATACAAAGACTTCATGAAGAATGATGGTGAAGAATGAAGGAACGTGCCTTGCTAGACTTAGATTATTTCAAGTTATTTCCTTTATGTAATTAGGTGATGACATGTTATGTGTCTTTTGTACATATACAATTACATGTAAAAACAAAGAAGTCCTAAATCAAATTGGACTCTATTGTTGAATAAGTCAAGTTAGTTGTAACTTTCCTAGATTAGCTCTTAACTCTCCTCTATATATATGAAGGAGATTTTTTGTAATTGGGACCTTTTATCTTTTAAAGTGAAGCACTGCCCATTTGAAAGACATATTGAGACTTTGTGTTTAATGTGAAAATCAAATTTCAATCAATAAAAGAGGCAAATTTTGCATCCAACCTTGTTTTTAGATCTTCTTTGTTATGTTTGAGATTGTTATTATGTCCTTCTCATTAAATTTTCTTGTAAAGGATTGAAAAAGGTGCGTGATATCATATTGTTTAGAAGGGGATTCAAATTCGATTTTGTAGACTTTGGGTTGTATTATTATATTTGAAGTTTATGTTCTTGTGTGTGTACTTTGGTAATTATTTGGAGACTTTGGGCTAAGGGTTATTACTAGCGTTCTGTGAATCATTTGGTGGTGTATGTTGAAGACTTTGATTTGCAACATTCTTCATTCTATATTTTTACATATCACCATTGAAGGCAACAAAATAATTTGATCTTTTGTGGGTTTTTTGATCATCAAAATTCACTGGTATCACTTTGGTTACTCTTTCATTTAATCAAGTTGATATTGGTTATTATTGGTCAAACTAAGATTTTGTGGTAAATTATATGTTATAATTGTCACGAGGTATAATTGGAATTTGTGTAAGAGGTAACCATCTATTGTAAAAAAGAGAATAAGATGAATGTAACACTCATGGTTAATTATAGTGTATATAATCATAGTTAGTTACTAGTTGTTTTAGTGACTAGTAAGAAGGGAGCCTCCCCTTTCTGAGAGGAGAGATTCAAATCTTATTGTAATTGTGGCTGAAATTACCATTTTGTAAGTAGTTAGTTGTTTATAAAATATTCACCCAACACATTCTCAACATGTATATGTGTGCCACTTAAACATGATGTATGGTACCCTTTTCCCTCCATGACACATGGAAGGATTTTATCAAACATAAATTATTATTTTAAATCACAATTTTTATGATCAAATGAAGTAACCATGACTTTACATTTTGTAAGAATGTACCCCTCAAAGTAAGCTTTTGAAAAATATTTATTTTATTATTAATTTCTATTTTATTTTGTATTAAAAAATTTACAAATATAAAAGAACTCTATTTGACACACATGAAAAAAAACAAACAATGAAAGCATAAAAATAAGAGTATTGGGCTTCATATGGATGTTCTTATTTCAAAATAATAATAATAATTAATTTGGATATATACAAAAAAAAAATATATTTTATAGAAAAATATGTGTCTAAACTAATATATTTTCTCATTTAAAAGTGATAAAGATTTACCAAAAAAAATGTGCACCATAGATTTCTAGGTTTTGAGGTCCACTTACAACTATGAGAAGGAATATGATTTTTTATGCACATTCACACATGTGAGGAAGAATTATGGTGTTAATGTATATTTGCACATTTGGTGGGAATTATAAATTTCATGCACATTTGCATATTTTGGGTTAATTGAAACTTTCTTGCACATTTGGGGGAAAGCAAAATTTTCATGTACATTTGCACATATAGGGAAGAATAGGACTTTTCATGCATATTTGCACTTTGGGGGAATTAGAACTATCATACAAATCTGCACATTGGGAGAGAACTAGAATTTTCATGTACATTTGCACACTTGAAGGGAATTATATTTTTCATGTACATTTGCACATGTGTAAGTCAAGGTTAAAATACCTCTAGTATAGTTTGTCAAGGTTTCAAGATTTGAGTGCATGATTACATATATGCAAATCAAGGTGAAAAATCCCCCCGGTATAACTTGTTAGGGTTTTGGGGTTTGAGTGAATAGTTGCATGTGTAAGTCAAGGTGAAAAAATCCTAGTATATCTTGATGGGGTTTTGGACCTCTTTTGTAAGTTTGCAACTGTCAAGGTTTTGGACCTTTTTTACATGTTTGCAATTATCAAGATTTCATACCTTTTTTGCAAGTTTGTAACTTGTAGAATTGCAAGAAAAGTTTGCTTCTTTGCTAAAGGAAAACTTGATACAAAGAAAGATTGACATGTGTCTATCTAAGGCTATTTTGATATTTTTGGGCTAAATTTTACTATTTGTGACTTCAAACTACATTTTATTTATTTTTCATTTTTAAAAGATTTTTAGTCCTCATAATTTTTGTGTGAGCATGCAATTGAGCTACAAGTCAATATCAAGAGTCATTTCATGCATTTTAAACCTAAACTAAAGGTTCAAGCCTTACTCTTAAATATTGGTGATTGTGACATCGAGTAAAATTCACATCAAACCTACATAATGAGCACATCCAAAATCCAATGACAAAAATAAAAAATAACTGTCCAGAAAAATCTCAAATTATGAAAGAATAGAGGTTTGTTGTGGAGGCCACAATAGGTCTAAATCTTATCTAGTGGTGATTATTCAAATCATGGAGAAAGTGTCATGAAATAGTGGTCTAGGTCTCATTCAATTGTGTTTATTTAAATATTGAAGAATCATTCAATGGTAATTATTCAAATCACGGAAAAAGTCTCATGAAATACTGATCCT
Organism: Sequoia sempervirens; assembly: GCA_007258455.2. Classification (NCBI taxonomy): domain Eukaryota; kingdom Viridiplantae; phylum Streptophyta; class Pinopsida; order Cupressales; family Cupressaceae; genus Sequoia; species Sequoia sempervirens. The sequence goes on along the minus strand of VDFB02281492.1, from coordinate 496,190,431 downwards.
AATCTCAATCAATAATGATTATTCCATGAAAAAAACTCTCATAAAATAATCGTCTAAATCTTATTAAATGATGATTATTCAAATCATAAAGAAACTTACAAAATAACGGTCCAAAATCTCATTAAACAATCACTATTCATATCATCAAATAGCTCTCAAACCGGGCTTTGTCCTGGTCATGAGCGTCAGCCATGACCAAATATGCAGTCGATTTCTTAGCCCCCACTTATGATTATTCAAATGCCGGCCTCCTTATGAAAGGCGAAGACTTTGACACGAGATTGTAAATATCATTTTAGTCTTGGGATTCACCAAATATGCTGAGTTTTATCGTTTAATACTTGTCATTTTTCTCATTTGTAATGAACTAATGTATAAAATAACGTGTAATATTTTTTTATATCAATTGATATATCGATATTCAAATTAATTGATATAAATTTAATACAATTAATTAATTTTAATATATCAAATTTATATTGTTTTGGAATTTGGAAAGGTGTAAAATTTGTTTTAATTTATAACTTATGTGTTTTTTTTATAAAATGTGTTTCTTTTTAATAATAATCGATATCAAGTATACAAATACATATTATCTATTTATTAGAAATATATATAAATTTAAATTAAGGAATATGTGAAATATAACTAATCACTCACACATTAAAGATATAGTTTTCTATATCTAAATCAAATAATATGTTAATGTATTAAGTTAATAATTGACATATATAATCAAATTTAAGATCATAAAATATGATCTTCAGATATATTGTACACAACTTTTGATACATATTTTAAGGTCTTTTTTATCTTTTAGGATCTCCAAAATCTATTCATACTCTTTAATATGTAACTTTATTTTGATTTTTTACAAAGCCGACATTCCCTTAAGACCCATTGTTGACACAATGGGCTCTCCTATGTAGAAGCTAGCCTCTTACCTCGCCAAATTAATTTCCCCGGTTGTGGGTAAATCTAACTCCTTCATTAAGGATTCCAACCATTTTGTTCAATTTATCCAGGACATTAGATTAGACAGTAATGGCATTCTTGTGAGCTTTGATGCAATCTCTCTCTTTACCAACATCCCTATCCCTAATGTTGTAGAAATTGTCAAGCGTAAAGTTAATGTTGAGATCGCCTCCTTAGTTGAGCTATGCCTAAGATCTACTTTCTTTTCTTTCCAAGGTCTTATCTATGAACAAGTTGATGGCATCACTATGGGTTCCCCCCTCTTACCTATAATAGCCAACCTTTATATGGAACATTTTGAAGAAATTATGGCTCTCATATCCTTCCCCCTTAAACTTCGGTGGCGGAAGCAATATATGGATGACACCAATGTCTATTGGCCACATGGCCTTGAAAAGTTACAAGAATTTCATGTTCACCTTAACAACATTGTGTCATGCATCTCTATCACCAAAGAGCTTGAATTTGACAACCAATTGGCTTTCCTTGATGTGCTACTCCTAAAAAAACCTGATGGGTCCCTTGGCTGACAAGTCTTCTGCATAGCTACCCACAACGATTTATATATTCACTCATGCTCTCATCATCACCCTAGCCAAAAACTTGGGATTCTTAAAACCCTATCCTCTAGAGCCTATCGGATTTGTGACCAAGAAAACCTAAACCAAGAGTTGAACCATATTTGGTTAGTCTTTAGGCTGAATGGGTACACCAATAATCAAATCAATAGATCCTTCAACCAATCCAAAACTTGGCTCTCCCCCATCACAAATTCCTTGCAACCTATGTTTCTTCTAGGTGCCTCCTTACCATTTGTCGAAGGAATATCCAAAAAATCTCCAAAATACTTCTTAAAAAAGGCCTACGATGTGCTTTCAAACCCATTTCTAAATTGAAAAATTATTTCCCTCCCCTTAAATATTGCAAAGAAATTCTTCTAGACTCATGAGTCTACATGTTGGTTTACTCTTGCGACACTTTGTACATTGGAGAAATGGGGCGATCGTTTAAGACTAGAATCAGAGAGCATAGTTCTGACATAGGGCACGAGCATGTTATTAAATCTACCATTACGGAGCATTTCTCATCTACCAAACACCATATTTGTTTGGAAAACATCCAAATTTTGTTCAAAGAAGATAACTTCTACAAGAGGAAACAAGGAAACCATTGAAATTGACAACCACCCCACCAACCTCAACCACAACGAAGGGTGGAGCTTAAGCCTCTCTTGGCAACCACTCTTGTCAAACCTCAGGAACCACCATCGCCCCCCTCCCTGACCTTTCCTCCTTGGCAAGGATTTTTTTAGTGCCGAATCTTTGCCAATTGTTGGAATAGTACATATCATCCAAGTCACAATTGGCGAATAAATCACAACCAACAAGGAGGCTAAATCACCTAGATTTTACAAATTATCGGTCCAATGCATTTCCATTCACCATCGATTTATTTTATGAGGCATATGTAAGTAATATTTTTTCCATAACAAACTCCATGTTTCAAACGAACTGATTAATAGTTTCGCTTGGAATCTCAGAAGAATGGATTAAATAACCTACATATTCACCAATTTATTATTAAAATGACATTGTGTATCCAGACACATTTCACCAACATCATTAATTGTTCACTACGCGTGAGGACCCATTTTTCCAATAACATTAAAAAATAATTATGTTTGAGGACACATTTCGCCAATTACTATGACACCTACATGCTAATTGTAGGGCCATAATCACCTTGAAAATTATAATGTATGTGTTACATCAAGGTTTGTTTCACCCAACATTTAAATGTATCATTGTATAATCATGAGAGATTCACCAAATTTTTACTATACTATTTAGAAATCTTGTGGAATTCGCCAAATATGGATTGATATAAATACAATAGAAACTCTGATTTATTCTTACACATTTTGTTCAATTTTGAACTTGTGAGCTCTCAATTCAAAAGTTGGACTTGGAACCTTGATCATAGGAAAGTTACAAACTTACAACTACAAGAATTCCTACATTAATGAATAACACGTCAGTGAAAACCTAAAGGTAAGTGATCATTTCTTCATAGTGTTATAAAATTTGCAGTAAAGTAAAATTTTGATTTTTGATTTGATATGTGATTTTGCATCAATCTTCAAACTTTATGTATTATTTTGATCAATGTCTTATCTGCAACAAAGTCAGTAAATGAAACATACTCCTACAATAGACCAACTCATGGCTTCTTATAACCTCACCGCCTTACAATGATAAACCAAGAAAAGAACAATACTTATCACACTACTTATAAATCCCTATTGCATTCACACAATTTTTGATGAATAACTAAAAGCAATATTAATCCATTCCTTGAACAAAAGCTAATAGTTCAACATCCATAACACATGATGTGATATGTGAACTTATAAATGACCCTTGATTATTTTGAGTCAAAAGATCATAGTGAATACAATACTAGAGAGAATGATAGGTTGATATTTAAAATTAAAGAAATGCATTGAGTATTTGAGTCATCTGTTGTTATTACAAAGAAAAATTATAAGATTTCCTATCTGTGCTATCAAATAGCTTAAACTGTGCAAAAAGAGCTTATAGAGATGAAAACCCTTTGAATGAGGCTTGGGATTCCCTTTTAAAACACAAGGGAAGCAACAAGTAAAGAACCTCATCCCAAACCTTTCTGACAACCAAAATTTCAGATAGGAGGCATAGGAATAAAAACATGGATCCACTCACAACTTGGGTAAACAATTATACTTTTCCTTCCATGCTTTAAACATATCCTCAAAATGCTAATCATAAGTTAAGAGTGTTTCCACATTCTTCAAATTTTGATGATACTAGGCATCAAGTAAAGCACTAGTCTCTCTACAAAAAAATATAGGCTATGAACTACATTGACCAACCTATCTGAATAGGAATTGAGCTCATTTATATCAACTTTTTGTCTTTGAAAATCAAAAGGAGTGTGGGGATTACAATATTGAAATTATCTTTCCATTTCTCTATGGTCTTCAACTCTCCATTATCTTCTAATAGGGGGTACAACCCTATTGTCAACTTTTAAGAGAGTCATTTTTTCTCGTGTAGCTTCAATTATACTTTCCATATACCCTTTATGATTTCATGCCATCTTAATAATATCAAAATTAAGACAGATACCAGGTGGGGCATCAGATGTGTTTGCAGATCCCTTATATATACCTTGCAAATATGTAAATCTAGAATTCCATTTTTCAAATATACATTTGAGCTGCTCTTGATCCCCACTTATTCTAGTAACGACACCTCTCAAATTCACATATGAAACATAAGTATTGTTGCATAGATGTTTGTTGTTGCACCAAAATATCGACCTATTAATGCTTGATACAACCACCAGAGTTAATGAATCCATGGGAGGCAGTTAAGCCATGTCACAAACCTAAGTGATGCACTGCACAACACAAGGAGACCAAGGGTGCACACCTTGCAACAATCCCCCCAACGCAAGTGAGGGGTTCAAACCTGTGACCCAGGCTTTGATACCAATTGTTGCATAGATGCTTGTCATTGCACCAAAAGGATATTGAAGGACATACATTGAGAATAGACTAGAATAGATTGGAAAGGCCCATACCTAGTAAAGAAAGATGTCGGGAATGATTCTTTCCTTTTGTGCACGATGGAAGTTGAGGAATATGGAAAAATAGTTGTGCACTCCATATTAAGTTATATTATAATTAATTTAAAAATATTAAAATTTTAGCTACATTCCATTATATTCATCTCAACATATTATGTTGAATATTTTCTTTTTCCAAAAAAAAATTCGTCATCTTATATATTGATGATACTTTTCTACCTTCACTAGGTCATGAGATCCCATAATCATATTACACCATTCTTATCCCTTTACATCACTAGCTATTTGAATAAATGACTTACGATCATAAAAATAATCTATACTTTTAATTAGTGCTATTATCTAGCTCTACCTCTCATTGTGTAATCTAATCTATAGTATTACCTAGAATTTAATAGGATAACCTTCCCATTTTTCCTTAGCAAGGAGGATGTATTAGATAATGGTAGGTACCCATTTGGTCATGCTTAGACACTTACCTTTCCTCATCCTCAATGATGAGCCCTTGTCTCTTCCTATGACATAGGGCTAGGCTAAGGAGGTCTAGTACTCTAAAATGAAAGATAAAAAATAGAGCGAAGGAAAGTAAAATTTGCATAATATTTACACTCTTAGTTCTATACTCTGACTCAACTTAAACAAGGATGACATTCCATAAAAATATGGGCCATTAATCAATGTAACAACAAGGTGAAACAACTAATATGAATATCCATTATTGAAAGGACAACCTTGTTGAGGACCTAATCCTTTACCCCAAGTTTGAATTTTTGGACACATTTGGTCTAAGTCTAGAATCTAATTATAACTTATTCTATTAGTGTTATTTGATGTTAGACTACTAATTAAAATTAAATTTAGATTAATTCCTACCAAAGTGATTTTATTTTAGATCATGCATTCCATACTTCTTGTTCCTACATATGCTCCCATATAAATCCAATATTTTAGAATTCTAGTATTGCCAATTGTGTCCTTATTAGCCCATGGTCCTCTATTTCCATAGATTGTGTGGGGGTCCTCTCTCTATCTATAATACTTGGAACAAGAAGGAATTTTGTCTTGTGACTAGGAATCTATGATAACTAAACCAACACTAGATAGGTCCCTTAGAATCTTCCTCTCCTCCTATGATCATAGCTAACATGCATTTCTAGGCGGTTGTTACTAGGTTGCCTATGTAGGAGTCTATCATAGTTCCTATAAGAACTGTGAAACAACCACAAAACCATGAGCCATAGGCTCAAACAACAAATAAATACACCTTCCATGTAAGAGATTTGCAAACAAGAATTGCTATATTCTTCAATAAGAAAAAGATACAAAAGCAAGAGGCTTTCAAGAAGATATGAAAGCTCAAGATATTCTCTGTGAGTTAATTACAATGAGGGTTGAATGCTTATAAGAGCAAAGACCTAAATGAGAAAAGGATCGGATCATGACAAGTGTCAACATCACATGATATGAGACATAATGATCTAATATTAACTCAATTAATAAAGCATAAAACACTCCTAAGTTTAGCTTAAGTGTAGAGAATAATTTAGACTAATTTAATCAATTAAAGATTAATTAATTATTAGCTATTTCATGATTACTCTAACACCCCCCTTAAGATGAACTTAGGGAGTAGCTAAAAACCCTAAAAAAGAATGCAAGATCAAACAACAAACAAATGCACCTTCCACACAAGAGATCTGTAAACAATATATGCAATATTCTTCAATAAGAAAAAGCTACAAAAGCAAGAGACTTTCAAGAAGATATGAAAGCTCTAGATATTCTCCATTAGTTAATTACAATGAGGGTTGAATGCTTATAAGAGCAAAGCCCTAAATGAGCAAGGGATTAGATCATGACAAGTGTCAACATCACATGAGATGAGACATAATGATCTAATATTAACTCAATTAATAAACCATAAAACACTCCTAAGTTTAGCTTAAGTGTAGAGAATAAATTAGACTAATAATCAATTAAAGATTAATTAATTATTAGCTAATGCATGATTACTCTAATAGTTCCTATGGTGGTTCATGAGGTGCTCTTAGTAAAAACTCATGATGAGGACATCTGGTCTGAGTGGATACCACTATGCCACTCCATGTGGGATCTCTGAGGATTCTTTCATGCATTATAAACCAAGTCCATTATGGGTAAGTTTGCTATGAAATCCTCTCTAAACTACCATGTAATTTAACCAACATAGTGGATCTCAACCATTTTTGTCTTGAAAGTAAGGAGAGTCTCATCTTTATAGAACTTTCTCACGCTATCATATCCTAGCCATAGGCCCTACATGTCCTTGCAGGGATCTACAATAATTTTTATGCCTATGGAGCTAGGACCTATCCATTTTCCTACATCAAAGTGTCCAAATGTCACCCATCTAACTAGTTTGGGAGCTATCATATCTATAATAATTTATAAGGGAATAATATCTTGGACATTCACCCCATAATCAAAGAAAGTTGGTCGAATGAATGTGCCTCACATCAGGTGATCTAGTGCAAATCATGACATAAATGAGATATGATGTCAACTTCCCAAACATGTAGCCTACCCTAAATCACTTGTTAGATAATGAGAGCACATATATAGAAAATGATGCTTTCTTTCTTGTCACTAGATAACTCAGTGGAAATCGAGTTTATGATCACATTCCAAAGAGGTAGGATATCCCAATAGCTCATAGTATCATTGATTTTTTAGTAAATTAGATTGTTAGATTAGTTTGTTTAGAATTAGAAGTAGGTTTTAGAGTTATATTTAGTAATGTTCACACAATTACATAAAATATTTAAACACTTGGTTTCATAATTTGAATTAGGAATGAGTTTATAGTAGTTTTATTTGTTCAAGATAATTTATTTTCTTATAAAAACATTGTCAACATAATATTACACTTCTTTTCAAAAGATTTAAGGACATTACAAAATAAATTCACAAATATTATAGATAACACAAAATTCAATATGCATGATCAACAAACAAATCCCTTCAACAAAATTAAAACTTTCATCCATCTACAAACATGAAAATCGAAAAATGAATAATTTATATTTTATACAAGAAAACAATATTTTAATTTTAAAATTAAAAAAAAAAAAAATTCTAAAATCGTCTTGTATATATATTTTTTCATCTTTGATTTTTTACTCTTTCACATTTACATTATTAAAGGAAACCATGTTTACTAATTTTCACATTGATCTCTCACATAACTATTTTCATGCATACACAATCAAAATTAAAAAGCACTGAATAAAAGAAGATAGTTTCTCATTCCTTGCATAAATTTAAGTTAGAAATATTTTATTAAAAACACAAAAAGGATTTAAATTGTTCTAGTTCTTTCCTTCATGCATGTTAGCTATTTTTTCACTTTTATTAAATTTAAATTTGTAATTACTACCTGTGAAGCTTGGAAATGAATCCGATTTCCAAGCATAAGGATTGGAGTTGTTAAATGGCCTACAAGAAAACAAAAAAATATTGATATTTCCCTCAATAGACTATGTATTTCATCATAATGTTCTATAAAAGTACCAAAGCTAGTTTTTATCTCTATAATTATATAATTCATTTTTATTTTTATTTTTATTTATTAATAAGTTCATAATCTTAAAAATGATATCAAGAAAATTCATCATCAACAATTCATTTAATAATTTATCATCAATAATCTATTGTCGGGGTATAATCATTGTATATACTCGTCGTGACATATTCATCACATATACAATTCACTGCCAGCAATTCATTGTCACAATATATTCATTGCGTATACCTTTTTTATACGTTTAGTAGAATCTCTATAATTTTCCTTTTTTAGGTACTCTTGGTCACTTAAATATTAAAAAATGTATACTTGATGAATATTGGAAATGAAAGAAGAGCGAGACAAAGGTGCAACAAACAGAGCAATATCAGATAAGAAATACAAATAAAGACAAGACACATAAATTATCGTGGTTCACCAAAATAATGGCTACATCCACACTGAGCAGAGGAATATTATTATTATCAATCATTCTACAATAGATACAACATCATATATATAATGTCTTATCGCACACCACACAGATAATGTGAAGAGTCAACAATTGGAGGGAAATCATATGGAGTTCGTTGGGCTTCGGTTCTAACAATCTCCCACTTGAAGTCCAACGAATGTTGCAACTCACCAAACATTCCCCTACTTTAAACTTACTATCACATCTTAACTAGACCAAGAGAAGTCCTAGCGAATTCAAACTTCTCTTTGGGAACTACTTTGGTCAAGATATTTGTCGGATTGACTTTTGTGTCAATTTTTGCAACCCGTAACTTTCCCTCTTCAACCACATGATGAATGAAATGAACATGTATGTCAATATGTTTAGAATGATGCTGAGATGAATGATTGTGAGCCATAAAAATGACGCTGTGAGTATCACAAAACAAAACATAATCACTTTGTTGACATCTCAAATCACTAAACAACTGTTGTAACCAAAGCATCTCCCTAGCACCTTCAGATAGAGCCATATACTCAACTTCGACAGAAGAAAGGGCAATGGAATGTTGTAACCTAGAAACCCAACTAATGGCAACTCCAACAAACATGAAAACATAACTAGTAGTAGATCTCCATTTATCTAAATCTCTGACTAGATCAAATTTAGTGAAACCTTGTAATTGTACATTATTTGCACCAAAACATAAAGCATAATCTAAAGTACCTTTAAGATACCTTAATATCCATTTCACCGCTTCCCAATGAGGTTTACCGGGATTTCTCATGAATCTACTCACAACTCCCACTGCATGAGCAATATCGGGACAAGTGGAGACCATGACATACATAATACTGCCAATTGAAGATGTATAAGGGATACCCTACATAAACTCCTTATCCTCTTATGTTTTAGGACACAAATCAAAAGATAAACAAAAATGGCCAGCAAGAGGAGTAGAAACAACATTTGCACCAACCATATCGAATTTGTCTACAACCTTGTCAATATATGTCTTTTGTGACAATTTAATCTCCTTCTTTCGTCTATCCCTAGTGATGGTCATTCCAAGAATTTTCTTGGTTGCGCCTAAGTCTTTCATAGCAAATTTCTTAGCTAATTATTCCTTCAACTCAAAAACAATCCTCCTACTAGTACCCGCTACCAACATATCATCAACGTAGAGCAAAAGAATAATAAACTCACCATTAAGAAGCTGCTTGTAATAGACACAAGGATCTAATTCACACCTTAAGAAGTTTTTCTCAATCATGAAATGACCAAACTTAAGATACCATTTCCTCGGGGCTTGCTTGAGCCCATACAAACTGCGCACTTCAACCTACAATAAAGATGTTCCTGTCCCTATTTTGTAAACCCTTCTAGCTCCTCCATATACAACTCTTCACCAATATCACCATGTAGAAAAGCAGTCTTGACATCCAACTGGTCAAGTTCAAGGTCCTAAACTACTACCACACATAAAATTGCCCTGATTGTGGTCATTCTCACAATTGGTGAGAAAATCTAATTAAAATCTATCCGTTTTTGTTGATCATACCCCTTGACTATTGGAAATAGGATGCCATTTAATTGCAATCCTAAAAATTATTTATTTTATGTATCTCCTAAGTCTTTGGAAAGTGTTCTCAAACACTACGATTAGAAAGAGATTAATTTTGAATGAAACAATCATGTTAATTGACATTTGTAATTAATTCTAAATGATAGGAGCATGTGAGGGCATCCAAGATGAGTTCCTAAATAATAGGAGCACATGGGGCACCCACATGGAAGGTGGAACCCACCTTGATTTAAGTTAATTGTTTGGAGAAAAAGATAACACTTCTGTAATGTATGTAAAGATCCTAGAAGTTAGGAATTGATGTTTACATGTATGAATTTCAATTCAATTCAGTTCAGTTCAGATCAGTTTAGTTTAGTTTAGTTTAGTTCAGTTATGGTTCAGTTATCCTCAGTTGCATGTAGCTAGTTTTAGTTGAATGCTAGTTGACTTCAGTTAACTTGGAATGCATGACTAATGAATCGAGTTGCATGACAGATAATAGGTGACTACTTTCAGTTAACATGGGATGATCATTCTTGCATGAATGGTGGAGAGATATGTTTCAGTTAATAGAGAATGACTTGGACCCACCTTGGGTGCCCAAGTTGGCTTCTTGGAGTTAACACTTTTGCATGTTAAGATATTTCAGAAGGTTAAGTTAAGTGGGCCCATTCTTGGGTGCCAACTTTTAGGATAAGATTTGAAGATATCTTCAGAATAAAGGTTGAGTTATGACTTCAGTTTGGGACACCCAAATGGAAGGAGTTGATTTGACATTGTTCTTCATGGTAGAACTCTACTTGCAAGAGATAGGTGTAGGTTTTTGGTGATAAGCTTTGATCTTTGTAATTGTAACTCTTTGGAGTTTACAAGGTTGATTATTGCATGTTTATCTCAAGCAAGTTGAAGAGAGTTTGTATTAGTTTTTATTGCAGGTTGTGAAGAAGATTTGTTGAAGTAAAAAGAAGCATCTCAAGCAAGGATTGGAATTATTGTAATCTTATTCTAAGATTAAATAATACATTGATTCTTGGTGGACTTTTTTCCCGAAAGGGTTTCTCCATGGTATATGTTGTGTATCTTCTAATATTTTGTCTCATTCTTCTACAACTTTCTGTCTTAATGATAAAATAAATTAATCAGATAATCACCCACAAAGAATCTGTAACAAAGAATACATATTTATATCAGCAATCATAAAGTTTTACAAAGTATTAAGCTACATAAATACCTCAATTTTCAACATTTGGTTTTAGAGCAGAGGTTGGGTAGAGTATTGGGACACCTTTCTCTTAAAAGATTGAAGGTTTTTTGGCTGTAGTGGGAGCTTTTATTATTTTTGTTATTGCTGATTTTGGAAAATAAGTTTGTTACAATGAATTCTCTTTTAGATATTGAAGGTTCAATGGATCTAATTATGAGATGTGGAAATTAAAAATGGAGGATCTCCTTGAAGAGAGAGATCAATGGTTAGTTGTTGGTAATGAGACAAAGTCACCTACAACGATGTTAGATGAGGATTGGGCTAAGCTTGATAAGAAGGCAAGAGGGACCATAAGATTATGTCTTGTTGATGCTATTCACTTGAATGTTTTAGAAGAAACTTCTATATATAAGTTGTGGAAGAGAATAGGTGATATTTATCAAACTAAAAGTCTTACTAATAAGTTGTATATGAAAAGACAATTGTATTCTTTAAAGATGAAAGATGGTGATTTTGTTGCAAATCATTTGAATGCTTTTAATTTTATTCTAAGTCAATTAGCATCTATAGATGTAAAGCTAGAAGATGAAGATAAATGCATTTTGTTACTTTGTTCTTTACCATAATCTTGGTAAAATCTAATTGTTGCTATCAATGGTAGTGGTGTAGATCCGAAGATGGACAATATAATTCCTACTCTCCTATCAGAGGAGATGACGAGGAAGTCTAAAATGGAAATTCAAGATGCCTTGTTTGTAAAAGGTAGGCCTAAGAAAAAGGAACTTGAGGGAGACAAGGAAGGGAAGGGTAAGTCAGAAGGACGGAGAAAGGTAAAGTGTTAGAACTGTGGTAAATTGGGACATGTGAAGAAGGATTGTAAGAACAAGAAAGAGAGTTTTGATTCTTCTACAGAGGAATCCTCGAATGAAAGTAATGATACATTAATTGGTTATTTCAGCTAATATTGTTTGTGATAACTCTTTGCTTCATGTTTCAGAGTGATCTTCATGGAGAGGATGGTAGTCACGATGTCATGTGTGACTTGATACCATGGTTCAGTGGAAGTTTTTGGTAGTGACATGGATGCATCATCGGTAAGGTTATCCTCATGTGATTGGGGATATGGTTTTTTCTTGGTTTAGAGTGGTTGCTATTATGTCATGGTTTACTCTTGATTCTAGATTAGAGTTTGGCATATTACATGTTCTCTTGAGACTAGGATGTATGTTATGGTGCATGTGATCTCCTAGGAGGATATGGTTAGATCATGGATGCCATGTTTATGTTCAAGATTGGAGCTTTGACATTGATCTTGTGTAGTTCTCTTATGTATTGGGTACATTAATCATTTGCTTGATTACTTCATGATAGTGATATGTTGCATTTGGAGTTTGACATGGATTAATGGTTGGTTATAAGTCCTCATGGATACTTGGAGAAATAGGTGAGGCTTGAGTTCTCTTATGGTAAGAGATATATGTTGGAATGGTTACTTGTAAGAAAAGTTATTTTCAACAGTAAAGACTGAGAAGCCTACACCTTGGTTGAACGTGAGTTCAACACACTCGGTGGTTTCACATGCCTCCAAAGAGGCAATTTGGATATAGAGACTTGGGAAAGGTATTGGTTTTAATTTCAAGTAAGTTAAACTTGAATGTGATAGTAAGAGTGCTATGTGTTTAGCCAAAAATCCTATGTATCATTCTCATACTAAGAATGTTGTGCGAGAAATGGTTGAGAGTGGGAAGGTATTAATTGAGAAAGTTGTCACTTTAATTAATGTTACAAATTATCTTATGAAACCAATTCCTACATATAAGTTCTCTTGGTTTTAATCATTTGCTTGGAGCTTCATGATTATGCAGGTTGCATTTGAAGTTGACATGGATTGATTAGTTGGTGTAGGAAGGCCATTGGCCTTGATTCCTGTACTTGATTTATAATATTTTTTCCTTGTTTAGAATAATTGCAATGTATAATGTCGTGGGAGAATGTTGGAAATAGGATGCCATTTAATTGCAATCCTAAACATTATTTATTTCATGTATCTCCTAAGTCCTTGGAAAGTGTTTTCAAACACTAGGATTAGAAAGAGATTAATTTTGAATGAAATAATCATGCTAATTGACATTTGTAATTAATTCTAAATGATAGGAGCATGTGAGGGCATCCAAGATGAGTTCCTAAATAATAGGAGCACATGGGGCACCCACATGGAAGGTGGAACCCACCTTGAGTTAAGTTAACTATTTGGAGTAAAAGATAACACTTTTGTAATGTATGTAAAGATCCTAGAAGTTAGGAATTGATGTTTACATGCATGAAGTTCAGTTCAATTCAGTTTTAGTTCAATTCATTAGTTCAATTCAATTTAGTTTAGTTCAGTATCAGTTCAATTCAGTTTAGTTTAGTTCAATTCAATTTAGTTTAGTTTAGTTCAGTTATGGTTCAATTATCCTCAGTTGCATGTATTTAGTTTCAGTTGAATGCTAGTTGACTTAGTTAACTTGGAATGCATGACTAATGACTTGAGTTGCATGACAAATAATAGGTGACTACTTTCAGTTAATAGGGGATGATCATTCTTGCATGAATGGTGGAGAGATATGTTTTAGTTAACAGAGAATGACTTGGACCCACCTTGGGTGCCCAAGTTGGCTTCTTGGAGTTAACACTTTTGCATGTTAAGATATTTCAGAAGGCTGAGTTAAGTGGGCCCATTCTTGGGCACCAACTTTGAGGATAAGCTTTGAAGATATCTTTGGAATAAAGGTTGAGTTATGAATTCAGTTTGGGATGCTCAAATGGATGCAGGAGTTGATTTGACATTGTTCTTCACTATAGAATTCTACTTGCAAGAGATAGGCATAGGTTTTTGGTGATAAGTTTTGATCTTTGTAATTGAAACTCTTTGGAGTTTACAAGGTTGATTATTTCCTATTTATCTCAAGCAAGTTGAAGAGAGTTTTTATCATTTTTTACTGTAGGTTGTGAAGAAGATTTGTTGAAGGAAAAAAAGCATCTCAAGCAAGGATTGGAATTATTGTAATCTTACTCTGAGATTAAACAATACATTGATTCTTGGTGGAGTTTTTTCCTGAAAGGGTTTCTCCATGGTATATGTTGTGTATCTTTTAATATTTCGTCTAATTCTTCTACAACCTTTTGTCTTCATTCTACAAATGATAAAATGAATTAATCATATAATCACCCACAAAGAATCTGTAACAAAGAATACATATTTAGATCAGCAATCATAAATTTTTACAAAGTATTAAGCTACATAAACACCTCAATTTTCAACATTGACAACCAGTTTGTCATGATAACATTTCTTGCCTCCATCTTCCTCTTTCAACTTGTATACCCAACAATTCTTTAAGGGTCTTCGATTAGGCGAAATCTGCACTAAATCCCAAGTGTTATTAGCATGCAACAAATTCATTTCATATTGCATCACCTTCTTCCATTGCACACAATCAATTGCTTTGCAAGCATCTTTGTAAGTAACTAGTTCAGTTTGATCAAAAATCAAAAGTTCGAGCTCTGCCTCCTCTGAATACAATAATTCATAATCTAAGAATTTAGGATGCCTCCTCTCTAGAGTAGACCTCCTTAAATGAGAACCCTCCTGTTGCAAATTTAAGTCTTCCAAACTCATTCTCTATAAATGATTTTGAATATTTTCTATCTCATTTTGCAAATTACCTCTGTTATGAACATTTTCTTCAAGACTCTGCCTTTGTATATCTCCAAGTTGCACAGTCCCCTACACCTACACATTTCCTTGTGTTTGTGCAAAGTCTCCAATGTTCTACCCCTACACACCAATCAGATGAGGCAACAAAAACTGAGAATTACCATGTAAAGGATGCGTACATTCATTCCCAGAAGGCAATGATTCATTCCTAGAAGGAAACGATTCATTCCTAGAAGGTAGAGATTCATTCCTAGAAGGTTGTGTTTGAAATACATGGTTGCGTTTGAAGGATGCATAGAAGTTATTGCAGAGGATATGTAAGTTGTGATAGACGACACATGAGTGATTGAAGGCAGTGATTCTTTCCTAAAAGTAGTCATTAAAACCTCCAAAGGAAAAGAGTGTAGTTGTAGACCAATGGAAAGAGGTTGTTGCATTCCAATTGAGGATGATATAGGGACATTTGCAGGTACTGGGAAAGATTGAAGAGGGGCGCTAAAACTCTGAGGCTAAACAAAAATAGTTGTAGGTTGAAAGCTAATAGTTGGAACAATGCCCTGCCTCTTAGCCACATCAGTTCCATTATCATACAAATCAACTAATATATAATCATTTGAAGATGTGTTTCCTTTATGCAAACCTGGGAAGATTTTTTCATTAAAGATGACATCCCGACTGTGAATAATGTTTTTGGTGACAGGATCCCACAGCCTAAATCCATACTAATCCTTGCCATACCCAACAAAAATACACTTCTACTATTTGGGTTCCAATTTCGTTTGCTTCTCCTTGGGAACAAGAGTGAATCCTTCACATCCAAACACCCGTAGATGACTATAAGAGATTTGTTTGCACAACCACCTTTCCTCTGGAATGTCAAAATTTAATTGAGATGAAGGAGCTCAATTAATGAGATAAATCATTATGTTGCAAGCTTTAGCCCAAAACTCTTTTCCCAATCTAGCATTGGAAAGCATACATCATGCTTTTTCCATTTGAAATCATTCTATTTAACCTCTCTACAACCTCATTTTCTTGAGGTGTAAAAGGAACAACTAATTCTTCAAATACCATTTTTTGTACAAAAATTATCAAACTCTACTAAGCAAAATTCACCACCATTATCCATTTGTAAACATTTGATATTATGCCCACTCTAATTTTCAACTAAAGCTTTAAATTTTTTGAATTTACTAAAGACTTCAGATTTCCTATTGAGCATAAAAATCTAGACCCTCCTAGTGCAATCATCAAAGAAAGTTACAAAATAGTTAACCCCTCCAAGAGAGGTTACCTCAGTCAATCCAAGGACATCCAAGTAAACAAGCTCCAAAGGTGAGGTATTCCTTTCATGACCCATCTTCAAAAAAATTGACCTACTTTTGCTTGCCATAAAGACAATGTTGGTAAAATTCTAAATCCACGAATTTCAACTCCGGTAATTGATCTCTTTTGATCATCACTTCAAGGCCTTTCCTGCTCATATGTCTGAGCCTTTGATGCCAAAGCTCGATTTTGCTATCCACCGCTGCCATAATAGCTCCCAATTGAGAGTCATTCTCAAATACATATAGACTGCCCATCTTATTTCCTTTGGAAATCAACAAGGCTCCCTTAGTTACTTTCCACGTATCTAAGGAGAAAAATGTATTACAACCTTGTGTAAAAAGTTGGCTAACAGAAATCAATTTTTTTTAAAGTTTTGGTACTTGTCTAACATCTTGTAAAAGCCATTTGCCTCCATTCTTGGATTACAACATAACATCACCTTTGCCAATGATCTCACATGATTTGTTATCCACCAAATAAACTTCTCCAAACTATCTTTCTTGATAGTTTGTGAAGGCCTTCGTACAAGAGGTGGCATGAAAGGAGGCACCAGAATCTAGAACCCACACATCTAAAATAGTTTCACATGTGGATAAAACCAACAAACTATCATCCTTGTCATAGGCAGTATTAGCCTCGTTGTCTTTTACCTTCTCTTGTGCCTTCTTGTAGGAATAACAATTTCTTTTAGTGTGGTCAACCTTACCACAAAACCAACAGTCACCAATTCTCCCTCTGGATTTTGAACTTTTAACAGATTTTGATCTTCTTCTATTATTATCTTTGCCTCTATTTTGAGGCCTTCCTCTACTAACAAAATTTAGGGCTTCACTGGAAGAATTTTCTTGGTTCTTTCTTCGCATATCTTCGCTAAGAATTGTAGCTGCTACATCGTCAAAATTCAATTTATTTTTGGCTGCCACTGAAGTGCTTACATCCATTACAACTCCTTCCCAACTATTAGATAACAAACACAGTAATAATATTACCTTAATCTCATCATCCAGGCTAATACACACTGAAACTAATTGGGTAACCAATGTGTTAAACTCATTAAGATGGTTGGACACAATTCCACCATCTTTCATTTTTAGGTTATATAACTTATTCATAATAAATACCTTATTAGATGTTGAAGCCATCTCATACATCGAGGAAAGTTTTTCCCACAATTTTTTCGAAGTCTTCTATGTTGAAACATTAAACAACACGTTACTGGAAAGCGAGAGGAAAATCATAGCTCTTGCCTTCTTATCCAGCTTCTCCCACTCTTCATCTGACATCGAACTTGGCTTCTTTGCTTTCCCTTCAAGCGCGAGTGAGAGGTCCTACTTTATCACCAATGACTCCATTTGCATCTTTCACAGACCGAAATTATGAGTCGAGAATTTCTCTATCTTCGCTTCCTCCATAACTTAGGAAATTCTACACAAATTTCCCAACCAACTATACCACCTAGCTCTGATACCAATTGTAAATGAAAGAAGAGTGATACAAAGGTGCATCAAACAGAGCAATATCAGATAAGAAATACAAAAAAAGACAAGACACAAAAATTATCGTGGTTCACCAAAATAATGGCTACATCCACACTGAGTAGAGGAATATTATTATTATCAACTATTTTACAATAGATACAACAACACATATATAATATCTTATCCCACACCACACAAATATGTGAAGAGTCAACAATTGGAGGGAAATCATATGGAGTTTGTTGGGCTTCAGTTCTAACAAATATACCATGGTGATGAATTGTTGGCAGTGAATTGTATACGTGATGAATATGCCACAATGATGAATTGCTAGGAGTGAATTATTGACGATGACTTGCTGACATGAATTTTTGACGATGAATTGTTGACATGAATTGTTGACGGTGAATTTTCCTATATCCTTAAAAACATATAATGCTTTTTTAATATTTTTTTGCTTTATTTATTTAAACTTTAAAAAAAAATTAACCTTCATGCTTTATTTTATAATAGTAAAAAAGTATTGTTATTTTTGAAATTAAGGAGCAAAATGTTCAATGTTATGTTTTGGAATGTTTGAACACTTAAATAATTAATAAAAGTATTCATTCAAAATTTATGAAAAATTTATTACTTATTACACAACTTGAACTAACTTTCCAATAAAGATTTTTGAAAAATATTTAATGAAATTAAAAAAGGGGGAGGGATCACACTCAACACTCTATTATATTCCATTATAAAAAAATAGGTGTCTCAATGTTCTCTCACTACTTGAACCACTTAATTTTTACCATTTTATAAAAAAATAATCATTTAGAAATTAGATTTGAAATGCTACAACTCATATTCATAAATCATCTATGAATTTTGAGCATAGTCATCTTGAATGTTTGTTGAAGTTTAGATTTTGATGTAACTTTCAAGCGAAAATTGTCACTCAAGGGCTTCTTTTTGACCCCCATCTTTGTGCATTTACTTGAAAAGTAATGTTGATTTTTTTATTTTACATGAACATTAGTGATATTGTTATCTCGCATGCAATTCAAAGTGGGTGTAAAATGTAAATGTGAAAACTTTCCCATGCCCTTTTCTCTAATATTTGTGGCCCATGACAACTAGGATGTCTTTTATGCCTTTGCTACTGTGTAAGATGATCAATTTCTCATGGAAGTTAGCAAATGATGTTACCCAACCTTGATACCATCATCATTAATCTCCAAAAATTAAACTAAATTCTTAAATATTCCATTCACCACCTTGGTTTAGGTATGCAAAAACACTTATAGATCTAAACCCCAAAGTTTCAAATTAAAAAAATTAAATTCAAATTCATCCATCTTTCAATTGTGATGAGATGATTAAAATGTGAATTGTCAAAATTGTATGTTAGGGTGGTGTATTTAAGACTGACCTTAGTGGAAAGGAATAATTTTGTACCAAATTTTGAGAGAATAATCTATTGGTTATACTTTGATTTTGACCAAAAGTTTACATCAAAATTGCATCATCATACATACCTTTTTGTTATTCTCAACTTTGGTTCATTATCATCGAATCAATCCATCAAGGGGTTTGACTAAGGAAAACATGACCTCTACAATTCAATAAATTCCCTGAAGGTATTTTTAAATACCATGTGTTCCTTACCAAATTTAGAAATTCGATAGCAAGGCAAAAACTTTTCAAACAACAAAATATTCTAGATCAAATTCGTGAGTTTGAGGTTCAAATATGTCCACATGGCTTGGGTTTGCATTCATGAATGTGAGCCTAAAAAGTCTACAATCAGATTTCTAAATCAATGATAGGTTTAAAAATTATGATACCATAATAAATAGATTCATAACATTTAGAAAATAACATGTATGTGAATATAAGAACTAATTACATCTACATTTAATAAATTTTATTGTAATATTTTATTTTTTCATTTAATTGTTTAAATTTCACATTTATTTTTTAATATTTTCCAATATCAATTTCAATTCATTTATAGAAATCCATTTGTTTCCAATACCAATCCCAATTCATTTACTTATGTTAATTGTTTGCTAAATAAATGCATATATTTAACTAGCTTAAGTAGTTTTATATGAAGATTAACTTTTCCCTTATAATTATATATTACGATTTATCACCTCATTCTATTTAGCTGTCAAGCATTATCAAAAATTGTCCCTCAAACTCAATTTATTAAAAAAACACATTTAAAAATTAAAAAATTTGAAAAAAAAAAAAAATCATTTGACCTTTTTCCCTATCTTTGTTGACTTGGTTTACTTCGTGTAGGAAACGGAACGCTGATTAACATGTTATGTATACTGGCAGACCCCTCTTTTCCTGATGCGCCATTCCTTCATTTCTCTCCCATTACATATTCTTTATTTGTTTTTTTTCCCTTTCTAAGTAAGTACGTTGGCACTTATTTAATAACGCTGATTATTTTTCCAAGCATTGTTGTAGATGAAAAAAATCAGTAGCTAGAATGGACAGATTTTCCGCTGTGCTCTGCCTGTTTATTGTGATGATATATTGCCCTGTCACGGCCACCTGCTATGTTTCATGCTTGTCAGATGAAAGAGACACTCTTCTGGCTTTCAAGAATGAGTATTATATGGATTTAGTTGCAGCCAAGAAGGATTATATGATTCCAGAGTTATTGGAGTATTATATGGATGCAGTCAAGGTATTGGAGTCATGGACGGGGTTTAATTGCTGCCACTGGCATGGTGTTCAATGCAATCAACATTCCTCCCATGTTTTTCAACTCCGTTTCTCCAATAAAGGTTTTCTATATATCAAGAAACCACTTGTTCCAGTTGTGTTTCAATTGAAATATATGGAGTATTTGGACTTAAGCTGGAATTATTTCACTGGAATTCTACCCAGAGGTACTAATAAACTGCACTATTTTTTCCCTAAATAATATCCTCTGTTGTTTTAGTCAATAATTATTTTATTTTTATTGATTATAATTTATTTTTAAAACTAATAAGAAGTTTTTGATATGCAGAAATTTTTGGCCTTCAAAAATTAAAACACCTGGATCTCAGTCACAACTTGTTTGAAGGTGAAATTCCTGTGGATTTTGGCTCCTTAGATACCTTGACTTACATCAACTTGGACATGAACAAATTCCAAGGTAGAATTCCGTGGCAGCTTGGTAATCTCTCTCACCTGCAGTTTTTAAGTGTTTCTACCATCCAAAAATTCTCCTCACTAGCATACATGCAATCAAGCACAGAATTGTATAGCTCCAATTTAAGGTGGACAGAGAAGCTGGGAGAGTTAAAATATTTGTCTCTTGGAGGTGTGGTGCTGAATATGACAAGTCTAGAACTGGGAACAGCCCTTTCTCATCTCCATCATCTCCATTTCTTGGACCTTGCGCTTTGCCATTTGTCTGGACACATCCCAAATGCTATCCAAAACCTCACCTCCCTCTCCCATCTTATTTTAGATTTGAATGAATTCAGTTCTAGAGTGCCTTCATGGTTGGGAAATATGCCTTATTTGCAAGAGCTTAGTTTGTCTTACAACACAAAATTAAGTGGAAATATAGGTCATATATTATGTGGCAAATGGCCACAACTAACCATATTTGATCTATCACAAACCAACATAACAGGGAGTATTCCATCTTGTATTGGAAATATTTCCTCCCTCATCCATCTTGATATAGGAAAGCTAGAGATAGGTATTGTTGTTAAGGGAAAGATGGAAGGAATCATTCCTTCTTCCCTTGGCAACATATCTACTCTTCAATGGCTGAATCTTCATGGAAACTCATTGAGTGGAGAGATTCCGCCCTCATTCGGGCCGCATTCATCTTTGATTTATATGGACCTCTCCTCCAATAAAATTTGTGGCCAAATACCTTCCTCACTGGGTAATGTTTTATCCTTGGAGACCTTAATGCTTGGAGACAATCAACTAAACGGTACCATTCCTACTTCTATTGGACTTCTCCCTCATGTGAAATTGATGGACCTTTCTTTCAACAACCTACAATTTTCTCTTGATGCTTTCAAAAGTACTAGTAGCCTTCTTTACGTCGACCTCTCTTATAATGAATTGATTGCCCAAGTTGATTCAAAATGGATACCTCCATTTTCCTTATTTGATTTGAGTTTGGCTTCATGTAATATTGAAGGTATCTTGCCTCCATTCCTTTCAACACAATATGACTTAGATACTTTGGATCTCTCTAATAACAATATCTTTGGAAATATTCCACTTTGGCTAGGAGACTTAACCAATCTAAATTATTTGAATCTATCATACAATAACTTGCAAGGTCAACTACCCTCCACTTTGAACATAAGCTCTTTTTTTAGATTAGATTTACATAAGAATCAATTGAATGGTTTCCTTCCAATTCCTTCAATAGCTTCTCCATATTTGGAACTATTGGATGTGTCACATAATAGATTTGCAGGAGCTATCCCAACACAAATTGGCAAACTTCTACCAAGCATTGGATTCTTGTCATTTGCAGCAAATGATCTAAGTGGTGGCATTCCTCCTTCTATTGGTCTTCTACAAACACTAGAAGTGTTGGATCTCTCAAAGAATAGATTATCTGGTAAAATACCACCAAGCTTGACTAATTGCTCTTCTTTGAAAAGATTGAACATGGGAAAGAATAATTTGATAGGAGAGATTCCAGCTCAAATAGGAATCCTAAGCTATCTTGAGGCACTACAACTCAATGGAAATATGCTTAAGGGAAACTTGCCATCAAGTCTTCAAAATTGTTTCAGGCTGCAAATTTTAGATGTGGGTCATAATTTATTAGTGGGCAATATACCCCTTTGGCTATCACACTTCTCTGAGTTGATGATACTTGTTTTGAGGTCAAATAAACTCCAAGGGCACATTCCAAATCAATTAAGCAATCTTTCCAAATTGCATGTGTTAGATATTTCACATAATAATTTGATTGGTTCTATTCCATCAGATCTGGGAAATTTGGCAGCTATGGTTGATCCACATCCACAAGTCAAAAGTGCAAATGCAAGTGAGCATTCCTATTATTACAAAGAAGAGATTCAAGTGACCAACAAAGGATCAGAATTGATTTATTATGATTCTATTTTGTTACTTATAACTTGCATTGACTTATCTGCAAATCAACTATTGCATGGCATTCCTTCAGAAATTGGAAACCTTCAAGGTCTCCACACCTTGAACTTATCAAGGAATAGTCTTACAGGAGAGATTCCAATCACTTTTGGAATGTTAGAGCAATTAGAGTCTTTGGATCTATCAAATAATAAGTTGTACGGAAATATTCCAAATGAAATGCTAAAACTTTCCAGTATGAGTACTTTTATTGTATCTAACAATATGCTTTGTGGAAGAATCCCGATAGGTGGTCAATTTGCAACATTCAACCTTACATTTTTCTCTAAAAACCTGGGCCTTTGTGGATTTCCACTTGATAATAAAACATGCAAATGTGGGGAGAAGTCAAATATTGACATGGTAAATCTTCCAGAAGAAGAGATAGAGGAGGAAGTAGAAATTCCATGGCATTGGTATGTAGAGTGGATGGCAAGTTTTGCTACTGGATTTTGGGGAGTGTTTGGAATATTGATTGTCAAAAGGTATTGGAGAAGAAAATACATTCAAGTCTTAGATGAAGTTGCTATTAGTTTTTTAGATAGATTAAGAGGTATCAAGTAGGTCAATATAGTTTGACAAATGTAATTTCCATGTGGAAAGATGTATTTTTATTAGTATGTACTTTTATAAAGCATGTAGATCATACTTAATAGAACATATGTAATTAACTAATTAGCAATAAAATTTATTAATGCTTGAATATTGTAAATTTATGTAAGTCTTTATATTATTGTTTGAAAGGGTATTTAATTTATTAACTTTATTATCGATAAAATTAATATATAATAAATATGATCATTTTTATAATTATTTTTAAAATTTATATTTTATACAATGTATGATATATTTTGTTGAGTTATGTATATTTTATTTGATTTGTCTTCTAAAGGATAAGATTATAATATGTTGGAAAATAAATGGTGATTGTGTTCTTTATTAATATATGTTATATGCAAGTTAGTTATGCATTTGTTGGATACAATTTTTTATGGTTAGTCAATTAAAATTGAGAATAAAATAATATTGATCAAATTTGCTGAAATTCATAATTGTCTATGTTTTGTAATTATAATTAATCCATTAACCTTCATTATAATTGGATGTTATGAATAATCATGAGTTGATCAAATTTTCCAGATTATACGACATATATTAGTCTTCAATTGGATTACCAACTACCAAATATCATATGTGAAAGGCACACTGTGAAATTATACAATATCTTAAATTAAATTACTAATCATCATGTGAAATTCATATTACTCTTTCTATTTTGATAAATTGAGTTTAGTTTGTGATACTCCAAGTTTACAAGTGACCTTGGGTAAAACTAAAGTCATGATTTTCAACACAACTAAGAATGAAGCACATGTATTTAATCATATCTACAAATAAAATTTAGCTAAAGTAGTTTCTTGTTATACTTATATTGGTGTGTGTTTCATTGGATCTCATTCAAATTATGTAAGGCTTGTGTTGCACTTAAAACTTGAAATATAGTGTTTCCAACTCTAGTTTAGGATGCAAAAACAAAATTGCATGTTTACCAAAATTTAATTGCCACCAACAATCTTATATATTTGTGATATTTTGGGACCTAGACTTTGGAGTATTAATTGGGCTAGCATTGATAGGGTTTTTATTTCCATGTTATCCAAAAAAATAGTTGGAAAAGTGGTTAATTCCATTTAAAATTATTTTTGTTGACTCTAGCATTCATCCTCTTCATATTTTAATCATTTTTCATGAAGTGATGTTTCTTTAGAGACTAAGATGCATGATAGATACAATAATTGAGAATTATAGATATGCATTCAAGGATTTTCAATCATCTATGAAGTTATATGATCAAGAGATCAAGAACACTTGGTATATCCAATGTATTGGTTTCCTACATGGAATTGCTATTGATATCAATCATCTTCCTCATAATACCTTCTTTATGAATGCCCCCATATATTGAAAATAGATATTCATATTGGTATTACAAAATTCTATTGGGAATGATAACTATAATCCACAATATTGGACAATGCACTCACAACCTAGTCCAAGGGATGTATGCCAACTTGGGTAATTAAGAAAAAATATGATTACACCACAGTATCTAAGAGACTAACTAGCAAGAGTGAGCATAAAATCTACACTTTAGGATTTGTAATACCTAGGAGCTCGTGTTCATGAAGGTTTAAATAGAATAATTAAAAAATAAAAATAACATGCACAAAAAAATATATTCTTCTTTAATTTTTTATTTGGTTGTGTTTTATATTTTGTCGTGCAAGCATGAATTAATATTAAACCATTTTATCCTCATGTTCCTTCAAAATGAATTCATCTTGTAAGGTTGTTAATTTACATTGAATTTGGGGATAAAGGTTCCATAAATTGGTGCTTGTTGTAAATTAAAATGTTGCACAAAATCTCATGCCTAGGTTGGAGGAGGTCATTTATGGCATCTTGTAACTCCTCTTTGGATTTAAAATTTGCATCAAAATGAAAAATAAAAGGATCTAGATGCCTGGAGGTGGAAGTAGTGGGATGAGATGGTGAAAGGCAATTTTTAGAAAAGAAATTGAATTTATTGCCTAGCAAATGGAAGAGGGGAGTAATGGGAGAATATAATGCCTAAAAAAATAGAGAGTGAGATTGAATGTGGTAGGTTCTAGAAGATATTGGCAATGCCCAGATTTAGGAAGAAAGAAAGGAAGGTAAAATGAAGAAAATGATAGAGAAATGAGGTGAAAAATTAGAGAAACCATGCCTTGGCATCCAAAAATGAAGAATTAGAGATTGGGAGATGTATTTGTTGCTGCCTGTAGCTGATTATGGATTTTTGGATAGGATTTGAAGTGGTTGTGAGGTCATCCATGCCTATATAAAAGTTTTGGCTATGACTAGTTTGCTCTCTGTAGCTTGTTGCAAACTATGCAAGTTTTAATAATCAAAAATTAGATTTTTCTTTAAATTATTGTAACTTCATGTGATTTTTAATCCTTGGGATTGTTCTTTCCATACTCTCAATTCATAGTTTAAAACAAAATTCCTTGGTTGAGTGTTTTGGGCATGATTGCAACTGTTTTGATGTTACTTTTAGCTAGTTGTTGGATGTGGAAATTTACGAGTTTTCTGAGTTTTTAGCCATGAAATTTGAGGGGTATTGTTGGGATAAAATTGATGATCTACTTACATTCTTGTAGATGAATATGGGGGATTTCATTATCCAAGTTTTCATTAAGAAAGGAATTCATTAAATGGTTGAAAATAATTTTCAAAGGAAGGTCTATCATGAGTTGAGTGCAGATTTAGAGTTGTATGAATTTTTTGTGGAGTTTTAATATCCATCTCTTTTTATTGGAGTATTGGTATTCTTCTTGCATCAAATGGTATCAGAGCCAATGTTCCTAAGTGTGCAGATAGAGAACATAACATGAAGCAGTGTAGCACCAAGATTTGTGAGTGTAGTTTGTGAGTCTATTATTGTTCTCCAACAAAGGTTAAGGTTGGGTAGAAGGTGCACAGAGAGAGGGGTATCTTCTAAAAACTGGGTAGAGGATAATTTTTTAATGCGAGTGATTTTGCTGCAGATAATCAAGTGTGAAGATGAATTTGAAAAAGAGAATGAAGATTGTTTTGAAGAGACCAGTTGTGTGGATAGCTATTAAGTAGTACCTAAGAAATAAAATTTATGAGATGATAGTAGACATCCATTTGAGATTTGATAGAATAGAGGCTATGCACAATAGAGTTGTTACCAATGTGAGTGATTGTAATAAATAATGTTATGTAGATGGCATGGTGAAGGAGAGAAATATAGTTGAAGAAATAAATAATAAAATTGTAGAGATTGAGGACGAGAAAGAGGAGAATGTAGAAATGGTTGTGAGTCCTTTGGAGGCCAAGAAGGTATTAGACAATGCATTTGAGAGTGGAGAAAATTTGTGGAATACAAAACCTATAGTTGTTGTGGATGAAGAGAAAATAGTTGAGGAATTTTTTTATTTTTGTATGGATGTTGATTTTCTTGTGAGTGAAGTGAAATAGATGGAGGAGTGAAAGTGGGGCTCTTTAATGATCTTATCTTCAATTAGGAAATTTGTGAAGATGAATAATATCTCCTATTGAGAGAGGAGAAAAGACATATAGAAAATTTATAAAATGGAGAAGTGAGTGAGGAAATGAAAATGATAAATGATGAATCTTATATCTTATTCACTAACATTTCCTTGAATGTAGTTCTAAAAGAAAATGCAACAAAGTGTCAAGCATATGGCACTAAAGAAGAAGAGATCCGCATGCAAGAGGTTAATGAAAATAAAGAGTTCACAATTAAAATATGTTATTTTGGAGGCATAGAAGAGGAGGTTGCACTAGTTGGAAAATAATGGCTCACATTAACAAGAGTTGGAACAAAATTTGCAAAAATGAATGAAGAGGATGAAGGAAAAATAGGTGAGAAATTTGTACAAGTTAAGTTTATTGATTACCATGAATTTTTTAAAGCTAATTCATACATAGGTGATGAAGGTGATGAGATAGAGGGGGGGATGAATTATGGTATAGTCAAGAAAATTTCATGAGAGGGAGAAAGAGGAGGATGAAGGAATGGAGAGACAAAAAGGTACAGAGTAAGGTGAAAAGGAAGAAAGAGAAAGAGGATAAGGAAGAACGTTGGATGAAGAATAAGCATAGTATCTAAAAAAATTTATGATCCCAACCCATGAAACATTCATTCTTACCTAGAGTGTCTGATGCAGGAGCATTCGAGTGCATGGGCAATCCTACACACCAAAAATTTATAATTCAAGGAACTATATTCTTCCTTCATTACTAAATACCACCCAATAATTTATAATTCTTACTTAAATTATTATGTATTATAAGTAGAGGAAATGTATACATGTGGAATATGTTGATGTTGTGATCAATTCGTATGAGTTTCTGAAGGATCTCCAATAAATGTTAATGTTACCTATAGATTAATTCAATCCCATCGAGGCAATGAAAAAGATGGAGATGAAGGGAAAGAATAGCCAACCTCAAAATTTTAACCCTATGAAGGTGTGAACCTATGAGTTCAAGGTGAGGTATATATTTCTTTGAGTCACTATCATCTATGTCCACTAAGGAGGAAGGGTGAGTAGGATGAGAGGCCAAGCTAGTAGACCTTTCCATGAAGTGAACAATATTATCAATGAATATTTCATGTGTGTCTATATCTAATATTTGATACCCTTTGAAACCATCTAGACATCCAACAAATATGCAAGCCCTACCTTAAGGTTCCAAAGTCTTGTATTTCTTTAATGAAATGTATGCCCAAGTAGGGGAGCCAAAAACTCAAAATTTCACACAATCAATTTCCATCCACACCAAGATCTTCGAAAGTATACATACCTTCCAAGGCTTTATGGGAAACTTGGTTCTGAAATTTTGTAGCTTGATTAATGGCTTTAGCCCAATGTTTTGGAGCAAGAGAATGAGCACAAATCATGCAATTATCCATCTCCTTTATGTTCTTTTTCTTCATTTTAGAAACAAAATTCTATTGTGGTGTGTATGCAATTGAATTTTGAAGATAACTCCCTTCAAGAGTGAATAATTTCTTAAGATGATGGTTCATATATTCCCAACCATTACCAGTGTGAAGAATATTGACATACTTTATATATTTCTTCTTAGCATGAGCCTTGAAATCGGTTAAAGACCTTAGTATTCTAGGAAAGAAGGTAGAACTAAATATATATAGAATATTCATCAATGAAGGTGAGTATATGTTAGGCCTTACTAAAAGACAAGGTTTGAAAGGAACCCACTAGATCATCATTAACCAACTAAAGGACTAATAAACCCCTCCAATAATTTCCTTTATCAAAATTCTTCTTCGGATGTTTTCCCATAAAACAACCTAAACACATACCATCTAAAAAATTGATACAAGGAATTCCTATGACCATATTTTTTGGATTGAGCTACTAAAGATAGTATTCGTTAAGATGGAAAAACCACTCATGTCATAGCTTACTCATTGAGTCTAAATGAGTGAATAAATTTATGTAAGAATATTATAGAAAAGTGGGAGAATGCATATAATTGAAATTCATAGTCACCATTCCCCATTATGGCCAAGGAATCATTCTCAAGACCTCCAATCATCACTGAATCAAGAGAAAAATCAACTTTCGTTTCATTTCCAAGATGAGTGATTTGGTAGAGAGAAAGAATATTGCCACATAAGTTAGAAACACAAAGAACATTCTCAAATGATCCATCATCCATGTAAACAAACCTTTTCCTACAAATTATTCTTGAGTATCATCATCTATAATAATGTTGGCCCCATACAAGACTCCAATGAATAAGAATATTCTTGATCAGAGCCTATATGATGTGTTGCACCTGAGTCATGTATTCATTGTTGTGAATATTTTTCCATTGCAATTTCTTGTCCTTTCCCTTTCCTTGATTTGGAATAAGTGGAATGGGATCCTTCTTGTTGGTTTTTTTAACCGATTCCTAAAATTATCTAAATTATGGCAACATGTAATGATCAAGAACACTAGGAGGTTGGCCAACAAAAAAGGAATTAAACTCCTTTTGCAATTTAGGCTCTGCAAGTCTAGGTGGGTATCCCTATTAGCAATATCACCAAATGAAAATAAATTTTAACATGATGTTGACTTAGTAGATTAACTCTCACATATTATGAAAATGGTTTGTAGAATAAATTATAGAGACTAGCTAAATTCCTTGTATATCCTTAGATCGAAGTATGAGTTCACAAAATAATTAACAATAAATTATGTAATTGTTAAAACTTGTAGTTTTAAAGATTTATCATGAACTTTGAAATGATTTAATCTATCAATATTGGTTCCTATCCTTAGCTACATAGTCAAATAGTCATGCAAACTTCTCCTAACAATACCTCAACATATTTCAATGGATAATCAACATTATTGGTGTGCAATAAAATATCCTACTTATGGAACTCAATGTAATTATATTCAATAATCCCTATCCAACACAACACTCCCAGTATTTACTCTATTACTGGGTGATCCCACAATAATGGGTTACAATTTTTGGCCAAACTTGACATTAAAATTAGGATTTTTCACCAGATATTCACTTTCTTACACTTATAGCAGCTAAACCATTAAGAATTTGAAGATGAATCAAACTAGTTATTTGTTAGATCTTTTGTATAGATTCTAATTACATTTTTTAAAAAAAATTAAAAAATAAATTGTGAATCATTTTATGTAATTTTTAATAACTTATTTTTTCTAGTAATCATCATTTTTTAAAAGTGATGTTTACTTCGGACAGTATAACTTTTTTTATAGACATGATGCAATTCTAATTTTTAAAATACAAAAATTTCACACCAATATCTGGGCATGAATTTTTTTTCTTAACTTTTTGTTGCATAATTTTTTTTAATTAATTTTCCAAGTCAGAGTAATTATAATTTAGACAAAGGTGTACTTCGGCCTGCATAAATTTTTTTGTATTCATTTGAATTAACTTATTCCTTTTTTGTTGGAATAAGGACAACAATACCTAGTGCACATGTATTTTTTATAAAAAAATTAATCTATTTTTCTATTTTTTCATATGTGTGAAACAAAGAGCTTGATGTTCATTGAAAATCCTACATTCACAAGAAATACAAAATAAATATAATAATCAAACTAAACATATTTAAATTTATACTTTTTGGGAAGCTTATAATAAGGGCTACATTCTTACAAAACATAAATTTTAAATGAATTCATTTGATCACCCAAAAGGTAAATCAAAAGTGGTTTTTTATCAACATTTTGATAGGTGTAGAGGAGACTCAATTATAGGTATGGTTTAAATCTAACAAGGTTCTATCCAAGGGGGTTTGATCTAAGGGGGTTTGATCTAAGGGGGTTTTATCAATCCCTCTTTAATTAAAATCATTTAAATGGAACCTTTAAAGTCTTAAATCATTATGTTTTCTAAAAATATGTGATTTCAAGAAAAAATCAAGATGTCCCAAAAAGTGTAACCCATTATTGTGGCAGTGTACTTGAATAAAAAATAATCCATAAAATACTCGACACATAAATTATAAAAATGAACTCAACAAACCTTGATTATTGTATTCATGAGAGTAATTTGTGTTACAAATTGGAGACAGATGTATTTGAAGCATGCTTTCATATAATTCAATTGAAAATAGAAATTTATAGTTTATGAGAACAAATTCCATTATAAAAAATATTCTCTTTCACAACTAACCAAACAAGTTGTTGAGGTTATTCAAAATTTGAACTTGAAACCTTAAGGTGCCACTAAAGCGAAAAATTTGAAATTGAATACCTGGAGCCACTCCAAAATGTTTTTCAAGACCAAAACTAACACTTGTTCTATCATCTATCTAATTAGGGTGTTGAAACTGAAACCATATGACCAACTCAATATACAATCTACACTTATTCAATATACTTTTCTAGCTAGGAAGCAATTTTTTTCTCTGCACAAGCCATTGGAATGCCAACACCTTTACAATTATGTCCATGTGTTTAATATATTTATCATCCAATATTGCTTTTAATATCCTTATTGAAACCATCAAGGCTAAATTCTAGCCCAATAAGCTCATCCATGTGTGTTGTTTAATAATGTTGAATCTAGATTCCCACTAGCACAAATAAATGAACACAAAGAAGGAATAGTTGTGCTAAACTCATGTAGTGCCTCAATGGCTTGATGATTCTAAGACTATCCAAAATCCTTGGCATGATTTTCTCTTCCATGTCTTCCAACACTTTTAACTTTCCTTTCAATTTTTGTTTAAGCCTTAACTGATAAGATGTAACTTCTCCAAGTAAACCAACCATATCATTTGTGCTAACAAGACCATTTGGGATGTTTGGGCCAAATCTGGTATATTTGTAAACTTGTTGTATTGATAACATTATGGGAGTCAACTTACATAAAGTACCCTTAAAACTTTCCTCATGATGCAAGTATTTGATGTTTACATTCTTCAAGTTATTGTACCCCTCATAGGTATCTTCTTGAGTCTGTTAATTATCTTGGATAATCTATACCCAATTAGGTCATTGACCATATCAATCATCTTTTTATTTCTATCTTCCTTTTCCTCCTTTGATTTTTCCTTAAGTTAATTTATTCTTAAGGAAAAAGTATCCCTTCCCTGAGTTGATGTATCTACTAAGCTTGGAGGAGTGGTGAAAATTGGTACATTAGCAAAATAAGGAGATGGTGGAAAGTATAGTACCTTATTGTATTCTTACATAAATCTTAAATTATTTTCCTATAGCTTATCAAAATCAACTTGCAATTTCCTTATGGAAGCTTCACTAAATAGAGCAGTGTTTACAAAAAGAGAAGCCTCTTGGGGAGAAGAGGTGTAAAATAACCTCTTGACTAGATCATGCTTCCAATTAGGTCCTTTATACTCCCTACCAATTGTGGCTTACTTGTTGTTGCGGCCATGACCCAAATAGATAAGTTATCATATTTGGTACTAAACCCAGAGCCAAAATATGCTTGTTCTTCTTGCTCCTTTGTAGCAAAGGCCTCTTCATCCTACTTCTTGATTGTATCCAATTCTATTACTAAGGAAATGTTCCATTTAGGTAGTAGAAGCAATCCACTATCTTGCACTATTTTCCTTCCCTCTTCTAGAGTGACATTAGTGAGGTTCTAAAGTCAACCTTCTACATAATTTATTTTGTTATCACCTCCATTTGTGTTAGATTTTATTTTCTTTTTCTCTATTCAACTTTCTTTAGAACTCCTCCGTTTACAAGATTAAAGTATCACATAGTCCTTGAACTCTTTGGAATTAACAAATTGGTCATCAAATATAAATTGAGTGCATGCAAACACTCTTATATAATTTATCTCATCTTCTTGACATCTAATATTTATAGCTAATATATCTTGGGGTATATCAAGTATTTGTATTATTTGAGGAGATGGCATAATTTGATTCATCTCTTATCCTACCAGATTCTACCCTATTTCCTCGAATTATACAATATTAGATGAATATATACAACTAATGGTTGCACAACCTTTCTCTTCTTAATAGGCCTCTCAACAATAGATGATATTAACTTTGCAAGTTCTTGTTCATATTGAGTTGTGATAAGCATTTTGGCCTTTTCTCTGGGATGATATATTTATGCTATTTTGTGTGGATCTTCTTCTTGATGTGGCCTCTTTTCATGCTTCCTTTTTGGTAAAACAAGAGGCTTAGATGAAAGGGTATCAATATTATCAATCATGACCCTAATCTTGGCAATAGGGTTATCAATTTCATGAAAAGATCTTGGATATCAGGGATCCTTCTTTTTTCTCTTCTCTTCCTCCTTTTATATTGCAACCCATTTTTATTTTTTGGTCCTCAACTCTTCTTCAGATAAGAAATTTTTGGTCACATCCTTTGCATAGAGTGCCTTATGGTAGAAATTTGATCTTTTGGCATTTATTTGAGTTTGATTGATGAAATTTTTAGGGTCACAATATCTTTTGATAGATAAGACCATTCTACATTCCTACAATATGGGATATAGTAATTCCAATCCCTCCTTTTTGGTGATGAAAAAAATAAAAAAACCTGACAGAAGTAGGAAAAAAAGGATTTTTTTTGTAATTTCTCAAATGATTTTTGTCAGACTCATTGAGATGTCAAATAATTTCTAAGTCTGCCATCCTCTTTGTCACATGCCTTGGCAGAATATCTGGCTTGACAAGAGACCCATTTACTCTTATCACTGTGTTTTTTGAGTGGAGATAACAATCTCTCCAATTATGTTGAATTCCCAACTTAGGCACCATATCTTTTGGTCTCAATAGGTCCATGATTTCCTTCGACAACCTATCTAATTTTGTGCCTAAATAACTCAATATTTTTCTCAAACAACACATAATTTGAATTTTAGAAATGCATATCACAAATATATTCCCAACACTACACTAGAAGTGGGAAGTTCTTTTCATCACATAACCTCAATTGCCAAGCCCTATCCTAAGTATTCTTCCCTCCATACCAAAAAAGATGGCATAATAAGGAATACCATTGGAAATGTACCGCCTTGTTACCTCATATTGCTACCAACTATTTATGAATACCCTCTACAATGAAAGTGGCAAAGTCAAACTCCCTATTCATGATTGTATTCTGAATGTTTGTAGCCATCATCATTATATGTATTGATATTTGGGTTCTAATATCAACACCCAAAACTTGACACATAGCATGGTATGTCTTCATGAAATAATCTAAAAAAATGTCAATATTAAAGAGATCCATCTCCAATGGAGAAAACCTTATAGGTCTTTTACCCAAACCCGTAAGCCTGTGAATTGAAAGCTTATTAATTTCATAATCGATTTTTTCATTTTGATATTCCTTGGCTAGGGAATTGAAATCAATTATAGGCTTATTGGTTGCTAAATTTAGGTTGAAGAAATTTGAAGTATAGTCATTGTCAATCCTTACTAATTCACCACCATTGCTAGCTAGGACAACCCTAGCATTAGCATTGTACCTATTTAGAACGATTCTAATGAAGTCCACATCCACAAAAATGTTTGGAATAATCAATTTACCCAAGTCAAGGTTCCAAACATTTGAAATAGGACTCTTTGAATGTCTTCTCTTGTACAAGTGCTCAAAGAGTGATCATCCATTAATAGAGATAATGACATCTCGACAATCCCTAGCACTATCTAACAATTTATATGATAGAATAATGACATCTCGACAATCCCTAGCACTATATGACCTCAAACTACATTTTAATTATTTTTCATTTTTTTTAAAGAATTTTAGCCCTCATAATTTTTGTGTGAGCATGCAATTAGCTACAAGTCACTATCAAGAGTTATTTAAGCAAACAAACTATAGAGGAAAATTATTAGGCCCTTTCATACATTTTAAACCTAAACTAAAGTTTCAAGCCTTACCCCTAAAAAATGGTGATTGTGACATTGAGTAAAATTCACATAAAACCTGCATAATGAGTACACCCAAAATCCAATAACAAAAATAAAAAATAACTTTGTCCAGAAAAGTCCCAAATTATGAAAGAATAAAGGTTTGTTGTGGAGGCCACAACACGTCTAAATCTTATCTAGTGGTGATTATTCAAATCGTGGAGAAACTCTCATGAAATAGTGGTCTAGGTCTCATTCAATTGTGTTTATTTAAATTAGAGAATCATTCAATGGTGATTATTCAAATCATGGATAAACTCTCATGAAATATGATCTTAGTCTCAATCAATGATGATTATTCAAATCATGAAGAAACTCTCATAAAATAATCGTCTAAATCTTATTAAATGATGATTTATCGAATCATAAAGAAACTTACAAAATAATGATCCAAATCTCATTAAACAATCACTATTCATATCATCAAATAACTCTGAGAAAATAATATTTTAAATCTCATTCAATAAAATAATAGTCTCATTCAATAATCATTATTGAAATGAGAAAGAAACTCTCACGAAATTTATATTGATTGTGAAGGTCTCCTTATGAAAGGCGAAGACTTTGACACAAGATTGTAAATATCATTTGAGTCGTGGGATAAAACATTAAATATGAAATCACAATAAAGGCAGAGGGTATGTTTACATCAGTCTTTTAACTTTTTTGGAATTCGAGTCCACTTCACTAATATGTTTATTGATTTGGGAGGCTGCCGATCCACCAATATGCCGAGTTTTATCGTTTAATACTTGCCATTTTTCTCATTTGTAATGAACTAATGTATAAAATGACGTGTAATATTTTTATATCAATTGATATATCGATATTCAAATTAATCGATATAAATTTAATGCAATTAATTAATTTTAATATATCAAATTTATATTGTTTTGGAATTTGGAAAGGTGTAAATTTTGTTTTAATTTATAACTTATTTTTTATAAAATGTATGTGTTTTTTTTAATAATAATTGATATTAAATATACAAATACATATTATCTATTTATTAGAAATATATATAAATTTAAATTAAGGAATATGTGAAAGTATATTATTTTGTGAAAATGGTGGAGCAAAGGAAGGTCTGCAAAGGTTGCAGAGAACAAGATTTTCAAGAGCATGGAGGAACCCAGTACAGGAGGCCCTATAACCAGAGACAAGGAGGCTGGCCACGAAATCCACCATGGAGTGCACTAAAGCAAGCATGGAAGGCTTCGACAAATAATGGAAAGTGTCCCAATAACCCTACGAATAATAGACTAGAACAATAGGGGTATGCTAAAAGGAACATATGGGGTTATGTGAATATGCATCTAACCGAACTAGTGGACTTCCAGAAAGTCAAAAATAAATTCTGGAGGCCAAAACAACATGGAGACTCGACCCCAGCAGACAAGGTAAATCCTTCATTCAAACATACCACAATTGTTTCTTTAACGGTAGATGGCAAAGCTTGGAATGAATTTGTGAGTTAGTTCAAGGAAAAAGCTTTCTTTATGAAATGGAGTGGCCCTTGGCCGACTTTTAGTAGGGTTAGAAAGTGGTGTAATGAGTAATGGGGAGAAACAACCATTCTAAAAACACTGCCCAACGCTTTCTACCTTGTTATTTGCCCAATTGCTTTAGACAAAGAATCGATCCTCAATAGTGGCCCTTTTTTGATGGGGGGAAAAGTTTTTTTTATAAAAGATTGGTCATCGAACTTCAACCCTAAAACAAAAACTATTTCGGAGGTACTGATCTGGGTTCGGCTGTACAACCTCCCTCATGAATACTGGGACTTAGAAACCCTAAAGTTGATTGGTGATAAATTAGGGTCTTTTATTAAAAAGCAAATGAAGCCATAGCAAATAACGACTACAATATGCATGCACGCATCTGCATCCTCTGGCAAGCAATCCACCCTCTCCCAACAATTGTGGAACTAAAAACAGGGGAAGGAATTAGGAAGTAGAAGATTGAAGTAGAGGAGATGGTTGAAATGTGTTCAACATGCAAAGGGGTAGGGCACCCTGTAGGTGAATGCAAGCGGTCAAAAAAAGGGAAAGGGTTGGAACGAAATGCTTTAACAGATCTACTTTTGATAAAGGAGGTTGCTTTCCAAGCTGAGGATAGTAGTTTTTTGGAGGCTATGTCGAGTAAATGGACCAAACTGGTGGGATGATTGGGGTTTGAGTAATTCAGAAATGTCCCTCAGTTTGTGGATTGACTCACAAGAAGAGGAAAAGCCTAAGGAGTTGAATGGGGTGGAGAAGTGGGTAATGTAGGGTCATTCACTATAGATTTAGAAGTGGTTCTTGTCTAGATAAGTACGGATGCATCATGAGAGAAAGATGGAAGTTTGGTGGAAATACCTGTCACTTTGGGTGAGAATAAATTGACAAAGC
Organism: Sequoia sempervirens; assembly: GCA_007258455.2. NCBI lineage: Eukaryota > Viridiplantae > Streptophyta > Pinopsida > Cupressales > Cupressaceae > Sequoia > Sequoia sempervirens. Next base: position 496,153,021 of record VDFB02281492.1, on the reverse strand, counting down.
AGAAAGTTGATTTTGGGGCGGAAGGCCCCAAGGAAGTAATGGATATAGATTTAATTGGATTATTTGGAAAGGAAGAAATAGCATCAAGAAAGCAAATAGAATTGGAAAAATCTAAAATTCAATATGCAATCCCTGAAGAAACTCCATTAGTCTGCCTAGTAAATTCGAGAAACGCTACTAGATCCCTCTTAGACAAATCGAGGGGGGAAAAACCAAGCGAAGAGGAGGTGGAAAGTTTGAATTCGCAAGAAGAATCACCTCGAGTTGAAAATAAAAAGGTGGATGAAAACATTGAAGGCGAGGAACCCATATTTAATATACAAATTTCTCCAATTAGAAATCTGGAGAGCTCTCTTGATGAAGCAAGAGAAGAGGAAAGCCTTTTTGAAGATCTGGAGTCAAAATACCAAACAGAGGATGAGGTAGGTGGCGGGGATGACCTGGGTTTAAATGCAGAAGTTGGAATTCTAGGAAAAAGATCCTTAGAGCAAACAATGGCAAAGCAAAGAAGAATAAAGGTAGGAGAAAAGAAGAAGTGAGGACCAAAGTCAATTTGGGTAAAGTTGGAGATTACGGGAAGCACAATAGGAGAAAAAAATTTGAGATTGGGAAAAGGCTATGCCTTTTCCTGGGGGCAATGAAGGTCTTTTCATGGAATGTCAGGGGTAGTAATTCCCCTGACAAGATTCATTTGATCAAGAGATGTCTTGATCAAACGAGACCAAACATAGTTTTGCTACAAGAGTTGAAGCTAAGTGGGGTTGAAGTTGATTCCTTCAAAAAGCGTTTTAGGTTTTGGAAGTGTCTTATTGTGGAAGTTGTGGGGGCCTCCTAAGGCCTAGGGATCCTTTACAAAGAAGAGGTGGTGGAGATACAGGTTCTTCGCTCAAAAAATTTATGGCAATGGGTAAATGTTATTTCTAAGCAATTGATCTCAAGCTTCTTTTTAATAAATGTTTATGGACCCATTAATATCCTTGAAATGAGAAGGGTATGGGGAGCTATTTCAAAGGTAATGGAAACAAATAGTGAGAGACTTTTCCTTTTGGGAGGTGACTTTAATGTAATTTTAAGGCCATCTGATAAAAGAGGGGGCCTAGGCTGGTTAAAACCAAAAATAGAAAGATTTCAGTGATTTTGTAACTAGAAATGGCCTCTTTGAAATTTAGTTTAAGTGTGGGGACTTCACCTGGACAAGCAGGAGAGCTGGATTTCTTAATATTGCAAAAAAATTGGATAGGTTTTTTATAGCGAGGAATTGGGAAGACTTCCAATGAACTTTTCAAGCATAAATCCTACCTCTAATAGGCTCAGATCATTATTCGATCAGTGTGAGAATCCAAGACGAAGTACTTGAATGTTGTCGTTTAAATTTGAAAAAATGTGGTTAAGGGAGAAGATATTTTTTGAGTTGGTGGCAGGATGGTGGTCAAATGCACCACCAAGACGGGGAAATAAAGCTTTCATTTTTTTCAAAAAACTGTAGTTTGTCAAGGAACAATTGAAAAAATAGAAAAGTATTTAAGAATATCTTTTCAAAAAAGCTTAGAGTGGACAAGGAATTGGGGGAGCTACACTCTAAAGTAATTGAAGTAGGTCTATCAAAGGAAGATTTTCAATTAGAAAAAGAATTGAATAAATAGTATGCAGAGATTTTGGCTAGAGAAGAGATTTTTTGGCGACAAAAATCAAGGGAAACGTGGCTTAAGTAGGGTGATCAAAACACAAAGTTTTTTCACAACGCTATTAAGGTTAGAAGATCCAACAATAAAATATTTTTGATTCAGGACAAACATGGAAATAGCCTCATGGAAAAGGAAGACATTTGCAAGGAAGGTGTGTGTTTCTTTTTTGAAGCCTTTTGAGGTAACTAGGTAGATTTTTCTTAGGAAAATGAAGTGTTGGATGTCATTCCATCGTGTGTTACAGAGGCTCAAAATACAACACTAACAAAGGCAGTTACTTTGGAAGAAGTTAAAACAACTCTTTTCAGTCTTGGAGGAGACAAAGCACCTGGTCCTGATGGTTTCTCGACACTATTTTTCTAGAAAATGTGGGAGATCTTGGCAAAGGACCTTTGGGAGGTGGTGGAGGAGTGAAGAGTTGGTGGTTTTGTGCTAAAATATTTCATTAACACTTTTATTGCTTTAGTCCATAAGAAAGAGGAAGTGTTGTCTTTTAATGATTTCAGACCCATTGCCCTTTGCAATACAGTCTATAAGGTTATATCAAAGGTTATGGAAAACAAGCTTAAAGGAATTTTGGACTTTGTGATTTCTCCTGAACAGAGCAGCTTCTCCCCAAATCAGTCCATCTATGAAGGAATTATCATAGCTAATGAAATAATACACTCCATAAGGAGAGCTCAAATTGAAAGAATGCTAGTAAAGTTGGACATCAAGAAGGCGTACGATGAAGTGAATAGAATTTTCCTCTTAAAGGTGCTTAGGAGGTTTGGATTCTCTGAGGCATGGGTCAATTGGGTGGTGAGTTGTATAGATACACCTCGATTCTTGATTTTAATCAATGGTAGCCTGCAAGGTTTTTTTGTCTCTAAGAAGGGAATAAGACAGGGGGACCCAATTTTACCGTTCCTATTCATAATAATTCTAGAAGCTTTGGGAAGGATAATAGCAAGAAAAAGGGAAGAAGGGATCTGGAAGGGTGTTCTTGTAATGTTCCCTTTCTAGTGGAAGCACTTAAACCCGAATCTTGCATTCAAAGTGTTTCTCAAAAAGACATTAGAAACATTAGAGGTCAATAAATTTTAGTAATAACATCTAATAAGATCAAAGATGATACAAATAATTCATTCTTGTCAAAGGGATTATTCCTTTCCTCCTTATTACTCATAATATATAAAACATCTTTCAAGATCCCATTGATGGAATTCTATTATACCTTTTAACATCATAGTGAATAAATAGAGTTGTTATTACTTATAAGGCTCAATATTTGCTACAAGCATCATTATTGGATAGTCGTAAATAATATATTATATATATATTATCTTATATATATTGTGTGTGTCCACCATCTAAGATGTATCTATGAGTTTAATATATATATATGTATGTATTTGAATATACACTTATAAATTGTTAATCATATCCTTCCAAATCTCTATTTACTTATCCATCCTAAGATATTCAAATATATTCATAAATTATAATGTGCTAAAATATGTTATGTGTACGTTATATTTTCAATCACCATAATAAATATATATCCAAATATATACTTGCCATTCAATTTCTCATTATATTTAACCATCAAAATATATTTAGATATATGCATAAATCACAACATACCTAAATATATTTATAAGCCTCAACTGAAATTTAAATTATTATATATGATATCTACTATTCTTACTTACTAACTTTTGTTCAACATATGACAATACTTACCTATGTTATTGATTTATCATTTATCTTCATCTATCTTCCATTGACTATCTTCTTCTTCTTCATACATTCTTCTATATCAATCTTCCTATTTCTTCTTCTCAAATATGAGTATATCATATTAATGTATCTGCTGCTATGCCTAGGGAAACTCCTACTTTTGTCCCTATTTGTTGTTTGTATCTCTATCTTTTTCCATTCCATCATAATACATTCTTATTCTTCCATTCGATGCCTTATGTCTAGAATATATTCTTGTATTCCTCCTTATTTATGGATGCATCTATAGTTTATATTGTAAGGAAAGCTAGATGCAGAAGCAACTCTCCTAACGTCAAAACCTCAAGGAAGAATGCAGAGATACCTTTTAAATTTACAATTACAGTCCAATTAAGATGCACATGAAAGAGATAACAGAAACAGAGTATTTGACACACACATATGAACACCAAATATATGTGGGAAAACCCTTACGAGAGAAAAACCCACCACACCAAGAGAAGTCACTTTCTATTATAGTAACAAAAATTACATATAAAGTTCTGACTTATCTTTCTGATGTCAAATTACAACAGCTTTCACAATGATCAAACTTGTACAGGAACCTTCAACTTACAATTTTTACAGAGTAGAAATCTCTCTGATAAAATCACACAACAATCCTTCAATTCATCCAACCATCTAATTGTCTAACCAGTCACAATCTGCAATCATAGAGTATAACCATGTTGCCCCTGTCTTTTGAGCTTCCTCTCAGAACTACCACAACGAACTGTCTTCCAACGGTTCCCATTTGGCTTCTCTGATTGGTCCACGAGACACCACGTAGGATGGTCTTCTTTCAGTCAAAGCAATCAACCTGTGTTGGCATGTCGGCGAGACACTAATCGTGTCTCCCCGATGCCACAAGACTCAATCATTGATGTCGCCAAGAGTCATTTCCATCGCCAAGAGGTTCCACTGAGCTTACAACTTGGATCGACCTCAGCATGCATATCGGTGAGACTATCGCTTTCGCCAGGACATCCCACTGAAGTCTCAAGTCATACCGAGCGCCAAATAATAGTTCACAAGACTTAGCACATTCGTAGAGAGTTCATACCGAGTTCTCAAGTCATATCGACAACAGACTTCTTCATCGCTGAGACACACGTCCATCGTTGAGACTTTACTCTGAAGGCTTTAAGTTACATCGAGCACCGAACGGTCGGCAAGACATTCGTCTTTCACCAAGAGGTTTCACCGAGCTCTCTTATGTTACTCCAAAGCCATACTACTATCGGAAAGACCCCACGAGTCGCCAAGACTTCATATCGATAGCCTTGAGCTACTCTGATGACTTCAGTTCTATCCTCATCGGCTTGACATTCCATTCTCACTGAGACTTCTCCCCGAGACCTTTGGGTTACCCCAAGTGAATATTGTCGGTAAGACTTCTTACCGAACACCCAAGACTTTCCCCAAAGGCTTCAACATAAAACACTGTTGGCGAGACTTTAGCTATCGCTGGGACTTCACCCCGAACTAAGCATTTCAGCCAAGGGTCTCCCCGATATATGATAGAATGGCCTATCGGCCAAAGATCTCCATGCGGTAAGAGGTCACACCGAACACAACATGTCACATCGAAGACTCCAATGTGTAACCATTCGACAAGAATTATGCAAGGTCACAGCTACTTGTACAAAACATAAGGCTACAAATTTGCTCGTCGGCCAGACATAGAATATGTCACACCGACTTGGCTCCAATAGAGGTTTAAGCTTGTGAGATTGAGACACATATTTCCAAGAATCTCCCACTTGACGAAGATCTCACAAGCACCTTTAGAGCACAACAAAACTTACTAAAAATCATGGGCACTAAGGCCCATTGAACTGGCACACCACCTGAATTTGTTTGTGCTCATTGGCTTCGTCAATGCATCTGCAACATTCTCCAGAGTATCAACTTATTCCAAACTGACCTTTCCATCCTCCACCATATCTCGTACAAAGTGGTACTGTACATCTATATGTTTTGTCTTGGCATGGAAAGTAGGATTCTTTGCTAGACAAATTGCACTCTGACTGTCACAAAAAATAGTTATTTTCCCTTCATCAAAACCAATTTTAGAACAAAAATGCTTTAACCAAACTGCTTCTTTACAAGCATGAGTAGTTGCCATGTATTCAGCCTCTGAAGTGGACAAAGCGACTAGAGCCTGTCGCTTACTCATCCAACTCATTGCACCACCATTCAACATGAAAATGTATCCATTGGTGGACCTCCTGCTGTTAATGCCCCCTACCCAATCAGAATCCACATAGCCTCGAATACTGAGAGTCCTCTGTGATTCAACCAGGTTCCCTTGGTAACACAAAGCAAAATCTGAAGTGCCCTTCAAATATCTGAAAACTCTCTTTACAACATCCTAATGTGTCCTTCCAGGATTAGCCATAAATCGACTAAGAACTCCCACTGCTTGGGCAATGTTTGGCCTTGTACATACCATTGCATACATAAGACTGCCAACCACACTAGCATAGGGTACACTGGTCATGTCCTCCATCTTAGTAGGAGATTTTGGACAATCTTCAACAGATAGCTTCATTCCCTGCAAGACTAGAACAACTAGCTGCTTGCAATCATTCATGCAATATCTCTCTAGAACAGTCTTGATATACTTACTCTGACTGAGCCAAATTTTTCTACTATTCCTGTCCCTGGTTATCTCCATCCCTAGAATATATCTTACTGCACCAAGAACTTTCATTTCAAACTTAGCAGACAACTGAGACTTAAGATTAGAAAACATTAACTTACTATTTCTTATGAACAACATATCATCAACATAGAGAGCAATAATAAGAACATGATCACTTTTAGCTTTATAATAGACACAATGATCAGATTTTGATCTTACAAATCCCAAAGACAATACAAAAGTATCAAATTTCTGGTACCACATTCTAGGTGACTGCTTTAACCCATACAGAGACTTCTTTAACTTGCAAACCAATTTTTCTTTACCTTTTTCAACAAAGTGCTCAGGCTGGGACATATACATTTCTTCTTCAAGATCACCATGAAGAAATGTTGTCTTCACATCCATCTATTCGACCTCTAAGTCATATGTTGCTACAAGTGACAAAATAAAATTGATAGATGTCACTTAGTTACGTGGAGAAAAAAATTCCCATAATCAATTCCCTCTACCCGGAATAACCCTTTGCAACCAACCTCGCCTTTATATTTTTCCACAATGCCATCTAGACCAATCTTCTTTTAAATACCCATTTGCAGCCAACAAATTTCTACCTTTAGGCAAGGGCACCAAACCAAGTGTCATTCTTTTCTAATGATGCCATTTCTTCATTCATGGCTTCCAACCAAGAGTCTGAATCAAACATTCTAAATGCCTCTTTTACAGTCCTAGGCTCATCAGTGCTAGAAATCAAAGCATAGGCACAAGTAGAATCTATCAAAGAAAACCCATACTTATCAGGTTGCTTTCTTTCATGGGTTGACCTCCTCACTTGCTGAGGCTGAGGTTCTTCTTCTTCAGAACTTTCAAAACTTCTTGAGCTCTCCTCAATTTCAGGTACATTTTGAATTTTCAATTCCTCTTTCTCTGGTGTAGGAGGAATTACAACTACATCCTTTTTGTTTTTAGACTTTGTCTCTGACTGCAGATCCAAGGTAGAAGGTTTCAGCTCCGAAAGATTACACTTCTGTTGTATACAACCTTCTTTGTATCAGGATTCCAAAGCTTGTATCCTTTTATGCCAGCACTATAGCCAATAAAAATACATTTGACAAGCTTTGTTCTCCAATTTAGATCTTTTCTCATACAACACATGAGCATATGCCTCACAGCCAAAAACATGAATATGTCTTAAAGAGGGCTTCTTACTAGACCATGCTTCCAAAGGTGTTTTCTCAACAAGAGAAAAATTTGGAGAACAATTAATCAAGTAACATAAAGTAGTAACAACCTCAGCCCAAAAATTCTCCTCCAAGCCAACACTACTCAGCATACTTGTGCTCTCTCCATCATGTCCTATTGAACCTTTCTACAACTCCATTTTGCGTGGAGTATAAGGTGTAGTCTTATGTCTTTTAATCCCATGGTCTTTACAATACCTCTCAAAATCATAAAAAAAAAAATTCACTGCCATTATCAGTCCTTAAACGCTTAATTTTTCTTCCAGTCTGATTTTCTACAAGGTTTTTAAATTCCTTAAACCGACTGAACACTTCTGATTTACTTTTCGTGAAAATAAATAAATGTTCTTCTCGAATAATCATCAATGAATGATACATAGTATCTCGATTTAGACAAAAAAGGAACATTCACTAGACCAAATACATCAGAATGAATATAATCTAGCAAACCAGAAGATTTATGAGGACTGGAATAAAATGAAACATGGTGTTGTTTTACATATATACAATGCTCACAGAATTCAAATTCAAGGTTACAATCATCAAGCCCCTCAACCAGGTTTTTATTCTTCAAGGTTTTAAAACTTTCTCTCCAATGTGGCCTAGCCTATGATGCCAGAGCATAGTCTTTTCTGCTGGAAGTTTAACTTCCATAGAGTTTACATAATTAGGAACATTTCCCTCTTTACCTCCATGAGTAGCTTTTTGTGACTTTACAGAGACATTATTACATTGAACAACATGTGCATCTAGCTTGTACAAGGTACCAATACGAGCACCCCTTGCTAGCACCATTTGAGCCTCTAGTCATCTTGCAGCCATTTCTAGAGAACGTGACTTGCACTCCAATATCATTTAGCTTACTGACAGATAGAAATTTTTTGAGCCAGACTTGGTATATGCATAACATCCTTGATTCCCTTCACTTTACCATTGGGGAATTGGATTCTGACTCTTCCACGACCAACAATCTCTAAAGTTGAATCACTTGCCAAGTACACCTTTTCACCATTATATTCTTCATACCTCGTAAACCAATCTCTATGAGATGTCAGGTGGAAAGATGCCCCTGAATCAATCAACTAGACATCATCAGATGCTTGTGTAGCCAAGGTTGCAATGAAGGCATCTGCATCACTCTAAGAAGAATCATTATCAGAAGAGCCCTTCTTCTTCTTTTTTCTCCTCTTTACAATCCTTTCGAACATGACCAGGTTTCCCACAGTTCCAACACTTCACCTTGGACTTCTTGCCAAGAGACTTTGATCTCCCCTCTGATTTTGATTTGGACTTTTTGTCCTTCTTGTCTTTCTCTTTCGACCTTCCTCTAACAACAAGGGCCTCCTTCGCCATCTCAAAAGATTTCCTTCTCATTTCTTCTAATAACAAAGAAGCAACAACATCTTCCATCTTGAAATTCGATGTTGTACTCCTAATAGCCATCACCAGGTGATCCCAAGAGTCTGGAAAAGAACACAATAGAAGCATACAATGATCCTCTTCATCAGTCTTTACACCAACAGAAGTTAACTATGCAATCAACATGTTAAATGTGTTCAAATGATCAGCTATAGAACCTCCTTCTTGCATTCTCAAAGTGTACAACTTCTTCCTCAGGAAAAGTTTATTCACCAAGGACTTCCCCTGATAAATAGATGCCAGTCTCTTCCATAAGGAAGATACAATCTTCTCTTCATGCATATTAAGAAGAATGAAGTCTGCCAAACAGAGCCTTATCAGCCCCTTAGACTTTTTATCTGCAAGGTCCAAATCTTCTTGATTTATGCCTATAGGTTTAGTTCCAGACATAGCAAGCCACAGATCACGATCCACTAAAAGATCCTCCATCTTAAGTTTCCACAACTCAAAATTTTTGCCATTGAATTTCTCTATTTCAATCTTTCCTGACGTGCTTGCCATCTTAATCTATAATTAGAAATTGACAAACTTCTACAAGACTCCCACTGAATAGAAATTGACATAAAAAACCCAATGTACCCACAAGGATAACACAACTGACCAGGCTCTGATACCACTTGTAAGGAAAGCTAGATGCGGAAGCAACTCTCCTAACATCAAAACCTCAGGGAAGAATGCAAAGATACCTTTTAAATTTAGAATTATAGTCCAATTAAGATGCACATGAAAGAGATAACGGAAATAGAGTATTTGACACACACATATGAACACCAGATATACGTGGGAAAACCATTACAGGAGAAAAACCCACCACACCAAGAGAAGTCACTTTGTATTATAGTAACAAAAATTACATATAGAGTTCTGACTTATCTTTCTGATGTCAGATTACAACAGCTTTCACAATGATCAAACTTGTACAGGAACCTTCAAGTTACAATCTTTATACATAATAGAAATTACTATGATACAATCACATAGCAATCCGTTGATTCATCCAACCATCTAACCGTCTAACCAGTCACAATCTGTAATCACAGAGTATAAACATGTCGCCCCTGTCTATCAAGCTTCCTCTCAGAACTGCCACAATGAACTGTCTTCCAACGGTTCCCATTCGGCTTCTTTGATTGGTCCACGAGACACCACATAGGATGGTCTTCTTTCGGTCAAAGCGATCAACCTGTGTTGGCATGTCGATGAGACACTAATCGTGTCTCCCCGATGCCACAAGACTCAATCATCGATGTCGCCAAGAGTCGTTTCCATCGACAAGAGGTTCCACCGAGCTTACAACTTGTATTGACCTCAACATGCATATCGGTGAGACTGTCACTTTCGCCAGGACATCCCATCGAAGTTTCAAGTCATACCAAGTGCCAAATAATAGTCAGAAAAACTTATCACATTTGCAGAGAGTTCATACCGAGTTCTCAAGTCATACTGACAATAGACTTCTTCATCACTGAGACACACGTCCATCGTTGAGACTTTACTCCGAAGGCTTTAAGTTACATCGAGCACTGAACGGTCGGCAAGAAATTCGTCTTTCGCCAAGAGGTTTCACTGAGCTCTCTTATGTTACTCTAAAGCCATACTACTATCGGAAAGACCCCACGAGTTTCCAAGACTTCATACCAATCGCCTTGAGCTACTCCAATGACTTCAGTTGTATCCCCGTTGGCATGAAATTCCATTCTCGCTGAGACTTCTCCCCGAGACCTTTGGGTTACACCGAGTGAATACTGTCGGTGATACATTCCTATCGGTAAGACCTCTTACTGAACACCCAAGACTTTCCCCGAAGGCTTCAACATAAAACACTGTCGGCGAGACTTTAGCTATCTCTGGGACTTCACCCCGAAATAAGCCTTTCAGCCAAGGGTCTCCCCGATATACGATAGAATGTCCTGTCGGCCAGAGATCTCCATGTGGTAAGAGGTCACACCGAACACAACATGTCACACCAAAGACTCCAATGTGTAATCGTTCGGCAAGACTTCTGCAAGGTCACAACGACCTATACAAAACATAAGGCTACAAATCTGCTCGTCAGCCAGACATAGAATATGTCACACCAAATTGGCTCCAATAGATGTTTCAGCCTGTGGGTTTGAGACACATATTTCCAACATATATTTATTGCTATATTCCAATGAATATTCTATATATTTTCCATTCGATGTTTTCCAAATATCTTTTATATCTTCCAATCTTCCATGAATGGAGGTGTCTTTTACCAAGAAAGGTGACTTCTTTAAAGCACACACCTCTTTGTTTAGCAATTGTGGTTCTTATATTAATTGTATTTCATAGCCACCCATATAAGATAAAACTTGACTTTATGTGGGACCCATTTTTGTCCTCATGTGGCCACCCTTTGAAGATATCCGCTGCCCTTTTTAAACTTTTTAAGAGTTGTATATTTTATATTAATCTTTCTTCATTGTTGCACTGCCTCCTTGAAACATCATTGTTGCTTTTAGAAGTCTAACATAATTGTTGCATATTATGAGTAGGATCACTGCCATTTGTGATATATATTATTTATGATTATTTATATTTTTATTGATATGTTGATATATCTCGTATTATTATATTATGATAATAATAATTTCATCTTGTTTATTTTAATTATATTTGGTAATTATATTTATATTGTTATCTTAATATAATTACAAATATAAAAATATTAAATTGCTAATATATATTTTTATATTTGTAATATGTATTTGGTTATTTATTTTATTTATTTATTAACATTTCAATATTTCATATTCATGGTGTTACAATTTTGGGGGACATGACAGTCCTCCCACCTGAGATTGCTTGTCCTCAAGCAATCACAATTCCAAACATGTTTTCACTTCAATAGGCACAACTCCTCAACTCAAGAAGAAGTTAGGCAAACAAAATTTTCATGAATGTCTTAAGCGTAAGACACCATGGAGTAATCTCGTTTGAAGAGACATCTGGAATGAAGTAAACACATAGAACTACTTAATGAAGCATAAATATACATATGTCAGGATATATGTGGGTTACAAGGTATATCCATAAATAAACATAAGTCGCATAGTGTGAGTGCACGCAAGTCGCAAGATATACACATGAATACAAGTAAGAGAGAAGGTACACACACATGAATACTAGTCACAAAGTATACACATGATTACACACAAATCATAATATAAGCCAAAAAGTACTCACTTGAAGGAACTCAAATACACATAAGTCATAGTGTGCACTTGAGTACATTTGAATACATAAGTCATACGGTATACACATGAATGCACTTGAATACATGTCACACTTGAATACACTTGAGTACATAAAGTGCACATAGGATACACAGGAATACACAAAATACATGGATTATACATATAAATACACTTAAGTCGCATGGATACACATATACGCAAGTCATAATATACACTTCATAACTTAAAACCACATGAATTATAGATTAAATTAGACAACCAAGTAGCTCAACCAAGCAAGTAAGTAGCTCAACCAGGCAAACAAGTAGCTCAAGCAAGCAACCAACCAACTCAAGCACACAAGCAAGTAGCTCAAGCACACAAACAAGTAGCTCAAGCACACAAACAAGTAGCTCAAGCACTCAAACAAGTAGCTCAAGCAAGCAAGGAAGTAGCTCAAGCAAGAAACAACCAGCTTAAGCACATAGGCAAGTAGCTCAAGCAAGCAAACAAGTAGCTTAAGCAAGCAAGCAAGTAGCTCAAGCACATAAGAAAGTAGCTCAAGTAAGCAAACAAGTAGCTCAAGCACACAAGAAAGTAGCTCGAGCAAGCAAACAAGTAGCTCAAGCACACATGCAAGTAGCTCAAGTAAGCAAACAAGTAGCTCAAGCACATAGGCAAGTAGCTCAAGCAAGAAAACAAGTAGCTCAAGCATACATGTGAGTAGCTCAAGTAAGAAAACAAGTAGCTCAAGCAAGAAAACATGTAGCTCAAGCACACATGCAAGTAGCTCAAGTAAGCAAACAAGCAGCTCAAGCACACAAGCAAGTAGCTCAAGCACACATGCAACTAACTCATGCACACAGGCAACTAGCTCAAGCACACAGGCAACTAGCTCAAGCAAGTAGGAAGCTAGCTCAAGTACACAACCAAGTAGCTCAAGCAAACAACCAACCAACTTAAGCAACTTGACAAAAAACATTTTTAACATTTTTAGAGTCTTTAAACATAAAGCAATCATAAGGACACATCTTGTTGAAGATACATGAAGTAACACATAGATATATGTCATACATAAAGTATAAATATGAGGCATGTGATACATAGAGTATACACAAGAAGCATGAAGCATATACATGAATAATACATGAAGCATACACACGAGTACATGAAGTCACAAAGCATTTATATGAATACATGTAAAGTATAAATTTAAATACGTAAGTCGCATGAATACATGTATACACATAAGTCACAAAGCATGTATTTTGCAAAGCATACACTTGAATACACATGAGTCACAAGGTATACATTTGAATACACTTGAATAAAAGGTATACACTTGAATACAAATTCACAAAGTATACAAATACAAAGTCATAGAGTATTCACTCGAATACATATACAAGTCATATACCCTTGAATACAAATACATCTCAAATTCAAATACAAGTCATAGAGTATGCACTCAAATATAAATACAAGGTCATAGAGTATACACTCAAATAAAATCACAAGTCATAGAGTATACACTCAAATACAAATACAATCACAAAGTATACACTCAAATACAAATACAATCATAGAGTATACAATTGCAAGGTCATAGAGTATACACTTGAATACAAATACAATCATAGAGTATACACTTGAATACAATTGCAAGGTCATAGAGTATACACTCGAATACACATACAATCATAGAGTATACATTCAAATACAAATACAATCAAATGAAGTATATCGTTAGACAATTGGGAAGGGGATTTGATGCATCCCATACTACATCGTGGACTCATCCACCATCCCAAGGTCATCAAGTATACACATGATTATGAAGCATATACACAAATACACATAATACACAAAGTATTCACATGAACATATGTTACAAATCATACATATAAGTCAAAAAGTATACCTTTGAATACACATACATTATCTCAAAGTATACACTTGAATATTTGTAAGGCACACACAGTATTGACCCAAAACAACACCTTGTTGAAGTTATTGGTCTCCTCACTCATAGGTATGGTCAAATAGGATAGTTGCATGGGGATGCCCATAGAGGTGTTCCCTCCAAGCCCAAGAGCTGCTACGCAGGTCCCCTTGGCCCAACAATGGAAAACACACAGTCATCCATGTGGGTGGGCTACTTGGAAGGGCCTCTAGCACTTGCTATCCCTTCTGCACCTCCTATTTCCCCATCTCCTAGTATGATGGAGAGTTTCTCAATTTGATCCAACCATGCGATAGTTTGGGGGAAGGATTTCCATAGGAGGCCCTTAGAGCACACCCTTCTTAGCCCAAGAGCGGCTAAACAACCCCCTTGGCCCCCAATGGTAGACCACAGTCATCTAATGAGGGTGGTCCCTCGAAGGGACCCTTGTATATGCTCAACCTATCAGTTCCATCCCTCAACCAACTACATGATTTTTTGATGATACAAACAATTGCATCTAATGATTATCATATTTACAATTTACCCATAATTGCACCATGCTATGGGGATTCATGAATTTATCAAGATATTAAGAGTTCAATGTAAACAATCTATTTGCCATATGAATGTATATGTAGTAGTCCCTTATGCTATTCAATGTTTATATTGATCAATTATAAAAAAATAATAACTCCATTAACATCTTTATCAGTATCAAATCCAATTTATCAATCATTAATGTTTACATTCATCACATGTTTAACAAATAGTATTTTCTAATTATATGAAGTTATTTATGATTGCTGATTTAGGGCTATGAAAGTACACACCTAATACTTACCACTTCGATCTACAAGAGCCTCTTGTTTTCCCAGCCAATGATGTCACCTTCTTATTCTACATTTTAATAGAATGATAGATCATAATAGTCTTTAACATTGTTGAGGGTGCAGAGATGTAATTAGCCTTTCTGATCTACATGAGTCAGAGTGTGTTTCTTTATGTTTATAGAATATACCTTCTTCGGTAAGTTTACATACGCTAATTTCATAGGATGGCAGGAAAGTTGCTCTAATACCACTTGTAATGTCCCCTTTCTAGTGGAAGCACTTAAACCTGAATCTTGCATTCAAAGTGTTTCTCAAAGAGACATTAGAAACATTAGAGGTCAATAAATTTTAGTAATAACATCTAATAAGATCAAAGATGATACAAATAATTCATTCTTGTCAAAGGGATTATTCCTTTCCTCCTTATTACTCAATATATAAAACATCTTTCAGGATCCCATTGATGGAATTCTTTTATCCCTTTTAACATCATAGTGAATAAATAGAGTTGTTATTACTTATAAGGCTCAATATTTGCTACAAGCATCATTATTGGATAGTTGTAAATAATATATTATATATATTATCTTATTTATATTGTGTGTGTCCACCATCTAAGATGTATCTATGAGTTATATATATATATGCATCTGAATATACACTTATCAATTGTTAATCATATCCTTCCAACTCTCTATATACTTATCCATCCTAAGATATTCAAATATATTCATAAATTATAATGTGCTAGAATATGTTATGTGTACGTTATATTTGTCAATCATCATAATAAATATATATCCAAATATATACTTGCCATTCAATTTCTCATTATATTTAACCATCAAAATATATTTAGATATATGCATAAATCATAACATACCTAAATATATTTATAAGCCTCAACTGAAATTTAAATTATTATATTTGATATCTACTATTCTTACTTACTGACCTCTGTTCAACATATGACAATACTTATCTTTGTTATTGATTTATCATTTATCTTCATCTATCTTCCATTGACTATCTTCTTCTTCTTCATACATTCTTCTATATCAGTCTTCCTATTTCTTCTTCTCAAATATGAGTATATCATATTAATGTATCTGCTGCTATGCCTAGGGAAGCTCCTACTTCTGTCCCTATTTGTTGTTTGTATCTCTATGTTTTTCCATTCCATCATAATACATTCTTATTCTTCCATTCGATGCCTTTTGTCTAGAATATATTATTGTATTCCTCCTTATTTCTGGATGTATATATAGTTTATATTTATCGCTATATTCCAATGAATATTCTATATATTTTCCATTCGATGTTTTCCAAATATATTTTATATTTTCCAATCTTCCATGAATGGAGGTGTCTTTTACCAATAAAGGTGACTTCTTTAAAGCACACACCTCTTTGTTTAGCAATTGTAATTCTTATATTAATCGTATTTCATAGCCACCCATATAAGACAAAACTTGACTTTGCGTGTGACCCATTTTTGTCCTCATGTGGCCACCCTTTGAAGATATTCTCTGCCCTTTTTAAACTTGTTAAGAGTTGTATATTTTATATTAATCTTTCTTCATTGTTGTGTTGCCTCCTTGAAACATCGTTGTTGCTTTTAGAAGTCTAACATAATCATTGCATATTATGAATAGGATCCCTACCATTTGTGATATATATTATTTATGATTATTTATATTTATATTGATATGTTAATATATCTCGTATTATTATATTATGATAATAATAATTTCATCTTGATGATGGTGTTTCCGTGCTCTGATGGTCGAGCTAGGGCGTTCGTGCCCTAGATCGTTCTTGGTGTCTACCTGCTGGTGCGACGAGGAGGGATCTTACTGCGTTCAAGGTGTTGTTCATGCTGTGTCTACCTTCCTTCATTGTTGGCTATCCTTGGCTCATAGTGGTGGATGTTTAGCTCACGCTGACTGGTTTGGGCCGGCTTTTGTTCTGTGAGTGGTGGCGACTAGGTGGATTCTGGTGTGTTTCTACTTGGTGAAGCTCGATCATCCTGTTAGGCCCGTGTGGGGCTACATTTTTTGGGTGTGGTGTGGGTGTTTGGTGTGGAACGTGGTCATTTTCCTAGGGCTGGGTGTTGCCCCGATTGTGTGTAGGGTGTTTACTCTTGAAGCTGAAGTTGAAACTTTTGAGTTTTAGTGGGCTATGGGTGGAGCCAAAGGGGTATCATGTTAACCCTTATGTGGGAGTTTTCCTCTGTTCTCTCTACTTGGGGGTTTGCATGCCCGCTTAGGGTTTCATTTTGGGTTCATGTCTCAAAGGGAATCATCTAGGGTTAACCCCATGATGGATTTTTGATCAGATTTTGGTTCGAAATCTCTACCACAGGGTGTGAAGGTTTTCGATAATAATTTGTTTGTGCAGGATCAAGAGAAGATTGGCTCTGGGTCGTTTGGGGTGTCTAAGATTATGAAGATTAATGGTTGCTTGGAAATATGTAAGGAGAGACTGAAATTGGTTATCTCGATGGAGTTGCTGGTGGATGATATTGAATATTATTCGAAGCACTCCTTTTATTGCAAGTTTATGGGTTTAAGAGTCACATTACAATCTTTGGAATCTTGGGCTCAAAGGACCTAGATGCTGGAAGGAGAGATGGAGATTAGACTCCTAGCGAATAACTACTTTATGGTCTCCTTTGATTGCATGGTGGATCGGAATAGGATTTTTGAGGGAGCTCCCTACTTCTATAACCAAGTGGGTCTGTTTTTGAAGTTGTGGCATGTGGGCTTCAATCTGACTGAGGAGCTCTCGAATAGGGTTCCAGTTTGGGTTCGACTGTCGTGGTTTCCAGTTGAATGTTGGTGAGAGGATGTCTTAGATTTTGTGGCTTCAATGCTTGGTAAACCAATTGGATCATCACAACAGACACAGTTTAAAAAGGTAATGACTTTTGCCCGTATCTGTGTAGAAATTGATTTAAGAATGCCATTGTTGGATTCTGTGGAAGTAAGTGCAGGATCATATACATGGGTGCAATAGTTAGATTATGAAACTCTACCTTTTAGGTGCTAACTTTGTCATGAATATGGACACTTGCAGTGCAGATGCCCTAGGGCTAAGCTGGTGGTGACCCAATCTGCAAAACTTCCTCGCAATCCATCTAGGGTTGATAAGGGGAAGGGGCCTATTCCGGGTGATGGTACTGGAGAGGATGGATATATACCTATCAAAACTCGTAATAGAAATCGAGGGTAGAAGAGGAATCTTGGGGAGAGGCAGGATGATGATATTTTTAACAGGTTTGAGCCATTGGATGACCTCAACCAACAGGAAGTGAATCTGGGTTTGATGAACTTGGATCAAGGAACTTTGGGTGCAGGAAAGGATGGGCCTCCTACGGAGGCTATGCAAGAGGTACACGATACAGGTGTTGGGAAAATGGACATAGATCAACAGTTGATTGTCCAGGTTAGGTCGGATCCTATTATTGGAGTTTTGAAGAATGGGGGAGATGGTTCTCCTTTGCCCATAAAGATTTGTGCAAAAGTTGGAAAGAACTCTTTGTCCTCTTCTCGCATGGGTATTCTGCAAAAGGACCCAAAGAAAGGGGTTGGTGAGAAGAATCCCAAGCTGGGAAGAAAAAAGGATATTGAAAAGATTAAATCAACTGGGGAAACTCTAGTGGAGTCAGGGGCAGTCAAGACCCTGGATTCACACTTCTTGTGTAACCAGAAATGGTTGTTCTATCATGGAATGTTAGGGGCTTGAATAGTGGCCCTCGACAAAAAGTTGTTCGTGATTTGGTTAGGAATCAATCTTCGGATATTATTTTTCTTCAGGAAACTAAATTATCTGTGGAGATTATGTTGAATATGGTACCTAAGTTGTGGAAGTTTGGTGAATGTCAGTGTGTTGGAGCTCATGGTGCGTCCAGGGGGGTGGCTTGCTTATGGAACCCCCAGAGGATTTTCCCCTTTGGTGGATGTCTTCTAGATATTCTATTTCCTTGGAGGCCTCATGCTTCGTGACAAGAGAGTGTATTCTCCTCTCTAATGTGTATGTGCTTGTTGATTATTAGGGTAAGTAGCTTATGTGGTCCCACCTTTGTTTTGCTCGCAGCCTAGCTCCTCTCCACCCATGGATTCTGGCTGGGGATTTCAACGCTATTGTGGAGTTGTCTTAGAAAAGGGGTAGAATTTCTAGATTGGAACTTTTTGCGTTGCTTCTAAGGGATAGCATTGTTGATCTAAATCTTATTGATGTTCAGCCCAGGAATGGTCATTTTACTTGGAATAATAGGAGGACTGGTGAGGACTGTGTTGCCGAGAGACTGGATCAGTTCTTGGTCTCCTGTTATTGGGTTGGTGACTTGTGGTCTACTTCCTCTACTCGGGTGTCTCATCCTCCTTCCTTCAAATTCTAGCTTATGTGGTTACGAAATCCTACTCTTTATGACCAAGTGGATGTGTGGTGGAGGATAGGTAGACCTGCTTTTGGTACAGAAATGCATACCTTTGCCAAGCTTCTTCAATTCGTCAAGTATCAACTTAAAAGGTGGAATCGACGATGTTTTGGTAATATTTTTCATGATAAAGTCACGACTCAGGAAGAGTTAAATAATATTACAAGATTGATTCAAGAGAATGGGGTTTCTGAGGATCTTTTGAAAGAAGAGGCTAGGACTCTAAAGGTGGTGGAGGAATGTGAATTACGGGAAGAGGTTTATTGGAAGCAAAAGGCACATGTCGAATGGCTGCAGGAAGGGGAAAAAAATACTGCCTTTTTCTTTAATTCTATGAAGGCTAGGAGGCATGGTAATTCCATCTCTGTGCTGGTTAATGATAGGGGGGATCATGTTGTCTCATTTCAAGAAATCGTTGTTGAGGCATCATAGTATTTTGCTACTCTCTTCAGAGAGGATTATCAAGGGGGTCCAGTCGAGGAGGAACAGGTTCTTTCTTGTATCCCTCAGTTGGTTCCCAAGGAGGAAAATGAGTATCTAATGAGGGAGATTTCTCTAGAAGAGCTGGAGGAGATTGTGTTCCAGATTAAGCGTGGAAAGGCTCCTGACCCTGATGGTTTCCCAATAGAGTTCTTTCAAGATTTTTGGGATATCATAAAGTTGGATCTTTTGGTAGTTGTTAAGTAGTCCCAGAGGAAAAAGCAGATGTTGCATGCTCTTAATTCCACTTTCATTGCTCTTATTCCCAAGTGTGAAGGGGCGGATAGGCTAACATAGTTTAGGCCTATTTCCCTCTGCAATGTGGTTTATAAAATTATTTCCAAGTTAATGGCTGAGAGATTGAAGTGGCTTAAAGTGCTGATTTTGGAGGAACAGAGTGGCTTTGTTGCGGGTCGACATATTTTTGACGGGGTTGTTATTGCTACAGAGACCATCCACTCCATGGCTAGTTCCCATAAGAAGAAAATTTTCATTAAACTAGATATGGCTAAGGCTTATGACAGGGTTAGATGGTCCTTCCTGCGGAAGATCCTTGTTGCTTTTGGTTTTTATGAAGAATGGATCCAATGGGTCATGAGTTGTGTTATGTCAGTATCCTTCTCAGTACTAATAAATGGAGATCATTTTGAACTTTTTGGGGCTTCTAGGGGTCTGTGCCAAGGGGACCCTATCTCCCCGTACCTATTTCTTCTTCTTGCTGAAGGTCTTAGGTGTCTGTTGAAAAGAAATGTTGGATTAGGTATCATTCAGGGTTGGCACTGGGGTGGAGATTTGCCTCCGCAGTCTCATTTGCAGTTTGTTGATGATACTGCCTTGATGGGGATGGCTACTGTCAAGGAAGCTACTTTTCTGAGGCAACTGTTGGATGTTTACCTTGTGGAATCGGGGCAACTGATTAATGAGGATAAATATTCCATCTTCTTCTTCAATACGCCTGCCTCCATTCAGAGAAGAATTGCTAATATATTGTAGTTTCAAATAGGGGTTCTCCCTTTTATGTATTTAGGCATTCCAATTTATGTTGGTCGGCTTCCCAAGGGCTCTTGGAAAAATATTATTGATAATTTCTGGGTGAAAGTCAATTATTGGACACATAGATGGTTGTCTTTTGCTGGGTGGGTTCAACTTCTTAAGTCAGTTGTGCAAGCACTTCCTACTTACAGATGTATGCTTCAAGTGGCTCCAGTAGGGTTTCTAAAGGAGTTGGATTCTCTCGAAAGGCAATTTTTATGGGTTGTATGCTTGTTGTCCTCCAAGTGGAGCCTGGTCAAGTGGGAAGATGTCTGTAGTCCAAAGCAGTATGGTGGTTTGGGTTTATGACAGTCAACATTGTTCGGTGAGGTTGTAGCTACTAAGATTTTCTAGAGATGGTGTGTGGAGCAGGATCAGTTGTGGGCTAGGATATTATCTCATAAGTATTTCCCTGGAGTACCTCGGCATGATCTCCTTAGGTATCCTCTTGGGGGGGAAAGGTTCGGTGATTTGGAGTACTCTTCAGAAGGGTGCGAGGTTCATCAAGGAAGGTTTATTTTGGATTTGCAGATGGGGTTCATAAGCTCTTTTTTGGTCAGATTCTTGGGATGGTTTCCCTCTGCTTATCTCCCAATTTCCTCACCTGCTTTCTTTAAGCCAGAGATTTCTTGCATCTGGTTGGTCTAGGGTGAGTGATTTCAAATCCTCTTTTTATGGTTAGTTGGAGAGGGCTTGTTGGAAGGATCCCACTCAGTGGCCGGATTTGGGGGAGGAGGAAGGCGGTGCTAAGCTTAACATGATTTTTTGCAGCAGGCGTTGTAGCTCTCTACTTGAAGAGGATATTCTTGCTTGGGCACACAATGCTAAGGGGATTTACTCTATTTCTTGTGGCTATTAGGTGTTATTGGCTTAGAAGTTGGTTAGGGTGGAGGTTCCTTGGTGGAAGAGGGTGTGGAGTAATCTATCATGGCCAAAATGCAATTGCTTTGTATGGACTTTAGCATGGAATAGGTGCTTGACCTAGGATAATATTCATAAACATGGTTTCCAGGGGCCTTTAGTTTGTGTGCTCTGTGGGACAGAGGAAGAGGATTCCTCACACTTGTTCTTCCACTGCCCCTTTGTTGTGCAGCTTTGGCATTGGTGGTGGTAGGTTTGGAAGCATCCTTGTGTTCATGCTTCCTCTTTGGTGGAATTTTGGGATAGTATAGGAAGACGCCCCTCGATGGCTTCCTTTTTGTAGGAAGTTTGGTATGTTGGACCTACTTTTCTTCTTTGGCAGGTTTGGATAGAGCAGAATCACAGGATATTCCATGGTGTGAAATTGGTGGGTCAGCAAGTGTGGATGCGTATCTTAGTTATGATACAGGAGTCGGTTAAGGCCAATAGTGAAGTTTTTTTCCCCCTAGGGAAAGGGGATGTTGAGTTGGTGGATAGGTTAGGACTGCAGGGGATACATTCTTCTTCTGGTGGTTCCAGGAGATGTAGGCAAGGGAACATGAGAGTGCAATGGATGGGTAGATGGTTACCTCCTCCGGCTCGAGTTTTGAAGATCAATACTGATCGATCTTCTAGAGGAAATCCTCAGACTACTGGGATTGGTGGGGTCGGCAGGGATTCAGGGGGATCAGTGATATTTATTTTCTCTATTCATGAGGGGGAGAAGACTGTCAATCTCATGGAGGGCTTGGCGATTCTTTATGTTGTGGAGCGGGCCCTTGCTTTGGGTTGGAAAAAGATTATTTGTGAAGTGGATTCACAGATCTTGGTTAATCTATTGAATGAAATAAAGATTCCTAATATTAATTGGCAGTTAGCTTCGGTTGTTCAGCGGATTCTTCAGGTTAGTTCCAGGATGGATGCAGTTTCTTTTATTCATATCCCGAGGGAGTGGAATTGGGTTGCTGACTGCTTGGCTAAATGGGCTTCTGAGCATGGTAATGGTTGGAAGATTGAGGATTGGATGCAAGTTTCACCTGAGTTACGTCAGGATTTGGATGGGTTCCTTGAGGAGGATAGAAAGATACTGGAAGATAGTTTATTTTGTTTTTGTGCTTACTATGTTGCTTCTTTTGGTTCTAGGCTTGTTCCCTTGGTTTTGGCTGTAATGCTTTCTTTTGATATTCAATAAAGTTTTTACCCCTTTTTAAATAAAAATAATAATAATTTCATCTTGTTTATTTTAATTATATTTGGTAATTATATTTATATTGTTATCTTAAGATAATTACAAATATAAAAATATTAAATTGCTAATATGTATTTTTTATATTTGTAATACATATTTGGTTATTTATTTTATTTATTTATTAGTATTTCAATATTTCATATTTAGGGTGTTACAATTTCGGGGGACATGATAGTTCTAGTAGTAGAGGGGGCAAACTCACTATCCCACTTACAGTTCACTGATGACAATCTACTAATGGGAGAAGCCTCTTTCAGGGAAGCCAGGGTGATGAAAGGTATTCTAGATAAGAATAGTAAAGCTTTTGGGAAATTCATAAATTGGAAAAAATCATAAATTTTCTTTTTCAACACCTGTTGTCAAAAGCAAAAGGAAATACGCTCTATCTTGGGCATGAAGTTGGTCTCTCTTCTAGGAAGATACCTGGGTATTCCTTTATTTGGCAGAGCGAGCAAAGCAACAAGATGGAAGGATTTGGTAGAGTGTTGTTTGAAACGTATGGATGGATGGAAAAGTCAGTGGCTACCTTCGATTGGAAGGATTCTAATGCTAAAGTCTGTTATCTCAGCCATTCCCATTTTCTCAATGATGTGCCTTAAAATTCCAAAAAAAATTATCAAGGTAGTGGGGTAGAGAAAGAGATTTTTTTTTTGGAATGGGGCTAATGATCAGGATAAAATTTCACTTCTTTCCTAGGAAAAGATCTGTATGGCGAAAGAGAAAGGGGGTGCAGGTTTGAGAGATTGGGGTATCATGAATGAGGCCTTGGGAGAAAAATTAGTTTGGAACTGTGAGCAGCGTTATCTACCTATCCTAAATGATGCAAAACAAAATGCAAAACAAAGAAAGTAACACTTCAACACCTCAAGATTGGGCTACATTAACCTCAAACAAAATAAAGATGAAAAACAACAGATTTATACCTTGTATGAGTTGCCCCTTCATTGGCCCTTTGATAGTTGATGTTATGTGTGCTTCTTGATGGCAAAATGAACTAAAATGACATGCAAAGTAATGCAAATTTGATGTGGAATGCAATGAAGGATGTGGGTAGTTGGATTGATGTATAAAAGTGTATGCAATATGAGCTTCAAGAGTGCAACAATGGTGATTGTGAAGGAAAAATGCAAGTTGGAGAGCTTGAGCTTGACAATGAGAATGCAAGTTATGAATGAATTGAGAGAAAATTTTCCATTTTAAGGAAAGAATCTCTAGAGAAATGGATAGTCAATATTTTTCCAACATGGGCAAGGTGAAGGGCTGTGGTGAGTTGAGGACTCACAAGCCCTCGCATTTAGCCATGTGGAGGATGAAGTGTCACAAGGACAAGTGAGTTGGAAAAAGGGACATGTGAGGTGGAGGTACTTGCAAGTACTTTAGGATGGGGAGAATATTTCCTCAAAAAGGAACTTCTTGTCCCTATGTGGGAAGGATGTTGACATGTAAGGAATTTTATAATTCCTCACACATCATCATGGGGAAGAGAGAAGTTGTTGGAGAAATAAATGTGAATTTTAAATTCACATGATTGGAAGGAAAAAGTGGTTGGGAGAATAAATGTGAATTTTAAATCCACATGATGAGAAGCACCTTGTGGATAAGACAAGGTCCTTATAAAGGGAGCTAGAAAGTACCTTGTGGATAAAACAAGGCCCTTTTAAATGAAGTCTATGTCTCATGTGACTGATGTGACAAGTGAGGGAATTTAGAATTTTCCAACAACTTGCATGGGGAAGAGAAATGCATTGAATGAATAAATGTGAATTTTAAATTCACATGGGAAAGAGGTCAAGTGCTTAAAAAGGAAAACACTTATGAAAGGTTGACTTGGAGTACATGCCAAAGATGGCATGTGATTAGATTAAGGTTGTGCAAATAGGTGACTAAGAAGATTAATGAGGGATTAGAGACAAGTTGACAAATATGGAGGATGTGACATTAATCCTAATTAAAGGTGTGCACATCCTAATCATGGATTAATTAAACTAATCCATATTAGAAGAGTATTATGGAGGATGTGACAAGGAGAGAGAAAAAGAGGAATTTAAAATTGATTTAAATTCCAAAAAGCTAAATGACCAAATTAAATAAATTGATGTATTTATTTAATTTAGAGAAAGGGTGAAAGGTAAAGTATTTAATTATAAAATTAAATACTTTAGGAACCTTAGGGAAAGGGGAAATATTAATTAAATAAGTTATTTAATTAATATTGATGAAATATGAAATAGAAAAATAAAGGGGAGGGATTTTAACCATATGGGAGTGGTCAAATTTGGATGTCTACATTTTTCCCCTCTTCAAAATATTGTTAGGATAACAGTGTTTTGAAGAAAATAAAATGTAGATGACTTTATACAAGAAGCGACCAAAAAATTATTCTCCAACATGGGAGAGGTTACGTGAGCTTCCCAAACGAAGGTAAATGGAAGGAGATTCCCCAAGCTCACAAGGGAATGACCATGACAGAGGAATGGAAAAAAATGGTAGGGTATGCCCCCTCGAGAGGGTAGTTGGGGAAGAAAAAGGGGCCTTGAGCGACTTCTCGATATGAGGAAACGAAAGGTATCAGTGGATAGAGCTCGAAAAACCATGAATATTGGATTTTGAACAGAGTCAAACGGACACACAGTGCACAAATGGCAGCCCCAAGAAGTTAGAGGATTAGTTGAATTAAAAGAGGTAAATAAAGGGTAAAAATACCCTTCACTTAAAAAAGTTAAAAATAGAGGGAAAATGTTATGTATAATAATTTTAGAAATTACTATTCCTCATTTGCATACCTAGTAGTTGAGTGAAAGAGAGAGAAGAGAAGAGGAAGAAGATGAGGAGACGAGGATGTCAGACCATTACGATTCTGACATCATCCACTAGGGGGACGAGGTACGACGGTTCTTCGACGAGTGTGTGGTTCCACACCAGGTTAGAGTTAAAACCCTCTTTGTGATTGTAAGCATTTTCTGTGATATTTTTTAATTTTAATTCTTTTTGAAAACATGGGTTTTGGGATTGGGGAAGTTTAGAAAAATGGGTCAAGGGCAAAATTTTGATTTCATCGAGCGGGTAGGCAGAATCGCTTGTTAGAGGCAAGGGAAAGGGGGTGAATTTTCCCAAGTAGAGGGTAAATTCACCTAGAAAACAGAAGATAAATGCTCAAAAAGGGCTAGGGGAAAATAGGGGAGGGTGGATTTTCCCTAGGATAGGGAAATTCCTCTTGAAAAAAGAGTTAGTGTCAGATGGGCGACTCTGCCCAGTAGATGGGGACTCCACCCATAAGGGGCGACCCCACCCCAAAAGGGGCGACCCCACTTGGGTTCAACCGCTCATCTAGAGGAAGGTCCACCTGCCTCCTGGGGCAGGCTCGCCCGTGGGCTGGGGCGGGTTCACTCTCCTCCTGGGTGGGCTTGCCCACGGTCGAGGCAGGTTCACCTGCCTCCCAGGCGAGTTCGCCCATCAGAGTGTGGGCTCACCCAAGAGGTAGACAAGGGGGAAGGGGGGAGAAAAAGAAGAATAAAAAGAAAAGAAGACCGGGTCGAAGACAAGAAAAACAAGAAGAATAAGGGAAAATCGGGTAAATTGGACAGAAAAAAGGGGGAGGGGAAAAATTAGTGAAAAGATAGCTCTGGGCCGAGAAATGGAAACGAGGAGGAGATGAGGGGAAATATAAGGTGACTGACATGTTGCTTGATATGAATGCATAGCTTTGACTCACTGTGGACATGAGAGACGCGATCAAAGGTGCTGGATTCGACGATAGCGGCAATGAATGGAGCGGACTATGAAGCTTTGTCATGGGCAGGATTGCTACATTTACTAGGATATTCAACGATTAGAGTGCATCGGGCAATGCTGATAGCCTTGATAGAGCGGTGGAGTTTGAAGACTTCAAATTTCCATCTCCTGATAGGGGAGATGACTGTGACATTAGTGGATGTATGGTAGATAGTGAGGCTTCCTATAATAGGTTGCCTAGTGAGTGTGATGATATCTAAGGGAGCAAAGCTGGATCATACCCTGTGGGTGTTGTTTGGATGAGATGACATTCTTGTGCAGAGGTAGAGGTTGGATGTGGAATGATTCCTGGCATTGGGGTGCCACCGCTACCACTATACCTATGCGGGTTGATTAGTGGATTGTTGTTACTAGACTAGAGTGGGTGCTTCTGCAGCCTGAGATACATGGAGGTTATATGACACATTGTCAAGGGGAGAGAGGTGGAGTTTACATGGGGTAAATGCGTACTAGCATAGCTCTATAGAGACATGCACGTTGTGTGCTAATGAGAGGCACTTAACATGATGCAGGTGACATTGGTATAGGTTTGCGCCTGGGAGCACATTAGTGTTGCTAGGCCAAGAGTGGTGCAAGCAGGAGAAGAGGATGCGACAACACTAGTAGATTATTGGTATGGGAGAGAGTATGGTTGGGTGTGGCACTATGAGGGCTTCGAGGATCTCGACAGATGGAGGAGGACATTGGATGACCTTGAGGAGGATATAGTGTGGAGGTCGTACATGACATGACAATTTTCTAGATGGAGGAGAGATGAGGAGAGACATAGAGGTTACTTCTACACCAGATGCTTCATAGTCGAGAGGGATCCACGTACAGTGGAGGCACATAGACCAAATAGGATGACCAAATAGTTTGGGCTAACGTAGGATATTCTGCGCAGACCAGATAGATTCCAATGGATCTTGCAAGAGCGGCCATGGGGAGAGCTAATTTCGCTAAGGTTTTCAAGAGAGCATTGGGAGACATTCCAGTAGGTACCCTACCTAGGTAGGACTTGAGGGAAGTAGAGGCATGAGTGACAGTTCGATACGTTGAGTGGCATACCCTTCACTGACCCCCACAGATTACTCCAAGGGAGCCGATTGTGGAGGCATTGGGGTTTGGGCTAGAGGATGAGCTGTGATTGGAAGGCCAGAGGAGAGGGGTAATGAGAGGATAGCAAAGGAGAGGGCATGAGGAAACTAGACCAGTAGGGTAGTAGGAGGGAGGACATGAGGTAGCTAGAGCAGTTGGGCAGTAGGAGAGAGGATAGAGAGAAGCAAGAGCGATTGGGCAATAGGGGAGGGTGGGGAGGAGGAGGAGACAATGGAGGAGAGCCTGGGTGGAGATCGAGGTAGAGTAGGAGAGAGATGAGATAGAGGTGGAGATGATGGATGAGAGAGATGAGGTAGGGGTGGAGGCTCAGGTCAGGATATTCCATCACAATCAAGCTCGAGATAGAGCAGGAGAGAGATGAGGTAGAGGTGTAGATGATGGATGAGAGAAATGAGGTTGAGGTGGGGGCAATGAATATGGATGTTCATGATATTCCCCCATTGGCCATGGTACCACCGATATTAGAGGATCTTGCTATAATATTGAGAGGGGACATGGTGAGATTACGGATCGCTAGGTAGAGACCAAGAGATATAGAGGTGATGAGATGCAGAATAGAGGCATAGGTGAGAATTCTACGAGTAGAGGTGGCCAATTTGTGGGCAAAGGGTGAGAGGGTTTTCAGATATGTAACAGATGTGGTGTCACAAATTAAGGAGGAGCTACAGGTGGAGAGGGATGGTCTACAAGATGAGGTGAGCTAGCTATGAATAGAGGTGACTCAGCTAGAGGGAGAGGTATCTAGAGAGCATGAGGAGGTGGTGGTTGCAAGATGGGAGTGAGATAGGCTAGAGGCAATGTTGATTATACTACAGTTGAGGGGACAACGAGAGCCTGGAGGAGTGATAGAGCAAGTACTAGTAGGGACTATGTCAGAGGTGGAGAAGGACATGGATGATTTGAGGAGACAGGTGGAGGGGCTATTGGGAGAGAGGACTAAGCTAAGATGGGAGTGAGACAAGCTCCATAATAGAGCAAAGAAGATAGTGGGGGATATGGGGTTGATGTGGGAGAGGGAGGATTCTATGCGGGCTCAGTTGCAAACCATACAGGTAGACAGGGATGCAGGAAAAACACAGGTGTAGACCCTACAAGGGGACAGGGATGTAGCACAGATATAGGTGTAAACCCAAAGAGTGAGAAGGACATGCCACAGAGACATGTGCAGACCCTACAAAGTTAGAGGTATGCGAAAGTGGCTCAGGAAAAGACAACGAAGAGAGAGATGCATTACAAGCTCAGGCATAGGAAAAATAGGGTGAGGCTGGTGAGACGGGGGCAGAGGTGCAAAGATTGCATACATAGATATAGGCTATGTAGGCTAAGAGGGATAGGGCCACAAAGTAGGTGTCACGGATGGGGGCAAAGATAGATCAATTGAGGCTGGCACAAGATGCATGGGCGTAGGAGCGGAGATCCATATGTGGATCCCAAAACAAATATAGGGGAGAGCGGGAAGCAGTCAAATATCAGGTGACAGAACGAGATGAGTACATGCGAGAGGCTAGCTATTAAATGGCGGCCTACTATACATCAGTGCTAGAGGAGCGGCGGGTACCTCCCTACGTTCGAGCAACGCCATAGATGTCAGCCCCATCCTAGTTAAGAGGGACACATACCCACAAATACAACTAGAGAGAGGCTCCCCCACATAGAGGGGGAGTTCCAAACTCACCTCAGAGATTAGATGTGGGCAGCTCACAGTAGAGAGGGGAGAGGATAGGTGACAGGATACCAATTTTTGATAGGTGCATGATGGATGTACAGTACAGAGCAGCAAAGATCAAAGTGGATCTAGAGCCTTGTATTTATACTTTATTTGATGATACATGCAATGGATATGTATTTTGGTTATATGAAGGGCATTATTATGGACTATGTGATGGAAATTGTATTTTGATTTTTATATAAAATATGTGATAGCCTTTATTGACACTATTTCATGTTCATATGATGGATGATTCTATTTATGCATATGCATGTGTTTATGCTTTTATGATAGATGATCATGATGATGTGATATATTTATAAGCTTGTGATGATATATGTTGATGTTTACATGGATGAGATAGATGATATATATGACGACTAACATGTATAATGCAGGTTGTGATGATTGATTTATGACTTTATATGCTATGTGGATGGATCTAATGATTTGTGGTGTAGGTGGAAATGTATGCAATGTGTTAATGATATGGATTGATGTGGAAATGAATGGATAATGAAATTAATTTAAGATGCTTAGAATAACCAAATATGATTAATCTAAACAACTTAAAAGAAATATGAGATGGTAATGCACATGAGATGGAATGCAATGAACCTATAATGTGACATGAGATGCAATGCAGATGGTAGATAGAATTTATTTGCGATCATGCTTGGTTTAGCTTATACAAAATAAAGGTGTGTGAAATGTGAGTGAAATGGCTTAACATATAGTGAAATGCAACATGAACATAAGTTTCAATAAGGACTTGCATGGTAATGGGGGTAGATGGTAGGAACATTGTTGGTTTAATGGCAAGTACTCACCTTGTAATAATTATAAAATTAAGGGAAGATGGGTGTGAAACTGCACCTGTCAAGAACCCTAGGTAACCTGAGAAGAAAAGAAGATGGCAGGAAAATGTTTGTGTGTGTGTGTTAAATGTGCAAAGTTAGTATCAACACAAACCTTAATGAAACGATTTATATTGAAAGATTCAAAGCAAAGTAAACTATTGTAAGTTGCAATAAAGATAAATCTTCCAAGAACGTCTCATTGTCCTCTATTCTTAAATGTTTATTTTTAACCTTTTTGGCCCTCAGATTTCTATGTGCACAAAGGCTATTAGAATGACACTTAAGAAACAAGATTAGTATTCAATATGCAAGCCAACTATATGCCTACATGAAACTATATGCAAACAATGATGATGAATGCTATGAGGAAGGGGTGATGGTGATTATGATAAATAAAAAAGTGGAGGTGGATACTATGGTAGTGATCTATATGATTCTATGCATGATTCTACATATGCTCAAATGAAAACTTAAAATGAACTAATCTAAAATGCAACTATGATTTAAGATGGATGATAAAATGCAACTATGATGCAATATATGAATCTAAGATCTAAACATGATGCAAAACATGATATAAAAACTATCTATAAGACTCCAAGAATGCTCCAAGCTCCAAAGATAATTCTACATGATAACTTTACTTCAAATGTGGATGCAAAATACAAGGCCCAAGGGTTGTATTTATAGCTTTTTGAAACTGGTGGAAGTGTGGGAAGAGAGGACCATGTGCTTCCAAAATTGGTGGAAGTGTGGGAAGAATAAGTCATATGATTTTTGAAATGAGTTTAGGATAATTCTAATTAAAAATTAGAGTTATTTATTTTCATGTGACCTTGATGAGGTGGCATACAAAAAGTTGTAGAAATGTGCTCTAATTCCTAATTGGATTTAGTGAAGATTAATTAAATACAACAAGTTTAGGGAACTTTGTTTATTTAATTAATTTAGAGGAAGATAATTTAGATTTGGAGAATTAGAGAAGGGTGAATAATATAAATAAATTAAGAATTCATTTATACGTAGTCAAAATATTAATCAAATAGCTAGTCTTTAATTAATTAAAGGTGATGACCATTTTTAGGTGTATACATTTTTACCCTCTTTGAAGTAATTTTTTTACATGTTGCTTCAAAGGAAAAATTGTTACTGATGCTCAGAAAATTTTTCGATGCCCCAGATGTTGATTTTCAGGTACTGCCGGATATATGCCCCCTCGAGAGATAAATCAATAAAATGTGGAATTTTTGATGTTTTATAAAGGATTCAATAATTGTGTGATGATGATCCAATGTTAAACCATTGATGTTTTGATGTCAAATACAATTTATCTCTCGAAATTTGAGATTGAGCCTACCAGATTGATTAACTGATTCCTTATGTTGCCTCCTTGTGTTTGATGTTTAATGATCACGTTCAGCCCATTGATTTGATGATGTTGATGTAATATTTGATGATTGACCTCATGATGGGTGAGGATCAATGATAGGATGATGATGATTGACCTCATGATAGGTGAGAATCAATGATAGATTGATGATTGACCTCATGATAGACGAGGATCAATGATAAATTGATGATTGACTTCATGATAGGCGAGGATCAATGATAAATTGATGATTGACCTCATGATAGGTGAGGATCAATGATAGATTGATGATTGACCTCATGATAGGTGAGGATCAATGATAGTTTGATTGATTAACCTCATGATAGGTGAGGTTGCATTGATGTGATGATGAACCTCATGATAGGCGAGGTTGATTTTATTGATGAATCTCATGATAGGCAAGGTTGCATTGATTGATTGATGAACCTCATGATAGGCGAGGTTGATTTGATTGATGAACCTCATGATAGGTGAGGTGCATTGATTGATGAACCTCATAATAGGCAAGGTTGAATTGATTGATGAGCCTCATGATAGGAGAGGTTGAATTGATTGATGAACCTCATGATAGGCAAGGTTAAATTGATTGATGAACCTCATGATAGGCGAGGTTGGATTGATTGATGAACCTCATGATAGGCAAGGTTGGATTGATTGATAAGATTGATGATTTGTGATATGTTATGATCATAGGAGAATTTTTGCATCGGGTGCAGGAAGATTCAGATTTGATTGGGCGTTGTGGTTTGAATTCTCTGATTGATTAGTGTTCTAAGACTTGATGATGCATCGAGACCTGATGTATACACTGATTCAGTTGAGACATTGATGATGTACTTCTTGTTTTCAAAATTTACAATACAATGCCATTTGTGGTATTGATGTATCTCATCATACCTTTGGATATCCTTGTACACTTTGACATCATTTTGAGTTATATATGACATGCGGTGATGATGATGATTCATCTATGTGACTATGATGTTCATATGATGATGATCATGATGATTACTATGGATACATTTAATTTCTTCTTTATGATGCTATGTGGTGTTTTATATGATGATGATATGATATGCTATGGATGCAAATGATGTGTTATGATTCTATGATGCTTTATGAATGATGTCCATATGATGTATGTGATGGATTTTATTATGCCAATGATATGTAATGCATTTTATATTTTTGTTCTTTTCTAATGCAAATAAATAATATAATGAATGAGTGAATGTGTATGTGAAATGATCACATGATAATGCATATTTTTGTTGATGTTTATGTGATGTTTATATGTGATGTACGTAATGATGAGTTGATATGCCTTATGGATGATGGATTTGATTATGCAAATGATGTATGATGTTCCATGTGATGATTATGTTGAATATGTATGGATGCGATGCAAATGATGTGTGATGTTTTGTAATGATGAATGATGATTATGTGATGTAGATGATTGCATTCTAGCGTCTTAAACTTAAATGAGTGAATCTATCCATCTTCCAAGAGTTGTGGGAAGGTTGTCATCAGTTGATTCTTTGTTACATTAAGCTTCACAAAACCTGTCATATTTCCCAATTCTTTTGGAAATCTGAAGAGACTCACTCATTTAAGCTCAGTGAACCACTTCCCTAATGCTACTAAATGAAATGATTTTGATCATGTAAATGAGATGTGATGGACGTTGTTCTTTGTTTTCTAATGCAAATATTATGATGTGATGTATGGATGGATGAATGATGTTGTAATATTTTCTAATGTATGTAAATGATGATGTAACTGATATGCAATTAAATATGAAAATGGTGTGTTTTTGGCAATTTCAAGTGTACTCAATCCCTTAATGCAAGAGATAACATCATTGTTGCAGCTTTGGAAATCCCATAATGAAAACTAATGTAAACTAACATGGATGCAATCTACTCTAAACATGCAAATCTCGTATACAAAAGTTGTCATTCCTAACAACCGATTTGTCGTGCTTTTTATCATCATTGGGCCTTTAAAATGTTGAAAGTGAATACAAGCATCAATGGTATATTTAGACCATGATGACTTGAGTACTACTTCCATAATGTTTGATAGTGCAAGTTAACACAAGCATATAATTATATTTAAATCGAGATGACCTGAGCATTGCTTGCATAAACAGACAAGAGTTAACCATTTTCCTATGCAAATTAAGAATGCAATCAGTGATACTTTGTAGCACACATCTCACAACAATTTGCATAGTAATAATGATCAACTCACAAACAACCAACAAAGAAAAATCATACTCCTTCATGGCTCCTCTAGTTCGATACATCATCGAGGGGCTCTAGAGGTATGATAACAAAAATCAAAGTGTTACCTATTTTTCACTTCAAGCTCAAATAGGTAGAATTGAATCAAATTCATCATTGATAGGTATTGAAATTTTCATTGATCTGATTGAAGTATTCATTGATCGTCATAGAAGATCATTTTACATCTGAATCATAGTTTTATTGTGCAAGCATTTAAAACAAAAATTTGAGAAACTTGCATAGTAATGCTTTTTATTCACTTTGTAAAAATGTTGAATCTCGCACAAGCTATGAGAGTAACTGAGTTTGATTATAACAATCAAAAGATGAATACAAAATTCAAAGGAAAAACTACACTACCGAAAATAACATACGCATAAAGAAGAGGAGCAATTCATCATTGCCTGTAATGATGAATCACTTTCATTGGTATCTTTAGCCGTCACGTTTCCAAGCAGTTGCAACTTCGTTTCCTCGCTCCATGAACCTACAAAATTGTAAAAGAGTGGCATTAGAGTTATACTCTAAGCAATGATGAATTACTTTCTGCCTTAAGCCTATGCTACCAACAGGAATGTAATTTGCATTAAACTAAGCATTCATCAAATGAAAGGCTGAAAATCATGAAAAACATAACTCAATGGAAGCTTTTAGCTTCTTTTATTTTGCTAACATGTTTGTTTCAATGTGCAGGGACAGATTCATCATGTCCGTGATCATTTCATCAGATATGTGGAGTAAAACGGGCTCCCACAAGGGTAGAGCCTTGCATATCAAGCAGATACCTCTCATCTATTTATATATGAGAGCTTTATATCAGTCACAGTCATGAAGTAAGACTGCTATCATTAAAGAAATTCAAAGAAAAACTTAAGGCAACAACTTTCAAGCCATATGAAGCTATATCATGGTGGAAATTTAATAGATCAAATTCTCATAAAACAAAAAATGCATTGATGACATTCATTTTGTCTTGGAGGTAACTGAAGATACACATTGAATCTAGTATTATCTTACCAAAAATAACAGACAACAGTATGGAACAAAATTAATCATCACTCTTCATGAATGAACAGTTGATCAAGCAACTTTCAATAGAATTCAGCAAACTATCTATTTACTCATCATTCAAAATGGAACAGTTAAAAGATATGTTGAAGAAGCATCAACTTTATTTGTTTTCTTTGTTTCAGCTCTACCTAGCATTCATTGTCAATTCATTTTAGAACTGTTTCTAATAATTCGAGATTCATTCATAGTCTGTAAGTGACTTGGAGAAATGGAAATATTCGTACATAAGAGCATCATATCAAGGACAATCATGAATTTGACTATTGTCACATAGAACAACTAAAGCATCAGTCTTAACTGTTAATTTTCGCCACATCAAATGAAAGTTTTGTTCCTATAAAAGCCAATGGTAGTTCATTGCCTAACATAGTGAACTCATGATTTGGAGCAAATTCATCTATAGGTCTTTTTAGTCACTACAATTTTTCAACTGTGTATTTTCACTAGAATTTTCCACCTTATATGAAATTCAAATCATGCAGGACAACATTGTTACAGTTTCAAACCAAGAGAACATGACAGATTAATATGTACCAGCATAAAGCACTATAGTGATTAGTTAAAGGTTGAGTACCAAATGTATTTCTGAGCAAGTTTCTATCATAAGACATCCATCACAATGATAAACATAATCCATGATCAAGACTAATGGACAGTTTCTTTGAAGGAAAGAGTAGACATGTTTGAAGCTTTACTTAGCAATATAACTTTCTTCAATATTGATCTGATATATTTTATAGCTTGGTAGGGTTGGGAAGAAAAACATGACAGTCATATCAAGGAGTTTAAAGGCAGCCATGTCAGAATGACAATTATAATAGTGATAGGACAGTTATGCTGAGTGACTAAGATTTCATCATAGATGAGCATAATCAAGAGAATATTTGTTGAAGTTCATTTTTAAAAAAAGCTCAGCACAGCTTCTTGGCGGTAAAAATGCAGCCATTTAGTGACTGTCCATAGATGCCATAAAAGCATATATACAGATTTCTTAAATATGGATACCCAGAAATTCCATGACAACTTGTAATGACAAAGGAAACCCATGACAATGTTTATTCTCAAAAAGAATGGAGATTATGAATTTATGTTTTAACACACAGATTAAGAGGCCGAGCCTTTATCTTTATATACAAGGAGAAAGCAAATAAATGTCTTCCATGGCGGTTGTTATAGAATTTATACAATGATTCTTGCTCATAAATATTTTTGTGGTGAATATTATGCAGATTTCTTCTTACCCATGTAAGGGTTTTACTCCAAAATGCAAAAATACAACAAATGGTAAAGACCCAGATGGGGTTTTCATGAGCCACGACCAAGTACAAAGTATGTTGCATTTTTTGAGCTATATATGTAAAAATCTCTTGGTGCACAACAAAGGATTCAAGGAAATACTTTCATGGCTGTCATAGAAAGAGGGCGTTTATTCTCTATTTTGCTTCTTAAATCACAATGAAATTCTTCAAAAGCAGCAAGGTAATGGTGGCTTTGAGATTACAAAGATCTCATAAGTGGCGGCTAACATCAAAATACTCTATGGCAGCCTGAAAGAGTTGGAAAGTATACAAGAAAGGAAAGTATCAAGCTTACCAGTGCTATCATAGTGTCATGCTTCCAAGAAATATTTGTGACTTATATTTACCAGTGAAAATCATGCTTTTCCCAGCTCTCATGGTGGCCGAAATTAGCAAATACAGAGATACAAAGGAAGTAATAGAATATATCAGAAGGAATGTTCAATATTGTGCACAACCGCGCCTTTAAAGTCTTGAAATACACTACAAAATGGAGGAAAATATTAGTTTTGTATTAAAAAGTGACGAGAACACTTACCAACAAGTTTTAGAGGGAGGGTCGACCAAGATTAAGGTGTAAATCTAAAGGGAGTCGTCGAAAACCAAGCTCAAACCCTTCATGGCAGTTGCAACAGAGTTTGTTCGATGAAGCAAAGGTGAAGAGTGATAATGACTTTTAGGGTTCGATGTTTACTTTTGTGCATTCGCCCTAAGCTTTGTTTTGATGATTTTTAATAATCATTGTGTTCCTTATTCTCCTCGTGGCCATGACTTTTAAGTCAATGAGCCTAGCAAGTGGTTGGCCTTATCAAGCAATGAAGATTGGTGCTAAGGTGTTATGGCAGAACATTTAAATCATTGCTAAATATGTGCCATGTTGTTATTTCAATTATCTAAGTGGTCGGATTATACTCATGGTGTTATTTAAATGATGAATGTTGAATGCATATTTTGAAATAAATGCCAAGTATAAAGTCGTTGAATGGGATTCAACTCTTTAATTTGATATTGATCTTTTTTTTTGCATTAATCAATGTAAGCTAATTAATTAAATGATGCATTATAAGTCATTTAATTAATTTAGCATTTTAAAGTGCAAATAAAAGATATTATGGAGTTCCATGCAGATACAAGTAGAGTTAACTTGGAATTTTACTTCAATTCTACATTAGATTATCAACTGGAGATTTATCATGAGAAAGATGGACTTTAAAATGTGCATGGGAAAATTGGTAAGAACGAGGCAATTTTGCATGCTTTAGCCCACCTTTTCAGGGATT
The DNA here is from genome assembly GCA_007258455.2 of Sequoia sempervirens. Lineage (NCBI taxonomy): Eukaryota > Viridiplantae > Streptophyta > Pinopsida > Cupressales > Cupressaceae > Sequoia > Sequoia sempervirens. Next base: position 496,115,403 of record VDFB02281492.1, on the reverse strand, counting down.
TCAGTTCAGTTTGAGTTGCAGATCAGTTACATGCTTTATGACTGCAGGTTCAAGACTGATTTCACTCATTTTTGCATGAGTTTGAACCACATTTTCAGGGATTTTTACTTATGCTCGGATTTCACTTTAGAATTGTCATTTTTCACTTTCAGATCACTTTCAGTTGCTTATTCATGCACTTTGAAGTGCATTCATATAATATATATTGAAAAAGTTTATCTTTTTCATTCTAGTTCTTTTTTCCTGCTTACACATACAACAGTGAGGCATTGTAACTTACTTTTTCATTCAAGAATTGTAATAGAGCTTTCAGTATAGTTTTTTTCCTTCTCAATATTTCTTGAGTTTTATTGTCATATAAATGATTTGATTTAAACACTGTGATTTAATCTCAAATCCTTTGTTTTGTCTCATTAATGCTTTAAAAAACAAGAACATTTCATGTTATAATTCAAGCTGCATGTTGTGTTTAACAAAGATTTTAGTCATTTGTATCTGTGAAAATCTAGTTTTCCTCTTACAAACATTGAAATTTCAAACCTTCATGTGAAATATTGGTGAATTTCATGATCTTAGTTGAATTGTGAAATAAATTTAGAACTTTATTGTAGCAGATCATAGATTTAGGATAACGAATAGAATCACAAAATTTTGGTGCAATCATCTCTCGTAGCTTTAGGATTTTAATTCATGCAAGCTTTCTATCTCTTTCGCATCCAAGTTAGTTAGTTTTTAGGAGGTCTTCATTAGGGAACCAGCCCTCTCTGGAGATTGATTCTCAAAATTAGGCAACCCACAGGCCTGAGAATCATTCCATGTTTCAATAGATTGCTGAATTTAACTATTCAAGCATTTGGGTGCAATCTGTTTGACAACACAAAGTACAACAATTGAACATTTGTGTTTAACGTGATAAACCCATGATTCAAAAGAGCGTCATCCTTTTGATTTGATTTTATAATGTTTTTGGGATTTTCATATTTTCTAATTTTTAGGTGTTTTCTGAGATTTTGACCAAGAACCTAATCTAAAGACCTATCCTAGGGGCCTCAGGGGTTGATCAAATATTAGCCTTGACTACGTTATGCACACAGAGACCATGTAGTTCGACTGACTCAACTGATTTACTGGACCAAGATATGAATAGATGAGAGATGAAAACTAATTACAATGGACCGCTAAAGGACTTGACCTAGGGTGTCTCGGGGGCTGATCAAACATTAGCCTTGCCTACGTTTAAGCTAAGAGACAACGTAGTTCGACTGGATGACTCTATTTTTTGAATTTTTGACCAACTTTTTGACCTATTTTTGGATTTTGATATGATATGGATGTTTGATGTGTTTCTGATGGCAATCGATGTTCAATGTTGGGTTGCATTTTAATCATTATTTTTGGGTTGTGTTTTTCTTCTCGCTGTTTGTTCGTTGGTTCAAGCTCAAAGTTTGTTGCCCCTAGTGCATTCAAGATTTTTCCCCAGTCTACAGTGACAGACGACCACAATGCTAGGATATGTACATGGTGCTTTCAAAGGATAGGCAGATGGATGGCAAAAGTGAGTGGTGAAAGCGAATGGTCGACATGCTCAAATAGATGGAAAAGCTGACCTATCACAAATAGCACCTGTTGCCAGGTTTTCACTACTTGTTTTTATTGTACCTTTTCAAATTTTATGATTTTTTTTTATCTTTTTGATTTTTCACTTTTTTTTGTATTTTTCTCTTTTTTCTCTTTTTTTGTTTTGTTGTTACCAAGACGCCTATTTGCCAAGTTTTCATTAAAGCAACCATTTTTTCAGGACCTTTTCCCTAATGCACTTGGGTGATTCAAGTGTAGAACTTCTTGAGATGCAGGTTGTTGAGGGGTTCATCAAACAAATCCCCTTCTGGTGTAGACAACTGATATGCTCCCGATCTGAAGGCTGAAACAATGACAAAGGGATCAAGCCAGTTTGGTTCAAATTTCCCCTTCTTTTCTTGATCTTGTTGATTTTGGGGGTTCTCTTTCAAGATTAAATCACCAACTTGAAATGTTCTAGGCTTGACTTTGTGGTTGTAGCTTTTGGATATTCTTTGTTGATACGCCTTTAGGTGATTCACTGCATGCTGACAGTGTTCATCCAAGATTTCTAATTCTAGTAATCTAGAAACTCTATGATCCTCATCTAAAATGATCCCTTTTAGTGACACCTGGAGTGATGGTATTTCAACCTCAATAGGTAGAATATCCTCTGATCCATAGACTAGAGCGTAGGTTGTAGCTCCTTTTGGGGTTTAGATTCTGGTTCTGTAAGCCCACAAGGTAGGGTTCAATTGAATGTTCTAGTCTTTTCTAGCATCATTGACGGTTTTCTTTAGGATTTTCAGGATAGTCTTGTTTGAGGCCTCAGCTTGGCCATTTCCTTGAGGATAATATGGTGTAGAAAACTAATGCTAGATGTGAAATTTCTCACAGAGTTCTTCAATGTCTTGATTTTTGAAAGGTCGTCCATTGTCAGTGATGATGGAATGAGGGATGCCATATCTACAAATGATGTAGTTCAAGATGAAGGACGAGATTTGTTTTCCTGTGATGGTAGTTAGAGGGACAAATTTGATCCATTTTGTGAAATACTTAGTAGCTGTAATAATGAACTTGTGTCCATTGGATGAAGATGGATGAATCTTTCCTATGAGGTCCAATCCCCACTGACAAAAGGGCCATGTTGATGCAAAAGGGTGAAGTTCTTGCGCTAGTGTGCAGATGAGATTGCCATGAATCTGGCACTTTTGGCATTTCTTGAAAAACTAAAAAGAATCCTTCTCCATAGTTGGCCAGTAATATCCCAGATGGAAGATTTTCTTAGCTAGGGTTAAACCACTGGAATGAGTGCCACAAACACCTTAATGTACTTCCCATAAAGTCATTTCAGACTTGTCACGTTCTAAACATCTAAGGAGAGTTCCATCAAGACCTCGTCGATAAAGGACATCCGTGATAAGGGTGTGTTGGGTGGTTTGGCGAATGAAGTTTCATTTTTTATTATGAGATAAGTTAGGAGGGAGGGTGTTATCTTTTATGTATGCATAGATTTTCCCATAGAGGGAAGTTTCAGCCTCAACTAGATGGTAGATAACTTGGGACTCAGGGTTGTCATAAGATGGGTTGAACAATTGTTCCACCATGTACTCGTAACAGGCTTGTTTCTCTAGAATATGCAAGAGAGAAGCAATGGTCACCATGGCATCAATGGATTTGTTGTCACTTTGAGGAATCTGCTCAAATTTTATTTCTACAAAGTACTTTTTGAAGTCATCAACCATTCTTTTGTAGGGCATCAACTTGTCATCCTTTGTTTGATAGTCATCATTTACTTGGTTAATGACTAGTTGTGAATCCCCATAGACATGTAACTTGGTGATCTTCCACTCAACTACTACTTTGATTCCAATGATCAAGGCTTCATATTCTGATGTGTTGTTGGTACAAGGGAACATTAGTCTTTAGGACTTAGGAATGGTGTGTCCTTGTGGTGAGATAAACAATATTTCCGCTCCTGATCCATGTTGTGTAGAAGAACCATCAAAGTACAAGACCCATTGTTGTGTGGATATTGTTAGAACATCAACATCTGGAAACTCAATATTCATGGGATGATTGTATTGTAATGGTGCTTCAACTAACTTGTTTGCAATTACTTTTCCTTTGATTGCCTTCCTATCAACATATTGGATGTCAAATTCACTCAGCATCATGACCCACTTGGCTAGTCTTCCAGTCAGATTAGCTTTGCTCAAAAGGTATTTCAGTGGATCTATCTTGGCTATTAGCTTGATGGTATGGGTGAGCATGTAGTGTCATAATTTTTGGGTGGCGAACACTATTTCCAGACAAGCCTTTTCAATGAAAGTGTAATTGATCTCATAGTTGTTTAAGGTTATGTTGATGTAATATATTTCCCTTTCTTTCCTTGTTGAATCCTCTTGTGCTAACAAGGATCCCAATGATATTTCAATTGTTGCTATGTACAATAAAAGTGGCTTTCCTTCTACTGGTGGTATCAAGACAGGTGGACTCATTAGATATTGTTTCATTTGATTGAAGGCTCCTTTCCATTTCTCATCCCATCAAAAAGATACATTCTTGTGAAGCAAGTGGTTGAAGGGGTGAGTTTTGTCAGCCAATTGTGCAATAAACCTCTTGATAGATTGGAATCTTCCTTGTAAATATCTGAGCTGACTGATGTTTTTAGGAGGCATCTCCATTATAGCTTTGACCTTTGCAGGGTCTACCTGAATTCCTTTAGCTAACACAATATACCCCAAAAGTTTATCTGATGTTACGCTGAATACACATTTCTTAGGATTTAGTCTCACATTGAACTTCTCTAATCTGGGGAAAATCTTATCTAAGATCTTTAGGTGTCCTTCTTTGGTGTAGGACTTTTCCAACAGATCATCTACATAATCTTCCATAAAATTGTGCATCATTTCATGAAAGATTGTGGTCATTTCTCTCTTATATGCGGCTCTAGCATTTTTCAACCCGAATGGCATGACATTCCAGCAGAAAGTGCCCCAAGGACATGTGAAGGTAGTTTTATCTTGATCTTCAGGAGCAATTTTGATTTGATTATACCCTGAAAATCCATCCATAAGTGAGAGAATTTCATGTCCAGCAGTCAAGTCCACAATGATGTCAATATTAGGTAGGGGAAAGTCATCTTTTGGGAAAGCTTTATTGATATCTCTGAAATTTGTGCAAATTCTGATGCTTTTGTCTAGTTTGGAAATAGGTACGATGTTAGAAATCCACTATGCATAGTCAATAGGTCTGATAAATCCCACATCTAATAACTTCTTCAGTTTGGCTTTGACCAAGATGGCAATATGTGGGTGCATTTTCCTTAACTTTTTCTTGACTGGTTTTATTCTTGCTGGTAGAGATAGGTGATGCACGATGAGTTTTGGATCAATCCCTAGCATGTCGGCATAAGACCAAGCAAAGTTGATTTTCCTTTCTATGAAGAATTTGATAAAGTTTGGTTTTTCTTGATCTGTCAAGGATTTTGCTAGATGGACAGTCTTCACTACTTCTTCATTGCCAATATTGATAGACTGGGTGGGTTCAACCAATATATTTGATCATTCCTAAAAGTGTTGGGGGATTGTGTCAAATCTTCCATCCTTCATTGCTTCAAAGAGGTTTTCACTATTGTATACACTCTTTGTTTTTACTTTTTCTAGATCTGATATTGTCATTGAATGGTTTTCACCATTAGATCTATTCCTTGTATTATTCATTTTGCAGCTAGAAAATTTGACACTCTCCTGGTTGGAAGCTTTGTTATGATGTTCAATTATGGAATCCATTTTGGGATTGGTAGAACAGAGGAAGTTGACAATGGCTTCGTCATTTGAAAAGAGAGGGATATTAGATGGCTCAGTTTGTTCCTAATCTATTAGTTTAGGATGTACTAGGGGTAAGGAGTCATTGGATTGGCTAAATTCAGATGCAGTAAGAGTCCCGATGGTAATGTCTCCAGATTTTCCAATAGCAAAATCGATGTCTATAAGGTAACTCTCTTCTGAATTATCCATTTCACTCTGAGTCTGATAGTCTTCACTGGAATCATCAATGTGTAGTGATCCTATTTCAAGCGGTCTATGGGCTAAACTTTGAGCCTCCTCACGTATGGGTGTATACTTTTGGACTACATCAATTTCCTTATCATGACAAGACTCTTTAGATAATGAATCCCACTCATACTCATTTGAATCAATTTCATGAGCATCACTAGCTTGTAGTTGTAGGATTATTTCAACTTGTTGTTTGGTTTCTTCTCTTGATTCTTCTCTATACCCTAGTCCTATTTTATCTTTGGCTTGCACAATGATATGTTGGATTGGTTCTATGATTCCTTCTTTCCTTTTACCGATAGGACCTTTTCCCTCGTATCTCATCTTTTCCATGATTGTCTTCCCTTTCCCATATTGCTTTGTCTGTACACTTGATCTAGATGCTTGTGGTGATTCTTCATCTTTGTACAACTAGTTTAAAACCTCCTTGTTGTCTGACTCATCCACTAATGTGCATGCTCTTACAAAGGTTCCATCAAACAGTGTGGTGGGTTGCGATGATTGTTGTCTTGATGTTGATGGTTGTCCATATGACTTTGGAGAAGATGATAGTTGCGACAAGTATAAGGATTGCTGAAATGAGTATTCCCCCATGCCTTTTTCTTTCAATTGGATCTTGGCAACTTGTTTTGATAAGGATTTATGTTGACTTTGCTCATTTTTTGGAATAGGATTTGATGTACTTTCTTTACTTGAGGGATTGTCATCACTGATATCCTTATCCTTTGATTGGTCCTTTTTCTCAACCCACTTTGACAAGGCATTGAGTTGTTTCCCATCATTTGATAAACCTTGGACTAGAGCTTCCCTGTTGTGTGGTACAAAATTATCTTGGGTAGTCTTGAGGGTGTTACAATACTAGGGGTTATTTGAGTCAACTGCAATAGTGATTTCCTACCCATTGAATGGGAACTTCAAACACTGGTGATATGTGGATGGTACTACTTGCATGTCATGAATCCAAGGTCTTCCCAAGAGTATGTTGTAGGTTAGCTCCTTGTCTAATACCTGGCACACTATATCTTTGACAATTGGTCCCACTTGAATAAGTAGCACTATCAATCCTTGTGAAGATCTCTCCTTGTCATCATATGCTTTTATTATGATTTTCCTCCTAGGATCAATAGCATTTTTTTAATAGCCTAGTGCATGGAAAAGTTTCAAAGTACAGATATTCAAGCCAACTCCTCCATCTATTAGGACACATTTAATGCGGTGCTTGTGGATTAAGACCTCAATGTGTAGAGTAGTGTTATGCGGATGATTGATATATACATCATCATGTTCAGAAAAGGATAAGCAGTGGGGTGTGATCAAATGTCCCACCATAGTCTGGAATTCGAAAACTTCTAAATTTTTGGGTACCGTGGTGGCAACTAGAGCTTGTTCCAAGATTTCCTTGTGGGCAGGAGAAATCTTGAGGAGTTCCAATATGGATATTTGCGTGGGTATCTTCTGCAATTGTTCCACTATGTTATATTGGGTTGTAGGGATATCAATTGATTTGGATGTCAAAGGGGTAGATCCTTTCAATGTTACCTTGGCTTGTCCTCATGTGATTGCATTGATAGGTGTGTTGTCGTGTTGTTCCTTAATTTTGATAACATCGATTTGATGTGAGGTAGTGTCAACATTATGGTGATGATTCAATTTTAATGATGTTTTGTTCATGTCTAATGGTGTCATCGTTTGTTGGGTTATTATTGACAATAGGATCTGATTTGTCATGGGTTGGATCATCAACTACCTCAACATGTAGAATGGTGGTGTCATAGACATAGTTTATGTTCTTTCCCTTTTTGTTTGATGATGAAGACTCTCCTTTCTTATAGTTTGGTAGAGGGTTCTTGAACACCCCATGTTCATTGTTTGTCAGGATTTCTTCTACCAATATCTTCTTGTTGTCGATTAGATCTTGTATCAAGTGTTTCAACTGCATGCAGTTTTTGGTTTTATGTCCCTTGTTGTGGTGAAACCCACAAAAATGGGCCTCATTCCACCATGGGGGTTTAACTTGTGGTTCCCAATTTCTAGCTTCTGGTAGAGTTATGACCTTAGCTTCAAGAATTTTTTTTAATATTGATTCTGGTGATCACCCAAAAGGTGTGAACCTCCTTCGATTTGAGGATGCTCAATACGATGGTTCCCTAGATCCAACATTACCTTGATTGTTGCTTTGGTTGACATTTTGGTTGTTGCCTTGATTGTTGCCTTGGTTTTTTCTTTGGTTTTTGGGGGGATTGTTATTCTGATTAGTTTTGGCGGCTGTTGCAGTTATGTTGAATACATGTTTTGCATTTTGACCTTCGACTATACCATCGTTGTTTCCAATGTTCTTGTTTCATTGCCAAAACGTGGGTTTGTCGCCACTATTGTAATTGTTGGATGAGTTTGATGAGTTGTTTTCATTGTATATCTTGATGACTCCTCTCTTGACTAAGGCATCCTTGATTTTGATCCCATTCTCAATCAATTTTTTGAAGATTGGGGGACATTGTAATTCCAATCTATAACTCATCTCGTCATTAAGGTTACCAATAAAGATTGCTATCTTTTCCTTTTTTGGTACAGGATGAGAGTATCGTGAAAATAACCTTCTCCATTTTTGCAAGAATAGAAGGAATGATTCACCCTTCTTTTGTTTCAAGTTACAAAGATATTTCATAGTAATTTCATGTTGGATGTTGTAGGAATATTGGGTGATGAACTTGTTGACTAATTCCTCAAAGTTGTTGATTGGTGGGGTGAGTTTGGAGAACCATTCAAGACAATGCACACCTAAGCTTCTTGGGAATAATCTCATCAAATATGTTTCCTCATATGCAAATTCAAGACTCATGATCCTAAACTCTCTCACATGATCTATCAGATTGGTTTTGCCATTGTATTTTTTGTACTTTGGGAACTCACAATGTTTGGGAAAGGGTATCATGTGAATAATTTGATCAAATGGATAAGGACAATTGTCTTGATTCAAGTATCATTTTGAAGTCCCTCTTTAGATATCAAGGATTTGTTGTTGAAGGTTCTTTATTTGATGAGTGAGATCAACCACTTGTTTAGGATCATTTTCAAGCTTTTTGGTAGGTGCTTTCAATTGATTCACACCAAAGTCTTCTGGTAATTTGGCACCTTGTTTGGCTAGTGTAAGGAGGTATTTTTCCCCATTTCTTTCAAAAATATTTTCTAAACACTTGTGGAAATTGGGGTCTTGTTTAGCGTGTTGGATATCTTCTTCAGCTATTTTTCTTTGTCAGTGTTGTTGAGTCCATGAAAATTATTCTCTTTAGCCTCTGCCATGGTGTTTTGTGTTTCACTATTTTTAGTTTTGGTATTTTGAGTCTCAATGATCAAAGTTTCAATTGTCATAATTTCAATGTTTGGAGTTTCCATGGTTGGAGTTTCAATGTTTGGCTCTTCAATGTTTTGATTTTCAAGTCCCTTTTTCCTCGAGCTTTTGTTTTTGCAACCTTGTTTGGATGGGCATACAAGTGTTATAATTTTGACTAAACTTTGATCTAGGTTTTGGAAAAGTACCAAGGATTACAACTAAGTCAAATAGAATGACAAATTCTAATGAGACTAGGTTGAATTTGACTATGTAGCTTCATTTCCTGATGATGAAACTAGGCCTAATAATCAAAGGTGTGATAAATTTGATGATGTTGGTACTTTGTGATGTTATATCTTGGTTTAGGTTGGAAAATTCCACTTGTAGAGGTATATTTTAGCAAGTTTGAATTCTAAGGTATCTAAGGAATAATCTTGGACTTTGGGAAAGTTTCAAAATTGTGGTTCAAACTGTGAAACCAACAGTAAATTTTCTTCCTAAACAAGGTACTCAAATCTTTGGAAAAGCTGTTGATTTTCACAATAGTAAAAGATGTATAATTTGGGATTTTTCTTGCAAGATCTTTTGTAGAAATTGAAGGTCAATCTCTCTCTAAATTCGTAAAGTGTTGATAACTATCTTTGATGTTCTTTTGGACTAAGAAGTATAGAATTTGGTTTCCAAATTTTGATCTTTCATGAAATCATTTGGTAACACACATGTTCAGACTCCGTTTTACCTAAGGATTGGTTGAATACTTTTAAGGATTCCCAAGATGAGACTGATTGTCAGACAAGAAATTAACCTAGGTCACTATTTTGTGTTCTACAAAAGGTGCCACTTGGGACACCAAAGGTTCCAAAACAAAGGCAAAAGGCACCATAATAGGTTCAAACTTGGTTTTTTGAAAGTTTCTTTAAAATGGTTGTATCTTGGTCATACAAAGGTCTTTTTTGAAACTTTTTTTTTAAATGGGGTAGAATTTCATAAGATATGCAATGGTGTGGGTGTTTCTCAATCTTTGTGGAGTTAAAATTCTGAATCAAGGTTTCCACTTTCAATACTTGACATTTTTTTTGTTTTGAAAACACTTTGATAAAGACACATCAAGTAATGTACACTCCTAAGGTTGTGAAAGATTGTATTCTTTTGGATTCCACATAGGTTTTACCCCAACTGTACTTTTTCTTAGAGGATGACTAGATGCTTGACCCCACTCGCTCCTCTCCATGGCACTCACTTCTCGAGGCAACCAAGCACCAATACCCATGAATCTCCCCTGGCATATTTTTCATCTCTACTAAGAATTGCGAGAATGTGGATGCCTTCTCAATGACCATTATTGCACCAAAGAATAGATAAAGGATTTGGCCAAACTACAACAAGGGTTTTAGTAAGGACTTTTCATTCATGGGGGTTGATCCATGCGGTGAGATACCATTGTTGCCTTTCTCATTAGAACCAACCTTGTGATACTGGCCTTTGTTCCAGTATCCACACTTATATACCGGTTGGAAATGTGCTTGGCTTTAGCGTGTTACCGATTGGGTCGTTCCCTTGGGTGAGTACATTTTCCCATAAGGTAGGCCCTCTAAGATAAAAAAATCAAGCAAGTATACCCATAGTTCGATCAATCTTTATTCCATATGAATAAAGAGAGAACACATGTGATATACTCAACTCACACTTGCACACAAAAAGTGAATGGGTCTAGCTTTTTGGTCACCAAGTTAAGGGGAGAGCATATGCCTACCATCCATCAAGCACAAAAGACATGATGTTCATCAACCCTTTAATTAAGCTATGTTCCTAACTTAACCAAAAGGAAACATGATGTTCGTTAACCTCTTAATTAAGCTATGTTCTTAACTTAACCAAAAGGAAACATGATGTTCGTTAACCCTTTAATTAAGTTATGTTCTTATCTTAACCAAAAGTAAACCAAGTAAATCACTTCCAACCCTTGCAATATGTCAGTAGTTTGATAAGAATGTCTTTGACAAGTGTTTTTGGGAATCCTACAAATCAACAACACAAAGTATTAGCTCTCAGATTTTGTAAAAGGGGCCAAAACAAAGACAAAAGGCACCACTTGGGACACCAAAGGTGCCAAAAAAAAGATAGAACGTTCCAGAATGATGCAAAAGGTGCCAAAATAGAGACCAAAGGCACCACTTGGGACACCAACAGTGCCAAAAAAGAAATAGAGTAGCCTAGAATGGTGCAAAAGGCACCAAAATAGAGACCAAAGGCACCACCTGGGACACCAAAGGAACCGAAACAAAGACAAAAGGAACTAAAAATCTCCAAGAGGCTCTGAAAGGCTCCAAAACGAGTGTAAGAGGCTCCAAGAGTGTCCAAGAGGCTCATGTTCGTACCTATGAACATAAATTTTCAATCATGTTAGTAATAAACGGGGCAATGCCCCACAATGGGCACCATTTTGTGTGTTAAATATGCAAAGTTAGTATCGACACAAACTTTAATGAAATGATTTATATTGAAAGATTCAAAGCAAAGTAAACTATTCTAAGTTGCAATAAAGAGAACGTCTCATTGTCCTCTATTCTTAAATGATTCTTTTTAACCTTTTTGGCCCTCAGATTTCTATGTGCACAAAGGTTATTAGAATGACACTTAAGAAACAATATTAGTATTCAACATGCAAGCCAACTATATGACTACATGAAACTATATGCAAACAATGATGATGAATGCTATGAGGAAGGGGTGATGTTGATTATGATAAATAAACAAGTGGAGGTGGATACTATGGTAGTGATCTATATGATTCAATGCATGATTCTACATATGCTCAAATGCAAACTTAAAATGAACTAATCTAAAATACAACTATGATGCAATATATTAATCTAATATCTAAACATGATGCAAAACATGATATAAAAATTATCTATAAGACTCCAATAATGATCCAAGCTCCAAAGATAAACATTCATGATAAATTTACTTCAAATGTGGATGCAAAATTCAAGGCCCAAGGGTTGTATTTATAGCCTTTTCCAAGCATATAGTGAGGTGGAAATAATCAACGGTCCATATTCGAATGAGAAAAATGGATGGTGAAGATGAAGAGAATCAAGATGTTGTCCCCTTGACCAAAGACAACATGCCATGTGTGTGGAAGAATCTCTTGACCAATGGGAAACATTCCATTTGGATGGAAGATTCAAGTGTGGGAAGAGAAGGCCATGTGTTTCCAAAATTGGTGGAAGTGTGGGAAGAATAAGTCATGCGCTTTTTGAAATTGGTGGAAGTGTGGGAAGAGAAGACTGTGTGCTTCCAAAATTGGTGGAAGTGTGGGAAGAATAAGTCATATGCTTTTTGAAATGAGTTGAGGATAATTCTAATTAAAAATTAGAGTTATTTATTTTCATGTGACCTTGATGAGGTTGTTTATTTAATTAATTTAGAGGAAGATGATTTAGATTTGGAGAATTAGAGAAGGGTGAACAATATAAATAAATTAAGAATTCATTTATACGTAGATGGAATATTAATCAAATAGCTAGTATTTAATTAATTAAAGGTGATGACCATTTTTTAGGTGTATATAGTTTGCACAACCAAAATCATAGGTCATGGGTCAGGTACGAATGCAATGGAATGGAATTGATCTTGAAATGCAATCCTAATGTAATTTTTCATTTTTGAAACACTAATTTTTGCTATAGCATAAGGCACTAGGTACCATGGTATGTAAACCAAGACAAATTAGTGTCTAATGCATAAGGAAAATACAACAGCCAAGAAGGCTATCCCAACACCCCAATGTCACGAAAACCTTGGTCAGGCCAGACATTGGGATAACCACAAGCACAAAAGGATGCCATAGCGTAACACAAGACCTCGGGTATCTTGGTGGGTACCACGTGGGACAACCAGGAAGACAACAACAAAGAAAAAAAATGAAGATATTCCCCTATGTTAACCTATCAAAACGCACCATAATATGATGGATTATGGCCGCCTTAACAAGTTGTGATAGGGAGCTCAATTGATAAACAAAATCCAAAAGTATCAAAATATCACAATCAATTCCAAAACGTCCTTTTCCATAGGATCAAGAGGATGGATGGGGTTGATGAGGTATATTAGGAAGGATGCATCCCATTGAAACCAAAGATGGATACTAAACTAAAAGATCGATCATGATGCGAGAGATTCTGAAATTGATTGAATCTCATGATGAAAGTGGACCCCATCTTTGAAGAACTAGCTAGATAAGGACATACTTGACAACATGACACAAGACACGAGACACAAGACTGACACACCCTAATGACCTAGGGGCTCAGGGGCTGATCAAAGATTAGCCTTTCCTACGTGAAAGCACAGAGCCCTCATAGTTCAAGAAAAGACCATGGATAAAAGTGAAAAGAGGAAAAATGGAGACAAGCGGTGGAAAATGATGCCAAAGAAAAACAAAGAAAGCAAAGCAAAGCCCCAGGGGTGGATCAAAAGATCAACCTTGCCTACGTGCAAGCACAGGGACAACGTAGTTCGAAAAGGACCAATGACTGACTAGGGATAAGAGAAGAAAGGGGACAATGGAGACCACAATGGATGACCAAAATAGGATGGACGAAATGCCCCGGGGGCGGATGAAATGATCAACCTTGCCTATGTGAAAGCGTAGGGGCAACGTAGTTCAACAAAGACCAAAAAGATGAACGTGGCATGATGGGATCTAAGTGAAGACTGGCACGATGAAGGGTCCTAGATGGACACAAAGGACTGACATCACGACATAAGCTCAAATTAGGATAAAAACTTAGGATGATAGATAGCAGATGAAGATTGTCCAATGCTCAACCAAAATATACCAAGCAACTGAATGATGAATGTGGATGGAAGGAGAGGATCGATGAGATGGTAGGATATGAGATCGAGATGGAGGGAAGCATCAAGTAACTAGGATGCAAGGTAGATAATGATTAAGCCCCTTTATGAATGGAACTTGTGACCATGTTTTCACCAAACGTACTTATCCAAGGTGCCACCAAGGGTGGTTTTCACCATAGGATGAATTATTTCTCTTTACTATTTTTGGATTTTTTTTTTCAATTTTTTGTATTTTTGACAATTTTTTACTTTTTTTTGTATATTTTTAATTTTCCAGGATAGGATACCCCAGCTGATTTAAGTGTGTAACCTTTTTAGGTGCATGGTGTTAATGGGCTCCTCTAGGGGCTCTCCTTTAGGCGTAGCAAGTTTATAGGCCCCTGATTCATATTTTGTGGTGATGACATAAGGACCAAGCCAATTTGTTTCAAATTTTCCCTTCTTTTCTCAGTCATGTTGAGTACGTCGATTCTCCTTGAGAACTAGATCACCAACGTTAAACTGATGGGGACAGACCTTGTTGTAGCTTCTTTTCAAAAAATTCTGATAGGCTTGAAGGTGGTCATATGCTTTGATCCATCTTTCATCTAAGAGTTCTAGTTGGCTGAGTCTTGCAACTCGAGCATCTTCATCATTGATAAGATTCTTCAGGGAGATTCTTAGTGATGGGATTTCTACCTCAACCGACAACATGGCTTTGACACCATAGACGAGAGAATACAGAGTGGTGCTAGTAAGGGTGCGGATGGAAGTTCGGTATGCCCAAAGGGTGGGATGGATGTGAAGGTGCCAATCTCGACCAGTATTGTTGACCACCTTTTTGAGGATTCTAATGAGGGTTATGTTGGTGGCTTCCACTTAACCATTACCTTGGGGTAATAAGGCGTAGACCAACGATGTTGGATATGGAAGGTGTCACAAAGGTGTTTCATAGCTTGGTTCTTGAAAGGATTTCCATTATTATAAATGATGGTTGATGGTATTCCATATCTGTAGAGAATATGGAAGAGGATAAACTTAGAAATTTGAGTACCTATGATTTGTGAGAGTGGCATTGCTTCCACCCACTTGGTGAAGTACTCAACTGTGGTAATGATGAAGGTATAGTCATTGGAGGATGGGGGATATATCTTGTCGATTAAATTGAAACCCCACTAAGAGAAGGGCCATGGTGCTACAAGAGGCTATAGATCCTATGCTGGAACATGTATTAGATCAGTGTGTTGTTGATAGGGTAAGCACTTCTTGACGAACTCACAAGAATCATGTTCTAATGTAGGCCAGTAATATCCTACTTGGAGAATTCTCTTAACTAGGGCCATGCCATTTGAGTGGGCCCCACATACACCACTATGTACTTCTATTAACACAATGTGGGCTTTAGTCTCATTTAGACACCGAAGGAGGGTTCCATCATACCCATATCAATAAAGTGTATCACCTATGATGGTGTAATAGGATGTACATTGGATGAAATACTTACGTAGGTTTCGTGTCAAATTGGGAGGCAGGATGTTACCATGAAGATAGGTTTAGATATCATGGTACCAAGGAGACATGGGACCTACAATGTCATACACCATCTCACTTTATGGGATATCGTATGTCGGGATTAAGAGTTGTTCAAAAAGGAATTCACACTCTATTTTGTCTTTGGGCATGTCACTTAAGGAACCAATGGTAGCCATGGCATCTGCTACTTTGTTCTAGACTCTTAGAATTTGATCAAACTGGATGGAAGTGAAATACTTTTTGAAGTCGTCAACCATGTGTTTATAAGGCAATAGCTTATCATCTTTTGTGAGAAACTCATCGTTGACCTGTTTGATGATTAATTGAGAATCACCAAAGACTTTGAGGTGAGTGATATGCCATTGGATTGCAATTCTGAGGCCAGTAAGAAGAGCTTCATATTCAGCTATGTTGTTTGTGCATGAGAAGGCCAGTCGAAATGACTTCGGTATATAATCTCCTTGGGGAGTGATGAGCAAGATTCCTTCCACCAATCCATTGTGTGTGTATGACCCATCAAAGTACAATGTCCATGTGGTTGCTTTTGTTACTGTGAAGACTCCTTCATCAAGAAATTCTATTGTCAGGGGGTAGGCATCTACTAGGGGAGTATCTACCAGTTGATGAACTATCACTTATCCTTTAATAGCTTTTTGATCTCATATTCTATATCAAATTCACTCAAAAGCATGACCCACTTAGCCATGCGACCAGTTAGAATTGTCATGGATAACAGGTATTTGAGTGGATCTACCTTGGAGATGAGCTTTACTAGATGACTAAGCATGTAATGTCAGATTTTTTTAAACTGAAAACCACAACTAGGAAAGCTTTTTCCATTGGAGAATATTTAAGCTCATAACCCACCAAGGTCTGGTTGATGTAATATATTGCTCTTTCCTTTGATGACTCATCATGTTGTGCTAGCAATGCCCCCAGTGCCACTGAAGTAGCAGAAATGTACAATAGGAGCGGCTTACCAGAAATTGGTGGCATAAGGATTGGTGGGTGAGCCAAATATTCTTTGATTTTGTCAAAGCCGATTTGACACTATTGAGTCCACTTAAAAGCGGTATCCTTCTTCAGGAGATGAGTGAACAACTGAAACTTGTCAAGTAATTGAGCTATGAACCACCAGATGGATTGTATTTTACCTTGAAGGCTTCATAATTGTTTGAGATTGTGTGGTGGAGGAATATCCATGATTGCCTCAACTTTCATTGTATCAACTTCTATATCTCTTCGAGAGACAATGAAACCTAGTCATTTGCCTGATGTGACCCCAAAGACACATTTCTTGGGCTTTAGCCATAGCTTATACTGCTCGAGACACTCAAAGATCTTCTTGAGGACCATAGGATGCTCTTCCCTTGTCTTTGATTTCCCTAACAAATCATCAACATAATCTTCCATGATGATGTGGATGAGGTCATGGAAGATTACAGTCATGGCTCGCTAATAGGTTTCCCGCACGTTCTTGAGACCAAAAGGCATGACATTATAGAAGAATGTGCCCGAAGGCATAGTGAAAGTTGTTTTATGTTGGTCTTCAGGCGCAATTCTAATTTGATTGTATCTAGAGAAGCCATCCATGAGGGAAAGCATCATGTGTCCCGCAGTGAGGTCAACCAACATGTCGATGTTTGGCAAAGGAAAATCATCTTTGGGACAAGCCTTGTTGAGGTCATGGAAGTCTATACATACTTTGATAGCATCGTTTGGTTTGGCTACAGGCACTACATTTGAGATCCATTCTAAATATTCAATGGGTCTTATGAATCAATCATCCAATAGCTTCTCCAATTCTTTCTTAAATAGTAGAGCCTCTTGGGGGAGAATTTTTTGCAGCTTTTTCTTGACAGGTTTGGCATCAAGACGTACATCTAGGTGATGTACCACTAAAGTAGGGTCAAGGCCTGGCATGTCTGAATATGTCCATGCAAAGTTGACGATTCCCTCTTTGAGAAGCTTGGTGATGGTAGAATATTATTCCTCTGACAGTGTTTTGGCTACATATGTAATTGTGGGATCCTCTTTAGTTCCCAAATTTATTTCTTGTGTTTCCTCTATCAGGATGGGTGATCGTTTAGAGAGCTAAGCTCGTACAAGGGGAAGATGAACATCCCCATCTTCTAGTGCCTCATCGAGGTTTTCGCTATCAAATACACCCTTTGTTTTTACTTTTTCTAGGTCAAGAAGCGCCTTGGGGAGGTTTTCACTAGGTGACCTTTTTTTTTATTTTGCTTCTTTTTACTTTTGCGGTTAGGGTGTTCATCTTCCCCCAACCCCATGACATGTATGTACTAATCCATTGAAGGAAAGGTGTTGATAGGTGCACTACCATGTAGGTCCCAGTCTATGAGTTCAGGATATTTAAGGGATAGGCTAATGGTGCAGATGTATAAGCAGTCGAACATGGAAGAGAGGCTAGTGTGATTTACATTGTCGTACGTGTGTATGATGGATTCCTCCTCTGGTATATCTTCAAGGAGACCGTTGATTTCACTTACATTGTTAGAGGCACTAGATGATGCTATAGGTCCCTTTTGTTTGGTGTCGTGACCCAAGCCTAAGTATCATGGTCTTATTGTAGCCTCAATATGGTGTTTCCTTCCTTACTCTTCAGCGCCAAGGCCTCCTCCTTGATAATTGTACTTCACAAATTTAGAGGGCCAAGGATAGTTCTCCTATAAATATTCTTTCAAAGGAGGGGAGGGATCAAGTTCTTCATGGTAAACCCGTTGGCTTATGTCATCTTCTGGTGCATCGTGTCGGAGGCTAGGGGAGCAGAAAGTGTTGGTTCCCACGTTCTTGGAGCTCAAGGTGATAGTCTTATCTTCTTCCTTCTGTGTACTTTGGGTAGGTTGGCCATATGTGTGTGGTGAAGGTGGCATGGTTTCCATGTTAAGAGTTGTTCGCATCTCATATTCACCACACCCTTTTTCGATGATTTGGACTTTGGTAAGGGTGGAATTAGATGTGGATGATGGAGTGGATGAAGTGGTGGTTGATGCATTGGTGGATGAATGGGAGGGTGATTTCTATGGTAGTCCCATTTCCACTCCAGGACAATAGTGGAAATGAGAAAAAAGAAGCTTCTAATGCATGACAGTATTCGAATGGTTGAGGATCTGCGTAAATGGTAACTTCTACCCCATTGAATGGGAATTTTAGACATTGGTGGTATGTGGATGGTACAACTTGCATGGAATGGATCCATGGATGACTGAGGAGAAGGTTCTATGGTAATTCCAAATTAAGGACATGACATGTGGTATATTACACAACTATGCCAACCTAGATTGGAAGACATATTGTTCCTTTAGAATCACGTTCTACATTATCACATGCCTTGATTGTGATGACTTGATTATTTAAATTAGCATGCATGTATCCCACCTTTCTAATGAATTTCAATCTACAAAGGTTCAAGGTAGAACCATTATCTACCAAGACCCTCTTTACTTTGTGATGGTTTACTAGGACCTCTAGATGGAGGGGACAGTTATGATTGGAGTTGATGCAAGGCATGTCATTTTGGTTGAACCCTAGCTAATAGGTTGTTGAGAGGTGCCCTACCAATGCTTGAAATTGTGTAGGGTCTATGTCATTAGGAACTTGGGTGTTTTGTAAGGCGTTATTCAAGATTTCTTGGTGTGTGGGAGAAGACTTAAGCAAATCCAAAATGGATATATGTTTCAAAGTCTTTCTTAGATGGTCAAGAATGTTATATTGAGAAGGTGTAGGTGGTGGCTGAGTGGATGTGGAGGCTCTAGGGACTATGATGTTGGTTCGACGGGTGGTAACAACACATTGAGCATCCTTTCCTTTTACGCATATCATAGATACATGTGGTTCCACTTGTTCGATGTGCATGATGAGACCTTCATAGTTAAGTGGCACATTTTTGTAACTGATGTTATTGGTGTTGTTATTCTGATTATTGTTGTTGCTAGGTCCTAGGTTTGAGTTTGATGTACCAAGACCTTGATTATGCTTCAAGAAAGAATCTTGATATATTTTTAATTGAGCATTGGATGATGGTGTCGTGTTGGCATCCACATGTATGTCACCTCGATCTATAAGATCCTGGATGTACATTTTCAGACCTTGACACTTATTTAATGTATTCCCTTTAATCTTGTGGAACTCACAATATTCATTTTCCTTAAACCAGTTTGGTTTAGGCTTGGATTCATCCATGGGTTTATTTACAGGATATATAATCAGGTAATTGGCTTGCAGGAGCCTATTAAATATGACACTTAAGGGTTCTCCTAATTGAGTGAATTGATGCTCGTTACCCCCTTGATTGTTTTGATTGGATTGTTGGGATAGACGAGGTGCCCCTTGAGGCACTGATATGGAATTAGGCATTAGCTACTGATGAGGTGGATATTGTTGCTTCTGGGAAGCATTGGCCACTTGGATGTGTTTAGTGTTAGTGACACCATCATTGACAACATTTTTATTTTTATTCCAATAACGGGGCTTGTCTCTGGATGATTTCTCTCTATCAGAGTTAAAGATTTTGACTAGCCCTTTGGCAATGAGGGCTCTATCAAGACTAGGACCTTTCTCCATGATTTCAACAAAGGTCATTACACAATGGAGTCTAAAGTTGTGGGCCAGTTCTGGATGGGAGTTTTCAATGAACAAGGTGAACATGTCCTTTTCCCTTAGTGGGGATTTCATGCGACTGGCTAGAGCTCGCCATCTTTGAAGATAGCTCGCAAAGGTTTCTCCCTCCAGCTTCTTTTCCTTCAGGAGATCTAAGGTGTCGATATCTTTCTCCAAATTGAAGGAGAAGTGGGAGACAAATTCTTCTGAAAGTTGTGCAAAGGACTTGATAAATCATTTCTTAAGACCCATAAACTACTCAAGAGCTATTCCCTGTAAACTCCTAGGGAACAATCTCGTGAGGTTATTTTCATTATGCATGACTTCTTGATAGTGGGTGTAGAACTCTTGGAGGTGAGCCTTGGGATCTTTGGTTCCTTTGTATTTATCAAATTTTAGAATTTCAAAATGTTTTGGGAAAGGAACCAATGAAATAGAAGGATCAAATGGATAGGGACAAATGTCCTCAAACTTGAACGATTATTTGTTGGTCCCTACTTGTAAGTCCTTTAGCGCAACTTTGACTTCTTCCAGATCTTTATTGATAGGTCCTACGGGAATTGAATTGGATGGATTAGGTTGATTGTATGGAGGATATTGCTGATATGATGACGGTACCGAAGTAGTTAGACCATAAGTAGGTTGAGGTGTATATGGAGGTGTTGGTTGGGACTGATTGGCGTAAGAAGATTACGGATTGACATAAGGCAGATAGGAGGATGATGGATTTTGATGGTAAGAGGTAGAAGCTACTTGTTGGTAGGGTGGCTACTATTGGTAGTATGAGGTGGATGGAACACCCTACTGATATTGTGTAGCGGCTTGGTAATATGATGACGTGGAAGCCCCTTGCTGGTAAGGCGGTTGTTGTTGATAGTAGGAAGTGGGTTGATCACCTTGTTGATATGAAGGTTGTTGCTGAGTGTAGTATGGATTGGATTGGTAATTATACGTGACATTGGGTGTTGTGTGACGTATGGAGATTGTGGTGGGTTAGGTGACTTCTATTGATATGGATTTGTGTGTGATTATAGAGGGTTAGTGTAAGGAGGCGGTTGAGTCCGCAATGGATTCTGAGCGGTCACATGGATGTTTGGATTGGGATTGGATGTAGCAACATAAGTGGTGTACGTGCTAGATAGATGGTAAAGATATTATGTGAGAGGATTACACTGCGTTTGTGTGGGAACATGTGTATGTTGGGGTGGTTGTTGTTGTTGTGGAAGTTATTGACAAAGTGGGTGAGATGGGACCTGATGTTGTTCTGGGACTGCTACAGAAGCACCATGGGGTAGTTGCGGCAGGTGTGATGCAGTTTGTATGACTTGATGTAGGGGTTGTGTAGGAATGGTAGTGTGTTGTTGAGGAATTGAAAGATTTTTTTGTGGAATGGTGATGTTCTGTTGCGGGATTGTGACGTTTTGTTGTGGAGGTTGTTGATGGGGTGGTTGAGATATAATAGTAGCAACAACAACATGTTGTAGTGGTGCTTGCGAGGGGATAGCAGTGTGTTGCGGTGGTTCCTGCATCACAGTGGATTGATGAGGATTAATGGGAGGTTGCTAAAATGCAGGGATATTACCTTGAGGTGGTTGTGGTAGATTGCCAGCAGGTGCAGATCTTGGAGGTGGCATCAATGCAAGGATTGGAGTGGCCCCAGTGTTGACGGGTGGTTGACCAGGATGTTGAGGTAGGAGTGGTGGAGCAGACAAAATTTTATGTGGCATGCCATAGGCATAGGGGTCATTAGGATCAAGTGGTGTCATAGAGGTAGTAGATGGGAGGTGAGGATAATTGGTGACTTGGTGTATCACATCATTTCCAAACTCAGGATGATACCAATTCTCTATAGGTGGACCTTCAGGAACATATGAATTTCCTAGAACATTTTGCGAGGTCTACAGATCTTGTTGTGCAGTAAGGGACTAGATGTCAATATACTATGACATATTGAAATCAGGTGGTGGTTTGAATGCTTTCATGATTAGATTAGTGAGAATCTTATCCCCACGCTCATTGAGGAGGTGATTCGTCATCTGAACATTAGCGGGATTGCTTAGGTATTTGTCAACGGTGACTTCAAGCTGATTAACCATGTTTTCATCTCTTAGTGGTGAGGTGTTTTGAACGTCGGTGTTAGACCATGAAGACACACTGTTATGGGGATATTGAGGGATGTTTGTGACATTGTTAGGATCTTAGGCTTGTTGTTCTGTCATTTGTTTCTTGGCTTGTGACCAAGTTTAAATGGGCATGAAAATGAAAAACTATTATGTGAACTAGGATGAGGCTAAACTTTAAGATGTAATGTAGAGATGACCTAAATGACGATTGAAGGATTGATTGGATAGGATAACAGATTGATAGACTGGATGATTGGGTGAGGATGAGATTGGATTAGATTGACAGATTGGATGATTGGAAAAGGATTAGATTGGATAAGATTGATTAATGAAATGATTGATAAAATTGGATGATTGGATGAGATTGGATGATGAAAGGGATTCTAAACCAGGTTCAGAGAACACCCTAAGTGACTTACGATGCTGATTGATCAAATTAAGGATAGGTAGATGATTGCAAAACTGAATCCAACTTGAGATGGAAGTGGATTTATTAGGCTGAATGATGATGACTGACTAAGGATGGATGATGATCCTAAGCAGATGTTATAGGATGACGATCAATTTCAGACACCTAGGTCAATTTGGATAATGACTTCAAATGAAGTTCAAAGGATTTTGATTATGAAAAAGATGAGGGACATGCAACCTAGAGATGTTTTATGGTGTACCTATATGATTTAGATGATGAACGAACGATCTTTAGAGAATGCAGATACAAATTGTAGGTTAACAGAAGATGCAAAATGGTTGGATAAAGATCATACTCATCTAACCAAGGTGAAAGACCACCCAAATAGGGGAAAAGGTCACCCAATTAGAGGTCAGGGTCACCCAAATAGAGGTTAGGTTTTCCCAACTGAAGGTCAAGGTCGCCCAACTAGAGGTCAAGGATGCCTATTTGGATGTCAAGTTTTCCCAACTGGAGGTCAGGGTCGCCCAACGGAAGGTCGGGTTCGCCCAACTGGTTGTCAGTTTCGCCCAACTGGAGGTCAAGGTCGCCTATCTAGAGGTCAAGTTCACTGAACTAGAGGTCAGGGTTTCCCAATGGAAGGTCAGGTTCACCCAATTAGAGGTTAGGGTCACCCAATTGGAGGTCAAGTTTTCCAAACTGAAGGTCAAGGTCGCCTATCTGGAGGTCAGGTTCACCCAACTAGAGGTTAGGTTCACCCAATTAGAAGTCAGGGTCACCCAACTGGAGCTCAAGGTCACTTATTTGGAGGTTAGGTTTTCCCAACTGGAGGTCAAGTTCACCCAACTGGAGGTCAAGGTCACCCAACGGAGGTCAAGGTTGCCTATCTACTGGTCAAGGTCACCTATCTATTGGGAAAGGCCGCCTATCTACTAGTCAAGGTTGCCTAACTCAACTTTCAGACTTTTCTAAATTAGAGAAGAGGTCAAACGGACTATTGAAATGGGTGAACTGACTATTAGAACCAAAAAATAGACAATCAGAATGGGTAAACAGACGTTCAAGATAGGGAAATGGATACTTGGAATGGGAAAACAAATGGTTAGAATGGGGAAATAGTTACTCAGAATGAGTAAATAGGCACCCAGAACAAGGAAATGGATGGTCGAAACGAGCAAATGGGTGCTCGAAATAGGGAAACAGGTGTTCAGAATGACTGAATGGAAGGTGAAACTGGTTGTTCAGGGTGCAAAATTTCCCAACTTGGGGCAGGGTCACCCAAATTTAGGTCAGGGTCGCCCCTGTTGAGGGAAAGTTTGCCTGATCAATAAAAGATAGACAATTATGACAGAAACAGGCTGAGGAATTGTTGAGACAAAAGGTAGGGTCGCCCATGTTCAGGGCAGGGTCACCTCTATCAAGAATCCTAAACTTGACTTAGGTGAAAACAACTATGGAAAAGGACCGAAAACATAGCAAACAATAAGCAGAAGGTAAGGCTGAATTGACTGAACAAAAATTCACTGGTCTTGCACAAAAAAGATAGTTCAAATAACACAATCCTAAGATTAGTGAAAAGGGTATGGGCAACATGGTCCTCTAACTAGGCTAGACAAGGAAACTAGGGAGTCCTCGATATACGCTCGGTACATGAGGCACAACCGTGAACACTAGTCCATCACAAGTGTGAGTTAGGAACCCCAGCGAGGTACTGAAGGCTCAGACCAACTCTTCACATCTTATCTAGGTATTACCCTCACTTCAACACTCTGTCAAACACGACGTGACTGGATTGGGGTACAATTTTGGCTCTCCCCTCTTTATATACCTTGCTAGTACACATGGTTGGGATCATCCCTTGGGGTGATGAAATCCCAAAGTAGGTTCCGCTAAAAAGAGAACACTAATGATTTCCAGCTACTCCCCAGGCTCACACGAAGTGCAAGGGGAAAGCTTGAACAATGTAGTGCCACTTGGGCAACACATATGACAAAGTAAGCTATAATTTATCAACACCCAGGATCGCCAAATGATGCAAGGGGATTGGATACATCAATAGCTTACTTTACAAACACAACACACAATATATTTGACTCCCCCTACTTAAAACTATTTGCCTAAGTAGTATGAAAAATGAAAAACCAACTATCTAACTAATAACTTGACTCATTCATCCTACATCAAATGTGTTAGAAGTTTATCCTCTGATCTTCAAATAGCGAGAGATAGCCACACAAATGTTAGTAAAATCTAGCACAATCACCAATAGGACAAGTTAGGGGGGCAGTATCAACCAAAAGAATAGAAAATAGAATCTGGAAATGACTGTTAAACCATTGTTTTACCTCACCGACGCCTTTGTTTGGGTCAGGTTTTCCCCTATTCAGGGCAGGTTCACCCCTGTTCAGGGCAAGGTCGCCTTTGTGTAGAAAATAGGGAGTAAATTGTGTTGTTGTCTCTTAGATGGGCGACTCTGCAAGGTAGAGTGCCCCTGTTCAGGGCAATGTCACCCCTGTTTGTTGCAGAGTCACCTCTATGTAACATGAACCTATAAGATATTAAACAACAACATTCATAAAATAAAAAAGACTTGTTTGTGGGTCCCACCAAGCGTGCCAAAAATGTGAGTAGTGTAATCAACCTATCCTAAATGATGCAAAACAGAATACAAAAGAAAGCAAATAACACTTCAACACCTCAAGATTGGGCTATGTTAAACTCAAACAAAATAAAGATGAAAAACAACAAATTTATACCTTGTATGGGTTGCTCCTTGGTTGGTCCTTTGATAGTTGATGTTATGTGTTCTCCTTGATGGCAAAATGGAATAAATTGACATGCAAAGTGATGCAAATTTGATGTGGAATGCAATGAAGGATGTGAGTAGTTGGATTGATGTATGAAAGTGTATGCAATATCAGCTTCAAGAGTGCAACAATGGTGATTGTGAAGGAAAAATGCAAGTGTGAGAGCTTGAGCTTGAAAATGAGAATGCAAGTTATAAATGAATTGAGAGAAAATCTTCCATTTTAAGGGAAGAATCTATAGAGAAATGGATGGTCAAGATTTTGCCAACATGGGCAAGATGAAGGGCTATAGTGAGTTGAGGACTCACAAGCCCTCACATCTAGCCATGTGGAGGATGAAGTGTCACAAGGACAAGTGAATTGAAAAGGGATATGTGAGGTGGAGGTACTTGCAAGTACCTAGGGATGGGGAGAAGATTTCCTCAAAAAGGAACTTGTCCCTATGTGGGAAGGATGTTGAAATGTGATGAATTTTAGAATTCCTCACACATCATCATGGGTGTTAGTTAACAGATTTATCACCTAACCCTATATTCTTACACACACAAAAGGTTATAAATGTAACTACAGTTGAATCGATAATAGTACAATTTCCAAACCAATTCTCTACTTGTTTTAAAAGGTTGCAGCTACCTTTATCTGATATTCAATGAATGATTTTCAACTAAAGTTAGTTTTAACCAGAAAGCAAGTAAAGGAAGGGGCTTTTAACTAGAAAGCTTCAAAGGTATCTATCGACTTCATATAACAAGAATTGAAACTACTTGAGAAAAGATAAAGGTGAAACAAATATCACCACAAAATCCTTATTCACAGATAATAATTACCACAACAATATAGTAGAATATATCATCTATCATCCCAATAACTGATAACGCACTAGAAAATATTCAGAATAACTAGAATGAATCCATACACCATAATTCAAAGATTACGTATGCATAAACTTCACCAATGTCTTCTATATTAGAATAATAGATAACAACCAAAATAACAGAGGTTGTTCTAATGAAAAAAACAAAGTTATCCCAAAAGATCTGTATCACATCAATAAAACCCATATTTAAACATAGAAAATGTCTTTGGTAACGGTTTCTTGAAAGTAATCGTACCAAGAATTAGAAAATGTATTTAACTTAAAGAGCCAGATTAAAAGAAAGTACTTAAAATACTAAAAATGAACTATGCATCGGCCCCTCCTGCTTCAATCTCTTCAGCTTTTGGTTCCTCGACCACTTCTTGTTGCAACAACTTTTCTTGCACTTTCATTCTGAATTTGTATTCCCTACATCTAGTAATGATTGCAAAAATTTCCCTAATTCCTAGTGTTAATGTGATTTGGAGTCTAGTTCTCCATTTTCTAAGAGCATCCTCAGATTCATTCAGAATGTCAAACCTTCTATCAGCTTCAGTTTTAAAGGTTTTAAGATAGAGCTCTAATCTCCCAAGTTTAGAGAAATATTCTTTTGTCATTGTAGTAGGATCTGCTATTTCCTTCTTGAATACTTCTTTGAATTTTGAGCAAATCTCCTTTGAGTCTAGAATCTTCTCATCGAACTCATTAGTTATCTTCACTTATAAATCATGACAATTCCCTCTGATTTCTGCTAACATATCCAGATACCTTTCTAGTGCTTTAGTAATTTATTTTACCAAGTTATCATATATGTCTAATTTTCATTCAAGTGAGTCAGGACATGAGGGATCTAACTCCTTTGGATCACTCACAATCTTTTCATTAATTAACTTCAGTCGATCCATGGAAATTAATTCCTTCATTTCTTTTGAAAGCATGTAAAGACTAGTCTAATCTTTCCTATGTTGTTGTAGCTTTGCAATCAATTCTTTTCTCTTATCAACAATATGAGTGTAAGAAATCATAGATTTACCAATAAAAAGCATAGTTTCTTGAAATGTTTCATCAGTCCATTCATTGGCAGCCTTGGAATAGTTTAAGTTCTTTCTGATTAACTGCATTGCAGACTCATCAATAAATCATTTTTGAGAACTTGGGGCTCCAGTACATAAAAAGGGGGAAACTATAAAAGAGATAAAGTTTTTAAAACCCAGAGCCTGAGATTGCAAATTTACCTTTTTGTTTCTTTCTTCTTTTACCCACTTGGGTAAAGCATTGACTGAATAATTGGTGTGATATAGATTGCCCTCAAGTTTCTTGGGTCCCATTTCAACATGCATGATCTTATAATCAACTACGGTTATTTCATCCTCCAAATCCTTCAAAGGCTCTGTAATCTCTAGTATTTGGTTACCAGAGACATGATCATCCAGTATTCTTGACATTTTTTGAGCTCTCTTTGGCCCTGAGGAAGTTTGGAGCAATTTTTCCACCATGTCTACTCTGGTAGATGTTGTGGGAGTGTATTTTCTCTTCTTCTCTACTACCTTCCTCAACCATACTAGAGAGTTTTCTATCAAAGTAGAACCTTTATTACCTTGAACAACCTCCCTAGATTCACTAGGAATAATAGATATATTTTCTACATGAGAAGGATTTTTAGATAAAGGCAGAAACATATTATCTTCAATAATCTGCTGGAAAATGATATATGAATCTTCAGGTGCAGGTTTTTTTTGACCAATCTTCTTTTTGAGAGCAGGGGTAGATGGGCTATCTTGTTCACATATCAACTTCAATTTAAGTGATTCTTTAGGTTTTTCACCATCACCCCCAGATTGTGAATTCGCACTAAAAGACCTCGTAGCCTTTCTTGCTAAGATGTACTTCTTGCAACTACCTGACTAGATCCATGTTCATTTTTTGAGATGATTTTGATTCATGAATGGAACCAACAGCCTTCCACCATTTCCCTTCTAACTGATCTTGAGTTGTTTTGAGTATCGGCATAGCCCACACACTCATATGCAAAAATTCACTCTTACCCCAGTCAACCTTAAGGTGAGATTCATTAGGAAATTTCTCATATTCAGGATCAAGGACCACTAAATCTTCAATCACATTCTCAGTAATTTGGAAAGAAAGACCAAAAATTTGCATCTGCTCGAGGGTTAACCTCATATGATCTCTTTTGAATGCCTCATTTTCATCAATACAATCCTCCTAGAAATCTTCGATGGAAGGTTGATGTTGATATGAGCTTGCAGTGTACAAGTTTTGTCTTACGAAACCCTTGCTGTCAAAATTGGTTCTCATAAACAAATACTGAAGATTATATTCCTTAAGAACCTTTTCAACACCTTTAGCCATCTGATTGCTTTTGCATGTGAAGGAAGAAGTTACTAATGGGAAAGTATACCCCCGTTTTCCCATATTCATGTATTTTATATTGGCCATTTGTCTACAAAATTCCAAAAACACTAGTAAATCTTCAGGATATTTGGGCAATTTTAATGGGGCTTTTTCATAACCTCCTATCTCTAAATAAGAAAATCTATCAAACTAAATGTAAAAACTCCCAAACTTCAACACCAAAGATTTTAATTCTAGGGAAAAATGTATTTCAGGGTTTCCATCTAGTTTCCTCACGACCTCCATAAAAAATGCATCATTAACAAGGAAATATTCTCCCATTCCCACTTGCTTGGTGAATTGAGGATAGAATTTATATATGGGCATGCCAGAAGTCGGCAATGCCTATGGTTTCAAACTTGGCCAGAAAGATCTTTGACTAGCAATGATATATATCAAGTAGGAACACAGATGAAAAGTGGTAGTCTTTTGAAAATTGACTAATTGTTCATGTAGATGAAAGAAAATTATCTCAACCTAATCAACAAATACATTATCATCACAAATAATCAAAATAAAATAACACATCCAGTCCTCAAATAATTTAATTTGTGCATTCTCAAGAATGCGGTGTAGCAAAGCTATGATATCAACAATTTACACTTTAAAATGTACCCTTTTAAGTTTGTTGGGAAACTGGGACTTACATATTTTCTCTGAATTTAACCATCCTTTGGCCATAGAATTTTTTCACCAAGCTTCATTAACCCTGAAAAATTTGTTAGCTGCTTCAACAGACATCTCCTTTATAGGTGCCTTTTATGGAATTCTCAATGCCTGGGAAATGACTTCAGGGGAAATTTTAGCAATTATGAAATCCACAGCCTTGATTTCTTGAGTTTCTAGAATGTACCTTCTTGCACATACAAAAATTATGTCTACTCTCAGGATGGCTTCTGGGAAACCTCTAGCATGAGCTAATCCACTTTGGAGCACCTTCGCGTCTACAACATACTTTTCTTTTCTCTCCAAATGTGCCTAGAATTCTTCCAACTTAAAAATTCCAAGCTCTGCATCTCTCACATCGAGCCAACAATTTTTTATTTCAAACTACATGAGCTCACCATCCTTAAAAGGAATGTTTGAATTCCTGAAGAAATAATAGTCGTAGGTAGAAATACAGCTGAATTTTTATCAAATAAGTTCCCACCACCCTATGCCATGGAAAATGACAAGATGTGTATTTGGTGTTGAATTAATATAGCACTTTATTTTTTTTCCAATAATGAAAACCCTATGGTATGTGTGCCTTAAAAAATAATTTGATAAGACGTATTCAGGTTGTACCGTATGCCTTATTAAATGCAAGAATGATGCCTCAAAAATTGCGAGACAAACAACGAACCTCTTTGTCGTGGAAAACTAAAACTTAATAACACAAAGTCAGGAGTTATGAAGTTTTGAGAACCTTTGACTCGCCGACCATACACTTGACGCTACAAAGGATAATAAGTTGGGCCATTAGAAAGTTAAGAAAACACAAACTCAGTGGCAATGGATATAGACAAGGAGTGCCAAAGAACTAAATTTCAAAACTTGAAAAACATGCGACAAAAGGGTTAGAAACTTAGGGAAAATCGTGAAAAAGGAATAAAATGAATATGAAGGCTTTTAACTTAAATGGGAAGCACAGAAAGGGGACATAATTGAAATGGATTATACATAGTATATTTATGAGTAACATTGTCTCTAAATGGGGACTAGGACTGACAGGATGTAGAGAATCCAAAAACATGACATAAAGCCTTATTCATTGGTCAATAGAGGCAAAACCAAACAAGCCAAAACCAAAACAACAAACAAGACAAAAGAAAGAAAAATATGTACAGGGACGAACTCAATAAATGATTAGTTAAGTAATTTCAAATCTTTCCCATTGTAGGCAAGAGGCAGAACAGTACCATTAGGATAAGCCAATCGGAAAGCACGATCACCAATGAGCTCCTTGATCAGGAAAGGTCCTTTCCACAAAGAATCAAATTTCCTATGTGCTCCCTTTGGCTCTCTTCTCCTATTCCAAAGAAGAACTAAATCACCAATAGAAAAATCTCTTTACCTAGCTCTTTTGTCAAAAACCTTTTTCACCATTTGCTAATGTTTAGTGATTTTATCTACCACAATCTCTCTTTCTTCTATTAGCTTGTTCAAATACATAATCTATTTTTCTAAGGTATCCTGAAATTTCCCATCTTCAATAACCTTATGTAAATCAAGTGTCAAAAACTCCAATGGTGTGGGCAGAGTGCTATCAATGCCATATACTAATTGAAAAGGAGACATTCCAATAGCTCTTTTGCAAGTAATTCTATCATCCCATAATGCATCGTATAACTCCTTATGCCACCCTCTTTGATTTTCTTCGACTAGTTTCTTAATGATGGAGATTAGGTTCTTATTGCTCAACTCAACTTTCCCATCACCTTGTGGATAATAATCAAATGAATGAGCGAGGAAAATACCAGTCATAACAGAAAAGAGTGATCTCAGTAGAAGAAAATGAGCTAGCATTATTACAACAATCTTCTTAGGGACTCTAAACCTTACCAAAATATTATCCTTTAGGAAATTACACACAACTTTAGTGGTAGTACTCTTCACCGAGATATCTTCCACCCACTTGGTGAAATAATCTGTAGCAGTCAATATATGTGTATTTCCTACACTAGAGCTAGGATTGATTGGACCAATGAGATCCAAACCCCATTGTTGAAAGGGTTCATCAATTACAACGGGTCTCAAAGGTAAAGCAGCAAGTTATGGTCTACCAGTGAATTTTAAACACTTTTCACATTTCAATACCTAATTATATGCATCCTTAAACATACTTGGCTAATAAAATATATGACGTAGGATTTTAAAAGTTCATAGAAGCCAAAAAATGTCCACCACATGCTTCACCATGAAATACATCCAACAATATTTTCTATTGCTCTTCATCAACACATCATAGAAAAGTTCCATCCACACCTTTTTTATACAAGTTCCCTTCCCAAAGTACATACTTGTTTGCTTTAAGCTTCAGATTTCTCTTCTCGTTTGATGACAAGTGAGATGGATAGTCACCATAGGTTAAGAAGTAAGAAATGTCAGAAAACCAGTTATCTATTGTGCTCTTGAATAACACCAATGGTAAATCTTCTTCATCATCATATTTACTTTCAACAATAATTCTAGCTAGACCCTTTTCCCTAACCAAATTGGTGGGCTTAATATCCAGATCATATTCTTGAATCTGGGCTATCTAAGATATTCTCTTGTTGCATCCAATATCTTGCTGAGTAAGAATGCTTTTCACAGTTATTTCGGGAACAAAAACAGTAGTATGAGAATGAAGAATATAGAACCTAAATCTCTTGAGTGCTTTCACAATGACATATGCATGTTTTTCGAATGGTGAATACTTGAGTTCATATTTCTTCAGAGGAGTACTCATAAAAGAGATAGGAGCTTCAATACCTTGTTCATTCTTTTGCAACAAAATAGCTGATAGAGTGTGCTTGGAGGCATAACTATATATAATGAAATCTTTAGCAAAATTAGGATGGACCAAAGTAGGAGCATTTGCAATTGTTGTTTTGATATTTGTAAAATATTTCTTTCCTTCATGGCTCCATTTAAACACCAGTTGATCTTTCATCATATCAAAAATAGGATTAGTTAGCTTAGAAAAATTGGGAACAAATCTCCTCAGAAAATTCACTTGACCAAAGAAAGACCTGATACCATCTTTGTTAGCAGGTAACCCCAGCTACATAATTGCTTTCACTCTTTTTGGATCTATTTTAATTCCATCTTTTGAAACAATATGGCCTAAAAGGTTTCCTTTAGTTACAACAAAGATAGACTTCTTAGGGTTTAAAGAGATACCTTCCTCTCTACAACACTATAATACAACTTCCAAGTCATGTAGATGACTGGCTCTATTTTTAGAAAAAACTGTTAAGTCTTCCAGATAGATCACTATAATTTTATTCTTGAGATCTCCAAAAGATAAGTCCATAGCCCTTTGAAAAATTGCCCCGACATTAATAATTCCAAATGGCATTCTGTTATAGGAAAAAACACCAATGGGCATGGTGAAAAGTATTTTATGTTAGTCCTCTAGAGCTACTTCCACCTGATTGTAACCCAAGAATTCATCAAGCATAGACATCATTTCAGATCTAGTAACCATTTGTAGAATATGATCCATCACAGGTAGTGGATAATTATCTTTCAAGGACGCTTGATTTAAATTCCTAAAGTCAACACATTCTTATTTCTCCATTCTTCTTCCTTATAGCGACTATGTTAGATACCCATGTGGAATGATGGATGGGGTAAATAATTTTTGCTTTAAGCATTTTATCAATCTCATTAAAATTGATTCTACCACTTTAGGATTATAAGTCTGTTGTTTATGCCAATAAGGTGTGGCATTAGGTTTTAGTGGAATCATGTGCTGAAATTCTCCATTTCTAAACTTCTTTAAATATGCATAGCACCATGCAAAGACATCCTATAGCATGTCAACAAGGAAATCAATCTTTCTCTTTCTTCCTGGGAACAACATTTACCAATACAAATGATCTTAGGATCATCATTTGTACCAATGTTCACCTTGTCATATTCAGTAGACGCTTTAATTGAGACTTTATTTTTTTATTTCAAATATTGGTTGTGTCTATCGAATAAATTCTCTAGGGAAACTAATCCTTTCAGAATTTTATTACCCTTTAACTGGATAATCTTTGTCTCTTTTCCATCAGGGGAAATTATATCACCTTCTATAACATCACCACTTTTATCATCACTACCTTCAAAATAAATGTGAGCAAAAGCTTCAGCCTTCTCTAAAAACTCAATAATTTTCTGATTATTATTGAAAACTTTCCAATGATTGACATTATCAGGGACACTGGGTTTGTATACAATTTCAATTCTATACGACTCATCTTTGAAGTCTAGATGAGGCAAGAGTAATGATGCTAAGACTGCTAAAGAATTAGCCCTAGTATTTTTCTCCCTTGGAACAGATTCTATAGAAAAATCATCAAAATCTTTTATACAATCCCAAACTCTATTCCTATAGTGCTTAAGCCAATTATTTTTCATAGTGTAAATTTTCTTCACTTGTTTCACCACCAATTCTGCATCTCCTACAACCTTCAACTGTTTGATACCTTTTTCTTTGGCTACACTTAGAACAAGCAACAGGGCTTCATACTTGGTTGTATTATTAGTATTTGTGAACTCCAATTTGAAAGAAAAAGGGAACTTATAACCATCAGGAGAAATTAGAACTACACCAGCACCTGACCCTACATTAGCACAACTTCCATCAAATTCTAGTGTCCACAATTCATTGATTAAATTAGGGTTGATAGGATTTGAACCTTCTCCATGGTCAGAAGTACACATGTAAGTTCCTAGTCATGTTTCAACAAACAAAATATCTACTCTTGGATCACCAGACTTTAAAATAGTGAATTTGGCTTTAGGTTCAGGATTCACACATATTTTCTTTCCATCTAGAGGTATCAAGGCATGAGACCAGTCCATTTGTATCTCTCCACCTAAATCCTTACAAAAACTCCTACTCAAAAGCATGCCATAACTTGTTGGAATGTCAACAACCAATATGGTTAGTTTTAATATCTTCTTAGGGAAAGCAGCTAGAGCACTTGAACATCTTTGATTTGGCCTATGATAGGAACCAATGACCCATTGATGGAATAAAATTTACCTTGGGAGGAGGTATAAGACAATCCTAAAGCTTTAACTATCTGTGCAGGCATCACATTTTTGGAAGCTCCAGAATCAATGATACAATTACTTAACCTAAAACCAGCAATGTATAATGATATATAAAAAGGTTCAGGTTTCATGAATGGGTTTTGTGAACTTACAGGTTTATCAATAGTATTAGAATAGATCTGGTTCTCAAGGCAGACTTCATTTTCACTAGAGGTTTGGGAATTACATTAAGGTGGTGAGGGTTCTAGTTTGACATATCTGACTAACCTATCCAATTCTAAGGGATTGAGTCTCAAATATTCAGCCTGTGAAATTTGGATTTTGGTATTCTTACAAGACAACTATATCGAATGAACCAAAAGGAAGATTATCAGAGGATGAAGAAGATGGTACCTCTTTTGGTACACTCTTAGGAGTTGTTTTCTCTTGCTTTTTCTGCCTGGTCAAAATATACTTCATGGATGAAAATGAACCACTCTGATCAGCTTTGGCATGTTGTGCTCTAGTGAAAACAACACAATTAGGATCATCAACTCTAACATATACATCTTCTCCAATTTTTGTTTTTGATACGAACTCAAAGAAATTCATGCCAGCATCATTGGACAAACTAGGTTCTTCTACATATGTTTCCACAATATGTTCATTGGTCAAAAGCATTTGCATATACCTAATCATCTCTGGATAGGTAGCTTCATCATGTTCTGAAGTTAGATGAAAATTACAGTGATTTCCTTTACTTGGAGGAGGGGGACCTTCAATTGCCAACCTTTGATTTGGGGCAACCAATAATGGAGTTTTGTTAGGAATTTCTTGATAATTCCTTGACATATCTTGATAGGGTTTGTGCACATGACCCTTAGGCATCTATATCTTAAGAGTGATTATGTCATTGGCCATTCTCTAAATGACTAGGTTAGTAGAATTCACTGGTGATGGTACCCTAGTTTGTAATTCTTTCTTCCATTTCCTAGAGATAATCAAGTCATCTTCTATTGATACAGCCTTGGCTTGGGCAGAAACTACATCAGCGGCACCCTCCCTTTTGATAATGAAACTTACATATGGTGGAAGAGTATTTATGAACATTGCTTTCAACAGTTTTGCACTAGGTCTCATCTTTGCAAAAATTTTGTTATATAACTTATCAAATTTTGCTACAAAATCTCTCATTGACTCATGAAATTCCTTTTTCATTGAACTTAACTGAGCAACCAAGAAATAATCATCTTTTGCATACTTAAATCTATTCTCGAATCTTGTTCTTAAGGTAGCCCAATTATTAATAGAACCATTTGGAAGGGAGTAAAACTAGTCAACAATAGCGTCTGTCAAAGATTCTACAAAGAGCCTCATGGCGACATCTTCATGTTGTACTACAAGAATGGAAGAGGCTACAAAGAAAGCCCTCATGTGCTCATCAGGAGAAACTTTCCCATCTCTAGTAAACTTGGGTATGATTTTTCCTAAACCTTTAGGAAATTCATGAAGTTGTGCACCTACTTCAAAAGATAGGGGACCTATTGTGACTCCCCATGGCACTGGTTGCACCATTACTGGAGGAACTAAAGGGAAATTTACTTGTGTAGGAAGAGTAGTACCACACAAGAGAAGAATTTGGCAAGATATCTTCTAGACTCTAGATACAACAGGTTTAGGAAGAGGAGGCGAGATGGTCTACTGATAGTCTTGACCTTTTGGGTAGGTGGGAAATATGAGAAATCAATAGTTTCTAGGAACTCAAAATGATCATCTATAATTTCCTTTTTCTTATCACCCCTAGTATATCTTTTTGAACCCAGGTTTCAGATAGGATACTAATAGGTCAGAGGAGTCGCCAAATTTAACTTATTGATGATTTCAAGGGGGATTTCTCCTATTATTCACTTGGTTTCTAGGAAATTGTGTGTGAGGGGCCCATACTCTTCTAACTAGAGGTGGCATATTTTCTAAAACCACAATCTCTTGTGCATTATTAAAATGTAGTGTGTTTTCTCTAATAATATCTCCAAGTTCTTCCTCTTCTTCTAATACTTTGTTAACTTGATGATACTGATAATTAGTTCTTCTTTGTTTCCAAGAAAGTAACCTGGGACCGGTAATTATATCTTCTTGATCCCCAATTAGCCAAACTACATTAGGCTGAAGGACAAGAGCATTACGCCTTTGAAGAACCATTATTATTGATTATAGAGCTACTCATTGCATAAAATTACTTTTCTGAATTACTCCCTAGTAGAGTTGCCAAAAATCTGTTAGTTAACAGATTTATCACCTAACCCTATATTCTTATGCCCACAAAAGGTGATAAATGTAACTACAGTTGAATCGGTAATAGTACGATTTCCAAACCAATTCTCTACATGTTTTAAAAGGTTGTAGCTACCTTTATCTGATATTCAATGAATGATTTTCAACTAAAGTTGCTTTTAACCAGAAATAAATTAAAGGAAGGGGCTTTTAACTAGAAAGCTTCAAAGGTATCTATCAACTTCATGTAACAAGAATTGAAACTACTTGAGAAAAGATAAAGGTGAAACAAATATCACCGCAGAATCCTTATTCAAAGATAATAATTACCACAACAATATATCATAATATATCATCTATCATCCCAATAACTAATAACACACTAGAAAATATTCACAATAACCAGAATGAATCCATACACCATAATTCAAAGATTGCGTATGCATAAACTTCACCAATGTCTTCTATATTAGAATAATAGATAACTGCCAAAATAACAGAGTTTGTTCTAATGAGAAAAACAAAGTTTTCCCAAAATATTTGTATCACATCAATCAAACCCATATTTAAACATAGAAAATGTCTTTGGTA
Source organism: Sequoia sempervirens (assembly GCA_007258455.2). Taxonomy (NCBI): domain Eukaryota; kingdom Viridiplantae; phylum Streptophyta; class Pinopsida; order Cupressales; family Cupressaceae; genus Sequoia; species Sequoia sempervirens. Next base: position 496,078,269 of record VDFB02281492.1, on the reverse strand, counting down.
ACGGTTTCTTGAAAGTAACCATACTAAAAATTAGAAAAAGTCTTTAACTTAAATGGCCAAATTAAAAGAAAGTACTTAAAATACTAAAAATGAACTATGCATCAGTCCCTCTCGCTTCAACCTCTTCAGCTTTCGGTTCCTCATCTACTTCTTGTTGCAATAGCTTTTCCCGTGCTTTCATTTTGGATTTGTATTCCCTGTATCTGGTAATGATTGAAAGAATCTCCCTAATTCCTGGTGTTAATGTGATCTAGAGTCTAGTTCTCCATTTTCTAAGAGCATCCTCAAATTCATTCAAAATGTTAGAACTTCTATCAGCTTCAGTTTTTAAGGTCTTAAGATAGAGGTCCAATCTCTCAAGTTTGGAGAAAGAATTTTTAGTCATTGTAGCAGGATCTGTTATTTCCTTCTTGAATACTTCTTTGAATTTTGAGCAAATCTCCTTTGAGTCTAGAATCTTCTCATCGAACTCATCACTTATAAATCATGACAATTCCCTTTGATTTTTGCTAACATATCCAAATACCTTTCCAGTGCTTTAGTAATTTATTTTACCAAGTTATCATATATGTCTAATTTCCATTCAAGTGAGTCAGGCCATGAGGGATCTAACTCCTTTGGATCACTCACAATCTTTTCATTAATTAACTTCAGCCAATCCATGGAAATCATTTCCTTCATTTCTTCTAAAAGCACGTAAAGACTGGTATGATCTTTCCTATGTTGTTGTAGCTCCCCAATCAATTATTTTCTCTTATCAACAATATGAGTGCAAGAAATCACAAATTTACTAATAAAAAGCATAGTTTCCTGAAATGTTTCATCAATCCATTCACTGGCAGCCTTGGAATAGTTTAAGTTCTTTTTGATTAACTACATTGTAGACTCAGCAATAACTCCTTCTTGAGAACTTGGGGCTCCAATAGATAAAAAGGTGGAAACTATAGAAGAGATAAAGTTTTTAAAACACAAAACCTGAGATTGCAAATTTACCCTTTCCTTACTTTCTTCTTTTACCCGCTTGGCTAAAGCATTGATTGAATAATTGGCATGATATACATCACCCTCAAGTGTCTTGGGTCCCATGTCAACATGCATGATCTTATAATCAGTTGTGGTTATTTCATCCTCCAAATCCTTCAAAAGCTCTGCAATCTCTAGTATTTGGTTACTAGAGACAAGATCATCCAATATTCTTGACTTTTTTTAGCTCTCTTTGGCCCTGAGGAAGTTTAGAGCAATTTTTCCACTATGTCTACTTCGAAAAATGTTGTGGGAGTGTATTTTCTCTTCTTCTCTACTGCTTTCGTCAGCCATTCTGGAGAGTTTTCTATCAAAACAAAACCTTTATTACCTTGAACAACATCCCTAGATTCACTAGGAACAATTGATATATTTTCTACATGAGAAGGCGTTTTAGATAAAGGCAGAAATGTATTATCTTCAATAATCTACTAGAAAATGATATCTGAAGCTTCAGGTACAGGTTTGGTTTGACCAATCTTCTTTTTGAGAGTAGGGGTTGATGGGCTATCTTGTTTACATACCAACTTCAATTTAAGTGATTCTTCAGGTTTTTCACCATCACTCCCAGATTGTGAATTTGCACTAGAAGACCTAGTAGCCATTCTTGTTGATGATGTACTTCCTACAACTACCTGACTAGATCCCTGTTCATTTTTCTGAGATGATTTTGGTTCATGAATGGAACCAGCAGCCTTCTGCCATTTCCCTTCTAACCAATCTTGAGTTCTTTTGAGTACCAGTGTAGCCCACACACTCATATGCAAAACTTCACCCTTACCCTAGCCAACCTTAGGGTGAGATTTATTAGGAAATTTCTCATATTCAGGATCAAGGGCCACTGAATCTTCAATCACATTCTTAGGAATTTGGAAAGAAAGACCAAAAATTTGTATCTGCTCAAGGGTTAACCTCATATGATCTCTTCTTAACACCTCATTTTCATCAATACAATCCTCCTATAAATCTTCGATGGAAGGTTGATGTTGATATGAGCTTGCAGTGTACAAGTTTTGTCTTACGAAGCCCTTTCTATCAAAATTGGTTCTCATAAAAAAATACTGAAGATTATATTCCTTAAGAACCTTTTCAACACCTTTATCCATTTGATTGCTTTTGCATATGAAGGAAGGAGTTACTAATGGGAAAGTATACCCCTGTTTTCCCATATTCATGTATTTTATATTCACCATGGCTATTTTTTTACAAATTTCCAAAAACACCAATAAATCTTCAGGATATTTGGGAAACTTTAATGGGGCTTCTTCATAACCTCCTATCCTTAAATAAGAAAATATATCAAACTGAATGTAAAAAATCCCAAACTTCAACACCAAATATTTTGATTCAAGGGAAAAATGCATTTCAGGGTTTCCATCTAATTTCCTCACGGCCTCCATAAAAAATGCATCATTAACAAGGAAATATTCTCCCATTCCCACTTGCTTGGTGAATTGTGGATAACATTTATAAATGGGCATGCCAGAAGTCGGCAATGCCTATGGTTTCAAACTTGGCCAGAAAGATCTCTGTTTAGAAATGATATATATCAAGCAGGAACATAGATGAAAAGTGGAAGTCTTTTGAAAATTGACTAATTGTTCATGTAGTTGAAAGAAAATTATCTTAGCCCAATCAAAAAATAAATTATCATCACAAATAACCAAAATAAAATAACACATCCAATCCTCAAATAATTCAATTTGTGCATTCTCGAGAATGCGGTGTAGCAAAGCTATGATATCAACAATTTCCACTTTAAAATGCACCCTTTTAAGTTTGTTGGGCAACTGGGACTTACCTCTTTTCTCCAACTATAACTGTCCTTTGGCCATAGAAATTTTACCCCAAGCTTCATTAACCCCGAAATATTTGTTAGCTGCTTCAACAAACATCTCCTTTATAGGTGCCTTTTCTGGAATTCTCAATGCCTGGGAAATGACTTTAGGGGAAATTTTAGCAACAATGGTCTCATCCACAGCCTTGATTTCTTGAGTTTCTAGAATGTACCTTCTTGCACATGAAACAATTAGGTCTACACTTAGCATAGCTTCTTGGAAACCTCCAGCATGAGCTAATCCACTTTCAAGCACCTTCATGTCTACAACAGACTTTTCTTTTCTCTCCAAACGTGCCCAAAATTCTTCCAACTTAAAAATTCCAAGCTTTGTATCTCTCACACCGAGCCAACGATTTTTTATTTCAAACTGCATGACCTCACCACACTTAAAAGGACAAGACGTGTATTTGGTGCTAAATTAATAAGACACTTTATTTTGTTTTCCAATAATGAAAACCCTAGGGTATGTGTGCCTTAAAAAAAAAGTTGATAAGATGTATTCAGGTTGTATCGTGCACCTTATTAAATACAAGAATGATGCCTCAAAATTTGTGGGACGAACAACGAACCTCTTTGTCGTGGCAAACTAAAACTTAATAACACAAAGTTGGGAGTTATGAAGTTTTGAGAACCTTTGACTCACCGACCATACACTTGATGCTACAAAGGATAATAAGTCAAGCCATCAGAAAGTTAAGAAAAACACAAACCCGATGACAAGGGATACAAACAAGGAGCGCCAAAGAACTAAGTTTCCAAACTTGAAAAACACGCGACAAAGGGTTAAAAACTTAGGGAAAATTGTGACAAAGGAATAAAATGAATATGAAGGCTTTTAACTTAAATGGGAAGTGCGGAAAGGGGACATAATTGAAACACATTATACATAGTATATTTATGAGTAACATAAATATAAAAGGGACATGTGAGGTGGAGGTACTTGCAAGTACCTTGGGATGGGGAGAATATTTCCTCAAAAAGGAACTTTTTGTCCCTATGTGGTAAGGATGTTGACATGTGAGATATTTTAGAATTCCTCATATATCATCATGGGGAAGAGAGAAGTTGTTGGAGGAATAAATGTGAATTTTAAATTCACATGATTGGAAGGGAAAATTGGTTGGGAGAATAAATGTGAATTTTAAATTTACGTGATGAGAAACACCTTGTGGATAAGACAAGGTCCTTATAAAGGGAGCTAAAAAGTACATTGTGGATAAGACAAGGCCCTTATAAAGGAAGCCTCTATCCCATGTCACTGATGTGACAAGTGAGGGAATTTAGAATTTCCCAACAACTTGCATGGGGAAGAAAAATGCATTGAATGAATAAATGTGAATTTTAAATTCACATGGGGAAGAGGTCAAATGCTTAAAAAGGAAAGCACTTATGAAAGGTTGACTTGGAGTACATGCCAAAAATGGCATGTGATTAGATTAAGGTTGTGCAAATAGGAGACTAAGAAGATTAATGAGGGATTAGAGGCAAGTTGAGAAATATAGAGGATGTGACACTAATCCTAATTAAAGGTGTGCACATCCTAATCATGGATTAAATAAACTAATCCAGATTAGAAGAGGGTGATGGAGGATGTGAAAAGGAGAGAGAAAAAGAGGAAATTAAAATTGATTTAAATTCCAAAAGGATAAATGACCAAATTAAATAAATTGATGTATTTATTTAATTTAGAGAAAGGATGAAAGGTAAAGTATTTAATTATAAAATTAAATACTTTAGGAACCTTAGGGAAAGGGGAAATATTAATTAAATAAGTTATTTAATTAATATTGATGAAATATGAAATAGATGAATAAAGGGGATGGATTTTGACCATATGGGAGTAGTCAAATTTGGATTTCTATAGGAACATTTACTCCCAACCCTCTTAGCTATGTGTCCGGATATTAAAGGCCAAGTATTTGGATTCGATGGATGACAATAGAATTTTTACCATGCGTAATCCTCCTAATGGTTCAACAATTTGGAATTTTGTGATTTCTTGCCAATAGGTAATAATTGAACACATCACATGGCAGATTGGGAATGGTGCAAAGGTGAAATTTTGGGAAGACTCGTGGGAAGGCTTTCCAACTTTGAAAGAGAACAGTGAATTGCAAGACCTAAGACATTGGTTTACGCAACATTGGGGGGGAAAAGTGAGTGATTAATTGGAGTTCAGAGGTGATGCTTTAGGCAGTGACTGGTGCTAGAAATCTCTCCAGGGTGTTGAGCTATTATATCGGCAATGAGCGATGATGCAGGAGATCTTCAAGTCCAAAAAGGTTATGAGAAATAATAAGGAAGATAAGGTGGTATGGTGAGAGGTAGTGGATGGGAAGTATTCTATAAAATTAGGTTACCAATTTTTGGATACAGAGGTTGGCAATGAAAAATGGCCAATAAGTTTATGATGGGGAAAGGAATGTTTACCTAAAGCAGGGGTGTTTGCATGGTTGGAAATAGGAGGTCATATTCTTACATGTGAAAGAAGGAAACATTTAGGTTTCTATGGACCGACTAGATGTGTGATGTGTGTAGAGGTGGAGGAAACTAGTGATCATCTATTGCTACATTGCAAACTGGCGACCTCATGTTGGGAAATGTTGAGATGGTCTTTGGGTTGGAAAGGCCCTACCCTAAAAACACTAAAGAAGATGTTTGAGGTTTGGCTTTCACTGAGAAAAAAGACAACATTTTCTTGTGTTTGGAAGGTCGGCCCATCTTTAGTACTGTGGGAAATTTGGAAAGAGAGAAATAGGAGAATTTTTTTAGACAAGGAAGAATCTTTAGAAAGATTACAATGGAGAATCAATCATGCCATAGAAGAAGTAGTTGGGGCGGTAGCATCACAGTTTTTCAGTCCAAAGATTTCCTTCACTAAGGAAGATAAATGTATTCAGACACAATGGCCAGGAATTCACTTTCAGCCCATTAAGGGTCCTAGTAGGGTTAAACCAACTACAAATGTGTCTGAGATGGTGACATGGGAAAAAACATTGGAAGGATGGTGGAAAATTAACTTTGATGGTGCATCAAAAGGGAACCCAGGTCCATCAGGGGCAGGATTCATCATTAGAGATTGGAAAGGAGATGTTTTAGCATTGGGAGTGAAGAAGTTGGAGGAAGAGACAAATAATGCAGCAAAAGCCTTAGCAGCTTTAATGACGATTAAACTTGGTAAGAGTTTGGGAGCATCAAAAATTCATTTAGAGGGGGACTCTTTAATAATTTTCCTAGTGATGAATGGAAGAATATATGTGTGGCACCTCCAAAATGTAATTGAGAAAATAAGAGAAGAATTATCTTCATGTGAAAACTTTTTAGTAAGCCACACTAGAAGATTGGGGAACACCAAAGTTGATGTCCTTTCTAAATGGGCCTTTACATTCAGGGAGGTTGGTGAATTAAAATTGGAAGATTTAAGGAATTTGAATTTGGTAGAATGAACGAAGGAAGTGGAAGAGTACACTACATTTAATAGACAAGAAAGGGATTAGTTTGAAGTAGATTTGAAAAGATGGGAGAATTGGTGGAAAGGTTGGCGGTGGCATCTAAGGATGAGTGACATTAAACTCGAAGTGAAGTAATCAAGAAATTAAAATCTCTGTCCCTTGGTCTCGATGATCTCAGTTGTGTTAGGTGTGGGTGAGAAAAAAATTGAGAAGGAGAAATTACGGTGACGACATTGTTGAAACAGGGCACAAATGGAGATAAATTTCACCTTTCTCTCAAAGTGACAACTCAGTCCATTTTATGGGAATGCATCCGAGAAGAGGTTAATGGGAATATTTCTCATTAACAATGGAAGGCTGGTGCAGTGTGCGAGGATGATTCTAGGCAAGGACTTTAGGATTTTAAGGCACCTTTACAAGACGAACATGGATGTGTACTCCCTGATGGTTGCATGGAGTTTTGATCTCGAAGAAATGGTATAAATTGTTAAAGAAGTGATGGAAATGCTGGTGCACCCAAATTTCTTAGTGGGTCTAGATTCAATTTTAGAGTGGGATATCTCAGGTGTGGGGTTAGATATCAATGAAGCAATAGAGATTGAAGACTTTGAAGATTCAATGGGTTGCATTCCATTCATTCACTGGCCAGAGAGGAAGTTTAAAGCATGTTGCAGGGAAGAAGCGAGGCTTGGCTAGAAGGCATTAAAGCTATTCATTGAGCTGATGAAGGTTGAAGCAATAATTGAAGAGGCAAAGGCTGAAGTGGAGCTAATGGAAAAAGAGGAGGAAAACCAACATAAATGAAAGGTGAAAGCAAAGTGCAAGGCCGAGGAGGAACCGGGTAGCGCAAATTGAAGAAAGAGACTTTCTCTATTTTGTGTTCAAAATTTTCATTTTATTTCTTTAAGTTAGAATTAGAAGGTGGTTGAACTGTATAGGGGGTGAAATGGGTGATCACTACTTAGGGTTTAGAAACTGTTTAAGGTTCAAAGGTGTTTTTTGAAGGCTAGCCCAAATTTTGAAGTATGCTAGGAGTACAGAGGTAGAGAAAGGTTTTTATTTCTGCATGTTAATGTGCCTTAGGGCTGAACTTTCTAGTTTTAGATGGTTTTTGGTTTGAAGATGTTAAACCGAACTTATGTAATCTCTTTTTTAAGCAATACAAACAAACTCTTAGTACTGACCAAAAAAAAGAAGGAATACGTGAAATATAACTAATCACTCACACATTAAAGATATAGTTTTCTATATCTAAATCAAATAATATGTTAATGTATTAAGTTAATAATTGACACATATAATCAAATTTAAGATCATAAAATATGATCTTCAAATATATTGTACACAATTTTTGATACATATTTTAAGGTCTTTTTTTATCTTTTAGGATCTCCAAAATCTATTCATACTCAACTTTATTTTCATTTTTCACAAAGCACGTATTCCCTTAAGACCCATTGTTGACAAAATGGGCTCTCCTACATACAAGTTAGCCTCTTACCTTGCCAAATTAATTTTCCCACTTGTGGGTAAATCTAACTCCTTCATTATGGATTCCAACCATTTTGTCCAATTTATCCAAGACATTAGATTAGACAGTAATGACATTTTTGTGAGCTTTTATGTAATCTCTCTCTTCACCAACATCCCTATCCCTAATGTTGTAGAAATTATCAAGCACAAAGTTAATGTCGAGATTTCCTCCTTAGTTGAGCTATGCCTAAGATCCACTTTCTTTTCTTTCCAAGGCATTATCTATGAACAATTTGATGGCATCGCTATGGGTTCCCCCCTCTCACCTATAATAGCCAACCTTTATATGGAGCATTTTGAAGAAATTATGGCTCTCATATCCTTCCCCCTTAAACCTAGGTGGTGGAAGCAGTATGTGGAAAAAACCAATTTCTATTGGCCACATGGCCTTGACAAGTTAGAATAATTTCATGCTCACCTTAACAAAATTGTGTCATGCATCTCCTTCACCAAAGAGCTCGAATCTGACAACCAATTACCTTTGCTTTATGTGTTACTCCTCAAAAAACCTGATGGGTCCCTTGGATGTCGAGTCTTCCGCAAAGCTACCCATGCCAATTTATATCTTCATGCATCCTCTCATCATCACCCTATCCAAAAACCTTGGGATCCTTAAAACCCGATCCTCTAGAGCCTATCAGATTTGTGACCAAGAAAATCTAAACCAAGAGTTGAACCATCTTTGGTTAGTCTTCAGGTTGAATGGGTACACCAACAAGAAAATCAATAGAGCCTTCAACCAATCCAAAACTTGGTTCTCCCCCATCACAAATTCCTCACAACCTATGTCTCTTTCAGGTGGCTCCTTACCATTTATTGAAGACATCACAAAAAATCTCCAAAATCCTTCTTAAAAAAGGCCTACAATGTGCTTTCAAACCCATTTCTAAATTGAAAAAGTGTTGCCCTCCCTTTAAAGACTGTAAATACATCCTTCTAGACTTAGGAGTCTACATGGTGGTTTGCTCTTGCGGCACTCCATACATTGGAGAAATGGGGCAATCATTTAACATCAAAATCAAAGAGCATAGTGATGACATAAGACATGAGCATGTTGTTAAATCTACTCTTATAGAGAATTCTTCATCTACCAAACACCATATCTGTTTGGAAAACACCCAAATTTTGTTCAAAGAAGATATCTTCTACAAGAGGAAACTTAAGGAAGCCATTGAAATCAAAAACCACCCCACCAACCTCAACTGTGACGAAGGGTGGAGCTTAAGCCTCTCTTGGCAACTACTCTTGTCAAACCTTAGGAACCACCATCACCCCCCTCCTTTACCTTTCCTCCTTGGCTTCATTGTCCTTTGTCTCCCAACCCTTCCCCTTATTTTTCCCCCTTTCCTTCCTTCTCTTGGCATCTTGAACCTCCCTTCCCATTGATTTTTCTTGGTCATCCATTTCTTTGACCTCATCTCTTCCCTCCCATCTCCTTGCCTTCTCTCCCTCCTTTTGATTTGTCCCTTGCCCCTTTCATTCTTTTTGTTTCCAACCTCTCTCTTTTTTCCTTGACCTATAATTATATATATGTATTTATGTATAGATTTATATTAATGCATATATATAGGAGCCTCATTGTATTTGGTATTCATTTTTTATGTATTTTATGTATTTTTTGATACGATATGTAGCATTTACAAGGTGTTGTACCCTTTACACAGAGATCCACAAGGGCCAAGAAAGATCAAGTCCAAATAACATTAAAGACCAAGCCAAAAAAACATACACAGCAGACCAACAACTGATAAACATACAACGCAACAACAACAAACTAACTGGCATTTTCTCAGTTCTTAGAAAGGATATTAAAAACATCATCCCCAACCCATTTCGGGCCTTCTTCAACATTCTTCCTTCATCACAATAGAAAGGGTGTTGGTAACACAATGGACGAACTTGACAGTGAAACAACTCAAGCCACTAAATTTCTTATCCATCTTTTCCATTCTTTCCTGCAACACATGGAGCTTCTCCCCATAATCCACAACCTTCTCAGTATCAACACACTCCACATCTAGAGGGTCTGAGGACTAGGAGGCCGAGTTCTCCTTATGCACTTTTCTAATATCAGGAATGGTGTGGGGCCCTCCAACATACTCCTCCTCCTCATCCCCAGACTCCTCCTTGTCCCTGCAATCTTTGTTGTTAGACCGCTCCTCTTATGTATCCATGTCATTAACCTGCACTTTCTTGTTATTCTTAGCTAGCCTACCAGACCTCCTGATGATGGTATCGCCACTAGTCACCATCGTAGCAGCGACCACCGTGTCCCCCTTAGAGTCCCTACCCACAACATTCTTATGTATAGAGGTGTTTTATGTATTTTGCATAATAAAGACATTTTTTTATTTATGTACAAATGCTTTTAGATATTTCTTACATGGTGTTTAAATGTTCTAATATATAAATTTATGTATTTTGTATTTATAAAAGAGGCTAAAAGTAAAGTTATGCCTATTTAAATATGCTTGTTGTTTTTTGTTTTTATCTATATATATATTTCATTAACTTAAATGTTTCTTTTTGCTTCATTTTGTCTTCTTTCATTACATATGTCTGAGAGGTATTATTTGAGTCCTTTTATCATATATTTATATTATTTTTTTGGTTTATATAAATATATAAGTAGTGTTTTTTACTTTGTATATAATTACATTGAAGGTGTTCCCTATATGAAGTAAACAACCTACTTTTAAAAATCAATGGTTGAAAATTGTAGAGAAGGATTTAAGACTGTTGAAATGATCTCAACCATCAATTTTTCTAAAATATTAAAAATTATAGTATATAATTAAAGAAAAAACAACTACATTCTTAACTAGTCTTAGCTTTAAATTAAGAAAAGATAGGATAAGCCTTTTTCTTTTAAAATTTTTAAACTTAGATTTTAGATAAGTAATTGGTTTCTAATAAATATATATTTTTCAAATAATAATATTAATATTAACAAGTGCCATGTAGTGGCTAGTACTTGCCTTCAGAGTATTGTAATTATTGTTTTCTAGATTTGAAAAAAATTAAATGTAAATTTATTAATGTGAATATACATAAATGTAAGTTTTGTTAATTACAATGTTTTAGTATTGTTAATTAATTATTTGCACAACCTAACCCTAACCCTAACTCACACCCTAACTATAATTATATCCCTAACCCTAACCCTAACCCTAACTCACACCTTAACTATAATTGTATAACACTAACCCTAACCTTGACTTTAACCCTAACAATAAATTCTAAACCATTATCATAATCCTAGACCTATCTCTAACCCTAACTATGGTAGTAACACTATCCATAACTATAAACCTAACTTTAATCACTAACTTTTAAATAAATAATAATTTTAATAAATATTATTTTACTAATTATTATATATTAAATAAATTTTATAAATAAAATAAATATGATTTATATTAAAAATAATTAAAAGTTAGATATTACACATTGGCAATGTTCCTTCTCTTATTATTAATATAAAATTATTATATATTAAAATGATTAGTTATTACAAGTTATTTATTTTTAATTATATACATATTAAAAAATAAAATATATTAAATTAAATTATCATGTTTGATTATGAGTAGACACAAGTGCAACTAAATCTCTTCATTAAAATCAGATAAATATTAACAAACCAATAATTATTTAGCAAAGAATTGTAGAGTGACATTAAAAAAATATGCATTAATATTGGAAAAAAGATATTAGATGAATAAAATTTTGGAGCATTATATAATTAGTCAAATTTATTGATTTTTATTAGTAATATTTTATTTTTAATTTATTTTAATATTTAATAGAACTCTAGCCATAATTTTTACCTTATTATTAATTCTAATTCTAACCCTAATCCTAATTATAATGCTTTTAATATTATAATAATTAATAATAATAGGATTAGAATTATAATTTAATTAATAATTATATTAATTTTACTTATTTTAATTTAATTTTAATTTGTATTTATTTATGTTTTGAAGTTAATAAAATTTGAAAAATAAAAAAATGGCAATGACAAATATTTTTTAAGATTTAATTTAAATTCTTATTTTAATTGTGTAAAATCAAATCCCTACAAAAATTATCTTTATATGCTAATTTATGGATGTTTTTTAATTCAAGTTTTATTTTATTATTTTAATAGTTTGAATCCAAATATCTATAAAATAGCTAATTGATTTTTGTGAGATTTTCTTTAATAAAAAATAACAATTGTATACATAAAAAGAAACAATCTTAAAACAATGTAAAAATAATTAACATTTATATATTTTAGAAAGATTTAATGAAATTATTTTATAAAGCAAAAAATAAAAAATCATTCTTAAAAAAATGTTAAAAAAATAGTTTTCCTCACTTTCCTTACAAATTTGTGAATAACGTCCCAATCTTCTTAGCCAATTATATTCAAAAGAAATAAGTTTTACAATTTTTTAAGTTAAATATTTAACATGTTTACATTAAAAAATTAAATTATATTTGAAGAGCATAAAATTTTAGTTTTTAATTGGTTCAAAACCAACTTATTAATAACTAGTTAACACAATAAATCAATAAATTACAAATTGACTTTTAGTTTCCCTAAGTAGATATATCCTATTGCTGGGAGGGGGTGTTGTTTATAGAGCCCCCTTGAAGTGGGTCTTTATTCATTCAAGTGGGTGGTGTTGTTTATAGAGCCCCCTTGAAGTGGGTCTTTATTCATTCAAGTGGGTGGTGTTGTTTATAGAGCCCCCTTGAAGTGGGTCTTTATTCATTCAAGTGGGTGAATGACACTCGAGAAAGATTCGCCACATGAAGTGCCTCAATCATATCACATATGTTTAAATTTTTAAACTTAGATTTTTAGATAAATAATAATAATCAATTTTTAATAAATAAATAATTTTCAAATAATAATAGTAATATTAATAAGTGCCACGTAGTGGCTAGTACTTGCCTTTATAGTATTGTAATTATTGTTTTCTAAATTTGAAAAAATTTGAATGTAAGTTTTATTAGTGTGAATATAAATAAATACAAGTTTTGTTAATTATAGTGTTTTAGTATTGTTAATTAATCATTTGCATGACCTAACCCTAACCCTAACTCACACCCTAACTCTAATTCTATCCCTAACCCTAACCCTAACTCACACCCTAACCTTGACTTTAACCCTAACAATAAATTCTAAACCATTATCGAGTAAGTGCACCAAGCTGTGACACAAAAATGATGATGTGCATGAGAAAATGAAGAAAGTTAAATGCTCAAAATTTGAAGACGCAGCAAGAAAAAGAGTTGAAGTGCTCTAAGTCTAGTTTCTAAGCTACTATTTTTTTTTGAAAATAATGAAGATTAAGGGTTTCAAAAAGGGGGGGGGGAATAGGTCCTATTTTTATCAAAAAAAATAGCATAACATCTTAGGGACCCCCCTTTCTCATTAACTTTTTAAAATAAAAATAAAAAAATTTGAATAGTGAGAAATTAGCTAACAACATGTAGGTTATCCCCATTCTTTCAACTAATTTTTTAATGAATATATAATATTTGATGAATTTTCGAAGTGGATACATCCTGAAAAGCTAAAATTTGAGCGTGCTACCCCCTAATTTTTTTGAAAATTAATCAAAAATCTATTTTTTTCATCACGTGTAAAATGTAGTTTAGTTTTAAAAAATGTAATTTGTTTCAAGATTCGATGAATGAGTAAAAATCTATCCTAAAACTAGCACATGTTGGTTTTTGACAAAAAACAAAGGCAATAACAAGAGAAGTTATGGATGAAAATCTTAACAGAATAAAAATGTAATTTTTTTTATATATTTAGATAGCTAAGAGAGATCCTAACATCATCACAGTTTTTGTTATAAACTTGTATTAAAAGATGTGCAAACGTGACGATTAGCACGACCAAAAATATGTGAAAATTTGGTATCCTCCTAAGAAAATCATGTTCATAAGCAACTCATTTGGCGAGCGCCAAATTTGGCGCTCTCCAAATGGTACATCCCATTTGGTGCTCACCAAATTTGGTGAGCGCCAAATGGGATGTGCCATTTGGAGAGCGCCAAATTTGGCGCTCGCCAAATGAGTTGCATTGACAAAAAACTAAATTTACTTTCTCTTTGTGTCTCTCTCCACCACTTTGATAACGATTATAGTTGGCAGTTTATGACCATTGATGGATAATTGAGGTTTTAAATTTCACTCCCTTTCTTTTGAACTTCCCTCTTAACCAACATGTATCCATTCTCTCTTAACCCTCTCTAGGTCTCTCCTACACTCTCTTCATTGTCTTCCATCCTTAGAGTTTAAGGTATAGGGTTGAGGGTTTAATGTATAGGATTACTCCTTCTCTCATGTCTCTTCCTCCCTCTATCCCTCCCTCCCCCTCTCTCTCAAGTCTCTCCTTCCCTCTATCCCTCCCACTCCCTCTCTCTCAAGTCTCTTCCTCGCTCTATCCCTTCCACCATTATCTCTTGGATCTCTTGCACACCCTCTCCCTCTCTCAAGTCTCTCCCTCCCACCCTAACTACTCTCACACCCCCTATCCCTCTCTTTGTTGGAAAAATGTGTCTCAACCTTACAATTATATAAAATTTATTGTTGATAGGATGTATGTTGGTATGTGGTGACTAATCATGCAAATACTATACACTCACAACCTGTCTACATGATCCCTTTATCTAGATAAAGGGATTTTGTCTACATGAAAATTGTTATAGTTCATACTCCCACAACCTGTATTGATAACCTTGACATTAATTTATGGGGTGGATGAGTGGCTACTAATGGGAAGTTACTCAAATCAATATGAGAGGAGGATTATTTATATTTGAGAAGATTGAAAAAATTCATGTTTATAAAATGATAGGATTTTTTTTGTGCTTCTCACATCTTGCAAGATTCTTCTATTTTTGGTACTTCTAAAGTGAACTAATTTCCTCTATATCCATTACCTCAATATAGCCTAAAAGCCACTTAATTGTGACCCACATTCAACTTTAACTTCATTAAGTTTAGGTGTGTGTGCTCTTGGTTCTTTAGGAGGTGTATCAACAACCTCTTGTTGAGAATTATTCATTGTGTGTTTATCAATTATTTTGTTGTTACTCTCATGGGTTAAACAACATATTTTCAACATCGCTTCTCTAAATCTTACTACAAAATATTAACATGTGGTGTAGGAAAACTCAAAGTGATTTTATTGTGTATTCTACACCAGCTTGGGAGTTGGAGGATAAATGAATCAACAAAATCACTTAGATTAGCTAATTTGGTAGCCATATTTTATATAAGGTCCTGAGAGGTAATACAATAAAGAGGTATATAGAAGGTGGATAATTAATTGACACAACTAGCCTATATTTTTGGAGGTCAACAACATGAAAAAATGAAATTCATAGATTATGGAGTACATGGTAACTTGAAATTAAATTAATTAAAAGATACAAAGCATACTTATAAACTATCTAGAACCTTCAAGTCATTAAACATTATTCAATTATGAAACACAATTTTTCTATTTTAAAATTGAAAATACTTTGTATCACTTGAGTGAAACTTCGATGGCCACCTCCATTAGTAGGTGTTTCCATTGAAGGTCCAAGATTAACCTATTCAACATCCAAAATGAGATATAAAAATACCATTCATATAATGTTTATCTATTCACATGTAATATCTATAATTCTTTACTACTTACATACCTCTACAATAGATAGACGTCATCGTGTAATAGGGAGGTGGAGGACCTCTGAAAACAAAGTGAACACTATGACCTTGAAATTTCATTATAATCATTCAAATAATTTAGTTCATCTTGAATTTTAAAAAAAAAATTAATAAATTAAATTAAATGAACTTGCTAATATTTACTTGACTATCAAGGCCAAATGTGTCATTTAAGAGGGCATTTGTCATCACCATCTCATCAGTTATAGATGTACCCTAGACACTTGCATCCTAACTATCCTCAGGATCATAAATAAAGAGTAACCCACAAACCTAACATAAATGAGGTGGAACTCTACTCCTCGAAGACTCGTCTACCTCACCCTATGCTAGAGGATTGGTATGTTGTATGAGGCTCTAAGTCGGGGAACTAATTGACCATAATGTATCCACCTCAACACTCTCCTTTACAATAGAAGGGATAGACACATGCTCATACATTGGTCTAGCGACTGGTCTCGTTGGTCGTGTGTCAATACATACCCTTGATCTATCCTATGAGAAGCCCCCACCTTTACCTTGGAACTCCTGCATGTCAAAATAGTTTGGTATTTTGTTGAGTACAAACTCACAATAGAGTTTCCTCAAAAAATATTGTGGCACCTCATTGTTGTTGCATGGAGGATGGTCAAAAACCATCCACCACCTTTTCTAAAAATTGTTCTTTATCCCTTGGTGGTTGCACCAATGGATAGGGAACCTCTTGCTTGCAGGATGTAAAGGTTGATTTGTTTTAAGGTTTGTGAATAGTGCTCACAAGTCAATTTTTTTAATTTTTTCATCTTTAACTTGTTTATATGATAATTTGTTTGCATCAAATTGTAAGAGTTATTGATGAACTCGAGCATCCAATATCACTTATAAAACCAAGATTTACCTTCTACATGAGAGAAAGAAGAGGATGAAATGTTGGAATATGGTGCAATAATAGAATAATAATATTATAACACTCCCTTCCACCGACTAAGTTGATATGAACTCATTCAAACAAGCTTGAAGGGAGAGGTGAGTGTTTATTATATAGCATAATAAGAGCATATAATTTCAAGAGGGGTAATAACTCCCAAATAACCAAATTAGTTGGGAGTTATACTTAAAAAGAGACAAGATAGAAGTAGTGTTAGGTGGCATAAAAGGAAAAAAGAGGGTGTGAGACTCAACCACCCAAGTGTGGGTGAGTGTGACACATGTAATTGATGGATTACACATGTCCTCACATAAACCATGTTTACTATAACCTAAGTATGCTTAATAATGTGTAGGAAAATTATATATTAAAAACCTACACCAACCCCTTAATCATAGCTTAGGTGGGTGAAAGGATGAAATAATGCAAAGATGGGTCCCGACTACATGGCTATGTTAGGTACCCATTTGCAATGATGAAACCTCTTGAAAGATGAGAAAGAGAAAACCTGTTGGAAAAAACTCCCCCAAAAGAGAGAAATAGAAGAGACCATATAATCCCCCAATGTAGAATCTCCTACATTGTTGGTGAATGCTCAACAAGCGATCCCTCAATATTGGTTTACAATTTTTGGCCAAATTGGACACTGAACTAATTTTTTTTAACTAAATCTTCACTTTCAAGCACCTATAGCGGCTAAACCATGAGGAATTTGAAGATGATGAACTAACTAGTGGTTTGTGACATTTTGTATATAGATTCTAAATATATTTTTTTCAAAAATTTTGGAATTAGATTGCACTTCTTTTTCTATCTCCTTTGAAAACTAGTTTTTATTAGTAAACACCATTTTTAAGGAGTGATGCTCACCGCATACAACATAATTTTTTTTCCATGAAGGATAAAATTCTATTTTTTTTTTAATTTAGATTTGTAACTATGATATCTAGCACTTTCATTTGGTTTCATAGTGGTTTATTGAATATTTTTTCCTTAATCAAGTTTCGAAGTCAAACCAATTGCAATTCAAACATAGGAGGACCGTATACAACATAACTTTTTTTGTATGTATTGAAATTCTTTTTTTTTTTTTTGGATCAAGGACTTCAATATGTAGTGCACTAATATTTTTCAAAAAAAAAATTGATAATCTGCTATTTTTCCACATGTGCAAAACAAAAAGCTTGATTTTTGGTGAAAAACCTGCATTCACAAGAAATAAAAAATAAATATAGTAATGAAATTAAATTTATTTAAAATTATACTTTTTGGGAAGCTTATAATAAGGACTACATACAAACAAAAAAATTGAATGAATTCATTTGATCCCCCAAAAGGTAAATCAAAAGTGGTTTTTTATTAGCATTTTGATAGGTGTAAAGGAGACTCTGCTATAGGTATGGTTTAAAACTAGCGGGGTTCTATCCAAGGGGGTTTGATCTAAGGTGGTTTTATCAAACACTCTTCAATTGGAATCCTTTAAATGGAACTTTCAAGGCTTAAATTTTTATATTTTCTAAAAATATGTGATTTTAGCAAAAATTAGGATCTCCCAAAAATTGTAAACTAGTATTGTGGGATCACCCCATTGACACAAGAAGTTGAAGATTATCCAAGATCGTCAAACAATATTCCTCGCATTAGGAAGAAATAAAACCAAGGATGTATGAAATATATCTTCCCATTCATAAAATGAATATGTAAGAATAATTATGTATGATGTCTCTAAACTCCACTTAGGTGTCCCCATGTTGATGCATTTGTCACCATCAAATTAGGTGTTCTAGGCCACACTAAAAAAGATGACAATCTAGAACCTAGTGAAGATGGATGTAAAACAAAATCCGAAGACAAAGATATCTCCTTTGAAGAAAAAGGTGCCTCCTCCAAATGTTGCTCAATAGTAGCCAAAGTCATGTCAATCTATGAGGAATGATCATGTGGGTAAAGAACAAGAGGATTGAAAGGTTCCCCCTCAACATCTGAAGAAGATGAAGCAACTTAATCAAAGAGAAGATGTATGCACTCAATTGTTTCCTCCAAGTCTATAAGATAGGACTCACAAAATAAACTTGTAATTTATGTCAAGTACTCATCCCAAGTAGCTATGTTTGGAAGACAATGAATGTCGTGTTGCATTGAATCAATAGAATCCATGGATGTAGCAATATTGGTATCATCGGAAATAATAGGTGATGTAGAATATGGAGTATAAAGACATGTCTCTTGAACCTTGATTGAAAAAATACCAAGATTCAGTTGGCCATACTAAATGTCCTAAAAAATGTTCATACTAGATGCCTAAGTGTGTACATTAGTAAAAGGAACAATAAAGGAAAAATATGAGAAGGTGTATACTTGAGATTGATGATTTGCCTCCCCAACTGCAACAATATCTCTGCTATGAAAATCCTGAATAATCACAGAATCTAGTGTGAACTCAACACTCTTTCCTTCCCCACCATGTGTGATCTAATAGATAGAAAGGATATTTGTTAACAATGAAGGAACACAAAGGACGTTGTTGAATGATCCTTCGTCTATGTCAATAGATCCTTTCCAGCAAACATGCATATATGTGTTGTTATCCATCAAGATGTTTGGTGACAAAAAAATTTCAAATGAAGATAACATACTTTGTGATTAATCCATGTGATATGAAGCTCCAAAATCAAGGATCCATCTCCCTGATTCAGAATTTGTAATTGCAACAAGTGCTTTCCCCTTTTGTTTCTTTGACTTTGAATTAGAAGATGATGATGAATCCTTTGACATAGTTGAAGGTAAATTGATTTTATTCTTTGTTAAAAGATGCTTTAACTCATCAGTTTGTTTTAAATAAGATTGATGTTCATCATTCCTAGATTTATTTCAATATGCACATGTGGGCTTATCCTTTTTAGATGATTCAACTTTTGAGGAAGAGGATTCAAAATATTTTTGTGGCTTAATCTTTTTCCTCTTTTATTTTTGATTAGGATACCATGATTCTTTCTATACCTTAGGCTTACTAGCCACCAATGCTTGTGACTTGGAATTCTTGATGAGACCCATTTGAATTAGCTTCACTTCCTCTTGGATTAGAATATCTAAAAATGCATCAAATGTAGGCTCAACATATGTGGTTCCCATAGAAATACTATTTGTGTGAAAGCCAAAAAAAACACTGAATACTCAGGACCACTTGCTTGGATAACAAATTAAGAATCAACTATAAATCCTCAGTAATATTGCAATCCTTTAGTTGTGTTCTTAGTTACTTAATCTTGGAGATATAGTTTTTGATGTGGTTGAAGCTTTTTGGATCAAGATTCATCAAATCATTATCAATTTGATAACCCCTAATCTTATCATTTTTACCATACAATCTTTCAAGAGTCTCCCAAGCCTCCTTAGGTGTCTTACATGATTCAAGATGAAATTGTAAATTAAAAGAGACTAGTGAAAAAAATGTAACCAAAATTTATCCCATGATTGATTTCCCATTTTTCCTTAGCATCATCATCAGTAGGTTCAGGAATAGATCCTTTTACATAGCCTATGCAACCTTTTTTCCCTTAGATAATTCCATATCAATTTTTTCCATGTTTCATAATTATATCCATGGAGTTATGAGTTCAATTTGAGTTTTCCCCATTGTAAGTTAACACACAACAAAATAAATGAAAGAAATTAAAACACAAAAAATCAATGATCCCCCGAGAAAGATATGCTGGTGGAACTTTATAATTAGTGTGTTTACAATTATGGAGTTGTTACCTGAGTTTTACAATATCCAAAATTGGAGCCAAATATTGAAAGTAAAAATTAATATCATAATCAAAACCTCAAAATAGTACCAATATGTAGTGCTTGGAAAAATATCAACTTTCAAAAAAAGAACCACCTCGATCTGAGGTCATATGTGAAAGTTACAACCATTTGAAGTTCAAAAAATGAGAACTGTCCTTCAGATCTACTAAGAAAGTTGATTTTCTAGAAAAACCATATCACTTGAGCAAAAATTGATCACACCATTGAGAATCCTACGAAATTCTACCTCAAATCAAAAAAAAATCTCACAAAATAAAGCTTGAATGATTGAGTTAGAGCCCTTCGAAGTTTG
Organism: Sequoia sempervirens; assembly: GCA_007258455.2. NCBI lineage: Eukaryota > Viridiplantae > Streptophyta > Pinopsida > Cupressales > Cupressaceae > Sequoia > Sequoia sempervirens. The sequence continues at coordinate 496,057,684 of VDFB02281492.1, read as the reverse complement.
GCTACAAATGAAGCAGGGGCTAAGTTGGAGAAGAAGATGTTGATGTCAGCAGTGCATCACCACCAAAGTACCACTAGATTTTCTAGAAGTGCCAAAATTATCGCTAAATGTTGTGGACCTACTTAATTTTGAGGCAACATAGTGGCCAAGGGAGGATCAATTGTAGGTACAGGTGCAAATTTTAATTTATTTTTTTAAATTAAAAAAATAATAATAATAAATATTTTGTGGGGGACCTATGGCCACACCCCACACCCCTTGCTAAGGGGTTCGTGGGGGTTTAAATCCCCACACAGGGCTCGAGGGACTACAAGCTTCTGCTTTGCAGTACCTTTGGGTACAAAAGGCCCAATAGGGACTGCATACCCTGTCAGGTACCTTCAATTATATTTTATTTTTATATATTTTGGTTTTTTTAAATATTCAAAACATTTTTATATAGAACCCACTAATAATAATAATTTGAACATAGTAAATAATAAGCATTTTTAAATTTCTTTTTAAAATTTGTACCGTACTGTGCAGGTGGAGTTCATACAATCTGTACAAAATATTCTTGGCAAGATTCTTCAAGCCCACCCAAAATGCTCAAGATTTTTCGGAAGTCAAAACATAAAGTATTTTATATCAAAATTCATCTATTCAACCTTCTAGACTCAATGGTGATGCTCTTCACTGAAAATGCACCTAGAAAAAGCTCAATGCTAAATTTCTCCCAAATTTGAGAAGGGGCTTGCAGATTTGAAAGCTCTAATACCATGCAAGAGTTGCTAATGAACTTGAGCATCCAGGATCACCCGCAAAAAGAAAATTAACCTTCCACATAGGAGAAACAATAGGATAAATGCTGGAATATGGTGCAATAACAGAATAATGATATTATCACACTCCAAATGATACAATATGCATCAACACTCCCTTGCACCGACTAAGTTGATATGAACTCATCTGAACTAGCTAGAAGGGAGAGTTGAGTGTTGATTAGATAGCATAATGTGGGAATATAATTCCAAGAGGGGTAATAACTCCAAAATAATCAAATTATATGGGAGTTATACCTACTTAGAAAATTCCAAACATGTAGCATAACCTACTTAGAAAGAGACAAGATAGTGGTTATGTGAGGTGGTATAAAAGGCCAAAAGAGGGTGTCAGTCTCAACCACCCAAGTGTGGGTGAGAGTGACACATGTAATTGATGGATTAAACCACATTTCCTCGCATAAACCATGTCTATTATAACCTAAGTATGCTTAATAATTTGTAGGATAAGTAAATATAAGAAAACCTACACCAACAAAAATTATCTAGACTCTCGTCTCTTTTCGACCAGCTAGTTATTTTCTTGCTAATTTAATCTACATGTGATATTATGGATTCAGGTGATTGAGTAAGCATGGTTCTATGTGAGGTTTTCTTGTAGGGCCTCTCAACCTTGTAATTAACTCCTTAATTTATTTTTTGTTATTTTCAATTCGCACTAGGATTAAATTTTCTTGAGTTCTTTGAGGATGAAGAGGAATCATTGGAGGTGTTTGTTAAGGTTTTTCTTTAGGAGAGATTTCAACATGAGGTGAATTAGGAATTTGAGGAGGATTTGAAGGTGCATTAACATTTCCTAAAAATTAAGTAAATTTCTATAAAAAAATATATTAAATCTACCTATTCAATACCAAATTCACACAAAAAATAGAAATTACTTACTCCTTCGACCTCCTCGATGTCATTGAAACATTTTCACAAAGATTCAACAAAGAAATTGAGTGGTTTTGACCTTCTTAGAATAAGAGTGCATTATGTAGGGTTTGCAAGCCGCAAAGGAGGCTTTTAGAAAATGAGAGGAAATAATGAAATGAGGTTTTTTTTTTGTTTAAATAGGCCAAAACACGAGTGCATTATAACACACTCACATTAATGGCTTGTATTGACCAAGCTTGAGGCTCGGTCACTCAAAGCCATAATGCAAGCATGTTATAGCACACTCACATTTTGGATTTTTCCAAATTTCAAAATGGGACCTAGCCACTTTTTGGCCCCCCATCTTTCTACTCTCACCCAAGGATTCTTCACATCTATTCAATTGCATATTATTTTTAGCTTCATCATCTTTTGGTTCACCATCAAGCCCATGAACTATCCTATACCTCTTAACTCTTAGAAATTTGTTCATTTCAAATTTCCATTCAATATAGTTGAATGGTGTTAGAAGTGGAACTAAAGAGTGCTCCATGATGAAATAAGAAGGAAATAACACAAATCAATATGAATGCAACCACAACCACAAGAATAGTCCACCCAAATTCACTCAATCAAAGAACCCCCTAGAAATATATGAGATTGATACTTTATGATTAGTGTGATTATATATGTCACTTTCCAAAATAGTGAAGTGATCTTGATCTTGGTACATGCAAATATCAAAGTTGGCCACATAATCAAAGTATAAATATTTTGAAAAAATGAGATCAATTTGATCATACCACTTAAAAGTATACAAAAAATTATGTACTTTCAAAAAATTCACCCAAAAGTATTATCATAGGAGCGAGAACGGAGCCCTTAAAGCTCCCAAAATGAGAATGGCTCTACAAAAATTGTGAGAATCTATAATTTTTGGAAAATAAAAACATAAAAATAAAAAAAATCCTATACCACTATGAAGAGAGAAAAAGTCTTCCCCAAATAAAAAAGAATTGCTCAAAAAATGGAGGTCCTAAGCCCGCTATGAAATTTGATAATCACCCTCCAAAATAAAATTGTCATTGGAGAAGGGGGGGGAATTTAAAAGGCCTTGTTGATGTCATGCTAATGTCTACATGGAATATTCATAAAATATTATTTGATTCACCCAATAAAATAGAACGAATTTGAGGTTGTCATTGGTCGGTTGGAATATTTCTTTAAACTATTAGAATATTCCCTTCTAAATTATCGATCACCAAAATATTAGTTTAGAGGGGGGTCTTTGAAAACTAATGGAATCATCTTGAAAAGTGCCAAAATATTTTTGTCTTACTTGATTGGCTAGTGAGTAGGGTTTGCAAGTGGCATGGCTATTGCCACACATATGGGAAGGCATCGGGTGGTACCCTCTCTAACCTATGGTACAAGTAGTACCTTGCATACACATGGTACAATTTATAATATTTTTTTAATTTTTATTTAAATTTATTTATTTGTTTATTTAAACTTTTAGAAAAAAATAAATATCAAATAAAATAATATTCTTTTTTAAAAATTGTACCGTCTATGCAAGTGAACATATGGTCAAAAGGACAACCTAGGGAGGTAAAATTTACTTTGAGGGCTCTAGAAATTTTTTTTCAATTTTGATGATTTGACTATCAATATTGAGGTTCTTAGGTCTTTTAGATGTGATGGCAAGGTTTGTTCTAACTTGAAATGCTCCAAAATTGTAGAGCTACCTCCCAGATCTGGCAACCACTTTCCAAACTCAAACCCTCATAGATTTGGCCTCAAATGTCCAATTTGGATAAAATAAAAGTAAAGAATGGCTTTCTCAAACACCTTCAACTTAATGGTGAGCTTAAATTTGCACTAAAAAGCCTCAAAATGAGCCTAAAATATAAACAATGAGAAACCCTCCACAATCTAGTATTTCTATCACTTTTTTTTGTTTCTCTAGGTCATCATTGAATGTAAGAGAAGAGCATACTCAAATTTTCAAGATCTACCAATATCTCTCCAAAAGACTAGCCAAAAGAACCCAACTTATTTTGATACAATGTAAGAGTTAGCTATGGATATAGTCACCCATGATCTAGAGGCCAAAGGAAAGCACAATGAAAAGAGAAGATCAATATGACAAGAATAAACTATATTTCTATCAAACAATGCAAATAGAATGAATTGTAAAATGTGTGAGAGACCCTTGGTTATATAGCCAAGGTGAGTCATAGGATTAAATAGGATCATGACAAGTATTTTAATCCTATGTTATGAGACAATAATATTAAATGACCTAAGACATGAGTATTAAATGAAAAAAGATAAGATAAGATCTAATGCAAACTAAGACTTGTAGAAAGATTTTTAGGGCCTAAGTAAACTTAAAATGCGAATAGGACCTATTAGGTGAACTAGTTAAGTAAGATACCTTATTCAAACTAGCACATTATACATAAGTGCAAGAAAATTTCCCTTCACCTTGTGTCCTAATGAATGTAGATCCTAAGGCTATGACAAACATGATGATGACTCTTTTGAGGTACAAATTTAATTCTCCCCCTTTATATATCTTGCTAGACCACATAGTTGAGGCCATTCTAGGGTGAAGGAATACTTAAATAAGCCTTCAAAAATAAATTTGGGAAGAAGGATGTATTTTTATTCTCAAGATCATGCAAGCAAGTGAGAGAAGAGACTATGCACCCTAATTTATTTGGGATTAAAAGAACTAGTTTGTTAGCTTTAGAACCCAAATTGAAGTGGGAAGGTTAATTTTAATTCCAATTTTCAATGTTTGAAAACAAAACATAAGACACATCAATCAAAAATAAAAATGGTCTAAGAGTAGTCTTCAATGAGGCATCCCACAAAATCACAAATTAACATGTTCAAAGTTTACTTTTGAACCCATGAGAGAGGAAATGCATTCAAATGATTAGCCAAAAAAAGTTCCAATGTAGTTCCTCTCTCAAATAAACCATTAGATTCCTTATGATTTTTTTAAATAACTAGAAATAATATTATATGCATAATTTATTAGCATTTAAAATTTTAAACCAAACTATGAATTTCAAATTATTTTACCTAATTATTGGTGCACAATATAGAAAAAAAAATTGATCCACTATTTAGAGCTTCAAACTAAATTTCTAATGCCTATAAAAAATTGAAAATCTAATTAGTAACATGAAATTTATTCTAATTTAATACAAGGTAGTTCTTCAAGAAAATCAAAGAGAAAAAGGGGAGCTAACATCCCCTTGTGGGCTAACCCTAGGTCACTCACATGACTATGGGCTTGCACTAAGGTTGAAGAAAAAGAAAAGGGACAAGGCTACTTGAGCTCCTCCTACATGAGATGAAATAGGTGATTAATTTCCCATAAGACTAAGGGTGAGAGGGTTGGCCATACATTTAAGTCATCTATATGACTAAGAGTCAAATTGTGTTGGTTTCTCATGGGATTCCTTGGTTGGAAGGTTTAACCTAATTTTTTTTATTAAATATACCTCTACATATATATCACTAAATATATGTCAATGCTAGCATGTGTGTGTATGTGTGTGTGTATATATATATATGTAGACACTAAAGAATGTATTGAATGATATCATACACTCGAATCAGGTATACTAACATCATTTCCTCCTAAAACCCATCCTCTTTTCACTTAATTAATTAAATTAGTCTAGCTATTTAATTAATTATATCATTTGTATTTATTAACCTAATTAATTTAATTGAGTTAATTCACCCCCTTTCGTGCTAACATTTTGCCTCATTAAATTAAATAAATCAAACTACTTAATTTAAATCCATAAGTCTTCTTATTTAATTAAATAACCCTAAGTTAATTAAAAGTCATTCCACCTTTCCTCCATTCATTAAATCATTTTATTTAATGAATATCATCTAAATTCTTCTAATTCCCCTAATTGCATAATTAAAATTGCTTAATTATGAATTAAATCTAATTCCCCCACTTGCAAGGGAATATTCCTCTACACATTCCTCTAAAAGGAATATTCCCATGGAATATTCCCATGAAATATTCCTCCCCCTATTTGCACAATTTAATTTAGTTTTAATTAACTAGATTATCCTTTTCCCTCACCAATGACAATATTCCAAAGAATATTCTCTCTCCACACTCATTTGAAAAAGGGAATATTCTTACAAAGCTTCATGTGCAAGTTACCTTGTGACTTCTTGTGCAAGTTAACTTGTGACCTCTTGTAAAGGTCAAAAGTGTGTTTGTTTGAAGGAATATTGACCCTTGATTAAACCTCATCTTGCATTCTCATCTATTAACGAGAATCCATGATCCATGCCTCCAATTTATTCCATCCTTGACCGTTGATTGACCTTTTTGATATCAACCATTCATTTTTCATTTGCTTTCCTATAAATAGGTCACTATTTGAAGACAAATGCATCCATCTTTTTCAGAGAAAACTCATGCTGTTGAAATCACTAACACTCACACAAATATTTAGCATCTTTTTAGTTTAATCACTTTCATAATAGCTTAGTTTTCATTAATGGCTGCCATGGTAACTTAGATGCATACATTTAGCTTATAGATTAATTAGGGTTTGAATCTATAGACACGTAAAATATACCAATTGACATTATGCATCTGATCCTGATTACTAACATTGTTTCTTCTTGAATCATCCCTCGATCTAACCATTTAATCAAATTCCCCTATCTGATTAAATTCATCAATAGTCCTCTCTTAATTAAATAAATCATTTTATCTAATTAATTCAATCTCTTTTATTAATTAAATCAATTCATCTGATCTAATTATCCCTATTTAATTAAATAATCAATTTATTTGATTAAATCTCTAAAATCTATCCATTAAATTAAATAAATTAAAACCTTATTTAATCTCACACCATCTCTTTTAATTAAATAAATCAAAATCCTTATTTAATTAATCTCTTGTCATATTCCTCTTTTATTTGATTTAAATAAATCCATAAATTTGAGTCAAATAGGTCACATCATCTAACCTCTCTCATTAAATTAATTAACCCTTCATTAATTTAATCTCATCTCATGTCCCATCCTCTAGATAATGCAAGTTGCACATGAAAATAGATTTAATTCATTTATTAAATCTCTATTTTCCTCACAAGGCATCTTTTGGAATATTCTCTCAATTTGAATTCAAAAATTCCAAGTCAACATGTACATCCAACAAGGCAATAAATTCATCTTACATGTCCTTTGCCTTGAGCCAAGTGGCATTTATTGCATTTTCCTTCCTCTCTTTTCATTTCAACAAATTTGAAAAATTCAAAATTATGCATTTATTGGCACAAACCCCAAATCTTGCACATCCTTCATCCATTCATAGCTTGACAAGTGGCATCATACCATTGGATGAATGTTAGTCCCACATTGCTCAAATTTGGACATTCATCCATCTTGGAATTCTATAAATGAAGAGCTCATATCCTCATTTCATCATCCACAATCTAGGCAAAGTTACCATGCTCAAATATCTCTTGAATTTCATCCATTATTATTGATTCATAGCTAGGTTTTTGCAGATTTTGGCTTGGAGTTCTCATTCTTCACCAACAAAGTGGATCAATCATCTTCAACACATCAAGCTTGCATCATAGAAATTGGGAAAGGGCCAATTTTCACATCAAATTGGCACCAATTCCCCCATGGGATCATGAGTTTGCACATCTAATTAGGATTTTATCTTTGTTTTATCATTTTCATTGTGTTCTTTGTCATTTTCTTTTCTAGTTTGAAGTTGTAAATGGATTTCATGGGGAATCCTTGTTTTTTCTTGCAATCACTTGTCTAACTTGTTTATTCTTGTTGTTTTGTAGGTACCAAGGTTGGGGTTCGCACATTTGGCGCTAGAAGGAGGGCTTGAAATCATTCTTTCTCATCTTTTCTTAAAATTTTTGCGTTTTTATTCACATACAAAAAATTCCAACGTTGGGAGCTCAGCGTCGCTGTTTTGGCACTGTTGACTCTTCAGCGTCACTATATGGCACCGCTTAAAACTAAAACTGCGACGCTGGACTCGTCTCACCAAAATATTTGAATTTTAAACTCCGCCGCTGGACTCGTTGACTTGCAAGAACTTTCAAAATTTTAAAAACTGTGACACTAGAGGGAAACTGCAATGTGGGGCAAAAATTGTGACACAGTTGAGCTCTTTGTCCCAACACAGAGCGTCGCTGACTGGTAAGCAGCGCTGTGAGGGCACCGCTGGGAAATCAAACTACAACGCAATTATGAGTTGCGACGCTGCAAGACAGTAAAAAGGGAAAATTTAATTTTAGCATGTGCTTTTGATTTATGATTAATGTGTCTTATGTTTTCTGCTTTTTGATTTCTATATTTTCTAGAATCTGACTGGTTTTTCTTCCTTGTAGCTTGGAAATTGAAATTGAAGAAAGGAGAAGCATGAGAAGGATGTTCGTCAAATCAAAGTGTTTTTAAACACTATAGTGTTTGCTTAACACTTTTGCACGAAATTGTTATCTTTTTCTTCCTTAAGGCACTAGTTTTCATTTGGGTCTAAAAAGAACCTTTCAATTTATTTCTTGCAAAGGGCTAAAATGAACTTTAGGATCACAACTTACAAGATTTTGTTTCTTGGATTAACAATTGAACAAAGTGTCTATCATTTGTCTTTTGGTGCTTAAAAAGAACTCATATTTTGCTTTGGGGATTTAAAAAGAACAAGTGTAACTTTGTTTTTTGTGAGGGCTTACTTAAACTAAAGCCATTGAAAAAGGACGTATGCGCTTCTCTCGCGCTTTATAGCGATTTTGAGAATCAAAAGGCCTTTTTCATGACTTTAGGGTGAGACAAAGTAATCATCTCCACACTTCGATTTGGGTTTAAAATTGAACATCTTGTGCGAGTGTGAGTGGAGGAATTGTTGCATATATTCTCTCTTGTTGCCAACAAGGATTGATCGAGTTACAAATATTGTTCTTCATTCGCTTTTGTTTATCCTAGAGGGCCTGCCTTGGGGAAAAAGTACTCACCCAAGGGAACGACTCAACTGGTAACACTCTAAAGCCAAGAGTATTTCCAACCGGTATATAAATGTGGGTATTGGAGTAAACACCAATATCACGCAGTTGATTCCGACAAGATGGATCTGAAAGGGGACTCTTGTCGTATGGGTCAATCTCCACGAACGGAAATTCCTTACTAAAACCCATGTGCTAGAATTTTCCAAAATCCTTTAATTTATTTGTTGGTGCAAGAACGGTCATTCTGAAGCCACCCCACACTTTTACGGTCTTCTAGTAGAAATGGAAAACATGCCATGGGAGTTTCATGGGTGTTGATGCTTGGTTGCCCCGTATAAGTGAGTGTTGTGGAGGGGAGCCAGTGGGGTCAAGCATCTAACCATTCGCTAGAGATAAGTGTAGCTGGACTTGTCCAAGTGGGAATCCAACAAATATTGTCTTACACATCCATAGGATTTTACTTATTCTTGGGTTACAAAATGCATTGCTTGATTGAAAACACCATGAAAACAAACACTTGAACCTCATCCAAAATTCAAACCCTTTTGAAGAAAAAACAATTGACTCAATCCATATGTTATTGCTTTCCCTTGGGATTCACATACTTAGAGGTTTCTAAACATTGGATTATATCTCGATTTGTCTCCTTAAGTAAACAATAGGAAAACCCTTGCCTTAAGTTCATTGAATTTCCACATAACATATCTTATGGGGTTTGAAGAAATTAAGACATTGGACATCTTAGTTTGAAAACCTAATCAAAGAAAGTGTTTTTGGTAAAATAAAGACATTAAGCAAAGCTAAGCAAAATGAACGTTCATATGTGTTGAAGACTCACAATCCCAAAGAAAAAAATCATTGGTTGGAAATCCGAAAATGAATGTTTAAAAGAAATCATTTCTTGGTCACAAAGGTCTTTAGGAAGCATTTGCATGCTCTTCAATACCTAGGTCTAGGAAAACAAAGTGTCCCTTTTAGGTTCATCTTAGGATCAAAACAAATCAAAATATTTTTCATCCATCCTCCAAAACATCAAAACAATATCATCTCATCATCACCTTTTGGAAAATCTTGAAAATCATCCTTAATACTAGGCTTTTTGGCAAAATAAAAAAAAAATCATCAAAATCATTAAGACTAAGTCCTTGAAAACATTATCAAAATCAGCTTTGGCTAGGTATGTGTAGATGAATCCTTTTGCATATGCTTAGTCAAAGTTATCAAAATCATCTTGTCTAGCTTAGTATATGTGGATGAATCCTTCTTCATATACTTAGTGAAATGATCATCTTGTTTGAATAGGTGTGGGTAGATACATCCTTCTCCTTGTACATATTTGAATCATCATCCTTTGAACAAAGCTATCCCTTAGATCATCATCCAACATCTTAGGGTCTTTTTGTTCAAAATCAAAAGCAAATCAAAATCAAGGACAAAATTTCAAATCCAAAAACAAATCAAAAATCAAAAATCTGAAAGTCCTAAAAGCCTAGTATCTCATTCAAAGATTTATCAAAAGCCAAAAACATCTGTATCATCCATAACATCATCATCATATCATCATCTTTGATCCTTAAGGCATCCTAAAACTTTCTACTTTGGGCATAAAATAAAGATCGATCCTAAGAATCAAGAGATTCATCTCCCATATTCTTGATCCTTGTTTTATGGTTCTAACTAGATCTCAATACAAGAAGAGTATGGAAGCCAATAAAGAAACACCTGTTTCAAGCGATCTTAGCCAAAAAAACGCAGAAATGAATCCCACCAAATCAAGTAATCCTTTGACCCTCTCATCATCGCAAAATCCGCAAGAAGAAAACCAAGGAGAGGACCTTACCTTTGGAATGTATCGCAAGGAAATGACAGAAATGCTCCAAAATCTAGACAACCATAGAATCATCAACATCATGATGAGGCTCAACCCTTCATTATACATGCTTGAGCTAGCAAAACAAGGGGCCAAGTTACCTTCGGATTTTGATGTGAGTACTATAGTGGAGACATATTTTCCTCCAATCTCATCCACCATCCTCATTTCATCTACACCCCCATCTCAAAACATCACGCAAAACATTCCGCAAATCACAACATCGTTTGCTCCAACCCAACCCAATGTTAATAAGGGAAGTGCATTTCTCAATGCAATTCAAACACACCCCCTTGTTAATAATCAAAATTTGGATGCAAACAACACCTTGGAACAAAACGTACCCCAAAACCCATTACACAAAAATGTTCCTCTCACCTTCCATCATGATCCATCATCATCATTTTTTCACGCAACACCTCAAACACCTCTTCTCACAAATTCACAAGAAGAGGGAGATATGTTCGGACCAAGGGGCATATTTGACACCACAACATTCTCGCAAAAACTCACACCCCTTACATTTCCTCCTCTCCCACCATTGCCATTATCATCCACACCACTCCTTGGTTTAGGGCTTCCCCCTCTACCAAATATCAATCAAACCGCTATCCCAAATATCAATCAAAGCACTATGCCAAATGCTCAAAATTTGTCATTAATATCGCAACAACAGACGACAAACACACAAGTAATTGCAACATCATCAAACACCCCCTTAACATCACAAAGCATGGTCTCCCAAGGACCAACCATATCAACAGCACCATCCATCACACAAAACACCAACACCACCTTCACAAACACCATTCCAAATCCACCACCACCTCCACCACCTCCAACTTCCACCACATCAAGTCAATACGACACGACATTGCAAGCTACTTTTCAAAAAGGATACCAACAAGTTCAGAAACAAAAAGCCAAACAACTAGCTACTCAGCAAGCTGCTCAAGCTGCACAAGCCGCCCAAGCAACCCAAGCCACCTTACAAGCACAACAAGCCCAAGCATTATTGCAACAACAACAACAACAAGCCACCCAAGCTGTACAAGCCGCACAAGCATTGCAAGCACAAAGGGCCACTCAAGCACAACTTCTATTGCAAGCACAAGCAGCACAAGTGCAGGCTCAAGCCCAAGCTCAATATTAGGCACAGCAATCCCAATATCAAGCACAACTTCATGCACAAAGACAAGTAGTGCAATTGCAAGCATATCAACAAGTCATAAAGCAATACCAAGAGCAGCAAGAATCAGCAGAATTGGAAGCCCAACAACAAGTGTTGTTGGAACAACAGCAAGCACAACAACAAGTGTTGTTGGAACAACAACAAGTGCAACAACAAGCACAAATCTTAGTGCAGCAACAACAAGATCAACAACAAGAGTTGATCATACAAAAGCAGGTGGAAGCCTACCTCACTCACCAGAACATACAGATACCATCAAACAATGCACCGACCGACTGACCCATCCAACCCATGATTGAAACACCTCAAAACACTTTCATCCCACCCCCTGATCCCCAAAATGATGTGATGACACAACTTAGGTTGCTTTCGCAACAAGTGCTCAACCTTCAATCAGGGTGAACAACCAAAATGCCAAGCAACTTGTGTCCCTATCCATTTGATAGGAGCTTGATAATGAAACCATTCCCCAAGGGATTTGAAATCCCCAAATTTGACAAATATTGAGGGATGGGAAACCTTGAAGATCACATCAGGGAATTCTAGGTTCATTGCATGGAGGTTGCATATGACGATACTTATCTGATGCGGCTATTTCCTAGGAGCTTGGCAGGCCATGCTATAGAATGGTTCTCTCGCTTACCTTCAGGCATTAGAACATTCCAAGAAATTAGGGACACATTCATTAAAAATTATGCATGCAACATTGCAATGGATGTTAGTCTCGAAGAACTCTCAGCTCTAGAACAAGGAAAGGGTGAATCATTCATCTCATTCCTCCAACGATGGTGATTCAAGGCCAATCAGAGCAAGTGGACCATGCCAGAAGAACAACAAGTTTGCACCATCATAGCCAACCTTGAAGGCCGCTTGGCATTTCATCTCAAGGTTCAGGGCATCACCACATATGATCAATTGATCTCTAAGGCACTTAGTATCGAAAGAGCCCTTATGACTCAACCCGCGGAATCAACATCATACCACGAACAACGAAACAACCGCCCACCATCCAATTACAACGATAAACCTCGTACGTGGGCAAGAAACAAAAACGTTACTAATGATGGTGTTGTCGATGCCAAGGTGGTTATTAGTGCCCCACGCCAACATACACCCACACCACAAATCCAAATTCAACACCAAAACCACCATCACACAACACACCAACCCTACAATAATCCAACCATCAATAATCTCAATGACCAAAGGGGACCACCTCAACGCAAAAGTTATCCCAAGCAAAAATACGCCATTTTGGGGGAGCCACCTGAGGACATAATGAAAAAGTTGATCAACGAAAAACTCATCAAGCCTCCTACATTTGAGAATTACCAAGAACCCGATGTCAAACCTCCTTGGTATAACAAGAATCAACTTTGTGAATTTCATAAAATCAAAGGCCATACCACAAATAGTTGCATAAGACTCAAAAAAATCATCCAAGATCTCATCGATAAGAAAATCATAAATGTGGAATAACCTACAGGAAATCAGGATCTTAAAATATACTTGAATTTGATGCCAAATCATGGCAACAAAGGGAATAAAAATGATAAAGGGAAGGGCAATGTAAATCATGTGTATGAAATAGTCGTTGCTTCCCTAAATGAGGATTGCATGGTCATCACCATCAAGGGCTCCCATGCTGAAGATTATGGAGTCACCACAAGAGGCGGCAAAGTCACCATCGCAGGATCATCCCAACCAAATAGAGTCCCTACATCTAGATCCGTTCCTAATGGCTACAATGTTCTAGACCAACTCAAGAGAATGCCAGCACACATCTCCATCGTGGAGTTGTTAAAAATATCATCAGCTCATAAAAAGATCCTTGAGGAAGCATTAGCCTCATCCACTGTCCCCATAGATCTCGATGCAGAGCAATTCCAAGCTATGGTCGGAAATATCATAACGCCTAATCTCCTTACATTTTCTGACCAAGATTTCCCCACCCAACCATCTCACAACCATGCACTTCACTTGGAAGCCATTGTACACAAGAGTAAAATCAAAAGGGTCTTGGTGGATGGAGGTGCAGACTTGAACATATGTTCTCTCAACCTCATAAAGCAATTGAAAATATCAGAAGATACCATCGACAAAGGAAAGGGCATCACGATAAGAGCATATGATGACCAAGAAAGAGTGTCTCATGGCATGATTAAACTCCCTATTCAAGTAGGTCCAACTCTCATGGAAACCACTTGTCAGGTCTTGGACCCTGACTTGCCATATAATATCCTCCTGGGATGCCCATGGATCCATGAGATGAAATCCGTAGCATCAACCTTCCACCAATGTGTGAAATTTACACATAATGGACAAGAGGTTACTATCCATGGAGACTTCAAACCGTTTTCATATTGAAAAAATCTTGAAGCAAAGTATTACAAAATCCCCCAAGTGCCAAACAATGATGAGGGCCCATCCACACCATACATCGACCCCGCCACTCTTGCGTCCACTTCTGCGACAGAGACACCAGCCACTCCCACCATTCCCACCATCTCTGACATCAAGCTCATCATCCAGGAGGATGGTTGTGGAAGCTACAAGCTCCCTAACAATGCTTTCATGATAGGAGAGCTACCACAATCTCCTAGATCACATGGACGTCCACAAGAGAACCAAGCTTCCACATCACAAACATTTCTTGGAGACTATCCCGAATTCACAAGATGGGGAGACCTTGGCCAAGAAGTTATTGAAGTAGATCCATCGCACATGTTATATCAAGATGAAAGACTGACACTTGAATTACCAATGGATGAGACAAGCAAGGGCCTACAAATGATGCTCGCAATGGGCTACGATAGAAATCAAAGATTGGGACAAAATGACAATGGCCTCATAGTACCTATCATGCCAGAGACGCGACCCATAACAAATCTTGGCCTTGGATGTACTCCTCCGAGTATAACCATACATGGCTGAAGTCCTCCGATTAGAACGGTTAATATTTCTCCTCAGCCAATACTAGCAGAAGTACGCTCACCAATATCCATAGGTAGAGACACATAACTTTATAACTAAGGCCTATATTAGTAGCGATGACGAGGATACCATGACCAATCTACCTATGTTATTTGAGGATACTACCCTTTGCATGATTAGCACCCTCTCCTTTGAAACAAACCATCAAAATCATGAGATCCGCTTAGTATATCCCCAACTCATCAACTGCGACCAACGAGGGCCACCGATTCTTGATACATTCAAAAATGATGAGGCATGGATTGAGGGATAACGTTCCATATGGAGATCACAAGGCAGGGTTTATAATGGAGTTGGACACACATGCCTATTATGGGGAAACGATTGAATCCTTCAGTCGCAAAAGTGAGAAACTAAGAATCATATCTAAGTCCTTGAGTGAAAACCACATTGTGGCACTCTCTGATAAGAAAATAGTAAAAAGAAAGGACGTATCCAATGGTGAAAACCTCTTTGAGGAACCCGAGGATGAAGGATTCAATCTTCCTTTAAGAGCTATTCATCAGGAGAAGTTAACAGTCTTGGCCGAAAAATGCAATCCTATCAACCTAGGAACTGAGGAGACCCCGCATATTACATTCTATGCGGAATCACTATTATCAGAAGAGCAAGAACTCCTAGCAGCTTTCCTAAGGGAAAGGAAAATAAACTTCGCATGGAGTTATGCTGACATGCCAGGAATTGATCTAGAGACTGTGGTTCATCATTTAGCATTGTATCCAAAAGTAAAACCAGTCAAACAAAAGCTTCGAAAAGTGCATCCTCAAATCGCCTTATTGGTCAAAATGGAGCTCAAAAAGTTGTTAGATGTAGGATTCATTCGACCAATCAATTATCCAGAAGGTGTCAAATTTGGTACCTGTCTCAAAGCCTAGCGGAGCCATCAAAATCTGCACAGACTTCAGAGATTTGAACAAGGCATGTCCAAAAGATGACTTCCTGCTTCCAAACATCGACATGATAGTAGACATGACAGTGGGACATGAGATGTTGTCACTAATGGACAGATTCTTAGGGTACAATCAGATCATGATAGCAAAAGAAGATCAACATAAGACGGCTTTCACTTGTCCATGGGGGACCTACTGTTGGAACATGATGCCATTCGGTCTAAAAAATGCAGGAGCAACCTATCAAAGGGCCATGACATTGATATTCCATGACATTATTCATAAAACAGTCGAAGACTATGTCGACGACATTCTAGCTAAGTCAAGAAAAAGACAAGATCACATAGCAACCCTAGGTGCTATCTTTGACAGACTGGAGGAATACAAAGTCAGGTTAAATCCCAAGAAGTGTGTCTTTGGCGTACAATCAAGTAAATTGCTAGGATACATAGTATCCATGAGGGTTATCAAGGTGGATCCAGCAAAGGTAAAAGCAATCCTCAATATGGAAGCACCAAAGACATTAAAACAACTGAGAGGTCTCCAAGGCAGACTCCAATCCATCCAACGATTCATAGCACAACTGGTAGACAAGTAGAACCCATATTCTCACCTACTCCACAAGGGGGTAGCATAAAAATGGGATACAAAATGTGAAGAGGCATTCAACAAAATCAAGGAATATCTATTGACACCACCAATCTTAATGCCACCCATCCCAAGAAATCCATTGATCTTATACGTGTCAGCAACAGCAGCAACCCTTGGGGCTCTCCTAGCTCAGCATGACGAAAATAGAACGGAGAAGGCTATCTACTATATCAACAGGACAATGGTCAGTCATGAGCTAAACTACTCATTCATCAATAAAGCATGTCTCGCAGTAGTGTTTGCATCACAAAAATTCAGACATTACATGTTGGCACACAAGATAAAGCTCATCGCCAAAATTGACCCCCTCAAATATCTACTATCAAAGGAAATTATCACAGGATGAATGAAAAAATGGGTGATGATACTGTCAAAGTATGACATCGAGTATGTAGAGCAGAAAGCAATTAAGGGCCAAGTTATTGCAAATCAACTGGTAGAAGCACCTATCTATTCTGAGAATCCTCTTGTCTCAGAGTTTCTAGATGAATCTATTTTTAACATCAACGTAGTTGACCACTGGAAACTATACTTTGATGGCTCATACACGCGGCATGGATCAGGAGCTGGTGTCTTCTTCATCACCCCACAAGGGGATTGCATACCAAGGTCATACAAACTGGCATTTTCTTGCACCAACAACATTGCGGAATACAAGGCTTTGACTATAGGTCTCAGGATAGTAGTGCAATGGAACATCATGGCTCTCAAAGTGTATGGAGACTCTCAGTTGATCATAAATCAAGTCAATAATGAATATCAAACCAAGGATGATAAGCTCACTCCATACAAGAAATTAGTGGAGACTCTCAAAGAATCTTTTATAGAAATAAAATTTGAGCATATTCTTAGAACCAACAACAGAGCAGCAGACGCCATGGCAACAATCAGGTCCCTACTAAACATCCCTAGCAATGTTCCAAAATATGAATTCTTGAATGAGTAGCTCCACATTCCTGCATTCGAGATACCAAAATCAAAATTTGTGTGTGAAATCGTTGGTCCCGGTGATCCTTGGTACCATGACATCTACACATATCTTCAAATAGGAGTCATACCCGCCGACTTGCCATCAAACCTAAAATGAACATTTGTCAAAAAGGAATCCAGATTTGTCATCCTAGGTGATACCCTATACCGTAGAAGCATAGAAGGTACCCTACTACGTTGTTTAAACGCTAAGGAGGCATTAACCGCTCTAACTGAGGTACACAATGACATCTGTGGTTTGCACTCAAGTGGAATGACCATAGCCAAGAAACTGCTGAGGATGGGGTATTATTGGCCCACAATGGAAAGAGAAGCACATGATCATTCCAAAAAGTGTCTACAATGTCAGTAGCATGGGGACCTCATCCATGCTCCAGCTCAAGAGCTTCATCCTATTGTCACACCATGGCCTTTTTTGCAGTGGGGACTCGATCACATTGGAAAAATCACACCCACCTCATCTAATGGCCACAAATTCATCATAACCGCAACTGAGTACTTCACAAAGTGGGTGGAGGCCATACCCATGACGTATATAACTGGGAAGAAAATTTCTAAGTTCATCATGAACTATCTAATTTGCTGCTACGGTGTCCCACAAGCCATTATCTCAGACAATGGGACATCATTTAGGAATCAAGATGTCTGTGACTTGTGCGATAAATTCAAAATCCAACATCACTTCTCCACCCTGTACTATCCCCAGGGCAATGGCCAAGCAGAAGCTACAAACAAAACCATCCTCAAAATCCTCAAGAAAACAGTCAATGACGCAGGTCATGACTGGCATCTACAACTTAATCCCGCCCTCTGGGCCTATCGAACTAGCATCTGCACACCCACCAGTGCCACCCCCTTCTCCTTGGTCTACAGATAAGAAGTGGTACTTCCCATTGAGATCGAGCTCCCATCCCTCAGGATATCACTACAAAACCTCATCACTGATGAAGACTACCAAGTGTCAAGATTGAACGAGCTGGAGCTACTGGATGAGTGACGTATCGATGCTTTAAATCATTTGCAAGTCTATCAGAAGACTCAAAAGAAGCTACAATAAGAAAATCAGAAGCAGGACTTTCCAAGTTAGAGAACTGGTCTTCAAAGAAAATTAGAAGAATGTCCCAAACCCAAGCAACAAAGGCAAGTTCGAACCCAATTGGTTAGGACTGTTCGTCATCACAGCAAGTTACAAATCAGGGGCATACCGGCTATCAACACCTAAAGGGGAACCTCTGCAGGAGCCCATGAATAGCTCCCATCTCAAAAAAATTTATGCCTAAATCTTTCAAGGTATAGAACCAAAAATCCAGAAAATTAGAAAATGTCTTGAAAAAATGGTTACCTTGGTGAAAACTTGGCAAACAGGTGTCTTGGTGACAACAAAAAAATCCAAAAAAAATGAGAAAAAAGGATTAAAAAAAAAAATAGTAAAGAGAAAAAAATCGTCCTCTAGTGAAAACCACTTCGGTGGCACTTTGGACAAGTACCTTGGTGAAAACCTAGAAAACAGGCGCCTTATGTAAATAAGTGCTTCCCATCTACCAGGATCTTTACGGCTTGTTCTGCATCATCCCTCCATTTCACTTCCATCATCCATCGCATTTAGGTCTCCATCCATCACTCATCCACTCGCATCTGCACCATAGCTTGGTCCTATTTCCGTACCATGATTCCTCCTAGTACTACTTGGACCATCCTCAAGGTCAGTTTGTCCTACCTTTATCGGAGTAGTCTATT
Organism: Sequoia sempervirens; assembly: GCA_007258455.2. Taxonomy (NCBI): domain Eukaryota; kingdom Viridiplantae; phylum Streptophyta; class Pinopsida; order Cupressales; family Cupressaceae; genus Sequoia; species Sequoia sempervirens. The sequence continues at coordinate 496,038,647 of VDFB02281492.1, read as the reverse complement.
GCATCATGCTGGGGGCATGTTCTCATCGGATCGGATTCGTGTATGATCTTAAAGTCCTCAAACTAGAAAATCCAAAAACATTAAAAAAAACACAAAATCCAAAAACATTCAAAACATATCAAAATCCAAAAACATCTCAAAAAGTCTTTCAAAAATTCAAAAACAAAGTCATCTTGTCGAACTACGTCATCTTTGAGCTTGAATGTAGGCAAGGTTGATCTTTGATCATCCCCCGAGACACTTAGGTTAGTCCTTTACGAGTCTGTCATAATAAACTAACAATTCATCATGTATATCTCCATCTATAAATTGGTATGGTTGTTAGTCGAACTACGTGGTCTCTGCGTATATAACGTAGGCAAGGCTCATCTGTTGATTAGCCCTCGAGACCCCTAAGATAGGTCTTTAGGTTAGTTTTTTGGTCAAAATCTCAGAAAACCCCAAAACATTAGAAAATCAAAAATCAAAAAATAGCCTCAAAACATTGCAAAACATCAAAAACATCCAAATATTTGAAAAATCCATCCATCTCATCTCACTTGCACCCACAATAACACCATCCATAATAAATTGATCGTCATCATCAACCTTTGGTGAAACAGTTGGAAACAAGTCTAGCAGATTAAAAAACTAGAACTCTAAACGTCAAGTCTTAAGTCTAAGTCAGTGCATAAGCAAGTTGGTCATCTCTTCGTATTGGTAACTCATCATCTGAATTGGTCCCATATCAATCATCCCTTAGAACACTTTGGATAAACGAAATGACGTGCCGCCATCCACTAACATGTCCTAGGATGAATCCTTCCTACAATGGGCATTATCTTTTGGCAATAAGTTTCGTTCATCATCCTTAGAAAACACATCCTTTTTCCATTAGCAATATTGAAGAGCATCAGCTTGTTTGTGTGCTTTATCTTTTTCTTTTGACTTATCTTATTTGCGCTCTTTCTAAGGACGTCTCGATGATATCCCAAAAACAGAGGATTTAGAGAAATAGGAATGGGGCAACGATCATTATCTTTTGTCTGCTATGTTTGTTGGACGTTCTTGTAATATAACCTCAGCGAATACTTGCTTTGTTAGGTATGTATGGAAGAGGTCCAGCGCAACTTTTTGACTATTGCATGGATAGGTTTACCTTCCCGTGTTTTGGTCTGAGGTGCCTAAAACTTCTGAAGTGCATCCTAGCAAGGTTTTCGTATGTCAAGTGTGAACAAGAATACTCCTATCTACTTGTCAAGTCAAAGTTCATCTCACTGGGTACAACTTCATCCTGGTTTTCTATACCTTGATGCATCGTACCACGTTTGTTATCAAACATAAGAAAATTTGTACCTTTGAAAATCCCAATTCCTCAGCAAGTAATCATCATCATCATCATTTGCATTTTGCATCATCTTGTGTCTTGTTGAAATGACTTCTTCCTTTCTTACTAACCACACTAACAAGGTACTATGATAGTTGATCATCAATCACCATCATCGCCATCGATCATGCATCCATAAATCATGGGCATATTGCATAAACATATCATATAGGAAACATACGCATTGCATTTTTATCATCATATAAATAGGTTATCATAAACATTCTTCATAGACAGGTGCATCCATGTTATCGCATTTCACCCATTACAGTGCATCTCATGCCATTATATCAATCATTGCATAAACACTCATTTGTATTTTACAACCATTTCATATTACCATCCATCATATAAATCATCGCATAACATCTACAGAAGCATTTCATAATCATTTCTCACATAATCATAAAAAATAGGTATATAAGCATTTAATTCATTAGGCATACATACTTGCATAACATTAATGACATCATCTCACCACTTTACGTTCACACTACATTACGCATTAACATATCATTGCATCACATACATCATCATTTATTACGTTTAGGATAATAACATTTGTTATTCTAAGCATCTCATAAAACCATCTCATTATGCATTAACACCATTTCATTTGCAGCATATTACGACCATCGCATTTCATATTTCATTATCCATATCATAGATAACATCATAAAACATTCATTTCGTAAATCATTTCACATAGGCATAGACGTATAAAATCCATTACAAACAAATCATATATGCATACATTCATTAACATTTCATAAGCACAATTTACATATCATTTCGTGTGTGCACAATGGATCATATAATTTCACATATCGGACCATCGCATTTGCATAATCATAAATAGACCATCACATTTGCATATCATAGGTTAACACAATATAGATCTAATAGTCATAATCATAACGCATGTATCATCATAAAAAACAAATGCATCCATAAGGACATCATTGCAAAGCATATAGAAATAAACCATCCATGCATAAAAGAGAACACGATACATCACATCAAAATCGGCTCATATATATCATCAATAATGTCACTGTCATAGTACAAGGAATAAATCGGATCATTATACATAGATGTCAATCGGTACAAAATGCCCATCGGGCTATCAAAAATGAGCCCATAAGGAACAAAAAGTATATATCATCTCGATCAAGCTCAGTCCCTATGGATGCTACCCTCGCCTCTGTCACCATGACCCTCTAGTGGTCTATGGTTGGCCCACTCTGAATACTCTGGGACCCACTCTGCTCTAGGTATAGCCTCATGATAGGACTGTCAGTAGTACTCTGCCTCTCGGATAGCATCCCTATAGGATCGAACTGATACTGTACCCTAGGAGGAGGAGGCTGTCATGCTCTCTATTTGTTGTCTGCGGCCTAGCTTAGTGGCTGCTTGTACCTCTATAGCTTATCTCTGCTAGACGGGTTGATCCCTCTTGGCCCTGAGCTGCTCTCTCTTAGCCCTCACCTAATATCTTTCTGTTGTCATCGCCTGAACCTAGGCTTGCAGCTGCGCAATCAAGGTGTCTCGTGCATCGTCCTGCCCTACTGGTTGTACCCGTGGTTGCATGTGAGGTTGATCCTCACCCTCGACTTGTGGTGGTGGAACTGGCAGCACCTGCTACTGATCCTGCATATGAACATCCCCTGCCCTAGCTAGACTGGGGGCATGAATGATAGATCTCGTTGAACCTTAGCTCTTCATCCTCAGCCTCCCCCTCTGCCCTTGACTCTGTGCACATTTGGATCCTCGCTTGGAATGGTCAACTGAAGTGGAGGTTAGAACCAGTCCCTGTAGGCCTGGGTGGTGCCTGGATCTACCAAACCCTGATCATAAGCCCATGGTCAGGCTACCAAGTGCCTGAAACTATCGACTGCCTCTGAGGAAGGAATATACTATCCCCATGACACTTGTGTCATGCTGCGAGCAAAGACGGCTACATAACCGTCATCAAGCCAATCCTGTGGCTCTCCAAACTGACACTGCATGTGCCTGGGTAGGTACCTCTCGATCATCGTATGCTCCCGCCCCTACATGTACCAGTCCTGGCAGTAGTAAAAGAGCTGATTGGCATCATTGGCCCATCTAGGTCGACCAAGGTATGGATGCCAAGTGAAAACTAGCATCTCGTCTAGAACCCGCCTCCAGTAGGGGATCCCATGCTCACCAGTGTGTGTAAAGGACACACCGCCTCTGTATCGTGTCACGAAGGCATCGTTTACCCTCATCAAAACTAGAATGACACGTGGACGTAGCACAAAAATGTGCTTGCACACCCAGATGTGAAGTAAGGTCACTCCAACCCCCAGCGCTCTGCCATCCATGTATACATACTCATGAAGGTCCCTGTAAAGCGAAGCTAGAAGGACAGGCCCCCATGCAAAGCGAACCGGCCATCTTAGACCATCTGCTCCTAGCAATACCCCCAGCCAGGACTAAAGTATCACCCTCTTCTGTCTAGGGCAACGAGACCCGAAATGATGGCTGCAACTGCCCAACAATAGGGAGGTGCTATGACACTGTATCGCTCTAACTCTATCTGTCCCTCATAGAAAATGATGTCCCGTGTGGCGAGGACTCTGTAGCAAGCCTCACACCCTTCATCCATATCAAATATCACCCCTCAGCCATGAATAGGCAATCGTAGAATGCGCCAAACATTCTCCAGAGTGACGGTGGTCTCGCCAATGGGGAGGTGAAATGAGGACATCTCATTGTGCCACCTCTCGGCCAATGCTGATAGCATCCCTAGGTGAGTGCATAGAGGCGCCGCGTACACAATGTGCCACAACCCTGCAACTCCTAGTCGATCCTGGTCCCTGTCGCTTAGGTCCCATAAGATGCTAGCCAAATCTTGCGACCGATGCTCTCGAGAGTAGAGCTCCCTCGCCACATCCTGCATCAAAGAAGGTCAGTGTGCCAAAAATTTTAAAAAATTCCTAGTTGAATGCTCCAGAAACGTCCCTAGTGACTTAGTTTGTGATGGCGTCATAGTTTGATTTTACTCAAACTCTGACGCTCGAGCCCAAAAAGAGCCAAATGGTGCCGCCGCAGCGCACTTTCCCTTCTAGTGTTGCAGCTTTCGTGAAAAAGGCGATGTCATGGTACACTTTTTCAAACCAACCCACCGAGCCCGAGCCCAATGTCAGATTTTTTAAACTCTGAACTGCACCGCTGCGGCGCAGTTTGAATGTCAAGCGGTGCTATATAGCGCCATTGGAGGCGAGCCGCTCCTTTAAAGCATTAATTGAAGCATTAAATGAAAAGACGAAGCTTGGGTAAGGGTCACATACTGGTGCCCTGATGCCAAGTGGCTACTGGTACGTCCGAACTCGATCAATGATGTGTAGGGAAAGTTGTCGTTGCGCCATATTGCCAGAGAGTCAAAGCTCAAATCTCAAGGTTGCTAGCGGAGGTGTCTAAAAATGACTTGAAAGTGACCCCTCAGGCCCCTTTTAAGCCTAAAAATTAGGTTTTTTTAACCCTAAATAGTAGTTCTGCTAGGGTTTTGGATCCTTGAACCTGCTTTTGTCTGATTGAGGCTTGTTTTTCATCATTTTATTGCGTTTAGACATGTTTTTAGCCTCCCGGACCCCTTTCAGACCTAGTGAATACTTTGTCATCTTTTTTCGCGAGATCACCCAAAAAAATTAATTTTTTTGTCTAATCTCTCGAGGGGGCATTATAATGGCATGTTTTCTCTCGCCATGCAATAGTGGGGCAAGCTTTTTTAAATATCAATTTTTTTTGGCTTTGATCAAGATCATTTATTCTTTGAACCAAAGCAACGAGTGCATTGCTTCAAAGAGGGGCAAAATGTAGACACATAAAATATACCAATTGACATTGTGCATCTGATCCTAATTACTAACATCGTTTCTTCCTGAATCATCCCTCGGTCTAACCATTTAATCAAATTCCCCTATCGATTAAATTCATCAATAGTCCTTTCTTAATTAAATAAATCATTTTATCTAATTAAGTCGATCTCTTTGTTAATTAAATCAATTCATCTGATCTAATTATCCCTATTTAATTAAATAATCAATTTATTTGATTAAATCTCTAAATTCTATCCATTAAATTAAATAAATTAAAACCTTATTTAATCTAACACCATCTCTTTTAATTAAATAAATCAAAATCCTTATTTAATTAATCTCTTGTCATATTCCTCTTTTATTTGATTTAAATAAATCCATAAATTTGATTCAAATAGGTCACATCATCTAACCTTTCTCATTAAATTAATTAACCCTTCATTAATTTAATCTCATCTCATGTCTCATCCTCTAGATAATGCAAGTTGCACATGAAAATAGATTTAATTCATTTATTAAATCTCTATTTTCCTCACAAGGCATCTTTTGGAATATTCTCTCAATTTGAATTCAAAAATTCCAAGTCAACATGTACATCCAACAAGGCAATAAATCATCTTACATGTCCTTTGCCTTGAGCCAAGTGGCATTTATTGCATTTTCCCTTCCCTCTTGCTTGTCATTTCAACAAATTTGAAATTCAAAATTATGCATTTATTGGCACAAACCCCAAATCTTGCACATCCTTCATCCATTCATAGCTTGACAAGTGGCATCATACCATTGGATGAATGTTAGTCCCACATTGCTCAAATTTGGACATTCATCCATCTTGGAATTCTATAAATGAAGAGCTCATATCCTCATTTCATCATCCACAATCTAGGAAAAGTTACCATGCTCAAATATCTCTTGAATTTCATCCATTATCATTGAATCATAGCTAGGTTTTTGCAGATTTTGGCTTGGAGTTCTCATTCTTCACCAACAAAGCGGATCAATCATCTTCAACACATCAAGCTTGCATCATAGGAATTGGGAAAGGGCCAATTTTCACATCAAATTGGCACCAATTCCCCCATGGGATCACGAGTTTGCACATCTAATTAGGATTTGATCTTTGTTTTATCATTTTCATTGTGTTCTTTGTTATTTTCTTTACTAGTTTGAAGTTGTAAATGGATTTCATGGGGAATCCTTGTTTTTTCTTGCAATCACTTGTCTAACTTGTTTACTCTTGTTGTTTTGCAGGTACCAAGGTTGGGGTTCACACAGAATCTTTTAGTCTAAAATACATCTAGATTAGCTTTGTATTTGTATATCTAAAATCATTTTAGCATAAAATCATGTTAAATTAGCTTGCATCATGCTCATTTAGATTAAAATCACGTTTCATCACACATCTCACAATGGTTTCATCAATTTTCTTCAATAAAATTGGTTGAAACAAAGCTCATTTATCCACAGGATTGGGAAAGGGTCATTTTTCCACATCAACGCGACACCACTCCCCCAATAGGATAAGTTTCAATGGATTAGAGTAGGCATTTTTAGTAGTTTAGTATGCTTGGTTTCAATGGATGATTAGTTTAGTTTTCATGTGAATGATCTCTATTGGGATTGTTGTTTAGTGGCTTAATTATGCTTTGATTCTTCATTTATCAAGCGTAATCAGCCCATACTAATCCGTCGATCACATTTTGGCACTAGAAGGAGGGCTTTACTAACTTTTTTTGATGATTTTTTATTAAAAACTCTGAGTTTTAGGTTTTTGGGCTAGAGTGACGCTCTTGGAAGCTACAACAATGCTATTTTTCACTAGAGTGACACTATTATTCACCAGAGCGATGCTTTTGCAAAAGCACCACCATAATTGAAAAAAATGTTGTCATAATTGGAAATAGCATCACAATTTGCAAAGGCTGTCGCTATATCTCTATAGTGATGCTATCAATTTCTTGCTATTATAGTCTATCTTAAAATGGTCATATCTTGGTCATACAAAGGTCTTTTTTGAAGCTTTTTTTTAAATGGGGTAGAATTTCATATTCTATGCAACAATATAGGTTTTTTTCAATGTTGGTGGAGTTAAATTTTCCATTTTTGAACCTAAGTTCAAATCACATTACAACTTGGTCTAGGTTTTAGGGTTTTAATCTTAATCATTTATCTAACCCTAACATCTTCTTGTTTTCTTGATTTCATCTAAATTTGGAACATGGATTTCAGGTTTGAAGAGGAGGATGGAGTTTAATTGAAGAAAAAATAATTTAAATCTTATAATTGTAACAAGTGTTTTGACACTTTTGGGGAAATTATAACCCATTTATCATGCTTTTCATTTTATGCTTTAGGATGGCACTAGCTTTCAATTGGGTTTTAAAATGAACACTCAAATGGGATTAAAATGAACCCTCACATCATTTTAATTTGGATGTAAAATTGAACAATACAACTTAACACTTCGTTTGGTGCTTAAAATAAATTCACCTTTGCTTTGAGGGTTAAAATTAACAGGTGTTTGCTATGTTTTTCAATTTATATTTTCAACATTGAATGTGTATGCACTTCTCCTGTGCCACTCAGCGATCTTGAGAATAAAAAAAATTCCTTGGAAATTTTGTATAATTACCCACTTATTTCAAATTTGGATTAAAATGAATCCCATGCTAGGTAAGGAAAATGCATTGTGTGTGTTCTCTCCTTGCTTCATGTGATTTGGAAGATCGAACTACAAACTTACTTCCTTTCTTTTTTTTATCTTTAAAGGGATTGCCTTCCCACTTTGAAAGGAGGGAATGACCCAAGCAGTAATGAGCTAAATCCAAGCTCTTTCAAATCACTATATAAAATTGTGTTTGTGATAAAAGTCATAAACAATAGGTTTGGATGTGTCATACCGACAAGTGTCACCCTTAGTATCCATGTGATAAGTTAAAATCTTTTCTTAGGAAGAGAATGGGAGGCCTCTTGATTTAAATAATCTTGAGCTAATCTTGCCACATGTATGGCCACCTTGAATGAAAGCCCTTATTATGAACTAATTGTTTAGAAGCCAAAAACCTTTATGCTTGCTGGTATAGGAATGGTCATTCCAAAGCCGCCCCACATTTTACTAGTCAATTTTCAAAACAAGAAAATCCTTAAGATCTTTGGATCTTCAGGATTTGAGGTTTGGTGGTCCTAATAAGTGTGTGTCGTGGAGGGGAGCTAGTGTCACCAAATCTCTATTTGTTCGCATTGTCTTAGTGTTTGGAGAAATCCAAGTGGGGATTCAACAAGTAGTATCTTTTGAACCTAGGGTGGTAAATGCTTGTGAGTTAGTTTAATACTTTGCTTGGTTCCAAAACATTGAAAACAAACATCAACAAAGTCTTTTCAAAATTTCAAACCCTTTGGTCTAAGTATGGATACCCTTTGATAAAACCTTGATATTAATGCTTGTACTAAGGATTTATTCTTAGAGACTTCTAAGTATTTTGGTTTATATCTCAATCCATACTTCCCAAAGTTAAAATAGGTAGCTATGCCCTTGACTTCATCCTTTTCATGAAATGGACTTTGTGGAATTGATGATGTTTTTGACATAGAAATTTAGTTTGAACTTAATCAAGACAAGTGTTTGTGGTAAAAATAAACTCACTTAAGAAAGATAAATTAACAAATTGAACCCCACATGGCCATTTGGAGATCAATCGCTCTGCTTGAACAACCAAACCTTACACCCGCTATCATACAAGGAAAACATTGCAAAACATTGAGTCCAAATTCTATTGTCAAAATCATTGGGTCCTATTTCCAAAATCATTTGAGTTTTGTTTTACCAAAATCATTGAGTCCTTAGGGTTTGATCACTTTAGAGGTATAGCATGTTTCTCACTACCTTGGTCTTGGAAAACAAAAGTTCATTTTAGGTCAATGTTGGGTCAAACATTTCATCCATCCTTCATCCTTCACTTCACCAAACTTTGCAAACTTTCAAACACACCAACACTTTGGACTTAGACATTAATCAACCCAAACCCTAACTTAGCTAATTTGTATGTGAAATGAATCCTTTTCCATGCATTTGGTTAAGTTAGTTATCATTTGTGGACTATTTTATCTTGAAGGTCACAAGTCTACCCTAAAGATTCACAAGTTCATTAAAATCCTCTATCCAAACATAAAACAATAAAACCTTCTAAGTCAAAAGTGTTTTCCCAAAAAGTTTGCAAAGATCACTCTCCATATCATTTTCCTTTTTCATCTCCCATTCACATCATTGGTCCAAAACACCTTAGAGGTTCACTTTTGCAACAAGGTCAAAACACAAGAAAAATATGGCATGTAAACTTGATTCATACGTCATGAGTGATCTAAATCAACCAAACTATCAAAGCCTTACAATACCAATTGATTATCAAAACTCAAATTTATACCATCTACACATGGGATCATTATATCCTACAAACCTCAATGCTACAACAAACATGAGTATGCCCAATCTAAATTTTGGAACACCTTTCCCTATGGTATATTTAAATCAAAGTCAAAACCTACAAATATATCAGCCAAATGATCAATACACGAGTCTTCAAAAAGCCAACATTATCCCATCAAACCAATACATGCCAAATGTGAGTATACCAAACACAAACTTACAAAACATGAACATATCAAATCCACACTTGGTGAACTATGGGATAGATATGTTTGTAAATCACACCAATGTTGTTTAAAATCCAAACAATATATTGGAAACTCAATGTATTGATCCAAATCAAGGTAACAACATACAAAATCAAGGTTACCTAAATCAAATCAATGTGTTTCCCAACCACAAAAATGTTCAATACCAACCTATGATGCAAAATCTAAACATCATCCCAAATTAGAACATGGTCCAAAATCAAATTTTGCATGATCCCATACCAATACTACAAGTGTATATTCCAAATATGCTTGACCAACAACCAAATCCACTACACCAAGGGTATCAAAATCAAAATCAAGATCAAATTATGTGAAATCAAATTGCTATACCTAGAAAATTCATTAATTTGTATCACTAAGAGACATCTCCACCCCAAAATTGGCACACTCCCCCATTGGTTAAACTATGACATCAAAACATTGAGTTGTTCCTACAACCACATCAAGAACAAAATCTTCAATATCAAGAAGTTGGATATCAAAATCAACAACCTCAACAACAAGATCAATCACCACATCTCCAAGATCAATCTCAAAAATCACAAATCTCACAATATGAAAAATGTGAATACACTCCTTTGGGAGAGCCAATTGAATCAGCATTAAACATGTTAGTCCATACTAAACTTATCAAACTTTCAAAATCATTATATGGGGGTGAACCTAGCATCAAGTTCCCATGGTATGATGATAATGCTTATTATGAATACCATAGCACAAAAGGTCATGACACATCATATTGTATCAAACTCAAAGATCTCATCCAAGACCTTCTTGATCAAGAAAAATTAACTGTTGAAGATAATGATCAAGATTCAACCACTAATGATAGTAGTGACAATCTATCTACCACAATTACTGAAAACAATGATCAAGATCTATCCATCAATGAGCACCTTGAATATGTTTCTACCACATCCGATGATCAAATCAACATACATCAAGAGTCACTTTTTAATCTTGATCAAGACCCATCAACAATATCCAACAATGATCCATTTCAAGAAGCATTAACATCATATTATCCTATGATTGAAAACATTGACAATATCCCCACCACCATTTTTTAGGACAAAATTCAAGATTCATCTACCAATGATCGTGTTGACAATGTCTCTACATCACCTAACGAGTTAGAGGACATATCTCAATAATTTATTCCAAAGAATGATCAACATCTTTCACCAAAGTCTAGCAATGGTCCTTTCCAAGACATATTGACATCCTTTGACCTCATGGTTGCAGATATTGAAGGAATCCTCAACTCAACACTTGATCAAAATCCACTCAAAGATCAAGAAAATATTGAGCCAATACCCATTCCTAATACAGACATTCAAGAGCCCTTTGTAAGCAATCCATCCTTTGAAATTGACCCATGTCAAGATCTTGATCCAAAGCATGTCGAAAGAAATTCCAAAATTAATCAAGATCAAGGATCCATATCTCCAAGATACTACCATGATCTAATGGGTATTTTCCAATCCATACTAGATGTCACAAATAATAATCATATCCATATATCACATACTTCTCCATTTACCCATGAGATGCTAACTCCTAATGGACATGTAGATGATCTTCATCCAAAACAAGAGTCTCATACTCTTGATATTATTACCAAGGAACAAGAATCTCCTACTCTTAATATTTTTACACATGATCTAGGCATAGAAAAATCCATAGATATATCAAAAATTGAGCATGAAGACCTCTACATAGATGGTAAATCAAAAACATCCTTTGAAGAGCAAGCAAAAATTGATCATAAGGAAGACTCTTATATGGATTGTAAAGCATCAACAACTTTTGAAGAAGGATCAAAATCAAACACATGCTTCGTACTGATTGAAGAGAGTGAGTATGAGGATGTCAAACACTATCAAGAATCAACAAAGCTAAAGCATCTTGAACAACAAGGAAATGGTTTTTCAGCAGCATAATCAAAGCATGTTAGTAATAATCCCATAATACTGGGGGAAACTTTATCTAGTGCAAACACCAACATGGGGAGCACAAAGAGTTCTTATGGTGAAAATTAGCTACCAACACTCCAACCATTCATATCATGAATCACCATCCACACATCTTTCCACCCACTAATTGGGATGAACCACAAGAAAGAGGTCTATATCAAAGAAAAGAGAAAATTATTGAAGCAAAAGAATTGACAAAGAAAAATGGACAAGAAAAAATCAAATAGATACCAAAGAAAAATAAATAAAATCATCCCTATCACACTCCATTAGTCAAAGAAACTATGGGGAAAAATAAAAAAGGGAAGTTCATCCATCAAAAGTGTTCGTCAATACAAAAGAAAGCTTCAAGAGTGACCTACAAAGTATATGAAGAAGTTGGTCCCAATCGAATCTCCATATCCACCCATCATTGTTCATCATCCCAAGTTTGGAGAATCAAAGATTTCAAACTATCGACCAAATCATCTTGTATCCCTCGACGCATTCCACCATCCACTTCAAAATCCATGATATCTAACTCTCATATTGACTGTGTGTTGGTAGCAACTCTTTATCATAAGGACTCCAAGGGTAATCTATCACGATGTGTGCCTGTATCTTAGCAAAATAACTCCTCAACCAAGCAGGATATTGTTGGCACATCACGACAAAAATATTTATATTAGCACCAACAACATCCACATCGGCACCACCAAGTGGTTCGACATGAGCATAAATTTTCAAAAAATAAAAAAAATCAAGAAAATAGTCAAGACAAAAATCGTCCTCTACTAAAAACCACTTTGGTGGTGTTTTGGACAATTACCATAATGAAAACCTAGAAAACAGACATCATGAGTAGAATCAATAATCTATGTGCACCATTTTACGTGGAGGAATCTCATCCCATCCATAATAAATCCCACATTCCATCCATATTATCCATAATAAATCCAAGAATCCTTTTATTATCCAATACATTTTCATCCCATCTAACTCACCTTGATCTTGGAAAAGGTTTGGTATGTACTTCACACTTGCTTATGGTAAAAATCTTGACATGGGTCACTATCATTGATCCTATTCTAACCATAATTATCTAAGCCATGAGGTATTTTCCAAAGAGAAATACTCTATCCAAACATGTTATCCTATCACAAGATAATCCTTGGCATCCTGCACATACCTATCCATCAATCCATTCATTTATCCATGCATCCACCCATGGCATTCCATACATTGCTAGACACTAGGGGTAGATACTCACATCTTGCTTTAGGAATAAATCTTGAGCTATATCCTATAACTCATGTTGTGATCTAAACATTTGCTAACACAAAATAAAATTGGTCAAATCAATTGTAAGCAAAAATTCAAATCACTAGCCCATGGTACACTTTGATGAGAAGATGTTACTTATCAAGATTTATCTTTTATCAAACATCAATCCAAACAATCCATATCAGTTGAATCTACCTTGCACTTCAACGTCACATCAACTCATTCCAACAAAATTTGTTCTAAACCAAGCTTCAAAATCTTGATCAATCTTATCCAATCATTCCATCATCATCTTAGGATATCCTTCCCAATAATTGTGTTGCTTAACACTATCCTTGCATTTTTGTGTATCCTCAACAATTTTATCATCATCAATCCATCAATTGGATCAATCAATCCTAGCTTGGTTTTCAAAAAATCCAAAATAGATCACTAATATCATTGTCAAATATCCATACACTCTTCAACATCGTGTGAAAAATCCAAAACATTCAAAACACATAAAAAACCCTAAAAAGTTAAAACATCAAAAATCCAAAAGTAGAACCATGTCAAACTACGTTGTCTCTGAGCTTGAACATAGGAAATACCATCATTGATGTGCCCCTGAGACACCCAAGGTTCGTCCTTTAGGAGTCTGTCATAATAAACTGGAAATCAATCAATTGTTAATATCCAATCTTCAATAAGTCAAGTCAATTGAACTATGTGGTCTCTACATGTATAACGTAGGCAAGTATTATCTTTGATCATCCCCTAAGGCCCCTAGGATAGGTCTTTTAGGTTAGGTTCTTGGTCGAAACTTGAAAAACCCCTAAACATCCAAATAACAGAAAACTACAAAAACATTCAAATATCAAAAAACATAAAAACATTAGAAAACATTCAAAAATACCTAAACAACATAAAATATCTTAGAGAAAACCCTAAACAATCTCAAATAATCAAAAACCAAAACATTCACATAAACTTTCAAAAAGACCAAAAACAAGCTCAAAACATTTTCAAAATACCAAAAATATTGAAATATCATGGAAAATTCAAAACCATCCACCCCATTTCACAAGTCCACGGGTGTAATAAACCTTCACCCATAATAAATCAACCATCACCCTCAACCTTTGGCAAAATAAATAGAAAACAAGTGTAGCAAGTCGTAAAGTGAGAACTTAAGTGTCAAAATCTAAAGCCTAGGTCATAGGTAAACGAGTTAGTGAAGTGTGTATCAATGGATTATAAAACAACCTCATCCTACATCAAACCATCTAATCAACATGTCCTAGGATGTATTCTTCCTGCGATGGACATCAGCATCAAAAATCACCTTAGCTATAATTAAACTAGAAACAGATATAGATAACACTGACTATTTGTATTTGATCTTTTCTTCTGATTTATCTTAAAGACCCATTCTGAGGACCTCTCGATGATGTCTATCAAAATTATTTAGAGAGAAAGGAATGGGGCATTGATCATTATCTTTCACTTGCTATGCTTGTGTTTATTCTTGCAAAATAATCTTAGCGTATACTTGCTTAGTTATGTGTAGGGAAGTTGTTTGGAGTAAATTGTTGACTATTGTGTATGCTTTGGTCCAATGTGTTCCAAAATACTAAACTATGTTCTAATGGGGTTTCTGTTTGTCAAGATGTGAACAAGAACTATCCTATCTATTTGCAAAGCTAAAGTCCATTACACTAGATACAACACCATCATGGTTATCAATACCTTGATGCATCATGTCTATGTGTTATATCAAACAATAAGGAACGACAAAAAATCCCAATCCCAAGATATGAGAAAATCATCATCATCATGGATTTCTCATCACCATCTCTAATAAAGTCTCAATGGATCATAGACTTGTTGGAACTTTTGAATCAGTCATCAAAATCAATGGTTAATCATCTTATTTCTTCTATCTTCTCTTCGCACTAACCTAGTATCATGACAATCAACAAAAAATATCATCACTGATTCCATCTTGTATCCACAAATCAACATGTATATATCTTGCATAAATCACAACATATCTTAATATGAAGAACATATCAATTGCATTATCATTTAAGTTGTGAAGGAAAATATAGATTTATTATTCTAAACATCTTAAATTGTTGCATACATCATCATAAGCACAAACATCTGCATAAGCATACATAGCATGAATGTCTACATTATCCATACATCCATATGAATACATCATCACATCATAAGACTGCATAAGAAAAATACACAAAAAGAAATGCATCCATATCATTTGCATACTCATCACATAAGCATATCATATCATCCATCCCATGGAATTTCATAAAAGGATACTAAAAAAAATATAACATTGCATCCATACATGCTAATATATAAGCATATCACATCATATCAACATCAAATGCATCCATACATTCATAAGCCTGAAATAAAATGAACACATCACATCATATCGAATCCATATCATATTTATATATCAAAAAATGGTGACTATCATAATACAATATTTGAGTTAATATATGTATATCGATCAAAAGTACAAGATCCATGGGGCTATCAAAAAGGAGCCCATGAATGTATCTCTGTATAAAGAATTGAGCAATAATCAAAAAGTGTTTGTACAAGCGAGCTAGCCTTGATGGTTGCTTCCCTCACCAGGTTGTCTCTCAAGTTGCTCCTCAGCTTGGGGATGTGCCCCACTCCTTTGTGATTAATCTAGTTATCTAAGCACCATGAGGAAATCTCAGTGGTAGTGCATGAGATAATAGGTTGCCTCGATAATGACCTCTCTATACAAATGGGCAGACTCTGCCTACCCCTGAGCTGCAACTGTCATGGACTCTAGCTACTAGTGCCATATGACCTTCTATGCTAACTGCATATTAGCAGTCTACCTGAGCTGATGATCTTGGTCCCTCTCGACTGTCAAGACCTAAACCTATTGCCCGACCTAGTCTCTCTTTGCAGTAATGGCCAAAATCTAGTGTCTAGCCTGATCCCTCTCACCTGTAACCACCTACAACTATTGCTACAACTATTGAATCTATGTATCACAAGGATCTGACCCCAACGGTGGTGGTTGTATGGGTTACTATTGCACTGGTTGTTGCTATATCGGTGGTTTTTGATGCAATGGTGGTGCACCCAAGACCTGTCCATCTTGCTGATGCTAGCCATCCTATCCTCTACCCCGACCTCTTCCCTTCCCATCATCTGGATGCCCTCTTCCTCTACCTACAACTCTCCCTCTCATTCTCCCTCATGGAGGTGCACCTGCTGGATCTATCAATTGATGAGGGGGAACAAACCATACATCATACGCATGCGTAGTTTGAGCATCCGCCTGTCCCTAATCATAGGCCTAGGTCCTAGTAACCAACTGTCAAAAGCCATCTACAACCTAATGGGATGGGATTGTGTGTCCACATGCTATCTCCTGGGTTGACCTAGAAAAGATGGCGGTGTATGCATCATTAGGCCTATCTTGCCTCCCGCCAAATTGTCTGGCAACCCTATCAGGCAAGTACCTCTCAATGATAGTGTGCTCTCGACCCTACATGTATCAAGTCTACCGAGCAAAGAACAACTACTACACATCATCGTACCAAGCTAGTATTTGAAGCCAAGTCTACCATCTGAATACTATCATATCATCAATCACCTGATGCCAATAGGGAATGCCAAGCTGCCTTGTATGTTGTAATGTGATGGCACCCCTGTATCTCCAGACAACAGGATCATCTAGCTCTACATCTACCATCTAAACAATCGGTCAAAGCACATCAATGTGCTCCCAAGCCCAAATGTGAATTAGGGTGACTCTTGTTTTGATCACCCTGCCATCATAGAATATAAAATCATGCATATCATGGTAAAGGGAGGCCAACATCATTGGCCCCCGTGCATACTAAGTCCTCCAAAACAACATCCTATGCCAAGCCAGACTCCATCTCGGACTGAATCCTCTACTCCGTCGATCTAGAGCAACCAAACCTAAGATAATCACCACAATGATCAATCTAAAAGTCGACACCCGACCTCTATACATCTCAAGGTCAATCTAGGAAGTGACCAGAACAATATCCTCCTATTCAAGCACCTCATGGTAGGCATCATAATCGGTGTCAACAACATATATGACGTGCTCACCATGTATCAACAAACACAATATCTGACATACATCCTTCAACATCACTGTTGCCTTGCTAGTAAGTAGGTGGAATGATGAGGTCTAACTGTCCCATCGCTTGCACAATGTTGTCATCATCGCCAAGTGTGTTTAGACAATGGGTATGTAGGCAACGTACCACAAACCAATCTCTCTTAGGTGCTCCTATTGCAACTCAGACAATTCACCAAGTCTGGACAAAACAATCGGTTGGTGCTCACAGGACATCAAAGGCGGGATAACTCCTGCACCCACGAAGCGCACAATGTAAAAAATAAAAAAATTTGGCTAAGTTTGGAGTTTTTATCCCCCAAAATGACAATACTGTCACTATAATTCAAATTCCAAACGGCGATGCCCAAAGCATTTAAAATGTAAATCATGATATGCGTCATTAAACACATGTGTCACTATTTAACTTTGGAAAACCCTAACCCTAAATTTCAAATTACATGTTACGTCGCCATACACATATGCGTCGCTATTTAAAATATGAAACCCTAATTTTAAATCGTGAATTGCATCACAATTTAAATATGTGTCACTATAAATCAAAATAGTGTTGAAGAACATCGCTATATAGCGATACTACCAAAGTTTAAATTTTAAAATGCATTAAATGCACCTAAAAGTCAAATTTCAAATCAAGTTTTGAAACACATACCAGTGGTCTTGCACTTGGAAGCCTTTGGTACTCTCGAAATAGTCATAAATGTGTCGTGGGAGCACTTGTGCCATTTCATTAGAGGGTCAAAGCTCAAAATGCAAGAAATCTTGAAGGTGTGAATGCACAAATAAATTGAAAGTGACCCTTCCTCATTTATGCTTGCAAATTAGGGTTTTTTGCCCTAATTTAACCATGAAGCTAGGGTTTTTCACCATTTTCACCAATTTTGCCAAATTGAAACTTATTTTGCATCATTTTTTGCATTTTTGGCATGTTTTTTGCATCCTAGAGCCTTTTCAGACCCTGGAATAACATTTTACCTTTGTCGAGAAATCAACCCAAAATTCAAATTTTTTGCTCGATTTCTTGAGGGGGCAAGGAACCAGCTTATTCCTTCCATTGGGGCAGTAGTGGGGTATCCAAAAAATCATATTTTTTTATTTTTTTTATTTTAGTAGTATTTTTTATCTGAAGGGTGTTAGTCTTTGAACCAACGTAACAGGTACCTCGCTTCAAAGAGGGGAAAAATGTAGACCTAAAAAATGTCCTGAATGATATCATACACTCGAATTAGATATACTAACATCATTTATTCTTATAACCCATCCTCTTTTTGCTTAATTAATTAAATTAGTCTGGCTATTTAATTAATTATATCATTTGCGTCTATTAACCTAATTAATTTAATCGAGTTAATTGACCCCCTTTTGTGCTAACATTTCACCTCATTAAATTCCATAAGTCTTCTTATTTAATTAAATAACCCTAAGTTATTTAATTAAAATTCATTCCACCTTTCCCCATTCATTAAATCATTTTATTTAATGAATATCATCTAAATTCTTCTAATTCCCCTAATTGCATAATTAATATTGCTTAATTATCAATTGAATCTAATTTCCCCCACTTGCAAGGGAATATTCCTCCTTTGCACATTCCTCCAAAAGGAATATTCCCATGGGATATTCCTCCCCCTTTTTGCACAATTTAATTTAGTTTTGATTAAATAAATTATCCTTTTCCCTCAACCATGAGAATATTCCAAAGAATATTCTTACAAAGCATCATGTGCAAGTTACCTTGTGACTTCTTGTGCAAGTTAACTTGTGACCTCTTGTAAAGGTCAAAAGTGTGTCTGTTTGAAGGAATATTGACCCTTGATTAAATATCATTTTTCATTCTCATCCGTTGATGAGAATCCATGATCCATGCTTCGAATTTCTTCCATCCTTGACCATTGATTGACCTTTTTGATCTCAACCATTCATTTTTCATTTGATTTCCTATAAATAGGTCACTATCTAGAGACAAATAGATCCATATTTTTCAAAGCAAACTCATGCTATTGAAATTACTCACACTCACAGTCATATTTAGGATCTTTTTAGTTTAATAACTTTCATAATAGCTTAGCTTTCATTAATGGCTGCCATGGTAACTTAGATGCATACATTTAGCTTATAGATTAATTAGGGTTTGAATCTTTTAGTATAAAATATATCTAGATTAGCTTTGTATTTTCATATCTAAAATCATCTTAGCATAAAATCATGTTAAATTAGCTTGCATCATGCTCATTCAGATTAAATTCATGTTTCACCACACATCTCACAATGGTTTCACCAATTTTCTTCAGTAAAATTGGTTGAAACAAAGCGAGCATTTATCCACAGGATTGGGAAAGGGTCGTCGTTCCACATCAACACGACACCAATCCCCCAATAGGATAAGTTTCAATGGATTAAAGTAGGCATTTTTAAAACTTTCATAGTTTAGTATGCTTGGTTTCAATGGATGCTTATTTTATTTTTCATTTGAATGATCTCTATTGGGATTGACGTTTAGTGGCTTAATTATGCTTCGATTCTTCATGGATCAAGCGTAATCAGCCCATACTAATCGGTTAGTCACAGTATATATCAAATATATGATATGTGTATATCAAGGGGTATATACAAATGAATAAATATTCTCAAACATTTTTGTAATCATTTATGAGCATATACCTTATTGTGGACTATTCAAACCTCCTCTACATACCACATATTTGTGTGTATCCACTTGATTTTTGTATATATACTATATATACACTATGTATATATACTATATATACACTATGTATATATTTCCACAAGTATATCCTTCTTAAGAGCCATGATGAACCATAAGAATGTCCAAATTCTTTGTTCTAGTTGCCTACTTTTATCTTATTTATGCTAAACTCTAAAAGACATTACCAAATATTTTTATATACTTTAATCATTTTAAAGCATTTGAAGTTGATATATATTTATATTAATGAAAGTGTGTGTGAACTTTGAATGTTTGTGAGTTTACTAGAACTTCATGTTTAATCATAGTTGCTAACAATGAAACTGCCTTAAATAAATAGGGACTAGCCCTTGTAATGAAGAATCTATCAACCCAAAGCAGAAGGCTTGTCAACCTGCAATAGAATGCTTCTCAAGCCACAAAAGAAGGATGATAGTTTGATGTAGAGAAAGGAGTTAATATGTTATAGTACAATAATGCTTTTAGAATAAGATGAAGGTGATGATTTGAGGACAAGATCATGGACGACAAAGTGTCACTCCATATTTTTAATAAGTTGTGAAGGAGAAATAAGTTTGTTCTAAAAAGGAAGGGACTACTTTTTTAGGGCATGTTTCCAATTTATAATGGTTATCATAATTAAGTGTAGAGTCCTTATTCGACTTCTACACTCTTGTTCTTGCTAGTTATTTTTTTTGTTTAAAAAAACCTAGTCCTCTTCCTAATTTTATGGGAGAGTTGACAAATTATTTTAAGTTTGTTTATAGTTTATAAATAAAGGGACTCTCATAGACCCTATATATTAGGGTACCCTACTGAGAAGAACAACTAGATATTACATGTATTAGATTGAATAAGATATTTTGTTAGATTCTACTTGAAAAATTTGTCTGATTGAAATATAATAAAGAAGATATTTTAGTAGCATGTTTTCCTAAATTGAGTAATTGAAGATTTTATGCATGCAACAACTCAAGCAAGGACCACTTGAGGTACTACAAAGCCACATTAGTTTAGGTGATAAATTAGATTATGCATTACAAACTTGTTTTAAATTGTAGTTTCTAGTTTATGCTATAAAGAATGTTATGTTGTAATTTATGTATTGAAAGTCCATGTTTTATAATAAAAAAATGAATACTCTTGAAGGTTAGTTGAATTAGGAAATTTTGTAGCATAAAAAATTATTAGTTACATTCTTAAGTGATAAGTACCTGTAGCAGTTAAATGGTTATTAGTATTTGCTTAAACTCTACTTTATAGATAGAAGTTAATTTTAGTTAAAATATTTTGATGTATTTATTTGTGTTCAAATTACCTATAATTAACTAATGTAGGATGTATAAGATTCTTGAATGCATATATAGTGCCAACATCATCTAGATTCTATGACTCCTTTGTTGATAATTCAATGAAGCCCTCTCTTGAATAATGAAATACTTAATATACGATCTATAGGTCCATTAAGCTATGTGTATGATCATCTACACTAGTTAATTAGACATTAGGAGAAGCTCTAGAGGCCATATTATGTGTATATTTTACAAGGGTTTTTTTAAATGTATAAAAAATGCTAGATTTACAATAATATAATAAATTATATGTCAAAATTTATCTTTTAGCGTCTTTGAATGCAATTGTGATTTATTTTTCAAGAAGTTTTCTAGAAAGAATTGATCCCTAAGAAAAAATTAAAATATTATAATCCCTATAATGTTAAACCCATTAATTAATCACAATGACTAGGATTATATGTATGATAAGCATGTTCACATCGAATTCACCAAAATGGATGCAATGAAAATAAAGAAAAATACCAAGAATTAAAATTTTAAAATTAAAGAACTTTAATATAATCATTCAAACCTTAGATCAAACACCATGTAGATATATTCTCATCACATGCATGAGTGCTCAATTGGTCAATATAACAATAGTTAGTAAAATTGATAAAATATAGATGCATAAAAAGGTGATGTAAAAATAATGAATGATAAGTTTAATTTATATATTTTAAAGAGGGTTAATGGATGGCTAAGCTTCAATCTTGGATCATAAGATTAATCCAAAATTGGGGGGCTAATGGGAAGAGGTGGCAAACATAGAAGGGTTACATGTTATTTTCGTTTTTAACTAAAATAATTATTATTTCTTATCTCAAATTGATTTGTGAGTGAATAAACTTGATTGATGAGTCAATTGCTTGCATGAAAGAGTTAATTTAATACATGAGTGATTTAAGGGGAATTGAATATTTGCATGAAATATTTAATTGAGTGCATGAGTGAGTGAAATGGATTGATCAATGAGTGGGAGTAAGAGTAAGAGTGGACTAGATGAGATAGGTAGTTAACTAGGTGAAATGGATTTTGATGATTTATTTATTAAATAAAGGAATTATTACTACATATTAGGTGGAAAATAATATTCATTTATTATTAATGGATAATAAATTTAATTAATTATTAGATAATAAATGGATAATAGTAACATATTGGGTACTTATTGGATAATAAATAGGATTATGGGATTATAGCATTTGGAACTTTTTTAGAATTCCTCTTATATTTAGTTTTGTGTAATCAAGTTAGAATTAGAGAACCAAGCTATAACAATGAAGCCAAATTGGAAGCATTACCTAATATACTAAAATTGTGTAAGGAAAAGAAAATAATCTCCATCAACATAGAAGACAATTTCATGCTATGTGTTAATGCTATAAGATCAGGAAAATCAATGAACTAGAAATTAAGAGGATTGATGTGAATTTCACTATTCTAGACTATATGGATGATTACACTTTCAAGCTCATCTATTGAGGATCAAATTCACTAGTAGATTACTTGGGCAACTAGGGTAATGAGCAAGTGGAGGAGATAAAGATGTAAAATTAGATAGAACCTTGACACAACTTATGTTGAATCATTGAATATAAGATGGTTCAAAATCAAGATTGTGTAGGTGGATATCCCTAGATTATATTTAGAGATATGATAATTATATTGGTAAGCTTAATGGATCTTACATATAGGTTTTTATGAACATAGAAAATGATTCATAAGGAAAACCATGGTTGTGGAAGCTACAAAGATGGCAAGTAGGGTCTTCATTGTTGAAATGTAGTATGAGTATTTTGAGGAGGATGTTTTGATGCAGTTTCAATTTGGTTATTCTCTAAGTAGAAGATGTCAAAGAAAAATTATGGATTTAAATATATTTGAAGGTGAGAAAACACCTAATAAATTTATTATAGAGGAGTTTTTTAGCATAAATATTGATGTTATAGCCAAGAAAATGTGTAAAAATCTAGCAGCCAACAAGTATGTCAATAGTAATAAATAAGTGGTGGCAACATTACTATTATTTTATTTTTTTCGATGCACTCTGGCACTCCAAAATCCTTAGTGGTGGTAGCTACTAGCTTTGATTGTGGTGATGGCGTTGGAGATGAGGACTTTGGTGATGATGATGGTGATGGATTTAAAAAGTTGGTCAACTTGGTTTGAGTTCTAATATTTTTTCTTGCTACTGTGGGTGGAATTCCTGCTACTATAGGTGTTTTGGTCTCTGTTGTGGATTTTGGGGGCCCTTTTTCCCAAATGGCTTCAACCCTGCATGGTGTTGGAGTGGGCAGTGGTATTTTTAGGGCTTGAGAGGCTAATGAAGTTGTAGGAATGGGCGTTGATGGTGATGTTTTTTTGTTGGCACTGAATCTAAAGGATTAGATCTTAAGGAGGAATTTGATGGCTTCTCCAAATCTTGGAGTATGGATGAAGATGAAGAGGAGTTTGATGGTTGTTCTAATTCTTGGAGTATGAAGGAAGGTGAATCTCTTTTTGAAATTCTTTTAGAGGACCATTTGAAAGCTAAGAATAGGGAGGTGCTTAGTTCTTCTATTGGGTGTCCAATTGAATCTAGATGAGGATATTTTGCTTCTAACTTTATGGTTGGAAGCCTAACACTTTTCCCATAAGTATGTGTTAGGTGATGAGGGTTCTGATATTTTGGGCTAGGATGGGCAGATAACCTATGTAGATCTCTCAAGAGGGGATTTTTGTTACCCCCTCCTTTATCTCCTCCCCTACCTTTGACTATTTTGCAACTGCTCCCAACCCCTATGGCAGCTAGGATTGTTGGGGGTTCTGAGTCTCTTCCTGAGGGGGGTTCTCTTTTGGGGTCTCCCTTGAAGGTCCCCAATCATGTTGCTCTTATTTAGTTTGGGTTGCAGGATAGCTCTGCTCTAGGTGATCCCCACCCTTTGGTTCCTCTACCTCATTTTTTGGAGTTTGATCTTCTTATTCTTCAGGGAGTTGTTCCTTCTACAATTGTTTCTCAGGAAGCTTCTTAGATTGTTCTCAACAATGTTGAGACACCTATTGCTCCTTCTTATTTTTCTCTCACCATTCCTATTGGGTGGATTGATAGAACTGTGGTTGGTCTGCAAGATGCCCTTATTGGGATATTTTATGACTTTATACTTGTTACCTATTTTTCACTACAAGCTCAAACATGTAGAGTTGAATCAAATTTATCATTGATAGGTACATAAATTTTCAAGTTTTGTTGATAAATTATTCATTGATCATCATAGAGATCATATTACATCTGAATTATAGTTTTATTGTGCAAGTATTTGAAACAAAAAATTGGAAATTTGCATAATAATTCCTTTTATTCATTTTGTAATAACATTGAATCTTGCACAAGCTGCGAGAGTAACTGAATTTGATTATGAAAATAAAATAATGAATACAAAATTCAATGATAAGCTACACTACTTAAAATAATGTAAGTGCAAAGTAGAGGAGCAATTCATCATTTCCTGTGATGACGAATCACTTTCACTTGATGTCTTCAGTCATCATGTCTCCAAGCTGTAGACTCGTTTTTCCTTGTTTGCATGCTCCATGAACCTGAAAAATTGTAAAGGAATGGCATTAGAGATTTACTCTAAGCAATGATGAATTACATTCTACTTTATGCCTACGCTACCAATAGGAATGTAAACTGCATTCAATCAGGCATTCACCAGATGATTGAGTTGAAAGGCTGACAATCAAGAAAAACATAACTCAATGGAATCTTTCAACTTATTTTATTTTGCTAACATGTTTGTTTCAATGTGCAGGAACAGGTTCATCATGTTTGAGATCATTTTATCATATATGTGGAGCAAAACGGGCTCCCACAAGGGTAGAGCCCGACATATCATAAGGACATCTCTCATTCACATTATTACATGAGATTCATCAAGTATTATAGTCATCGAACGAGACTGTTCTAAAGCAGTAACATCATAATGAAAGCAGTCTAATTCAACATGGTGAAACAGATTGAGCAGTTATCTTTTACTCATCATAAACAAAGAAGCATGTTAAGAGAACATTAATTGTATTTGTCATAGTTCAGTTTTAGCTCTGTCTTCCATTCATGTTTTACATTTTTATGAGGCATTGAGCTTTCTTAAACTGAAAGGAGAACAAGGTATTAAGTCATCACAACTGTTCCTTACAACTCTGAAGCATATACATAGTTTACAGAAGATACAAAGAAACAAATTTTCCAAATGCTACAGGTAATGAAGCTTCATGTCAAGCAGTAGTCTTAATATGTCAGAAAGGGATTAAGCATCAACATTAAGATAAATATCATCAATATGTTAAAGGGTATGACTGTTGTCATTACCAGTCCCTTTTGTTTTAATTAACAGAGTTTTAGATTCAAGGTATTTCCAGGTAACAAAAGTAGTGAAGAAAATTGGAGATACAAGATATCAATGCAAAGACAAGAAACAAATTTGTATTCCATAGACATCAAGATATCAAGAGTGTCATAACCATAGAGGACAACCAATTGTTAATTTAAATATTTATCAAATGACAATGATATTACAATCATATGAGCATACAACAGTCATGATAGCAGCAAATAAAATCTTATGAGCATGTGCCCCTAAATGAAAGCAATTCACAAAAGTTACACGTGAATGTTTTAAACCTTGGTCAAATTATAATATGGAAAAATCATAATGAGGGCTTCATGAGGTACAATAATATCATATAGTAATTTGTGAGTTTTATGATGACAGTTGGACAGTGAGAAGCTTGAACAAAGTGTGATAGTAGCAAAATATGGTTTAATCAGCATTGACAATAAATGAAAGCATCTTCAAAGCTATAAGTAACAGTCTTATTGTTATAATAGCATTTCATGATTTGATAGATAGAAAGGTAGAAAAGAAGCTATAGAGGTCATTATAGGGCTCATAGCTATGAAGTGGAATTGTTGTCCTATGGTACCAGCATAAAGTACCAAAGTGAGCAGTCAAGAGTCAAAAACCAAATATATTTTTGAGCAAGCTTCCATCATAAGTGTTGCCACATCAAGTTAAATTCTCAAAAGACATCTATCATAATGAAAAACATAATCCATGCTCAAGACTAATGGATAGTCTCTTTGAATGAAGGATTACAAGTAACAAAAGGTAGTGATAAGTGATATAAGACATCAATGCAAATACAATGCAATAGGTGTACACTAAGCAGAAAACACATGCTACAGAGCTATCATGTTGACAGTAGCAATACATGACGCATTCAATCAAAGAATGACAGTCT
Organism: Sequoia sempervirens; assembly: GCA_007258455.2. Taxonomy (NCBI): domain Eukaryota; kingdom Viridiplantae; phylum Streptophyta; class Pinopsida; order Cupressales; family Cupressaceae; genus Sequoia; species Sequoia sempervirens. The sequence continues at coordinate 496,012,013 of VDFB02281492.1, read as the reverse complement.
TATAAATGATTACCATAGAGGTTGCCCCTCCATGTGGCCATGACTTTGAAGTCGATGAGCCTAATGATGGTGTGGTCGGCCTTTTTCATGTTCATACACTTAGAGCTGAAAATGCAAAATATATGCCAAGTGTGGTCGACCTTATATGTTTGCTGATGTAATCGATTATTGTAAGGAGTTAACAATAATGCCAAGTATAATGTGCATGGTCGCCAATGATGATTTAGTGGAGGATGCATAAATTTAAAAAAAAATATATGCTAAGTATGATTTATGAGGTGGAGAGACATGCTTTGCTAAATTAGCTTTATTCTTCATATTTATTTGTATTACTCAATTGCAACAATCTTTACAGGTTATCTTGGAGTATCATTTGTAGAGTGTTCCTTCATTTGTCATTGCAAGTTAAAAATTATCCTTCTTAGATTTAGGGGTCTTATTTTGTGAATGTTTTGGATACAAGTTTAATGTGTTTGATATTAGAACCTTTAAAATTATGTCAAATATTCGTGAATGCATGCACACAAAGAAACATCTTAGTTGCAGGTCATAAATTGTGTCTCAAGTATATCCATATCTTTGAGTTGTGAAAATAAGTCTTTCCTTCATAAAGAATGAATTATCAGGCCTATTTGTGAATCATTAATGCAATTAAATTGTTCAATCTAAGTTGTGAAAGTAAGCTTCATGATGAATCAGTTGTGATTAGTATGTTTTCTTAAATCAAATAGGTGCATCACCACAATCCAGTTTTTCCAGCTTTACATTAAATTAAGTTTCTTACCCTTTCCTCAAAACAAGTTAGTCAAGTATCAAATTGATCATCATATAGGAAGCCGACCTAGAATCCGGAGGTTCAATCTTGTTATAGGTCACCCACAACCTGAGTTTGATCCAATGTTTCAACAGATTGTTGAATTTAACCATTCAAGCATTCGGGTGCAATCTGTTTGACAACAATACTAAATATTGATATTATTCATAGGTGGGATTCTAAGTATTGGGTTGCTCCTGGTCTTCACATCTTGGCCTTGATGAATGAGTTTTTTCTTTTTTCCTTAAGTACCTTGGAGGATTGTACTCTTCATTTGTCATGAAGGCCCTTGGTTTTTCAATAAGGCTTTTCTTCACCTTCAAAGCTGGTCTATTGGCTTTGACATTACCAAGCTTAACTTACAACTTATTTGGATGTGTCTCCCTGAGCTTCCTTTGTAATTTTGGTATGAAGATATTCTTCAAGATATTGCAATTTTTTTTGTTCATTTTATTACCTTATATAAGGTCACTCAAAATAGATCCAACTTTCTCTTTGCAAGATTTTTTTGTTTTGGTTGAGTTTGGATCCATTCTACCCAAAAGTGTGAACCTTTGCTCCAAGCTTGGGTCTTGGGAGCAAGAACTTATTTATGAATTTTTTCGGCTACACCAACCTATTGTTCAGGGTCGGCCTTATTTTGATAAAGATTTGAATACTATGATGAGTACCCAAAATGGTGAAATCTATTCTATTGCGACTTTGGCCTCCCATGGGGCTACTGGTATCAGTCCTATGTTAGGGATAAAAAGGAAGTTGTATGTTGGGCCTAGTGCTACTTCTTCAGAGTTGCCTCCCATTGTTTTGGGTAAAGAAAAGTTTATTGCTGAGATCTTTAGGCTGGATGGTGCTTCTTGCAAGCATAAGAGAAATTTTGTTGATAAGATTGGTAGCTTGCCTGTTAATGCTGGGTGTCTTCATGTTGGCCTCGCTCCTAGTCTATTGTCTTTGTTGAAGTTTGGATTCAAATATCCTTGATTGGTTTTTTTTGGTTTTTGGTCTTTCCAAAACTTTCTCTTGGTTCTTGGCTCCGGTCAAAAGCTTTTGTAGTCTTGTTGTTCTTATTGTGTTTTCCTTGTCCACCTCTAGTGAGGTTTGTTTTCTCTTTTCCTTTATGGCTACTATATAACAGGTACAAGCCCTTCCTAATTTTACCATAATCAAAACAAGTATGTCAATAGTTCTGAGCAAGATCAAGCTTATGCAACTATCTCCAACTATGGCTACAAACTTTAGCCATGAGAGATATAGGGATTTTCACCAAAGAAACAATGAAGGAGAATTTTGCATTGAGGGGGTGTTTTTTCTATTCACTAAATACATTATGTGCTTCAACCTTGAAGAACATAGGAGTTACATGGATTGTTATTGTGACTTGTTATCTCTACAATAAAAGGAGAGGATGACGGAGTTGAAATCAGGTATTTTTTATATGATTAATAGAAATTAGAGTAGTCACTTGGTTTATATAAACCCTTAATTTGAGATATGTTTTTCAATCATATTTAATTAATGGGAGCTACCATTTTGACATCTTACCTCTATTTTTTAAAAATAAAATAACTCTTAAATAAATAAAGTATATATCATATTTTTTTGATATTGTATTTAAGATATTTATACTAGTAAAACATAATATACAAGTGATAATTAGCTTTTAATATTTCATATTTTTATTATGTTCTCATTCATTCCCCATCTCTATTAAGAAACAATTAATTTAAGAATGAGTTTAATGTATACATGCTAATATACAAAACAAATATTAGTTTGAAGAACATATATATATTAAAGTTGCAATATTTTTATATAATTTTTTTTTTTAAAGTGAGTCTCCAACTTAGCACACTTATTTATTTATATTTAATTAATGTAACTTCACACTATTAAAATGAAAAGAAAAAACAAAATTTATTTATTAGAGATGGTAAACTTTTCTTAAAGATTTATATAAATCTCTTCAATTAATAGAACACTTCTCTCTCTTGAAAACAACTATTCGTTATTGTTTGTTGTTTCTTTACATAGTCAATTTTCTTAAGTTAATAAAATAGTTTTTTGAACAATAATTTAGAGGAAGGTAAATTAGGCTCTCACACTCTTTTGTCATAATATTAAGAATACATGAATTAGGATAAACATTTTAAATGCATCTATTTAGAAAAGTCCAAAAAATCATTTTTGAATTATTTTATTTAAAAATAAAATAAAATACAAGTTAAAAAAATATATATATGTAAAAATTTAATCTTAATTTCAAACACTTACTAGAAACTCTTGAGATGGACATTTAAAAATTAAAATTTATTTTATTTTATTAAATTCTACTATTGTCAACTAGTACATATTTTGTCTCTACTACATGGCTTTTAGGGACCCGCCTAGCCAAATGGCTTTGATCCTGTGTGGTATTGGAGTGGGGGGCTATGTTTTCAGTGACTAGGAGGTAGACGAAGATGAAGGAATGGGTGTTGATTGTGTTGTATTTTTTGTTGGCCCTAGATTTGAAGGAGCAAATTTTATGGAGGAGTTTAATGGCTACTCGGATTGGAGCTTGGAGGAGGATGAATCTCTTTTAGACATTTTTTTGGAGGCTCATTTGAAAGATAAAAAAATGGAGGTGTCTGATTCTTCTATGGGGAGGAGTGCCCAATCAAATATGGTTGAGAATATTCCTATTTGATTGGAAGCCCAATGTTATGCCCAAAATTTTGTGGTGGATGTTAAGGGGTTTGTTAGTTTGGGCCAGGTGGGGTCTTACTTGTGTAGGTCTCTCAAGAGAGGATTTTTGGTTCCCCCTCCTCTATCTCCTCCCTTGCTTTTGGTTGTGACCCCTATGGTGGTTGGGATGGTTGGGGGTTCTGTGTCTTTTCCTGGGGAGGTTTTATTTTGGAGTCTCCATTGGAGGTCCCCAATCTTAGTGCTCCTATTCATAATGGGTTGGTGGATAGCTCTACATTGGGTGTTCCCCACTCATTGGTTCCTCTACCTCCTTGTCTATATTTTGATCTTCCTATTCTTCTGGGAGCTGTTGCTTCTAGAGTTGTTTCTCAAGAGGCTTCTCTTATTATTCTCAAAAATTTTGAGATTCCTATTGCTCCTCCTTTTTCCCTCACCATTCTTGATGGGTGGATTGATAGAACTATGGCTTATCTACAAGCTACCCTTATTGGGATATTTTATGGCATTGGACCAAATATTGATGTTATTCGGGGGTGGGCTTCTAAGTATTGGGTTTCTCCTAGTCTTTTCATTCCTAGATTTGATGAATGGGTTTTTGATTTTTTTTCTTTTCTCTTTGGAGGATTGTACTCGCATTTGTCACGAAGGCCCTTGGTTTTTTCGTAAGGTTTTTCTTCACCTTCAAATTCGGTCTGTTGGTTTTGATGTTACTAAGCTTTACTTGCAGCTTATTTGGATTTGTCTCCCTAAGCTTCCTTTGGAATTTTGGGAAGAATATATTATTCAAGACATTGCTAATTTTATTGTTCATTTTATTACCTTAGATAAAAGGTCACAAAAAATTAATCCAACTTTCTTTTTGCTAGATTTTATGTTTTGGCTAATTCTGGTTCTATGTTGCCCAAAAGTGCGAACCTTTGCTCCAAGCTTGGGTCTTGGGAGCAAGAACTTCTTTATGGATCTACTTAGTTGTATCATCCCATTGTTTAGGGTTAGCCTCATCATGAGATTTTTTTTTAATACTACGGTGAGTATACAAAATGGTGAAACTCTTATCCAGTCTGTTGTGACCTTGGCCTTCCATGGCGCTATTGGAAGAGGTACTATGTTAGGGATAAAAAGGAAGTTGGATGTTGGTCTTAGTGATTCTTCTCCTAAGTTGTATCCCACTATTATTGGTGAAGAGAAGTTCTCTACTGAAAGCTTCAAGTTCTAGATGGTGCTTCTTGCAAGCATAAGAGAAATTTCATTGATGAGATTGGTAGCTCACCTATCTTTGGTCCTACTCCTACTTTGTAGTCTAGATTGTAGTTTAGATTTAAACCTCCTTGATTGGATTTGTGGGTTATGGGCCTTTCTAAAACTTTCTCCTAGTTCTCGGCTTTGATCAAAAGCCTTGCTAGTCTTGTTGTTCTTTTAGTTTCATGCTTCAATCAAAAGCATGGCTTATTTGTTGTTCTTCTTGGCTCATTGCTTGTGAGTCTCGCTCTTATTTTTTGGTTGTCTCATTTTTTGTGAGTCAACTACCTTCTACCTCCATGGCTGCTTTGTAACAGGTACTATCCCTTCTAGTTTTAATCTTATCAAAACATTATAATTTTTTAATTATTATAAATAATATATTTTAATTTATCTAATTTAAAATATATTTAAAATTTGTAATCCAATTTACAAACTAATCTATAGTATAATTTACATCTATTGTATATACATATTTTTTCGTATAATAAAAGTTATCCTTCTAAAAATTACCAAAATTACAATACAAATGAAATATACAAACCTTAAAATCAAGACCCAAGGAATTGTCAGTGCAACATCATGCAAAACAAACACTTTAATAGAACTTGTTTAGTTGGTATGAGTTTTTCATAGTCCATGAAGTTGTGATGTTATTTTTTGGAAAAAAATATGTATACTTTTCTCTTTCATTTATAAAGACATCTCAAATGACACTGAGTGATCCATCATTAGGAAGAGGATAAAATGAAATAGGAGTGTAGATCAAGCCTAATAAAGGGTGAGGGAGATGAGTGAGAGAGAGGAATTAAGAAATTAAGAAATTAAATTTAATATAAATAAATAAATATAAAATAAATACATAATATAACACACAAAGAAAAAGAAGCACAATATAGTTCATGGAGAGTAGGCGAGCGAACGAGATCATGCATGGTGGGGATTTGAAATCCTCAGGTGATTCAGATGGTGAGGAGGATGCAACAGAGGATGATGGAGATCTGGGGGTAGGTTCTAGCATCTAGGTCATGTTGGATGTTGGCCAAGCTCTGTTAACTATGGCAGAGGTTGTTGGGGGAGCCATTGGTCTTCCTTGTGCTAGTTTGTTGGCTATGCTATGCGGGAATGCCATTTTGAATCTAGGTGCAGCTATAGTTGTTGGAGACTTTATTGCAAATGATGTTGAGGGAAGTTTTGATCCTTTGGTGTCGTAGAGGGATCTCATTCTTTCCCTTGCTCCTGCCATTGGTGGTTGGGTCTTAAGGGGTTTTGTGTTGATCACTTTTATGATGGGCTACGTGGAAGTTGTCTCTACCCCGATTGGGTGTGTTTAATGTTTGTTGCTCTGAGGGCTTATTCAAATGTTTTAGCTTCTTCTCTATCCCTATGGCAAAAATATGGTGGTTTTGTTTCTCTTCTCTCCCTGTACCTAGTTGCTTATTTCATTTTTTTGGGATAGGTTTTTTTATTTTGGAATCCTTTGGAATCTCTTTGGTATGTGAGTTTCCTTCTGAGGGGGTATGTTTTTCTCTAGTTATATTTTATAACTCATGGGTCTCTCTGTGGTGAGGGTTATATTGTCCCCCTCCCTCTTGGTTCCATGGCTTTGTTCGTTGTGCTACATTTTTTGCATCTTTGGGTTACCCTAGTTTTTCCTATAGAGGTGGTCCTATCTTCTATTGAGGGGGAGATGGATGTGGCTGGAGGTGACCTTTCTCCTATGGAGGTGGAGCTGGATGCTACTGGTAAAGCCTAGAAGTGTTATTGGGGGGCTAATGAAGCCTTGTCTATTGGTTGTAAGGGAAAAAATGATGGCTTGTATAACTTCTTTCCTTTATCTCCTATGGAGGTGGAGATATTGAAAAGTAAGTTGTTCTCTGTGGAGCTCACTCTCAAGGAAAAGGAGTGTTGTGGTCGTGGTGGTCTGGATGAGCTTGGGTTTCTCTCCTATAGAGGTGGAGAGAACAGCTGGGTCTTGTGGAACACTGTTGGAGCCTTGTGCATTAGTGGTGACCTTTCCTATAGAGGTGGAGAGAGCATTTTGGCCTCAGCTTCTTCTGATGTTGGGGCTCTATTTTTTATCAATGTTTCAGTTGTTTCTACTAGTGATATGGAAAGGCTAATTTTTTTCAAGGACCAATGCACTGTTGCTTGGCTATTTCAGGCAACTTTCTTGGGTTTAAGGTCCCTACCAAAACCTAGTTATACAAGGTTGTGGATCCCTTCAAACTATATAGGGTTGGGTTTAAGGTCCCTACCAAAACCTTGTTGTAGTGGGTTGTTGGTCCCGTCAAAACTAATGGGTTCAAGAGTCATGTAAATTCTTGGTTCTTTTCTGGGCAACCTGCTGGCTATTGGTTGGCTACTGGATGGTTAAGTCCCTGTGTTGTTGCTGAGTGTTTTTGTCTCTATTCTTCAAGAAACTTGTTCATCTTTGTGTGGGTTTTGGGTCCCCTCAAAACCTAACGATTTTGAGTCCATTCAAAACCTATTTTTCCACTAATCAAAAACACACAAAGAAAAATGTATATATAATAAAAAATCTATATATACATAGTTTAATCCAAAAGTTGACATCAAAACTTGTTTAACTTTTCAATCTAAACATAAATATTAAATATTTTTTATCATTCATTGACAAAATCATTAACTTGCAAATGATTGTGTGATGCTATCAAACTAAATTTTGTCAATAAATATACATATATATATATATATATACATACATAGACAAACATGTATACAAATATAGACACATATACCTATATATGTATACACATGTGTATATGTGTATATTTACATATATCATTATAAATATTTATTAAAAAATATTTAATACAATAATATAATACAACTAATAATTATAATTTATTATGTTTTTACATAATTAATTTTTTTAAAATTAAGAAAATATTTTATTAAAAAATAATTTAGAAGAAGGAAAATTAGATTTTTATATTCTTTTTTCATAATATTATAAATATATACACACTAATATAAATATCTTAAATATATCTTAATCTTAAACACTTATGTGAAATTAATATTTACTTTTATATTAAAATAAAATATATTTTATTTTTTATATTATTTAAAATATATTTCAAATTTGTAATTCAATTTAACCTATTAATTTGATTTGCATCTGTTGTATATATATTTTACTTCCACATGATAAAAGTCATCCTTTTAAAAAAACTGCCAAAATTACAATACAAATGGAGTTACACGAAACTTAACATTAACACTGACAGGAATTTGCTAAGGAACTATCGTGAAGAACAAAAAAAAAAATTGTTCAACTTTCAATCTAAACGTAAATATTTTCCTTTGGAAGGCCATTCATTGGAAAAAGTGCCTCGTTAACTTGCAAACAATCTAACAATTCTTCCATCAAATACGACAATCTAATAATTTCATCGTTTTTTATTGTGCGCGATGAAGAGATTTAATATCTGCAAAAAATGTCCAGTATAATTGATAGTTGTGAGGTTTTTATGTATTTTATATGCATTCCCACTTTCACCCAAAATGCCTCTCGACATAATTGAATCCACTCATTTACCATCCATCAATGTGAAAGGATAAAAATTAAATTGTGTAACTCCATCTATCTAGTCTTCCATCCCCATTCCATTCTATTCAATTATATCGCCTTGTGTGTTTTGTTTCCTACTGCTTTAATCTACTCTACAATGGCTCCTCTTTTCTTGTTCCCTTTGATGATACTTTCCATCTTTTCAGTCTCCGATCTTGCTCACTCTTATCAACACCACCAACAACAATTGCTCTTGTGAATCAAAGTTGCCATTTCACACAATAACACCACTTCTCTGCCCAACTGGACTCCCCATCTACCTCTTTGCAATTAGTCTCGTCTTACCTGTGATACCTCCTCTCACTCTGTCCTTGCCCTCGATTTATCCCAAATGAATTTAGATGGCACCATTTCTCCTCTTCTCAGGAATCTCTCCTCACTTTGATCCTTGGACCTCTCCAACAATGCCCTCATTGGTCACATTCCACCTCAACTAGGCTAGCTTCCCCGTATGCAGAAACTCTGGCTCTACGGCAATCAATTACAAGGAATAATTCCTACCTCTCTCTCTGCTTTCCACAGTTTGTATGACCTATGGCTACATAATAACCAACTGTATGGCAGCATTCCACTTGAGCTAAGTCGCCTCACACCCCTGAAGTATCTTTACTTAGGAGAAAACAATCTCATAGGTACCATTCCCCCTTCTTTACAAAATTTTTCCACCTTAGTTGAATTGAACTTGGGAGAAAATGATCTTACGGGTCACATTCCCCCTGAATTGGGCAAGCTCACTCACGTACAGGTCCTTTACCTTTATACAAATAACTTATCAGGGACCATTCCCAACTTTTAGGAAATCTCTCAGAATTGGCTTATTTATCCTTGTCAAAAAACCATCTCCAAGGTCCCATTCCCCTTAAATTGGGCATGCTCACTCAGCTTCAATTACTTTATATTTACACAAATAACTTATCAGGCACTATTCATAGCTCTTTAGGAAATCTCTCAAAATTGATTGATTTAGAACTGGGAAAAAATAATCTCACAGGTACCATTCCCCCTAAATTGGGCATGCTCACTCACCTGCAGGTTCTTTACCTTTTTACAAACAACTTATCAGGCAACATTCCTAGCTTTTTAGGAAATTTCTCAAAATTGACTTATTTGGATTTGGGAAAAAATGATCTCACATGTACCATTCTGCCTCAACTCAGTGAACTTGCTTGTATGTAGATACTTGACCTGCAACGGAATCAATTACAAGGAACAATTCTCCATTCTTTAGGAAATATGTCCACCTTAGCTATTTTGGATTTGTCACACAATAATCTGAAAGGAACCATTCCCTCTAAATTGAGCATGCTCACTCACCTGAGAGGTCTTTATCTTCACACAAATAATTTATTAGGCACCATTCCCAGATTTTTTGGAAATCTCTCTATGTTGACTACATTATATTTGTCAAAAAACCATCTCCAAGGTAGCATTCCACCTGAATTGGGCATGCTCACTAGCCTATAGCTTCTTTTCCTTTTATCAGAATAACTTATCAGGAACCATTCCCACATTGTCAAGAAATCTCTCAAAATTGACTTATTTAGATTTGTCAACAAACAATCTCGAAGGTACCATTCTCCCTAAATTGGGCATGCTCACTCAGCTGCAAGGTCTTTACCTTCGCACAAATAACTTATCAGGCACCATTCCTAGCTCTTTAGGAAATCTCTCATAATTGAATGATTTATTCTTGTCAAAAAACCATCTCCAAGGATCCATTCCCTCCTCTGTAACAAATCTCTCCAAATTGAGGAGATTATATTTATCAAAAAATCAACTTAGTGGGCTTATTACATAAAAATTGGCACCAAGCTCTCCAATTTATTGGAAACAATCTATTCGGTATATTGCTCTAGGTGATATTTTGAGCTTTCTTTATATTGGCATTATCATTTCATTTAATAGTCTTCTAACAATTTTATGAATAAAATTGACCGCAGAGTATGGATTGGGCGGGAGTGTTTGTATGAAGGGAGATGCTTAAAGGTTATATGGAATTTTGATGTTAGAGAAGAAGCCAAGCGATGATCTGTTTGTGGAAGGCATCAACCTTCAAAAGTGGGTGAGGTCAGCATTTTCAAACAGACTGGCAGTTATTGTTGATAGACGTGAATGAAAGCATGGACGACAATATATGTATTCTTTAGGGAAAACTTTAGTGGTGAATCTTTGCCAATTGGAGAATTCTAGGAATTGGCTAAGTCGAAAATGGTGAATTTATCGCACCCAACAGAGTGTCCAAATTGCTTGAATTTTACGAACTATAGGTCCAATGCATGTCCATTTTCCAATGAGTTTTTTTATGAGGCATATTTAAGCAACAAATTTGCCATTATCAAACTACGTGTTTCAATTGGACCGACTAATATTTTCGCTTGGAATCTCGAAAGCATTTAATAAAACACCTACATATTTGCCAATACTATTAAAACAACATTGTATCAGGACCCATTTTGCCAATTAAAATTTACAAATAGTTTCTTGTGAAGACCCATTTCGCCAATTAAAATTTATAAATAGTTGCTCATGAGGACCTATTTCACCAATAACATTAAAAAATAATTATATTTGAGGACACATTTCACCTTGAAAATTACAACGTATCATTGTATAAGCATGTGGGATTTGCCAAATTTTTAATATACCATTTAAAAATCCTGCGGAATTCGCCAAATATGGAATCATGGATTGATATAAATACAATCAAAAGTGTCATTTATTCTTACACATTTTGATTGGTTCTGAGGTTCTACTTCTTGATTCGAAAGTTAGCGAAAGCCGAAAATGTAAACTTAAAAGGTGAGTGATCATTTCTTCATAGTGTTATTAGTTATAATAATAAGTTTTCTTTATCTCTTTTACATTCTTGCTTCAACAAAGTTAACCTTAGAACCAAACCCTGAAGTTTCAAATTTTTTGAAACCTCCCAAGTAGAAAGATGACCAGGAAAGACTTGTAACTCAACAAAGTGAACCATCAACCAAGTCGGGGAATCAAGAAGTTATAAAAATTTAAAACTCCACAACAAGGTTATAAAACTCTAAGGACTAGCGACTAAGGTTAGGAAAAGCCAAAAATTTTATATTGTATTCCATGGTATTGAATTTGATATGTGATTTTGCATCATTTTTAAAGAACAACACTTACCACACTACTTATAAATTCCTATTGCATTTCCATTCACACAATATTTGATAAATAACTGAAAGGAATATTATTAATCCATTCCTTGAACAAAAGCTAACAGTTCAACATCCATAACTTATAAGTTATAAGCTAACAGAAGCTAAAAGTTCAACATAAATAACTTATAAAGGAATCCACCCAACTTAAACAATAAAAGCTTAAACTACCAAATCACCTAAATTATATTGAGAAATCCTTACGCATCCATCACCATAAAATATTTATTTACAAATAAACATTCCATAGCAATGAAACTATCCAAAAATCTATCATTCCAATAATAGACAATCCATTAGCAAATATAGATCTTTTTTGTCTTGATAACGGTTTCTTGAAGACAACCGTTTTAGAAATTAAAATAAAAATTCTTTGAAGTATCAAGAGAGCCAAATTAAAGAAAATAACATAAAAACTAAAAACTAAACAGTGGTCTCGCTCTGACTCCTTCGCCTTCAATTATTTATGCCTCCTCCTTCAGTAACACCTCTTGTGCCTTTACTCTTTCATTGTATTCCTGATACTTAGTGACAATTGCGGTGATGTTTTTGCTTCCTGGAGTTGTAGTAATTTGTAACCTGGTTCTCCATGTGACCAAAGCCTTTTCAAACTCAGCCAACATCTGAGATCTTTTCTCTTCTCCACATTTATAAGTCCTCGGGTGGAACTCCATTCCACTGAGTTTCGAGAAGGACTCCCATGTCACTGTAGCAGGATCAACTATTTCTTTCTTGAATATTTCTCTAAACTCCAGAGAGATCTTTTTTATATCTAGAATGTTTTCATCAAACTCATTAATAATTTCCACTCCCAGAATACGAAAATCTTCTTTAACTTCCACCAACATTTCATAATATTGATCAAGTGTATTATTAATTTCCTTCACCAGATTATCATACATATTCAATTTCCATTCCAATGAAACAGACCAAGAAGGGTCTAGCTCCTTAGGATTATTCACAATTTTCTCACCAATTAATATCTTCATATCCATAGAGTTTAATTCTTTCATTTCCTGAGAGAGCACATAGAGACTAGTTTGATCTTTTCTGAGCTGTTGAAGTTCTGTTACTAACTCCTTCCTCTTCTTAACAACTCGAGTGTACAAGAGCACAAATTTATTCAGAAAGAAGATAGCCTATTGAGATATGTTATTGATCCCCTCACAAATAGCTCTGAAATAACTCAAATTATTTTTAATTTTCTCTATAGTGAGCACATCGATGCCCTCTACCTGAGAACTTGAGGCTTCATCAGATGTAGGAGGAGTGGCCATGGAAGAAATAAAGTTACTTAATGCGAGGACTTGAGATTCCAGTTTTATATTTTCTTTCCTCTGTTATTTCACTCTTTTAATCAAGGTATTGACTGAATAATTGGCATGGTACACATCACCTTCCAGTGTTGGAGGCCCCATATCAACATGTGTGACTTTGTAGTCCACCTTCGTTATTTGATCTTCATTTAAATCCTTCACATGCTCAACAATTTCTAACATTTGATTTCCAGAAGTAGCATCAATCACCATCCTTGACATCCTCTTGGATTTCTTAGGTTTTGAAGAGCTTTGAAGTAACTTTGAAACTGTATCCACTCCAACTTTCATTGTAGGAATATGCTTTCTCTTCTTCTCCACTACTTTTTTTCAGCCATCCCAGGGAGGATACTACCAAACCAGAATCTTCATTTCCACTAATAGTTTATTTAGGAGGGTTAGGAGTGAAAGGTGGATTATCAGCCGGAGAAGAGGGCAATTCAGATAGAGGAAAGGTATTATCTTCAGTGATCTATTGAAAGATAGCTTCAAAATCTATAGCCATAAGTTTTTCTTGATTGGTCTTCTTCTTAGGGTAGGAGAAAGCACACTGTCTTGTTCACAGATGCTCTTCAACTTGACTATTTTTTTCTAGCCTATCACCATCACCTCCTGACTGAGAATTTGCACTAGAGGACCTCACAGAGGGTTTCCCTGATGATACACTTGCACCAGATGCTTGTGTAGACCCTTGTTCATTCTTTTGTGATGACTTAGGCTCCTAAACAAGACTAGCAACTTGCCACCATTTCCCATCCAACCAATCCTGGTTCTTTTAAGCACTGGGGAAACACGCACCCTCATATCTGAAATTTCACTTTGGCTCCAATCAACCCTAGGGTGGGATTTATCAAGCAATTTTTCATATGCAAGATCTATGATTGTTGAATCCTTAGCTACATTTTCAGGAATGTGAAATGACAGACTAAAAGCTTGTATCTGTTTTAGCATTAGCCTCATATAATCTCTTCTCAAAACTTCCTTCTCATTGACAAAATCTTCCCAAGAATCTTCAATAGATGGGTGATGCCGATATAAACTCTCTCCATAGATATTATACTTCACAAAACCCTTACTGTCAAAATTAGCTCTCATAGACAAATTCTTGAGGTTATATTCCTTGAGAATTCCTTTAGCTCCCTTGGCCATCTAGTTTGATTTGAAAACAAAAGAAGGGGTCTCCAATGGGAATACATACCCTCGTTTCCCCATGTTTGTATACTTAATATTAACCATGGCCATTTGTCAACAAACTTCCAAAAATATCAGTAAATCTTCAAGATACTGAGTTAATTTAAATGGGGCTTTCTCAAAATGCCATATTCTCAGATAGGAAAACTTATCAAATTGGATATAAAAACTCCCAAATTTTGAACAAAAGAAATCAATTCAAGGGAAAGGCGCATTTATGGATTTCCATCTAGCTTCCTCACGACCTTCATTAAAAATGCATCATTAACATGACAAAAATCACTCATTCCAAATTGTTTAGTGAACTGAGGAAAGCGTTTATACATAGGCATATCAGAAGTTGGGGTTTCTTGCGGCTCCAACCCAGGCCAAAAGGACTTCTGACTACCTACAATGTATGTTAGAAAGGAACACATACAAAAAGTAGTAGTCTTATGGAAATTAATTAATTGCTCATTCAAATGGAAGCAAATAACTTCAACCCAATCAATGAAAATGTTCTCATCATAGACTATCAAGATAAACTGGCACATCCAATCCTCAAATAACTCAACTTGTGCATTCCCAACAATGCCCGATGCAATAAAGCAATAGCATCTGCAATTTCTCCCTTAAAATGCAATCTTTTGAGTTTCCTCGACAATTGCGACTTACCTTTCTTTTCAGACTTCAACCAGGTTTTAGTCATGTAGTTCTTACACTAGTCCTTATTCACTTTGAAAAATTCACCTGCCACTACGACAGACATGTCTTCTATAGGTTCCCTTTTTGGAATCCCCAACATGCGAAAAATAGCTTCAAGAGAAATTTATGCAATTACAATTATGTTTGTGGCTTTAATTTCTTGTGTCTATAGAATGTACCTTCTCGCACATGCACTTATCAGGTCCACACTCAACACAGCTTCTGGAAACCCTCCATCCTAAGCTAGCCCACTTTCTAAGAGTTTTATATCTAGCTCATACTTGTCATCCCTCTCCAGGTGCGCCCAAAATTTGTCTAACTTAAAAGGTCCAAGCGTCGTATCCCTTACACCGACCCAACATTCACTCTACATGAGCACAAATTCATGGAGAACGAATGTTTGCACATGAGATTCTAAGAAGTACTAGCCTTGGCAAAGAACGAAAATGTAGCCTAAAAGTATGAGTAAAAAGAATGTTTGCACTTGAGAAGTACTGGCCTTGGCAAAGAACGAGAATGTAGGCTAAATGTATGAGTAAAACTTCGCCACCCACTTATGTCATTATTTTGTATAGGACGTGCTTTAAATGCAGCATTCAATTTCATTCCTTGAAAAGATAGCCTTTAAACCTGCATGCTTTTGGAAATTCCTGAAAAGATAACTCAAGTTTATTCCGTACATAAGATTCAATGAGATGTCAGACGATGACGCCTTTGAAAGGAAAGATAAGTCCATCATGTCATGTGGTCGCTGAAACTTGGAACCTCAAAACCAAAGTCTGAAGTTTCAAATTTTTTGAAACCTCTGACCCACCGACTAAATCCACACACCATAACTCAAAGGTTACGTATGCATGAACTTAAGTTACTCAACAAAGTGAACCAAGTCGGGGAATCAGGTAGTTATGAAAATCTAGAATTTTGCGACAATACAACATGTCACATGGTTATAAAACTTGGAGGCCTAGCGACTAAGCTTGCTTTGCTCCCTTATTTTGAGTTTACAACCATACATCAAATGTTCATTGAACGGTTGAGTAATTTATTATATAAATAATAAACATGTGTTTTAAAGTTCTTTTATTTTTAACCATTGTGCTCAGATTGACATCAAGGCCTTTATAAAATAAATTACAATGTCACATTAATAGCACAACCATTAATAGCACTAAGCATAGTAACACTTAATGTTGCAACTGCAAAGGACTTAATAAAAGGAATTACAATGTCACATTAATAACACAACCATTAATAGCACAGTAACACTTAACGTTGCAAAGGACTTAATAAAAGGAATTACAATGTCAAATTAATAGCACAACCATTTATTTTATTACAACTGAATTACAATGTCATATTATTACATAGTACAAATACAAATGTAAGCACAAGTGCCAAGCTTTTACTGAATCACTAGTGAAAACATAAATGTAATACATGTGTGCCTGAAAATAAATGGGACTTGTCGGGTCAACCATGCGCTCTAAAAATAAATGTCTGGGACTTCTGGGATCAGCCATGGTGTCTGAAAATAAATGCATGGGGAAAGGCGGGCTAATCAAACCAGGGAAATGGGAGTTGGGAAGATACAAAATGTACTTCTCCCCTTTAAAAATTAGAGTCATGCAGAAGATGAGGGGTTGTAACCCACTCTGAACTTGAAGGAAATTGCTCTTTTACTTTGTAACTACATAATTGCAGGCAGGAGAATTTAGAGTATCCCCAATAATACCACATCATCTTATTCCTGAATCCTATTCCTTATTAACCCTACAAAATGAAAACCCTTATGACAATTCAAACATTGCACTCAGATTCTCAATAGTAAAGCCTTTAGCCTTCAACAAATGATTTCAATTTTCAGTTGTGCTCACTATCCTTATTTATGGGCAACAGTGCCACCAATAGTGCCACTACCAACCTGGTCCCTGTGTACACCTCACATGTGTCATGTGTGAGGTTAGGTATAATCATGATTCATGAATCATAATCATGATTCACGCAAACCAAAAAAATACTTAAATTTTAATCGATTCGTGTAACTTAAGCCTTACATTTATTTAAATGTTTAATTTGATTGACGTCTAGACCTGACAGAATGACAATTGTCAAAATTTCCAGTGCCCCTCAAAGTTCAAACGATATGAAATCATTACAAATCTTGTTTCACTAGCCATTTAGTCCTGCATTGGCAGCAAATTCTAAACCGTTGATCATTGTAAATCTAATGGTTAAAGGGTGATTTTGGAGGCTTAAGTTCGCAAGACTAGCGCTCTGTGCACTTCATTCTAGAATGCAACTACAACCATACACCAAATTTTCATCAAATGGTTGAGTAATTTATGAATTATGATATAAATAATAAACATGTGTTTTAAAGTTGTTTTAAACTTTAATGCGCTAGGATTGACATCAAGGCCAAGGGGCTGGTAACTTAACGTTGCAAAGGACTTAATAAAATGAATAATGATACTAGGAACCAAGGGAGAAGGTCAACGAAAAATTAGAAATCAATAAAATTTTAATTTTTGGTAAACCCTAACAAGGTTACAAGAGTGACAACTTTAAGTGTTTATAAATTTTTTTTGTCAATTTAATGGCAACTTTCTTTTTTCATTTGTATTGCTTTATGTTTTACTTTTAAATATTCATGCAATTATTTCATAAATAGATAATACTTAATTTCTCAAAAGAAAAAAAAATGATTTGAATAGATTCATAGACACTAAACTCAGAAAATAACTCTTTGATGGCAACTTTCTTTTTTCATTTGTATTGCTTTATGTTTTACTTTTAAATTTGCATGCAATTATTTCATAAATAGATAATACTTAATTTCTCAAAGGAAAAAAAATTGATTTGAATAGATTCATAGACATTAAACTCATAAAATAACTCTTTACTATAAATTTATAACCATTTATTTTATTACAACTGAATTACAATGTCACATTATTACTATCACTATTACTAACCCTATTTAATAATTTATGGGCCACTAGTGCCGCTACCAGCCTGATTCGAGAAAACCAAAAAACCAACTTAGTCGATTCGTGTATATTAAGCCTTACATGTACAATTAAAAATTAAAATGTTTAATTTGATTGACGTCTGGCTACATGCAAATTGTACCTCAATCTGACAAGCTGCCAAAATCACCAGACTCCAGTCAGCATACCAATGCCACTCAAACAATATGAAATCATTACAAATCTTGTTTCAATAAAGATATGAGTTGTCCAATCAATCGCTTTGGATGTTCAAAAGATTGTGAATTTCAATTAAAATGTAATATGTTGAGGCATTGAAAAGAGAGAAATGAGCCTTGATCTCGCCATGTGTCTGCATCTAACGGTTCTAGTGTTATTCTAAAGGTTTCAATTCACAAGTCTATTGATTTTCCTTTACATCCTTTGTGTAAAACATTCTTAAGTTTGTAAACCTTGGTCCTAATTTCTTCGTAGGTGGTCCCTCTTTTAAAACAAACTTTTTGCACATGCATATTTTTGCCACTTAAGTTCTTCTATCGCTCATCGCCAAAATCCAACCCATTGGGTTCATTTAATCATTACCACGATGATGAGCTTTGATCTCCCCACGTGTCCGCATCTAACGGTTCTAGTGTAATTCTAGAGGTTTCAATTCACAAATCTACTGCTTGAGAGATATACTTCTGGAATGCAACTATAGTTGTCCATCAAAAATTCATCAAACAATAGTGGTCCATAATGTCACGTGGTCGCTGAAACTTGGAACCTTAGAATCAAAGTTTGAAGTTTCAAAGTTTTCTAAACTTTTGACCCACCGACTACATAGATGACCAAGAAATACTTGAAACTAAGGTTAGGAAAAGTACCAAAACCTTGACTTTGGTGAATTAAGATAGGAAAGGTGGCAAGGACGGTGCATTTATGAAGTGAAGATCGCAAGCATATTTTAGCAAGTGGACATGACTGGATGATCGATGGGTAATTAAGATCAGTATGTGTGGAGTTTGGAAAATTATTACCTCTCAGCCCTCGATTAGCAAAGTTAGATTGACAATTCATCAAACGGTCGTGGTTAGATTGATTTGGACTGACACTTCGCCACTGCATTTGTTTTTTGATCAGTGATAATAGTTTATTTTATTAAATATAAAGCAAAAGTTACATATACTTCAGATTTATCTTCATCCATCAACTACCAAAAAAGTTGATTAACCAACACAATTTCCATTTCCGACATATCAAATTATCCCTAAAAAATATACTTTAGATTATCTTCATCCATCAACTACCAAAAAAGTTGATTAACCAGCACAATTTCCATTTCCAACATATCAAATTATCCCTAATCATACCCGCCTGAAATCTACCCTTCCAACCATTGTTCATGCCCCAAGGTGTTTTACAATTACAATGCAAATCCAGGCATAATCCCCAAAAAACAAAATCACAGACAAGATTTAGTACAGTAATCTAATTTTTTAAAAACTTGTACTAATCAGACGCCTTCAATGAATTACCCATCTCCAACGGCTCTATCTCCATTAACGGCTTCATCTTCATTCTCGTACGTAGACCCTTCTTTTCATGCATCTCTACTCTAGTGATGTCTTTGAGATTCTCTATGACCTCCTTGACCTCCATTAGCTCGACGTAGATTTTGAGTGCTTGCCACTCGCGCTCTGTACCTTCTCACCATAGAGCTTTGGTGTGTCCTTCTGGCCACCCGATAAAGAGATGATTTAAATCTGTGAGCTCTAGGCCTCCACCATCCATGCCTTCAACCTTAACAAACCCCACTCCTATTATCGCTCGTTCTAGAATTCCTTCCATATCCTCTAAAAAATCTTTGTGAACCAAAGTTTTCATGACTTTCCTCACTACATCCACTGACTCTCCTAAGTCCAGACCCCAAGCCCTGACCAACGAATATATATCCATATTGGTCTTGTATCTATGCTTTAATTTTTCAAAGCCATTACCCAAAATAAATTGAACTACTTGCACCACCTACACATCCTTGAAGAGAAATAAACCTCGCAGCCGCTTCATAGACGCTTTGCCAATGAAAGGGTCCAACTTCCTCCACGATGTCAAGGTGAAACTAGCCTCCATTGTTTCTCTGGTTCACTGGCTTCCAGACAACCACCCATCATTGATCGGCTACATGAGATGTGTGTCTTTAATACATCTCAATTTTCCAGCCATCTCTATTAATGTTGATTTTCGAATGCACGTCCAGTGCCAGCAAAAAAGCTTCATCAATGCTTCACTTCTTACAGAAACTTTTGTGCCTCCTTTGCTTACTAAACAATGTTTAATTCACCATTTTTTTTTCTTAATCATTTGAAAATAGGTTTAATTCACCAATGAATTTTATTTTTTAGTTTGAAAAAAAAGTTTTAATCACCAACAAAATTATTTTTTCTAGTTTGAAAACAGGTTTAATTCGCCAATCAAAATATTTTATTGGTTTGAAAATATATTTTAATCACCAATGGAAAAAATTTAGTGGTTTTAAAAAAAAATCATTTTGCTAGGATTTTCCACAGACTTCTAACAATTAGAAAAGATTCGCCAATGGACTTTTTTTTTCATGAAAAATGAAAAAAATCGCCACTAAAATTAATATTTTTATCGGGAAGTATACAAGATTCGCCAAGATTTTACACCTTCGCTGAGGGGGGGTTCTTAAAGTTTTCCTTGGTATTCTTTCTTTCGTTTACATTGGTTTTCTTTGTACAACTGCTTCCAATTTAATGTCTAACAATCAAAGTTCTACATTTTATATGTTCTTTAATTTACTAAGAAGTTTTAGTCCATTATGTTTGCTAGTTTCAAGTTTGTCTTGCATCATAGCTTAGCCTTCTTTCGTGTAAAATTCCTCCTTTCGGTAAATCCAACTATTTCAGAAAGTATAATGTTGTCTATATACTTACTGAAATACTGCAAAACGTGTAACATATTGTCTTATTTATAGCATTTCCTTGATATTCATTAATCTTTGATCACAAAAACACGAGATTAATCTAGATGTTGTATCAAGGGTGATATATTTGTGGCAAGAAAGGATATAGCATGAATAAGAATTTAAAAATCATCGATTTCTTAAGTTGTGTGAATAATTTGGAATAGTTAAATTAATGAAGGATCATCAAACTACTTGCGGAATTCATTCAATTTTTTTAACCTATAATCAGATAAAGTATAATTGAATATTCCTTTTAATTCAACATTCGAAATCTGATAAAATATGTCTTACACTACATCAATTGCATCAAAATTTATAGCTACTATGAGGTTGCACATCCTATCCTAAATATTAGATAAAGAGGATAATTAAGGGTTATGAATATGGTCTGACATGGATTTAAGGTCAGCCAACTAGGGTTTGAGCTAAGATTTCCTAACTTATGCAAAGATTAAGTTTAAGTTTAATTTTCATGAATGGATTTGATGTTTTGATGAATTGAATCCAATCTCAATGAGAACAGATTTGTCAAATAGGCCATCATACCGTCTGTAAGATTTTGGGTTTTGTATAATTCTCAAAGTTCAAATATATTTTCACCTAGAAAAATTAATACAATGTCGTCCCAATCCCAATGGATATTTGTGAAGGAGGAAAAATTTCTTTTAAATTGTGATATAATATTTCTCTATATATTTAATTATCTTTGTATGAACCATTTATATTTTCAAACAGAGTCTAATTTAATGATCAAGATGCTCATTATGTATATATTTAGGTGGAGAGTATAGAGGTAGTGCCAAAAGTCTTGGGTGGATTAGATGGTTCCATGGAATATTTCATCAACTAACAAATTTTTTGAATAAGTAGGATACAATGCCGCCAACATAAAATGTCCAAAAAAATACCAAGGTTACATATTGAGAAACCACTAAAAACTCAAACAATAAAGGCCCCTGGAAACAAATCGAGAATAGATTGAATGATATGATCCTTTTCTCTCACTATTAGAATATTGTTATTGAACTTCCCAGAATATTGTGGTGAATTTAAAGTTTAATTCTGAGTATTGAACCTTCTTTTTGAGGCACCGTGAATCATCCATTAAGCATCACCATACCAAATTATTTGAAACTTTAAAAAATTTAATTAGAAAGTATGTGGGATGATTTGGAAATCAAAAGCCTAGTTTAAATCTTACATCAACCCATATTTACTGAAGGAAGAGGCAGAGGAGAATAGAAACACAAACAAAAGCATGAAATAATAGTGATAAATAAAACAAAGGACAAACATAACTATATTATATGAATTTCATATTTCAAAATATACAAGATTAAAACCATAAAACACAATCTCAAAGTTGTTGCTTGTTGATTTCACTCAAAATTAGAGTGTATGTTCGCTGGTTGTCTCAAACCATTGCTACAACAATACTCAACTCCTCTATTTTTTTTCATTCCTTCCTTCATCATCATCAACATCAACTTTGGGCCCGTATTCTTACCAACAAGTATCTTAAGGATGTTAACACTTTTGATGTTCCTTGTTTCCCTTTAGATGGGAGGGGATTTATGATTTGGAATACCCTCAAATCGGGGGCTCAGTTGATCAAGAAGGGGATTTTTTGGATATGTCATTCTGGTTCTCAGGCTCTCTTTTGGTGTGATTCTTGGGATGGTCATCCTCCTATTCTTTCTACTTACCCTCACCTCCAGTCTCTTTGTGATCATTTTACTACTACTGGTTGGAACACGGTTGAGCATTATAAGTCTGGGTGGAATATTGGAATGGTTGCTAGTCTTCAATGGAAGCATTCCTCGAATTGGCTGCCAGGAGGGTCAGAGGGGGATAGGCAAGAGTTGGCTCAGATACTTTCTTCTCATGAATGCAACTCCATGGGGGGGGGGGGGGTAGGATGTCCCGACTTGGAATAATAGTGATTTATCTAGTAAATACTCAATTTCATTTGGTTATGGTGAATTTCTTAGGCAGGTGTTTGGAGACATTGAGGTTCCTTGGTGGAAGCAAGTGTGGAATAATTTTTCTTGGCCCAAGTGCAATTTTTTTCTATGGTTGGTGGTTCAAAACAAGTGTCTTACTTGGGATAACTTGTGCAAGAGAGGATTCCAGGGTCCCTCACTATGTATTTTGTGCTGTAAAAGTGAAGAGAGTGTCTCTCATCTTTTCTTCCAGTGTTCTTTTTCTAGGAGGCTTTGGCACTTTTGGTGGGCGGTGTGGAACCAAGCTTGATGTCATGTCTCTTCTTTGGTAGATTTCTTTGCCTAGTGGGAGATGGCTCCAATTAAGACCTCTTTTCTCTTAGTTGCTTAGGCTCTAGGACCAAATTTTATTATCTGGCATTTGTGGTTGGAGAGAAATTGTAGGATTTTCCAAGATGTGCTGTTGGATATCTATCATTTGTGATGGAGGATTCTTCATTCTGTGGGAGAAACTATTATGGCTAAGTGTGACATGGTTGAGGGTGTGGATCCTAGAGAGGTTATTTTTTGTACACATCTCAATCTTCCTCTTCAACGAGGGACTGCTCAGGGTGTTGTCTAGATCATGAGAAATAGATGTCATCATCCCCTTCAAAAGATAAGTAGGGAGGGGCATTGGTGTCCTCCTCCTCAGGGGGTGTTGAAAATCAAAACAGATGGTTCCTCTCATGGAAATCTAAGCCATGCTAGTATTGGAGGTGTTGGGCGGACTAGTTCTGGGACTGTTGAGTTTATCTTTTCTGTCTATAAGGGTTGGTATACTAACGATGTGATGGAGGCTCTTGCCATTCTCTACGCTGTGGAGTGTGGTTGTGCTCTCGAGTGGAGACAGATCATTTGTGAATCTGATTCCCAGGTTGTTGTGACGTTGTTGAAGAGGCAACAGCTTGAGGATGCTAGTTGGCATATGGCTATCATTATAAAACAAATTCTTAATCTATGTGATTCCTTGGATTCTGTGTCTTTTTGTCATATTTTGTGGGAATGGAATGGGGTTGCGGATTGTTTGGCTAAATGGGATTCTGATCATATGCATGATTTGAACATTGTGGAAAGGGTTCAATTACCCCCATATTTGTCCCAAAAATTGGATCAATTAGTGGAGGTTGATAGGGATGCATAATGCTCTACTTTGTATTGTTCTTTTCTTGAATTGAATAAATTTTTACCCCTCTTTTAGTTAGTTAAAAGACTACCAAAACCTATGTATATGCCAAGAAAAAGAGGCAAAATAAAACATTAATTACAATTAAATTTTGCTACGTGGAAAAATCTAGCAAAGGAGATTTGCACTTAATTCATATTTGAAATTTTTGAAAGGAAGCTAATATGAATTTGAGCTTGTGATTGAAATCTCACACGTATGAGTAGTTAATCAAGACATGGAAACAACTAGGAGATTGAAGAGGATACGAAAAATTTATGGTAGGTAGTTGGGATTGTTGCCATTCATGATGCCCAAACTATCTTTTTCCAATGGTTTGGTGAAGATATATGGATCATGTTTTTCATACCTATAATGATTCAAAATAATTTTTCCATATCAAATCTCTAATGAAGTGATACCTTGTGTCAATGTGTTTACTTCTCTTATGAAAAATTTAGTATCTAGATAGTTTTATTGCAGAGTTGTTGTCACAATAGATTTTAGTCGCATCTTGTGCATGCTTTAAGTCTCTTAATACTCTTCTCATCCAAATTGTCTAACATGTTGCCCCTATTGTTGCTACATATTCAACTTCATATGTGGAAAGGGAAACAGTGGGTTGTTTATTGGAAGCCCATGAAATGACTCCCAAACCCAAATAGAATACATATCTTGATGTGTTTTTTTTTCATCTACACTTCCTACCTAATCACTCTTCATATATCCAATCAACTTAAACTCATTTATTGCATTATACAAAATACCATATCCCTTGGTCTCATTTACATACCTCAAAATTCTTTTAGTTGCTAGCTAATGCATCTCCTTTGAAATCTCCATAAATCTAGAAATCAAACTCACTACACACATTATATTAAGTCTAGTTGTAATCAAGTACATTAAACTTTCAACCACATTTTTTATATACGATTGGATTCACATTATTTTTGATTGGGTAAGTAGGGATTTGGAAGGGCCCCAAACCTTCTACAAGAAAAAGATAGAGCTTAAAGCACAACTAGGAAACAACTAACACCTAAAAAAGACAACAAATGGAACAACAAAACTAAAAGACTGTCCAACCCACCCAAAGTCAAGGTGGTTTAAAAATTGTTCCAATGATCTTTTCTTTATTTCAAAACGAGGATCCTTCGATCCCTAAAACTAGTTTTTTTGGAACAAAGAGGAGTCATACAATCGTTGGCAGAACCTTCACCCATTCCCAAGGCATTAAAATCCATAGGGGTAAGCCCTTTAAGATCCACTTTCTAAACTTCCTTAAAGGAAAGAGTAATGGAATCATCCTTAGAATATGGCATATGATCTTTCTTCTTCCAAACAAAGTGTTGTTTCTTATTCTTTAAACAAATAGTGGAAGTATGACTCACTATCCCACAAGAATGGTAGATAACTAGAGAGTCTTCATAGTCAATTTGTTGCACCCAAGTTACAAATTTTGAAGACAAGGTTATTTGAGTGGGGAGCTTCTAATTTTTCTCCACAAACACACAAAATATCGCAAATAACAAGCACTTCATAAGTTTTGTGATCTTATCAATAGAAAAATATTGCCTAAAAGAATTGTCAATAGACATGAAAATATTTTCATTCTAAAATTCCAAGGGTATCCCATGTAGGTGAACCCACATAGGAAAATTGTTCATGTTTCTAACATAGGGTTGAAACCAAGTGACTGGTTTTGAAGAATTAGATCATTAAAGCCTAGAAACCAAGGGCCATCAAGAAGTACCCTAGATCCATCCTCCTAATAGGAAAAGGAAAAAATTAAAAAAAACTATTCAACATTGTTGATACCTCAACCTTGCCATAAAGCTTCCAAATCTGAAGGATCCATCTTCTAAAAGTATCAATATTGGGATGATTACCACAAAACCTCCAAACAAGTGAGCTCCTAAACCAATCAAATGTCTCATCAAGAAGAGAATCAGGAACATCAATAATTATTTGTGCATCCTCCATCTTCTCAAGAGAGATGCCCAAAATAGAACACACATCAAAAAAACCTTCCTCAACACCCCTAGGGGAAAAATAGCAGCAACCCTAGCAAAAGAAACACCATCCTCAAGAACATGATCAACAAGAGATGAAACAACATCAAAATCATCAACCTCCAAAAACCCCCCTCTTCCAGAGCAGAAGAAATGGGCATAGGGAAAAATGTATCCTTGTGTACCGTAGTAGAGGACAAAATCCCCTTAGAAGGGAAAATAAACTGTTGGAGTAACTAGGACATCACTTGATAATTAATTAATCATTAATTAATTATTATGTCCCTTATTACTTTAATTACTTAAGATAAACTTAGAAGTTTTTTTTATTATTATATTGGGCTATTTATATGTCAAGTTGTCTCGTTGCATGAGATTATGACACTTGTCACAATCTAATCAAATCCTTATCTAGGGCTTGCACATTTTCTTTTATAAGCATTCATTTGTACTTTGTAACAGTCTAGATATTCATTTAATACAATTATAGGTTAATCTCAATATCATATGCTTGTGTGGATCAATCTCTTTCTCTCTTGGTTACATAATTAGTTGCTTTGATCTCTCATTTGTGATGGGTGTTTTGGTTGCAGGTGATTTTTGGGAGCTATGGGGTTCACTATCAACTCCAACAAAAATCCTTTTCATAGAACCAAAAATTGGTCACCATTAGTGGCCTCAACCATAGGAACCTCAATAATTGTATTTTCCTTCAAAAGGGCATCAAAGAGGATATTCATGAGAAACTCATCCTCTTCACCTGGGATATCCCCATCACAAGGCGAGAAATTAAAGGTAGCCAAGGAGGAAGGAAAATATTCTTTCCCCCCCTCACCAATCATCCTCACTAGCTATTTCATCAATAAAAGCATCCTCATAGCTCATAGCCACTGAAGGAATCATGCCATCAAAAGCCACAAACATGCCACCAATACTGGTGCAAGCATAGCCAAAGATAGTCATCGCCACCATAGGGGAGAGGGCCCTTCTCTAGGGATCAACTCCAACACAATCCGACTCCCTCACCATCGTTGTCTTTTGTAGAGGAATCCAAACCAACGATGCCACCCTCACATTGAGTTTTCGTCACATCTTGCTTCACTCCATGCTTCATTTTGTCTTGCTCCAATTATGAAATTTATTATATGAATGCCAAATCCACATTATTATTACAATCTTATTTACTTAATTTTAGACCTATTTCTATTGGTGTTGGAGTAGACTTGTTGTTTTCCATTTCAAACCTCTTCAAAAAATTTGTTGCATACTTTGATTGAGAAATAAAAATTCCCTTTCATTTGTTTCACTTCTATGCCTCGAAAATACCTTAATAACCCTAAATTTGTCATCTCAAACTCATTTTTATAGCATCTTTGAAATTAACAATGAGAATATCATCATTCCTTGTAAAAATTAAGTCATTTACATATAAAACAACTAAAATTTTACCATCACTTTCCTTGATGTAGACAGTGGGCTCACCATCTCTTTTACTAGCCATTGCTTAAAAATATGAGTCTATTCTTCTATACCATACCTGTGGTGCTTGCTTAAACCCATAAAGAGATTTATTCAACATATACAAATTATTTTATTTCCTTGGGACCTCATATCCAAGTGGCTTCTCCACATAAACTTCCTCTTTCAACACTCCATTTAAGAAGGTTGGCTTGACATCTATTTGATATACCTTCCATTTGTGTTAGGATGCAATTGCTAATACTGCCCTCACAATTTCCATTCTTGCAACTAGAACATATGTTTCATCATAGTCTCTTCCAGGATGCTATTTATATCCCTTAACAACTAACCTTGTTTTATGTCTTTCAATATTTCCTTTTGCATTCCTTTTGGTCCCATAGACCCACTTACTCTTATCACCTCTTTTCCTCTTGGAAAACTCACTAAATCCCATGTTTTATTTTTTTCTATGAATTCTATTTCTTCATCCATTGCATATACCCATTTTTCATCTTTAATTGCATCTTCAAAATGAATAGGATCATCTACATGTGAATAAAGAAAATAGAGAATTCAAACTTACATTACTCTCACCTTCATTTTGCTCATAAATATCTCTCATACTTCTGATTTTTTGTCTTCTTAAGCTTGCCAATGTTGGATTTGATGTGTCACTTGAGGTTGAACTTGTAGAATGTGTACTTGATGGCTTTGCACCAAGAATTCCTATTGTTGATGGTGTTTTTTTTCCACTTGAAGGAGTTCTTTCTTGAATGTGTGGAGTTTTCATTGTACTTGTTGAAGGTGTCACTGGAGAACCACTTTGTTGAACTTGAATGAGAGTAGGAGTCATTATAGGAGTACTTGTTGATATTAATTCTTCTTTATTGTCTCATGGTAAACTTGTTGCTACATTTATTGTTTTCTTTAAACTTCAATCCCATGCTTCCTCTTCTATGAATTACACATCTCTGTTGATTATAACCTTGTGGTTATTGGATTTTATAATTTGTAAGCCTTTGATTTATCACTATATCCCACGAATATGCATTTTTCTCCCTTGTTATCTAATTTCTTTCTCAATTCATCCAGGACATGTGCATATGCCACACATCCAAACACTCTCATATGAGAAACACTATGTTTTCTTCAAGTCCATGCTTCTTTCAAAATCATATTCTTTACAGTTTTGGTTAGACATTTATTCATTGTGTAGGTTGCACATGCTACAACTTCAGTCCAATATTCATTTGAAAAATTATTTTCTTTTAACATTCTCCTAGCCATTTTCATGATTATTCTATTTTTCCTTTCAACTACATTTTTTTGAGGTGTGTACCTAGTAGTGAATTGCTTGTTGAAACAAAGAAAATAGGTGTTAAAGAGGGAATGATAGGGGGTTCACCATAATGATAAAGCCTATAGATGGATGGACCTATTTTCTTTTATTTTATTAGGAAATGAGATTCTCACAAAGAATTGACTTACAACCCTTAGGTGAGTCAACTCAATAAGGGAATCTATTGATTTCCTTATGATTGAGGATGGGGTTATCATCTTGAACAACACTTTTAGGAGAGAAAAAATAGTAAATCAACTCAATTATGCTCATTCAAACTTGAAACATCAATTTAAAGCTCAATACAAATATAAACGATAAACTTTATGTAGATCTGAGAAGGGTTCAACACTGTGTACTAGTCACCAAAAAGCAGTTTCAAGAGGCCAACTAGGACTCATTCACCCATGGGAAAATGGGTCTTTATGTAGAGGTTTCAACCGGTTTTCAGAAGCCTCTAATGACAGTCTGTAGCTTCTATTTGATCTGGGTTTTTATGTCAAAAATTTGGAAATAAATCCTATAGGTGAGTTTTCATGGATTGACGACAACTTTGACAACTTTTCCAACTTTGATCTTCAAGAGATCTTCAATCCTTCTTCAACCTAAGATTTGTAACACAAACACAAGAGTGAAAAATTGTTTGTTTTTAGTGAATGGGGGTTTTCCTTGTTCAAATCCCCTTTGGGTAATTAAATCTTGAATTGAAATAATGAAATGTGAAATGATTGATCAATGAAAAATGCTATGTTGCAACTCACCAAACCCTTGAATAAACCTTTGGAAGTTTGAAATCTTGATCTTAATCTTGATCTTGCATGAAATGACTTTAATGGATGTGGATCTTGATGCTTGAATCTTGTCTTGAATGCTTGAATTTGATCTTTGAAACCTACATCACAATGTTAGCTCCAAAACATGCATGATGCAAGAAGACTTTGACATGATGAATGAGATCTTGATTGATGCAATAAATCACTAATAAATCTTCTCTTGAATGCCCTTGATCATAATCTTTGCTCTTGTAAACTTGAATTATGCTCTCATAAAAATGCTAGGTATCTTAGGATTAGAATTGATGAAATAACATTGTATTTATAGGTATGTATCCTTTATTTCTCAATCTCAAAAATTAAACATTACAAGCCGACATTGAAATTTGAATTCAGGAGCAATAAAATACCACCAAAAATATATTTTAAATTTAGGTTCAAAGGCCTAGGGAGGACCCATTCGCCCATTCCTGGAACACACATTGCTGAAGATAAAGTCCTAGGTCCTAGGTCCTTATTCCTAGGTCCACACTGCTGAATGGGTCCTAGGTCCTTATTCCTGGAACACACATTGCTGAAGATAAAGTATTATGTGTTGGCATTAATTATTGTCAGGTTTCCTCTTCAGTAAATGTAACTTATTAGGCTTGTAGATGTAAAATAGGGATTATTAAGGCATAATTAAGTCCAATTTAATTCAAGGGACCCAAACAAAGTGTGAAAATGTAAAGGAGTACATTTTTCGTCACTACACTTGTAAATACCATGATCCTTACAAAACCTTATTCAAAGTCATTTGAGATGTACTCGCCGCCTAAATTTGTTCTCAATGCTTTGATGTAGTGCCTACTTTTCTTCTCAACAAGAGCCTTGAGTTGATGAAAGAACTCGAATACTTCATTCTTGTGTCTTAGAATGTAGACCCATATTTTTCTTGTGTAATCATCAATAGATGTCAAGAAGTAATATCTTCCACCAATTGAAGGTGTTTGCATTGGTCCACACAATTCTAAATGGACAATCTCTAATGATGTCTTTTTTCCTTATTGACTTGCCTATTGGAAATGATTCTCTATGTTGCTTACCCAAAATATGCCCTTCACATACTCTTTTTGATATTTTTATAAGTGGAAAAACCTTTACCATGATTTTCCTATGCAGTAGGTTTATACCTCCAAATTTTAGGTGTCCAAATCATAGATGCAATAGCCAACTTTCATCTTTAATTTCTGCTTGAAGGATTGCTTGTGTGAATGTTTTAGTTTTTCCTTCATCTAGTTTTCAATTCATTGAGTTCAATTGGTATCATATCTTGAATGGAGCCTTGATGGTAAACAATTGGATTATATAGTGTTCTTTTATTCAACATTTGGTATCAAAGCTAGATTTTTATAACAAAGATTTGTTGGAGGCTTGTGGACTACACTGGATGTTCTATGTGTAAACGTTATTTTTAAGATCTATGAGATTGGAATCCCTAGTATATAACTCTCATATGGATATTTTCAATGGGATCTATGGTGAGCACTAGAATCTCATGTTAAAGGATCTTATTTTTTTGTGGATTTGGTCATGTGTTTTCTCCTTGCATGGTGGTGACCTAGAGCTCATATTTGGCAATATGTGTCTCTCCTCTTGCATGGTGGTTGTGTTCCTCTTCCTTGTGATCATGTGAAGTGAAGGGGTATTAAATTTGGGTGGGTATTTTAGGCTCCCTAGTCACATGGGAAAACACCTACTATTTTGACTAAAATATGGAGTGATTATGTTAGGTTTATGGTTTCAGTCCTTGCTAACATGAAAGCACTGGATGATTAACTATTGCTTTATTGTGTGTTGTGAATCTAGTATTTTTTATATTTTATAAGCTTTTGGGAAAATTGTTTACTCTATTTCATTTTGATTTATTTATTAGGTCATTATGTGACATGAATTCTCTTGTACAAATTGGTCGGTTTTGTAATTTTCTTATTTCTCAAATTTGTGGGTTTGTAGATATATGATATCCCATTATTTCAAATGACATTTGATGTTGT
Source organism: Sequoia sempervirens (assembly GCA_007258455.2). NCBI lineage: Eukaryota > Viridiplantae > Streptophyta > Pinopsida > Cupressales > Cupressaceae > Sequoia > Sequoia sempervirens. Next base: position 495,980,581 of record VDFB02281492.1, on the reverse strand, counting down.
TCATTGACATGTGAATGTCTAGATGTTTAAATGGTTTCATATGTACAAAGAGATGGTTTTTTAGGCTTTACATGTTAACCAAAATATGTGGTTTTTAAATTTATGGAAATATTATGTTCAAGCTCTTAGATTTTTATAGATGGAAACAATTATAGTTCTAAGGCCGTTTGTTGGGTTTTTATTGATCTACATGGTTACTCCTATATGGATTTTTTGGTAAATCAAGTCTAACATTAATCTTTGTATTTAAGACTTGGAAAGCTACATGTTATACTTGGTTACCTCTATTCTACATTTTACTAAATTGTGGGGTTGAATCTATAATTTAGTTATTTGATATTAGGGCACTAATTATGTATTTCTCCTTTGAGATTTTGTATATGTGCAGATATTATAATTTATCTAATTTGGATTCTATTTGGTAGGCCTTATTCTTGATTACCTTGATTGCATTCATATTTTTATTGTAGTGAGACAACAAAAAGGTTTTGGAGTACCTTATATGATTGTTCTTTAGAAACTGAAGTAGTAGTTTGTGGTGTATGAGAAACTCTATTCACTTTTAGTAGAGGTTTTGCAATGAAGTTAATCATGATTCATTGTATAGCTCAATATATATTTTAGTGGGATTTTTATGTGGTTACATAGTGTGTTCTATCTTATTTATTTCAAGATCTTGGTTCTTAGCTATTTTTTGTTATAATTTGTAGTGAAACTTGGATAGTCTATGATAAGAAGATGGATGGTATTTAAATAATGTTTTTTGGTGTCATAAGGAGATCTTGTATTCTACCCTTAGGTTGTAGTGGGAGTTCATTGACATATTTGGTTATATTGAGAGAGGATGATTGATCTTCATGTTATTTGAAGAGCTATTAAAATCTTGGTTTGACATGGAGGATTCTTAGTCTTTGATGAGGTGTTAGATTTATGACTTGCCAATTTTGACATATGATCTTTGGTTTAAAGAATGGATGGTATTATTTCATGGTGTACTCTTGATCACAAGATATTTTTGGCATGATAAATATTCTCTTGTGAGTAGGATATGTTCATTTGAGCATATGATCTTCATTTGAGAAGATGTTCGATCATGATTTCATGATATGTTCTTGATTTTATAGTTAGATCTTTGATAGTGGTCTAGTTAGTTCTATTTGGTTTTGAGTATCGATCATTTTCTTGGAGTTTCATGATTTTTTAGGTTTCATTTGAAGTTGGCATTGATTGATTGTTTAATTCCCATGGATACTTAAGAGACTTGGGTGAAGTTGGATATGTCTTGTATGTAGGATATATGTTAGAATTGTTATTTTTATAAAGTTTTTAACCAAAAATACCAAGGAGCCTACACCTTAATATGGAAATGAGTCCATTAAGGACTTGGTACCTTCTCTTTATTATAATATTTTATTTCTTGGTTTTTTATGCACATGAAATTATTATATCCAACTCTTGTTCTACTTGTTAGGTGAATGATCTGAGAGGTATTACCCACTTGAATATCAATGCATTCTTTAAATAGTATCTTTTCTTTTCGAGTGAATTAGTCTTGAACATTGAAGTTCTAAGGACTTGTTGACAAATGCATTGTTTTATGAATTTCCATTTTTCTCCTTGTGTTGGTCTTTATCTATGGAACTAGGTCACCCCACAATAATGGGTCCCAAACTTGGGACATCCTGATTTTTACCTGAAATCACATAGTTTTTAGAAAAATTAATGATTTAAGCCTTGAGGGGTTTCTTCTAAAGGATTTTAATTGAAGAGAGTTAGATAAGACCCCCTTAGATCAAACCCCCTTGGATCTAACCCCTCTAGTCTTAAATCATACCCACAATGGAGTCTCCTTCACACCTATAAAAATGTTAACAAAAAACCACTTTTTCTTTCCCTTTTGAGGGATTAAATAAAGTCATTTAGAAATTATGTTTTGTAAGTATGTAGCCCTTATTATAAGCTTTCCAAAAAGTATAATTTTTAATATTTTAAATTTTATTATTATATTTATATTATATTTCTTGTGAATGTAGGTTTTTCACCAAACATCAAGGTATTTGTCTCACACATGTAAAAAAATAGAAAAATATACAAAAAATCTATAAATATGTGTACCCTAGGTATTGATGTCTTATTGATGTCTTTGTTTCAGCAAAAATAAATAAAAAAATCAATATACAAAACAATGAAGTATGTATAGAAGTCTTGATGCCTAGTGGTGTAAAATTTTGTGAGCAAAGTATCTCGATGATGATGACTCAAAGTACATATTGATGATTGCAAATCATCCAGCTGGATCATCAATTTAGAATTTCATAATAAAGTGCAGTTCAATAATTATTGATCATCTCACATGGAGGATCAAGAATATTAGAGAGGCTATATTTTGGTTTGAATCATGGAATGACTATAAACCATTAGCACTCTTACCAGGGATGGAAGATGCAATCCATATCTGTTGAACACCCAGAATACTGAGAGGGGGGTGAATCAGTATTCTATTAAAACATTTGATCATAATTCATCCAATTAATAAAACATATCTAACTGCAACAATGAATGAAAACATGAAGCAACCACAAGATCACATGACACATGAACACTAGGATTTTTATGTGGAAACCCAAAAAGGGAAAAACCATAGTGAAGATTAACTCACAATATATTATAACCGGTTATAAGATATTACATAGGCTCATTGCCAAGACACACTGTCCAATAGGGCTCATAGCCACAAAAAAGATAGATACGAAATAAAAATGGCCACATAGCTAGGATGTGAATAGATACAAAATGCACCTTCCTTGTGCTAGATTCAGTTCCTTTGAGGCTTGAAATATAAAACACTACTCTACTTTATAGTCACTCAACATTCACCATAATTATGCTATAGATATGATCATGTACATACAAAATTCACATATTTGCATCATATCACATACCATCTCTCTTCTACAATCTCAAAAATGTCTTACATATATACCCAATGCATCCGCATACATCAATTAGATCGGCCTTGTAGCCCAAAATTAAATCAAAATTGCCTTATTGCCCCCATACTTAAATTAAAAACATTTTCATGCTCAAATCAAATGTGCAACACTCAATTTAGGTCAACATGGATCTAAAATAGATCTTATTAACATTCGTAATACATATTTAATCTCAACAACATATATCATGCATTAGGTTGACTAAGAATTATACCTAATCACAAAATATGCCAACTAATTAATCACCAATGATCCATCTGATCATATAATCATGCACCAATTGGAATATATGATGTACTGACACCTATAAGCAATCTCCCAAAAGTGTAAAGTCTGATTCCAATCACTTGATGAACACATACCGGATTACTCATACCCTTTTATATTGTATAAAGCCAAAACTAAATGTCGAACTACTATTGCTTGTATCTTTCAAACTATAAATCCAAAACCACTGAAATCTTGAACATAGATGCACATAATAGTCAGGAATAACATATTACCACCTCATATAAGCAAATCTTATTACACGAGCAATTGTGGACCAAAATATCGGATTAAGATATCTTCATTTTGTTCACAAAATTAGAGAAAATATCAACAATTAACGTTGGCATCAATGACAACATATTAAAAGGGTTCCTTCTTCATTTTTCAACAATCTCCTCCTTTGTCATTGATGGAAACATGTTCCAAAAATAAATCTCTCTAAAAAACTCAGAACATACACCAACTCCAATCATCTCAACATACTCTAAACTTCTCCCCCTTTGACATCAAGGGCAAAGGGTGTGCCAGTAACACACATGTAAACTCCAACTTTGATGCTTATGTATAGATGAATAACTGAGTGAAATGTATTGACTCCCCCTCAGGGAGTTATCCTAAAAATTTGATCCACTTGTATGTACAATGAAAAAACTAAAAAGAAATTGAAACAATGAAAGAATAAACATGTGAAAATTGTTTAACCAAAGGAGGAGACACCTTCAAGCTCCTTAAGAATTTCTTTCCAAGTAGACTTCCCTTCATTCCAAGACTTTTTGGCTGCTTCAAGAAATTTATACAGTGATTCCAGTTCTACTATGTTCTCCTCTCCCCCATCTAGAGTGCTTGGATTTGGATTTATCTTTGTAAGCTTCTCTACAACAGTTAGGGAACTTGACACCGGTATATGCTTGGTCTTCACCAAGTCCCTAAGCTGTCCAAATCGCCTTATAATGTCTTCTTTCTACCTTTGTAAGGTGAAAAACTTGTTCTATAGATATGTAATGGCAGTCCAAGAGGTATGATCTTTATCCTACGCTAGGTCATAAGCTCCAGAGGCATTAGTTATTTGTAACTTGATAGAGTCCATTAAGTCATTAATTCCTTGAGTTGCATCTGGCCACCTCATGCAATACAAAAACAAGGTTTTGGCCTCATCTTCACATTCCTGCACTTCATACATTTTTCCACTTTCCCATGTGTAGATGCACATCTATCCTACAACTCAAGTAGTCTCTTCTCAATAAACCTTGATTCAACATCTTTTTCAGTCTGCTCCTTCATATCAAAGGCATACTCCTTAAGGGAGCCAACTTGAAACTTTATATTTTCAACAAGAGTTAGAGAAATGTCAATTGTGGCATCAAAAGTAGCATCCTCCAAAGTCTTGATAGCTTCACTGATCAATCCTATCTCCTTTTTATGTGTCTCTATTATTTGTTTTCTACCAGAGGCATGAAAGACATCTTTGAGCTCCATCTTTTGAATTGGTGAGATCTTTTCAAGATCCACACTACCTTGGTACATTGGGAGTTGTAACAACTGGGGTGGAATTGTTGGTTGGAACCTAATCTGTTTGGACAAAAGACCTTTAGTGTATTACTAGAGGATTCTCCAGATGGCTTAGGTTGCTCCATGGTATTTTGTGTATCTTCCTCATTCTTTCCAACCTTATACTCTTCTTCATTCTCTTCTTTCTCCTCTTCACCAAAGGGATTTTCCTTTTGCTTGTCTTTTTCTTCATCCTCCTTATCCTCATCATCTTTCTTATTGTCATCCCTTTCTTTTTCTCCTTCTTTTTCTTCTCCATTCTCATTTTTATTATCTTTATTGTCATTTTTAGTATCTTCATTTTGTTTGTCACCTAGTGGTCCTCAGTACCATCTGCATCATTCTTATCCTTTTCTTGTTCTTGTTTTGCACTCAGGTTTCAACACCAATGGTCTTGTTAGTGTCTTCTAGAGGAGTAGAATTCTTTGGGGAAGCATGTGTTTATTCTACCGGTGGTGGTGATGACACCACATTCTTTATATCAAACAATTGAGTTTCTTTAGCAGTATGTGCATCTTCTTCTTTCTCTTCCAAGGCTTCTTTAAAAATTGGTAAATTTGTAACTAGAGGAAGATTTTCCTTTGCATTGGTGACCGTTTCCTTATCATTCTCCTTATCTTGAGTGGTAGCGGATGTGGAAGCAGTAATCATCCCAAACTTTTCTACTATATCTCTAACAATCTTCGTTGTTTCTTGTTTCAACTTGTTTACTTTTTCCTTTTCTCCTCCCATAAGAATGGTGACTCTTTTCTTTACTCTGAATTCTTTAGTATACACTTCAATCAATGTAGCCTTGTCATCCTCGAATAAGGAGGATCCAATTTCCTCCAAGGCATTGGATTTTATTTTTTCTTCAACTTCAATTGCTTCATGCCTTCTTTCCACCAAGGCATCCCACACGACTCTAGGGACCTTCTTCTTGATATTAATCATGTCTTCTTCTAAAACAATAATATATCAGAATGATTGCTTCAATGATTATTTTCTTATCTTTTTCATCCACTTCTTCATATAACTTTACTATAGCTTCTAGAAAATCATCATATTGCAACATATTACTAACCAAAACATCTATCTTCATCGGAGTATGAGCTCTTATCAGTGGAGATTTTGTCTTCTTTTTCTTTTGCTCCAAAGAGTCTTTCTTTGACTTCTTTTTTCTAGGCTTCTTATGGACGTGTATAGTGAAAGCCTCTTTTTCTCTTTATATTTCTTCTTCTTCGGAAGTGTTAACAATGTCAACTTTTGGCTTCTTAGCTTTGGTGCTTGCTTCTTATGAAGCACTTGAACACCGCTTGTAGTAACACTACTTCTTCTCTTTCTTGTTAGTTGTTCTTCATGTTCAAGCCCAAGCTCAATTTCTTCTTCAGCCACAATAATTAGATTCTTTTCCCTCAATTCTTTTTTCTTCTTTCTTCTTCTAAGGGTAGTAGGGGTTGCTACCGAAGGCACATTCTTCCTCTTACTTGTCCTTGTGCCTAGTCTGGAGGGGGCATTGAATTCTTAAGTTATCGGAGCACTAGGCTCCACCTTCTTTCCTTTTGCAGTAGCTCTGAAGGACTTAGGTAATGCAGAGGCTAGGGTGGAAGCTATTCTTCCAGATCTCCTTGGTTTCGAGGACTCGCCAGTTGTTCTTGCTTCTCTTGCTCTAGCCTCCTTGATTTCTTCTTCTATATAGCCTTCTCTTCTAGCTCACTCTTCCACAGATTTCCTTGCATTCCTCTTAATTTTTGGTTTCTTCAATTCTAAGTGCACTTCTTATGATTTTTCTTCATAAGTTCCATGTCTTGGTAGAGAGGGGTCTTTAGGACTCTTGAGCAACAATTCAACATATCCTTCAACATCATTCTCAAAAAATTCATATCCAAGAGGCTCAATCCACACTGTTCTTGGTTCAACAACCTCAATTATACACTCATCAGTTGAAACAAGGAAAGTAATTTCCTTTGCATATTTCTTTACCATTTTGTGGGGAATTCTTTCCCTTTCATGCATATTCTTCTAAAACACTGCAAAGAATGTATTCAATGCATCATCCCAAGATTTAAAGTTTCCTAAGATGTGCATATAATCAAAGATTTGATGTCCCATAGGTCTACATCTATCCCATACAATACCCTTTCTTATGGTAAGCTCTTTTAGGAAGAAACAATAAACACATTACCAAAGTTCCAAACTTAAAAGAATATTTATTTTCCCTAGTTTGCTTCAGATTCTCAAGAAGTTGTTTCCGGAGCAACTCACACAAATCAAAGTCTTTCCCATTCACTACCATTTCATGTGCAACATAGATAGTAGTAGCTGAAACTAAATTCTCCCTATTTGTGAAGTAAATTGTGTGACCTATCATCATAGAGGCATATTTCACAACAGGATTTGTGATAGGTTTTGTTGTCAAAGCCCTATTGTCAAAGGTGACGCTAGTAAGATTCATAGCAACCTCATTTTTCACAGATTTAAGAACCGATACATGTTTGGTATCACACAACCCTATAAATTTCTACCTTGATCACCTCCTTGGTTATGAGTACAGGCATGTTGGTACATAAAAACTTGTCATGCATTCTGCTCAATGCTAAGTTTACATACTTAGCATCCACATCATTACTATAGTTAGGAAACTAGTTCCAAATATCAAGCTTTTTCTTCACTAGGTTAATGTATTTAGGTTTCACCAAGAAATCATCTCCAATCAACTCATCAGACCATAGATCTTTAATTTTTTGGTGATTATACTCTTCCAAATTCCCATGTATGTATGCCCTAGTATCTCTATAGGTAAAACCCTATATGGAATCTTCGAGAAAGCACCGTTGGGGTCATTTTCAAATATTTTCATTGGATACTTTTGAATTTTGGTCTAGGCCTCTTAGTAATATTAACAATAATCAAGGTAGCCATTTTAACTTCATTTCAAACTCAAATGCTTATGAAATCAATTCTATTTCAAACCCATGAAGCACATAAAGTCGTAAATACCTTTTATGCGCACAATGAGATTTAGGGTTTCAATATTTTGCACCAAATTCGCCTTCAGATCTCCTTTAATTCACTCTAATTTCTTCAAATGCACAAATATGATTAAAATTGACTTAAAAAATTACTTTATATCTTTTTGATTTGCACTAATTTCGCATTGAATGATTTAATTTCCATAAAGCTAGTAAACCCTTCACTGATACATTATAAACCTAAAATGATCTGCATTTCTTTAGATTTGCATATTTTCTGTCAGTTTCTTTTCCAAAGCTTAAGCATGTCATTTTGCACCATGTATCTTCATGTCACTCTTTGACACCTCATATTTCTAGGGGGTTGTTTTATTTTTCTATTATTGCTCCCCCTAAGCCCATGCCTAGGTTTAATTTTCAAGAGAATTATTTGCACCAGAGGGAGGTATAGATGCATTTGATTCATCTTTATTATTAGATTCCTCTTTTTTTCTCCAAATCTTCTCTATTTCCTTCTTTACTTCAATAGGATCAATTTTCTTCACAAGTTCATTCCTCTTTCCCGGATTAGTCCAGGCCTTCCATTCTTACTTCTGCAAAATCTTGAAATGTGTCTAGGTTTGTTGCAATTGTAGCATACTACACTTTTCTGACCAAACTATACTCTATTCAATCTTGATCTGCACTGTTTAGCCTTATGTCCAAATACATTGCATGTATAACAATAACCATTGAAAGATTGAACCATTCTACTAGCATTATTACTATTCATCATCTAACTTCTGCACTCAATAGCTCTATGTCCAAATTTCTTGCATGCAAAACATTATCCAGAGAAGGATACAACATTCTAATTCACTCTACTTCTATATTTTATTGCCATATATCCAAACTTATTGCAAGAAAAACAAATACCATTAAAATATGGGTAACTTTGAGCATTTGGTTGTCTAATAGGGGGTCTTCTAGCATTGCTTCTTTGACTTCTGATTTGTTTTCCATTTCCTTTGATTGTCAAACTTGTCAGGGGTCTAATTAGCCTTTGATCTTTCTCCTTCCTAAAGTCCCAATCCTCCTTTATCTTTAGATGGTTTCTGTCCTATAGTAAGTTCATCAAGCATTATAGTAGTTGTTTTGAATTTATCCTCATGAACTCTTGCTTTTTCTAGATCTGATCTCAGAGTTACCACTTCTTGTTCAAGTCTTGTGAATTCATCAATCTTGCTTTACAACATTGCATTCAGACAATCCTCAATTTTTTTTCTTTTCTTCCACTTGTACTTTCAATCCAGTGATGTCTTCATTTGCTTGCTTCAGTTGTTCATTGACTTCTCTATGTATTTCTCTAAATTTCTTGATTTTTTCTCTCAATTTTTTGATCCATTCATTTGCTTCCTCTAGGTTTTCCTTTAGATTTTTTTTTCACCTTCAACTCTATCAAGATCTTCAAGAGCAAATTTGAGTTCTTCTTTATCAATCATACAATCACTTTCAATAGTAATATCTAAAAAATCTTTATCAGCCATGTGTTCAATTTCCAAGATCTTCCTCAAGCTGTTAGGATTCTTAGAAGGAACCAAGCTCTGATACCAATTGTTAAACACTCAAAATAATAAGAGGGGGGTGAATCAGTATTCTACTAAACCATTTGATTATAATCCATTCAATTAATAAAACATATATAACTACAAAAATGAATGAAAACATGAAGCAACCACAAGATCACATAACACATGAACATCAAGATTTTTACGTGGAAAATCCAAAAAGGGAAAAACCACGGTGAGGATTAGCTCACAATATATTATAACCAGTTAGAAGATATTATAGAGGCTCACTACTAGGACACACTGTCCAATAGGGCTCACAACCACAAAAAGATAGATACAAAACAAAAATGGTCACACAGCCAGGATGTGAACTAATACAAAATGCACTTTCCTTATGTTGGCTTCAGTTCCTTGAGGCTCATAATATAAAACACTACTCTACTTTATAGTCGCTCAACATTCACCATAATTCTGCTATAGATATGATCATGTACATACAAAATTTGCATATTCACATCATATCACATATCATCTCTCTTCTACAATCTCAAAAATGTCTTACATATATACCCAATGCATCTACATACATCAATTAGGTTGGCCTAATTAGATGTATCCCAAAATTAAATCAAAATTGCCTTGTTGGCCCCATACTTAAATCAAAAACATCTTCATGCTCAAATCAAGCATGCAACACTCAATTTAGGTTGACATGGATCTAAAATATATCTTATTAACATCTATAATACATATTTAATCTCCACAAGATATATCAAGCATTAGGTTGGCCAAGAATTAGACCTAATCACAACATATGCCAACTAATCAATCACCAACGATCCATTTGATCATATAATCACGTGCCAACTAGAATACATGATGTATTGATGCCTATAAGTGATCTCGCAAAATTTTAAAGTTTGATCCCAATCACCAGAGGAATGCAGACTAGATTACTCATACCCTTTTACACTGTATAAAGCCAAAAATGAATGTCGAACTATGTTGCTTGTATCTTTCAAACTATACATCCAAAATTGCTTAAATCTTGAACATAGATACACATAATTATTTAGCAAGGAATAATATATTATCACCTCATAAATAGATCTTATTACATGAGCAATTGCGGACTAAACTACCAGATTAAGATATCTTCATTTTGTTCACCGAATTAGAGAAAATATCAACAATTAATGTTGGCATCAATGAAAACACATTAAAAGGGTTCCTTCTTCACTCTTTCAACAATATCACATTTGAGGCCTATGGTGATAAAGTGCAACATTATATGGATGTCTCAATAGTGAATGGTTGTCATGAGTACAAATTGAAGGATTTTAATATATTAAATAGGAAAAGAAGAGACACCTTGGTTAGAGAACTTACAAATTAGACAATTTTAATCACCAAGGGAAATGACACACTTATATGGTGTGCGGCCAAGTCTAGGGACTACACAACAAAAACTGGCTTTGAGGTGATTAATCGAGAAATAAGTAGGGTTGTGTGGCTGAAGGAATTATGTTGAGATTGAGATGTGTTGCCCAAGGTGGGGGCATTTATATGGATAACCTCCATAAATGCTTTCTTATCAGAAATATATTAAATAAAATTGGTGTGGCTGGTCCTCATTGGTGTGTGTTGTGTAATACTAGTGATAAAATGTCGATCACCTTCTTGTTCAGTGAAAATTCACACAAATATGATGGACTACCTTCAACGATAAACTAGGTTGGTAGAGTCTCATGCCAAATAAAATAGAAGAAGCCTTTAAAGCTTGGCCTAGACTAAATAAAGGATCCACATTGGTGGGGCTTTGGAGCAAAGTACCAACGATGATTATTTGGAATTGTCCAAAAGGAGAGGAACACCATAATTTTTAAAGACAAGAAATATTCCATAGAATTAATTCTAAGAAAAATTGAGATAGGAACTTGTGAACACTAGAATGTACAAACCAATATGAAGAAATACAAATACCTTTCAACTTGGGACTAGAAAATGCTAAAATAGTGGCCATACTTGATATCACCAAAGGGAAACTTCCTCAAAATGACTAGGGATCCTGGCAGGGTCAAATGGTCACTCCCCCCAATTGGGAGGTTGAAATTGAATTTTGATGGGGCTTCAAGGGGAATCTCGAGGTGTCGGGGAAAGGATTTATAATCAAAGATGATAAAGGAAATCCAGTTTGGGCTACCTTTGTTAAACTCCCCAACGATACAAATAATGAGGTGGATTTTGTGATACTTTATGAAGGAGTGCAATACTCCAACAATAACAAAGTGCACCATATTGATGTTGAGGGATATTCTATTATTATGATCAAGACAATAAGCTCATAGATCATCCCTACCTGGAAATCAAAGATGTAGACAGAAAAAATTTGCTCTCATTTTGAAGAAATTGATAATTACACTTTGAAACATGTTTATAGGGAAGCAAATGTCATAGTGGACTTTCTCTCCAATAGGGGAATCAATCAAAATACAAACATAGTGGAATTGAATCAGTATTGGGAATGGGATGGTCTGCAATCACTCATCAAAAAAGAAGCAAAGGTGGCTATATCCCAGAGCTAGTACATGATCCCCATAAGATATTCATTTTTGGTCATATTTGTACAATCAATTGATGTACATCTACTTCAAGATTTTATCCAAACTTATACAAGAACGACCGATCGAATTTATCTAGAGCCATGAATATTTTCTCGATTCACGAAAGATTTAGCCACGGGCTTGGTGGAAATAAAGCTATAAAATTGATCCAAAATCCAAAATTAGAGGATAGGACTACAATTCTCATAAGATAAGGACTTCACAAGGAGCTCTCCAAGTAATTTTTTCCTTACAAATTGAGTGAACACAACGACATGGTATGTATTGTGATTTGGTAGAAACGATGGAAACAAAGGATCTCTTTCAGTGGAAGACTTCCTTAAGATCCATGGTTGCAAGGGAAAATGTAAAAAAGTTGATTTATCTGTGCAGCTTCAGGAGGATTTTATGATTCAGTCAGATATGGAAAAATCAACAATCAATGTTATCATCGGGGAGAAATATTTGTAACATGCACACGTCCATAATGTTGAACTTATAAAAAAATTGTACAATCTTGTGTGCACATTGAGGAACTTCAAATGGGGAATGCAGGAAATCAACAAATACATTCTTCTCAAGTATAGAGATTGTGTGAATCAGGTGCTCTCAAAACTTAGTGCAAGTCGAAGGAGGGAATGATGGGGGATGCCATCTGCATCCCAATGGCCAGAATGAATGAGGATATGAAACAAGCCATTACCCTTCATGAGAGAATGTCTAGAAAGGAATAATATGCATATATATATATTTTTTTCATCAGTCATGAAGATCTCTAGCCTAGATCGAGAGGTTATAGGAGATCATTGTGGCCATTTGTAAATATTAAAACAAGCAGAGAAATAGAACAAAATAGAAAAATAATGAACAAAACAAGAGACACGAATTTATAGTGGTTCGAAAATTGCCTATGTCCACTCTCAAGCAGGGAATCACTTTATTATCAATCACCAATTTATTATACAATACATGATCAGCCACATATTTATACAAGGCTAGGAGAATATGAACGGTCATGTGACCGTTGGGCTTCACATCCCAACAATCTCCCCCGTGAAGTCCAACTGGCACAACCATGCACTGACATGCCATCCCCTGCATTTCCCATTGTCTTCACATCGCAACCAGGTTAAAAGTTTTCAAATTTGCCAAATATTGTTCACGGACACTCTGGATTAGTTGTCTCCAAATCCGATTAGAAGCAAAGACATCACCTCCTACAACTTTTCCAAGTACAAACTCACCTATAAATTCATAATCAGGAAATCCATCTTCAATATCTACTGCTCCCTTTTTTCCCTTACTACATAGAGCCAAAGTCTCCATCTTTGCTGCTAACATGCTCTCCTCAAACTGTGTATATGCATCAAAGATAATACTAAAATCCCTCAGAGTTATCATTGCCATCATCTGTGAATTATCAAACTCGAAAGGACCCACAGGATCGCCATCACCTTGATATTGAACTCCACAAGCCTCAAAGAACATCATTACTAAATCTGTTAAGGCAACTTTTGCTGCTGCTTGAAGCCTTGCTTTCTCTTCCCATTGTCTTCTCTCGAGTTCCTCCCTCTCACACTTTATACTAGGATTCTTCATGAGAGCCTCCAAGGCCAACATGGCAGACCCAGACACAATGGGCACATCATTACCCGAGAATTTATAGGAAGTCAATAGCTTCCTCTCCTCCAATTCAAACAGCTGCTCCTCATCATAAATCTGTGTGGCTCCAGTAATCATATTCTTCAAGTAATCAGCAAGGCCGAGGTAATCCACATTTAAAGTAGCTTGAATGGCTAACGAAATTATGAGCGCTTTTGCCGACATGTTGGGCGGAACATGAAGCTCCCCTGTACGAAGAAAAAACAAAAGAACAGCAAAATGGGCCGAATTTGGATCAATAAATTCTCTCAACTCAATTCCCTTCGCAGAAAAAACAATCTGAGGTAGAGATATCTCGGCAGGCTTAGTTAAGCCCATTGTATAGCTAGCCTGGGGTTGTAACACTCCCCTATTTCCCATCTTACTGAAGCTGCGACTGATCTTTTCTCCATCCTCTTTGCCAACAAATACCTCCTCTCTACTTTGGTAGAAAACCCCACCACCAAAGTAACCATTACGACCTTGATTAAATCGCTGACCATTGTAATTACCATGGCCACAATTGCTGTAACCGCCATCCTGGCTACGACCACCCCGTCCAATAGCTGGCAGATCAATCACAAGCTTCTGTGGCCATATTCCCGTGTCTAGAACACTAACCACAACATCCTACCCAAAATTCTCCCCTTTCGGCCATAATGCCATAACAACATCAATTTTGCGTGCATCATTAGCCCCTTTAGAGGGACTCACAAGGTATTCCTTGACCTCCCCTGTTTCAGACCTCCCGTCCGCCTGGGATTTCAATTGTCTGTGACTTTTAGCATCCTCATCGCTCTCTGCACTACCATCGTCCTCCTCGACACCAATCTTGCGACAAATAGCTTCAGCTTTATTGTCTTGGATGGCTTCCTCCACCCGAACCTTCAGTTCTTGAAGAGCTTGCTTCTCGGAGTTTTCTTTCTCTAGGGCATCGTTACCGCCAGGCACAAGAAAATGATCATTCTTAGGAGCCTCCTTCGCTAGCCTGCCAACAAACATCTCCTCGATAGATTCTCTTTCCTCGGCCAGCTTTGGCTCTTCAGTTTCCACAGCAGCAGCGGACACCTCGGGAATAGGGGGGAACTCTGCCTCGGATGAAATTTTGGTTTCCTCCCAAACAGATGCCTCCTCTACAACGGTTGTTACGGTGGTCATGATCTTCATCACTTCTTCGTCTTCCACGGCAGATGACTTTGGAAGCCCCACAGAGTCTATTTCTTCAAGAAAATAAATACTATTTATTATTTTCTCGTCTAACACTTGTTCTAAAAACTGATCTTCCATGTTAAGTAATGCAGAAAAATTAGAAGAATCTGACAAAGTAGAATTGTGAACACAATCTGTTCCAACTTTGGAGACGATGGTGGAGGAGAGGCGGGAAACGTCCAGAACAGAGCCTCCCACCGATTCCATCTCCCTTCCGGAGCCCAGTTTGGGAAGGTCGTGGTAGTAATGCCTCACCACTAGAGCCCTCTTCTCTTTTTCCTTCTCCATTCCTACAACACTGCTTTCCTCCATAATTTCTTCACTTGTAGCCAAATTTTGATCGTATTCCAAAAGGTTAAGAAATTTACCAATGACATCGTCGGCAAGCAGGTCGTCCTCTACACCAACAGGCTTGACCAGCTCAAGCGTTGCGACGCCATTTCCAGCTTCCGATGCCAAATCTGCAACGGGCTTGGGCATGGGATTTTCTTTTGGAGCCCATGATACTTCCCCATCACATGGGGATTCACTCTCCTCCAAAACAATCTGCAGAGCACTTTGAGAACTTCCCTCATCTGGTTCCTCTGCCCCTTGTTCGTCTCTTGCTCTCTTCTCCTTTTGGATCGCTGCCTTCTACGTTTATTGCTCTTCTTCAAATTGGCATACTCCTCCTCATAATAAAAAATATCAACAGTTTTGGCAAACGACACTTTCTTCTGTGTCACCCAATGATCTACCTGAGGCACCCTATCCTCAAACCAGTACTCAGGAGCCCCAACAACTCCTCTACTGCGATCACTACTAGATTCCAACATGCCCATGAAATATTCCATAACAAATTCAGTCTCTCCTTCAACCGGCGATTGCTTCAAACCCTCTTCTTTAGCTGAATCCAAACTACCAAGAAATTCTTTAATGACAGAATCAGCCTCATCATCATCAAATACAAAATTAGTTATACCTATTAAAATATATGGGAAGTACCGAGAGGCTTCTTTGAATTCCATCTCTGCTCCTTGGTTCAAAACCAACAACTCAAGATTTCTCCATAGCTCTGATACCAATTGTAAATATTAAAACAAGCAGAGAAATAGAACAAAACAGAAAAATAATGAACAAAACAAGAGACACGAATTTATAGTGGTTCGACAATTGCCTACGTCCACTCTTAAGCAGGGAATCACTTTATTATCAATCACCAATTTATTATACAATACATGATCAGCCACATATTTATACAAGGCTAGGAGATATGAACAGTCATGTGACCGTTGGGCTTCACATCCCAACACCATTCAGCTCATGATCTTCACCTTGAGTTGAGTCAATTTGTAAATTTTTTGTTTGTAATGAAAGGGGCCACCCCTATGGTGCTAGTTTGCCTATATAGCATATAAATTAATCTTGTATATTATATTAACATTAATACATGTTAATAGATACTAATATATTATATATTATATTATTATTATTATATATAAATATATAAATATATTAATTATTAAATATTAATATCTGTATTATATTATATCATATATATTGTTATTGTATATATTTATATTTATATTCATATTAATTATATATAAAATAAATATTTGTTTTTTGTTTTAAGAAATAAATATCTATTTTTTTTTAAAAAAATTGTCTCAGTTATTGTCTCAAGAATGCTTTGGGATTTGGCTTGGGGTGTCAAACCTGAAAAGTCAACTGCCCCAATGTGTTTAGAGGTTTTCCTTGGTTTTTCAGACTTTACCCTTCCTGTTGATGACTTTTTTAAATCCAAATTTGATAAAACAAAAAGGGTTTATTTAGGAAATTGTTAGCATTCTACTAATATAAGATGTGCTTTATTTTAAATTTAATAGATAATTATTATTGATTTTCCACATGCACCATGTCTGAAGTCCTGATTGATAGGTTGATTGAAAAATATCCATAACTTTCAAACAATTTTACATTTTTAAATCCGAAAGATGCATCACACTCTATGTTTCACAAACTATAGGTATTTTTTTTTAATTAAATATATTTTTGACCAACTTAGGTTGACCAAAAAATTAGTTTCTAATATTTTTTAAAAGTCCTACTAAAAAATCATAACTAATTATTTACTTGCAAAAAAAATTACAAAACAAATATGCATCACATCTTGGCATGTGTCCTTTACTTAGATCAAAAGATTCAATTTATTTTTCTCATACTTAGGTTGGTTGGAATGACATGCTTTTTTTTCTTTCAAAAATTATAGCACCACTTCATTGAAATTTCAAAATTTCACCAAATAAATTTACTTTTTTCTATTAAAAAAATAGTAGCCTACAAAATACATTCAAATTACTATACATTTATTTCTACATATTTTTAAAAATTATGTTAATAAAACCTATTCAAACTTTTATGTCAAGTTGCTTAACTCAGTTTTTCTATATACTCATTACCACTTAGAGGCATAGTTTGACCCATTATGAACCTGCACTCACCCATATATTATATTACATTACATATTTAAGTTATATTATATTATATATTTATATCAATGATATGTTATATATTTTGATTATATATTTATATTATATTATACATTAATATTATACTATATTATCTATTATATTATATATGGTATTATATAAGTATGTCATTCTCTTATTATAAAATAAAACAAGTTTATGGATATATATAAATTTATGGTATATATACATATATTGGTTTTGGTAAATAAAACTTGAAATGTTTGACATGTTATGGGTAATTTTAATGTCGCATTCCTCTATTTTCATTGTTCCATTATAATCCCTCATTTCCCTCATTGGAAGCCATAAATCAAAAATTTCCTTTGTCTTCCCTAAACTATAGTATAAAACCCTATCTATTATCTTTCTTAATCAAAATTTCCATTTTTCCATCCTTCCCTCTCCATTGCATTTGATTTTGTGATCTTCATCACCTTTATTGGCATCCATCAATACCCCTAAGGCTTTTATTTTTGATGAGAAAATCCCTCCACACACCACACTTACATTATGACTAGGTCTGCACATGCTTTGTAATAAGACAATGATATATATTTCATATATTTAAAATAATATTTAACATAAATATGTATATAATCTAAAGCTCATGTTTTGACACAAGCAAGGATAAAGAAAGTAAAGTTTTTTGAGACTATCTTTATATATGCCAATTTCCTTTGCTTGAAGGTTTCTAAGAGCTTAGATTAACAAATCCATTGTGTGCATTGTGGTCATAGTAGGCTACGAGATCATGTTTTTGGGGCATTCTATCAAACAACTTGCATACCTTGTCTTTACTTCCATAGTTTGCTTACATGTCTACAAGTGAAATTTAACTACAACATATCACAAATTTTCTTTATCCTTTATGTTTTGATGGATGTTCATACTATTTTCCAAAGGTCCCATTTTATCAAAAGTAGGGAAGTTGTTAGCAATATTTTGGAATTTGGATTCATGATTTCCGATTGTGTTTGCTCCATAAGGAATAGAGAGATAAAGAGAGATATAGAGGGAGAAGAAAAATAGAGAGATGAAGAGGGAGATAAAGAGATCTAGAGAGGTTAAAATATAGAGGGAGAGAGAGGAAGAGAGAGACATCGAGAGAAATAAAGACATAGAGAGATAGAGAGGGATAGATAGATAAAGTGACATAGAGGGAGATGGATTGAAAGATAGATCCCTATGGATATGTGCCATCTTTGGATTATTGGTACAGATAGAAGAGCAAAAGCAATTCTCTCATTTCTCTCTCTTTTTTCCTTTAAATTTCTATTTTATATCTCGTAATCCATCTCTCATTTCCCCTTTGTCTCTCTTTAATTTTATCTATATATCTCTTTGTCTCCTCTATCTCCCTTTTTGTCTCACCTCCTCTCTCTCTCTGTCTCCCACTTTTCTCTTTCCCTCTTTCCCTCTATATATTTTCTCTACCTCTCTCACACTCTATCTCTCTTTCTATATTCCCCTTTGTGTTGCTTTGATATAGTTAATTTTTAATACATGTAGATCATGTATATCTTGATAGATAGTAACTATTCTAATAAATATTTGTCGAGACACTAATGAACCATATTTTAGCACAATAAAAAATATGAACAATTCATCTTACTAAAAATGAAAAACCCATTTCTACCATAACAAAATTAAATCAATATCAAGTTTAAATATCATGTATGATGCAACATAACTTAACACTAAAAATATTTTGGAAAAATTAACTTCATGCTATATGGTATCCACTGCACCTATAATGAGGTCCTTGTTGATGCATCAACTACAAAAGGATTATGCCCATAATTTCTTTGGCAAGAAGTAATGAAGCTTTATAAGATGAAACTTGTACTACTTAAAGTGTAATCAAATTGTTTGCATAACAAACCTAAATATAATTGGTGAAACTTGGAGCCTAAACTCAAAGAGATCAAATTTTCTATGTAGCAACAATTCAAAGATGCCACATTTCCATGTAGAGATACATTGATTGTAGAAGATCATTTACTTAATGACTTGGAAATTGGACTTAAAGACCTATCAATGACATTATTTATAATAGTCTAAGGGTTTAACATACAAATCTAAAGGTAATAAATATATTCCCTCCTCTTAAACTAATAAAATCAATGAAAATTCAAAATTACTACAAGTAAATAGAAGGTTCAATATAGAAGAATAATAGTAACAAAAAATTTCATAGAAGAAAGATGCAACTACTAAGAAGGCACAACGAGAAACCAACAATTATGCTCAAATTTGGTTAACTAGGGTTGTAATTGATACTATTAATCTATATAACAAAATTACTACAAGTAAATAGAAGGTTCAATATAGAAGAATAATAGTAAAAAAAATTGCATAGAAGAAAGATTCAACTACTAAGAAGACACAATGAAACCAATAATTGTGCTCAAATTTGGTTAACCAATGTTGTAATTGATACTATTAATCTATATAAACAATAAAACTCATTTAAAAGTAACTCTAATTGAAGCCTATCAACTATCATTGTGGAATACCTCTGACATTAATTACATAGTTTCATAATTTTATTATTAAACTATAAATAATTATTAGTATATAGATATTATATATCAATAAATATTATATATATATATATACTTATATTTATATTTATAAAAAGAGGGTGAAAATTTATTGAAATCAAAGAACTAGTACAAAGAAAAGGGCCCTAGTCCCCCCAAAAGACAACCACCCAACATAACCAATCCCCAGAGGAACCCAACAGAGAAGCCAACTACCCAATCTGATCCTCCATAATTAACTTTTCCAAGGCCAAATAATGCTCTGAAGATAAGAGTCCCCAGTCACCCACCTCCCACCTCGCAAGATGCTTAGAGGCCCATTTTTCTAAGAGATCTACCACTCTATTCAACTCCCTAGGAATATGACAAAAGGAAATAGAATCCATAGAACAACATGGGTTCAAGATCTGTCTCACCACAATGGCTAGGTGCCAATTAGTCCCATCTAATCACTACGAATTCAACATATCCACCACAAA
Organism: Sequoia sempervirens; assembly: GCA_007258455.2. NCBI lineage: Eukaryota > Viridiplantae > Streptophyta > Pinopsida > Cupressales > Cupressaceae > Sequoia > Sequoia sempervirens. The sequence continues at coordinate 495,960,284 of VDFB02281492.1, read as the reverse complement.
TAATCCTCCTCCATCCTAAGAGACAACCTCTCTCAATAGCATGAAGAATCGCAAGAGCCTCCATAAGTTTGTTAGAATGTTGCCCCTTGTAAATGGAAAAGAAGAACACCACATATCCCTTACTATCTCTGCCAATACCACAAATTCCCACATGCCTAGAATTCCCCCTTGAAAAGCCATTCATGTTAATCTTCAAGATTCCAAGGGGAGGAGGAAGCCATGAACCCTCCCTATGAATCTTCATTTTGGCCTACCAAGGACCCGTACCCACAAAGTACTCAGAACTTGTAAGACCCCACTTCACATGTGATTAATACCAAACCTAATTTGTTATATTATTTCTTAAATTGATGAATAGATATATTGTGGTTCATAAATAAGGTGATCTTTTGGAAAAATCCTTATAATTCCATTTTGACATTTTGTTCTATAGTCACTACCAAGAAGGTGTTATGCACTTGTAATTGTGGAATCATATCAATTGAAATTTTAAATGAAATTGTTATACAACTAAATCTTAGGATATTCAGCTATAAAATTTATATTATATGTAATTGTTACTTATGATTGTGTTGGTAATGTGCAGGAAAGCGACAATGTCAGTATGAGAAGGGAAACCCACCGGGGAAAACTAGAAGAATTCTTCAAGAAGATATAAATTTGACCCTTTTGGGGGCTTAGGAAGAAATAGAGTTGATATCTTAATTGGCTAAGGTTTTGAGGGTAGATATTAAAAGACTAATTTATTTGTGGTTGTAAGGGAATTTAATTATGTGTCATGTGAGATGTAAGTTGGGGATTAAGGTTTAGAAACCATGATCCAAGTTGAAATTGAGTTAGGTTCTTAAATGGGCCTTTAAAGTGGGTTGTTGGTCAATTTCCTTGGTTGGAATACATAAATATAACCTCTAGGGTCTATACCATAGTGGTAGGGGTCAAGTGAGCATGCAATAGTGCCCTTAGGAAATGATGTAACCCCTGAAAAGTCCTCATATTGAAGAGTGGCGAATTTTGAGGGGAGGATGGGGTGGAAGGATCTAGAGGTTGTCCAAATGCATGTCTTCATCTTTAATGAGGAAAAGACCCTCATTGATGGAGAAAAGTACACTCCAAACCTCCCCATCTAAGAGTTGCAAGTTGAAACTCCTATATAGTTTGGGAGAAGAAAAAGAGTGGGGTGTTACCCACTTCTCCTCTTGGAGAACTTGAGTGAAGAGGATAGAAAGAATGAAAAAAATGAGAGAAATCCATCTCTTGGAAAAATGAGGATGAAGATGGCTTGGGTTGGAGAGGAAGGATGGATACAAGATTTCAGTCCCTTCGTCTAAAAGAAAAGATAAGTTCTTCCTATTTTCACTTATGCTTGTTTATTTGTTGCAAGAAGATGGAATGTTGTATGGATCATGGTTGGAAATAGAGAGTAGAGAACCTAGGGACTTGCAATTTGGTGCTATGTCATTTTTTTTATTCCTTGTAAAAGTTTGGAAAAGGCTCCATTATTCATTTTGGAGCTAAGAGACTTCCTTGCTCATGGGTATGGCTAGAGCCCATGAGGCTCCATGACGCCATTACAGTAGGGTGGAGAGCAAGATCTTGTTCATGGGTGTGCAATTCAAATGTTTCTCAAATATAATGGTAGTATTGTAAGTTTAAAACAAAAAAAAAAGTTTCATATAGTTAAATGTAGGAATGGACAAGGTAGTCCTTATTCCTTGTGTCTAGACCATTGTATTCCTATATATCGATTGTAGTATTGAAAGTTCTCATATTCTGTTTCAATGAAAAACACTTATATACCTTGTGAACTATAGCAAAATAGTCCCTTCAAAATCCATTAAGTAATCACTGTGAAAGATTCCTTATTCTGTTGAAAGGTTATATGTTGCATTGTTGCAACAGTATGAAAATATCTTATGTTTCAATTTTTATGATGATAGAACGCATAAAAGAGAAACAAATGAAAAAAAATAGGGTAATGAAGTGGTTATTCCATTTGTAATCATGGTGTTGTATATATCTGGCTATGATTAAGTGTTATTTCTTTAGAAAGCAAATGATGAGTAAAATAAAAGGAGGAGGGGAATGAGGTTTGTATGATTCTTTGTTTTATCATTCAGAATACACACACACCTTTCCCCGAATCTACATATGATTATGTAATGAACTTGTTTTGTTAGTCCATGCAGTTTGAAAAGAAAAGAAAGAAAAGAAATATAAGCAGCTCATATCTAGCCGTGAATATTTATTTGTCAATCATATTAGAAAACAAATGTAGGAGTTGAACAAATAAATAGAATTGTGCAAACCATTTAATCATTTTGTCTGGGTACCAAGGCAACATATGCTCTAGTTGCTAGGGATTTAAATAATCTAAATTAAATTGAAGAACTAGTTCATTAAAACCCTGGAACAAATCTACCTGTTGAAAGAATAGTTTATGCAATGAACTCCAAGGATGGGTTGAAATTGCATGCTCACCATATTTCCATCCAGAGGCTCATTGTTGCCCCAACACAGATGTGATACCCCTATACATATCTTCAATTACTGTATGAAATGGAATAACCTTGGGGTATGCTATAACGGGAATAATAAAATGCAATTCATATTAAAAATAGACATATATTTTTAAGACTTCATATTACGAGCCATTGAAATGTGTTTCACAAATATCATTAGGAAAGGTAACACTACAGGGCAGAAGGTGCTAATCAAATAATCTCTCTATTTTTTTCAACCATTCAAAAAAAAAAAGACATATTAATTCTTGAACTGATACATTTACACCTACAGAGTTCAAAATTTGAAGAAAACTCCTATACAAGTAAATAATACTGAAACAGAAATGTCTTCCAATGCGTTCCTGTTACCATAGATATCAGAAAAATAAATTGCAGCTAATACACAAAATTCGAAAGATATGTGAATGCATTCATAGTACAAAAGGAGCAGCCACCAACTCCATTCCATGTATTTTTCACAAGGCTCCAAATTGTGATAAAAAAATTTAAAAAAAAAAAAAATGTACTATGAAATTGAATAACTCTCGAGTCAACTTAAAAATTTAGTAATTGGGCAGTTGTTGTCAAAAGAATTCAATGCTTCATCTTTAATTAGAATGGTGCCTGAGTCTATAATCTAACGTGTAGACTGAATTAGAAGATCTACAGTTGGCACGCACCAATCTACTTCTATGCAATGCAATTAATGTTGCGAGTAAGTTGTCCACTCATCTGTTGTTTTCTTGTTGCGTGAGGAGTCTTGGTTGTTGGCATGTGTAAGTCTGCCTTAGTACATCTTTTGACGATTTATTGCTCTATGAAAGTTCTATTGTAGGCGATGTTGCAGGCAAAATATTCATGAAGTTATGTTAATCCTGCACTTATAATTTTAAGGTCCCTCCTTTTACAACCCATTTGATATTAGTATAAATATTATTTATTGATGGCAATCCCCATATGACAGTTAAAATGAATAAATGGGATAAGCCATTGGATATTAAAATTATTCACCACTCGCAACCATTTTTACTAGTCTGTTCGATTCCATTTTGGATGATTTAAAAAAAAAGTAGGCTAAATTATTATACCTTATATTTCCTTAACATAAATACTTAGATTTCTATTCACACGCAATATTATTAACACTTGGGAAAATATCTTACGTGAATGACAACTTTAATACAATAATAACAACAATATTGTAGCATGTATATTAAACATTTCAATGATCACATTAATAAATATTCTAATGTTGCTAACTTAGTATAGTTGCAATAATACCATACCTATAACCTTTTTATCTTGGTGTCTATTTCACCTACCATTTGGGATAAAGATGAGGGGTTAAAATAAAAGAAAGAAAAAAACTAAGGTGAAATACATTGTTCTTCAAATGAATTGTTGTGAAGTAAATAATAAAGAATAAACTGCTAGGATTAAATCGTTGGGCTAAGTTGGACATCTAGTTAAATCTATTCGTTGTATAAAGCGAATGCAATATTTACTGTTCCTCTAATGTATAAACGATTTTAAAAATTATTCCAAAATTAAATAATTTGACTAATAGCAAATGGCATGTCCTTAGAAAATAATTTTATTGATTCAATTTATTAAATAATTAATAATACTCTTACTATATATATATTATTTGGAATAATATTAGCATTGTAATATATGGTTGGGCTGACAACACAATATGTATTATTACTGGATAATATTTAGATGGTAATATCAACCTGCATAATTATTGTAATGGTAATATCAATGTGGCATAACTAAGTACATATGTGGATGTCATATTAGAATTTTCCTTATTAAATGAATAAACATAATATCAATAAATCATTTTGATATTTAGATGGGGATTAAATAAAATTAATATTATTATTAGTTCATTGATTTAAATGGAAATGATATTGTAGAATCATGCGTTAGATATCATCATTATTTGGGAGGCCAGGAAATATTAATATTATTAAAGATTTATTGTTGGTTAGCATGTTTAAATAATTAATTAGTAACTAAGTTGTAACAAACAATTTACTAAATTGTAGCAACTAATTTACTAAATTGTAGCAACTAATTTACTAAATTGTAGCAACTAATTTGCTAAATTGTAGCAACTAATTTGCTAAATTGTAGCAACTAATTTACTAAATTGTAGCAACTAATTTGCTAAATTGTAGCAACTAATTTGCTAAATTGTAGCAACTAATTTGCTAAATTATAGCAACCAGTTTAGCAAACAATTTACTAAATCATCAATTTTTATTCCTAGTTAGAATGTTTAAATAAATAAATTAGTAACTAAATTGTAGTAAACAATTTAGTAACCGTGTAAATATGGGCATTAGAGGTAGAGTTAAAAATCATTTGAACTTGGTAATATTAGCAATTCATGTAATAATATAGAATTTGTTAGATGTCATAAGTTTACTAAGTATTTGAATGGTAAAAATAAGAAATTTGTTGATTGGAGAATTTAAATATTCTTGGTGAGTAAATATTACTTAAATAAAGATTAAGAAAAAATAAATAAATTACCTTTCTCAAATTACCTTCTATTAACAAATAATAATTAAAAGTAATTATGATTAATTTTAGTTCTCAACCTTGGTAGTTAATGAAATTACTAAATGTGTTAAATAAGAGAATTATATTAATATTGGAGTTATATTAATGGGACCAAATATCTTAACCAAGGGTCAATAATATCCTTATGAATGCTTGGAGTACTATAAATTAATACTAGAAAAATGTTGATAATTGTAATAATTGGGGTCATCGTTGCTATGAGAAAAGGCAATATGGTTAGTAACATTAACATTTGTAGTAGTAGTATCAATTAAAAAGATATTGTGAAATAAGTAGCATGACATCTCCATACTAAGGGTTATAGAGTTGAATTATTTTTCAAACCATTGTCTTACCCTATCCAAATCTAAGACTCGTGATTCTAGAGCATCTCAAGGGGAACATATTTAATTAAATTGAATAGACATCCTTACATTGAAATCTTCGTGAAGACGTATGAATCTTAACATGATTAGTGTTACGTCTTAAACACTTAAAAGAGAGTTAATTAGCTTAATTATTAGACTCAAAAAAAAAATTGTTGGGTTTTTCTTGTGAAAATTTTTAGGCACGACAGAACTACCATCCTTCAAATCCAAATTCCTTACAAAGGTAGCATCACCAAGATCCACCACAACCGAAAGACCACATTTAGCCGAAATAGTCTCTTGTATCATGTGCAAAATCCTTCACCATAAATGAGCCACCACCAAATTCACACCCTAAAAAATCCTTCGATTCCTTTCTAACCAGAGATGCCAAATAATTAAAGTAGGGCCAATGGTCTAAGCAATTTGGAGAAAATATGTCCTAATAGGTGGTCCATCCAAACTTTCCTAGAACTCCACCAAAGAAGTGGCATGGACACAAGCATGACTCCACACCACCCACCAAAAGTGCTAGATCTCTCTAGAGTAAGGATACTGGAATTAAATATGTGAGGCATATTCCTCACTATTGGAACAAAGAACACATATAGAAGGACCCTAAAAGCCTCTCTTACATAAGTTCTCCTAGGTAAGACATATATTTTGGACCACAAGCCATAAGAAAAATTACATTTGGGCCAAGAAAAATTATTCCAAACTTGCTTCCACCAAACAAAACCAGTCCTCCCATGCATCTACTTGTCCAACTCCAAGTACCTTGAGGCAACCAAGAATTCACCCTTCGAGTCAGGGCCCCAAGCCAAAATATCACTCCCCTTAAGGGAATTACATATTCTTCTAGCCAAAATATTAGCAGGCTCATGGCGAGCTTCCTTAGTGCCCCCTGGCGACCACTTATGTGGCTCTTTCTAGCGAGAAACCTCCATGTGCCCCAAGACCTGGCTAGTCTTAAAATCCTCCACTTTACACCACCCAACAACAAGCAAGTTATCAAAGAGAGGCTATCGATGTGGATAAACAAATAAGATAGGGGGAATGGCCATCCCAAGAATCATGCCAAAAAAGAGCCTCAAAACCCTTGTTGCAGATCCAAAAAATCCCCTCCTTGATCAGCTTTTCCCCTGTCTTAAGGGTATCCAAATCATAGACCCCTTCCTAAGAAAACCATAATGAGGAACATCAAAGGAATTCACCCTGTGGAGGTATTTGTATTTAAGAATTTTGGCCCAAACTTGATCTTGATAATTACACCATCGCCAATACAACTTGGCGGCTAAAACTTGACCATTCACCCCCATTGACTTAAGCCCAAGACCACCCTCTTGTTTCGGCCTACAAATAGATTCCCACTTAACCAAGCTCCACTTTGAAGAGTGCAAATTGCCAGCCCAAAGAAATTGGCAGGCAAGGGCATCAAACTCCTTAACAAAACTCACAGGGGCAACCTGCACAAAGCACCTATAAAGGGGAAGTGCTTGAACAACATATTTTAAAAGGGTCACTCTACTAGTGGACAAGAGCCATTTATAAGTCCAATGATTTACCCTCTTACGGAACTTGTCCAAAACCTCTTGCCAACATCCTCTATGTTGAGAACCCGTGGAAAGGGGAATCCCAAGATAAACAAGAGGGAGAGAACCAATATGGAATTATAGAATCTAGGCAATCCTACTTTGGATAAGTCGAGGAGTATTGAAAAAAATAGAAGATTTATCTTCATTAATCCTCTAGGCAGAGGCAACCAAGTAAATGTTTGAAAAGTTCTTAAATTTGCTACTTCATTTATTCTCTCCATTCCCAACAAAGTCGTATCATCAACAAATTGTAGGTGAGATTGTGGAGGCAGACTATTACCCCAAATCCAACCCTACATCAATCCCTGACTAGCCTGAGATTTGATAAATCTTCCCAACCCCTCATCCATAATAATAAACAAATAGGGAGACAAAGGATCCCCTTAGAGAAGACCTCTAGAAGCTCTAAATAACTTTGATGGCTCACCATTGATAAGAACTACAAAGGAGGCCGACATTACACAACTCATGATCCAGTTAACCCACCCACTGCCAAATCCAAAGGCTAGGAGAATTTTCTACAAAAATTCCCATTTAACTCTGCCATACACTTTTACCATGTCCAACTTAATAAACATAGCCTTCTCCTTAAAGGATGTCATAGAATGAATGGGCTCAGCAATAATAGCAATCCCATCCAGGATCTGTCTTCCATTAACAAATCCACCTTACTCATCAGAAATCAAAGAGTGGAGCCAAGGATTAAGCCTTTTCGCAATCAGTTTAGTAATAATTTTGTAGACCATGTTGCATAGAGTGATGGGTCTAAACTAGTCCAAATAATTAGCACCCTCCCTATTAGGAATAAGAGCCATTTAGGTGGAGTTCATGGATTTTAGCATTTGTTTATTCTCTTGTGACTCATGAACCACCTCCAAGAGGCCCATTTTGATTATCTCCCAGAACTCCTAAGAAAATTCAATTGGAAAACCGTCAGGGCCTGGAGCTTTCACTTTTTTCATTTGGAACATAGATGTCTCCAACTCCTGTAGAGAAATGAGTTGAAGGAGAACCTCATTCATCTCAACGAAAACTAGAGAAGAGATGTAGACCAAAATAGAGTTTTCCTCCACACTAGCAGGAGGTGAGTCTTTAGTGAACATAGCTATAAAATACCAAGAGGCCTCCCTAGAAATCTCCCCCAAAGAAGAAAGCAAAGTCCCCTCTAAAGACACCAGAGAAGTAATGAGATTTCTAGTCCTCCTAGCTATCCCAAAGTGATGAAAGAAGTCAATATTTCAGTACCCTTCCTGAAGCCAATCAATGCGAGACTTTTGTTTCCAAAAATATCCTCATGCCACTCCCATTCTTCAAGCTCCGTAGAAGAAATTTCCTCCCCATGACCCAAAGCACCAGTTAGGCCATGGTCACTAATTTCACGGGTGATAGAATCCAATTGAGCTTGAGTTGCCATTATTTTGAAGTGAAAGTTTCCAAAACACTGTCTATTCCACTTATTCAACCTATACTTCACATATTGTAACCTCTTAGTAAAGGAGTACATAGTGTTGCCAAATGTAGGATTTCCTTTAAGCCACCATTCACCCATCAAATCTTGGAGAGATGAGTCCCATAGCCAAATGAGTTGAAACTTAAAAGAATGATTCCTAGAAGTTCTACAAGAAGCAATTGGGAGTTTAATCAACCAGTGGTCAAAGCCATGCCAATCCAACATCTCAGAGCTAGAATCCCATAGTATATCACCAACCCAATAACAAGAGACAAGGAATCTATCCAACCTTTTGGAAATAGCATCCTCCCTAGTTCTTCTATTATTCCAAGTAAATATGCCATTATTCGGTTTCACATCAATTAGATTCAGAAATTCAATGTTATCCCGTAGGAGAGGAGCAAAAGGATCTGACTTGGCTATGCCTCCTCACTTGTTAGCCAAACAAGAAATATCATTCAAATCTCTTTCCACTACCCAGGGAAGAAAAAGAGCAAGGGACCAGACCAAGCTAACATGAGCCCAAAACTGTACTTTTCCTTGAAGAGTAGGCACATAAACATTAGTGAAAAGACAAGTTTCACCATAGTCCAAGCAAGAAGCCACCATAGAAATAGAGGACCTGCTGGAAATCCACCACTGAGGAACAACCTTCCTTAGATCCCACAAAAAAGCCACCCCACCAGAGCTGCCAAGGGCCCCAACACACTGACAACAACCACGGTTCTAAATCCTAGGCACTCTATTCAACATACCATCAACAAATGATTTAGTATCTTGAATAAAAACAAGATTAAGAGAATGAGTCCTGATCATCTCCCAAATAGCCTTTTTTCTAGGGATGCTATTCATACCCCTCACATTCCATGAGATAATTATCATTTATGAGGTTGAGAGAAGTGGGCATCTAAGGTTTTCACCAAACCAAAATCCACTAATGTCTCACTCGTTAATTTAACCTTCTCGTGGTCTTTCCTACACCCAACTTTAGAAGATTTTTTGAGAGTCCCCTTTTTGAGGGTCTTTTGCTACAAACCCAAGGCATGCACAACCCCACTGGATTTCTTAGAATCTGGACTCTTTCACCTAAGAAGGAACTGGACCTGCTATGACACCAACCACCTCCAAAGCCAAAGACACACATGGACTAGTGGCATCCTGATGCTGAGAAGGAAGATTAATATCCATCTGACCATCTTGCACATTCTCCAAAGACAAATTTTGATTACCATTCTCACCAATTTTTGTTGGAGCACCACCCAAGACCCCTATACCAGAGTGCAACTCAACTAGAATCTCCTCCTCATGAGCAAGGTTCTCCAAGACATCAAACCAATTAAAAATCTCATCATTCTGTCTATCTTTGAGGGTTTCTCTTCAAGCCTTGGTCCTTATTACGAGACTTAACCAAGATAAATCCCTCCTTATCTACAACCCCCACAATCAAAGGGGCCTTCCCTTTATCATTCCTGGGTGTTGAATTGGTTGGAACATGGCAGCAACATTCACCTAATTAAACCAAGGACATGTCTTTTGTAGATGACCATACTCATGACAAATTCAACATCTAAAAGGAAGAGTTTCATAGTCCAACCATTAGATCCAAGAAGAGGATCCTAGGCAAATTTCTATAGAATATGGCAAGGGTTTATTTAGATCAATTTCATCATAGATTTGGGCATAAGAAAATGCATTTTTATCTAGGGTTTGTTAAGTCAGGAAAATTGGTTTTCCAAGCAGAAGCACAATCATTTGCAAAACATCACTCCCCCAAAACTCAAGTGGAAGCCGAGGAAGATGAACCCAGATAGGTACCCACAACAAAAGCTCCTCTATAGAGTTGAAACCCACATGCAAGAGTTTGATGGAAAGACCAAATTGATTATAAAAATAAAGACCACCTTCAAAATCCCTATTTCGATCACCCACACACGAGAACACAACCAAGGAGTAATTATTGGCCGCTAATAGAATCTCCATATCACCTTTTGGATTCCACACTCGTTGGGTCCGGGATTCAAGAGTTAATAGAGAAAGACGAAGCCCCATAAATTTGCAAATAAGCGCATGATTGCTCTAGTAATTTATATCATCTGCAACTAAATTTGGTTGAATCACTAGCATAGGACATTCTTGGCTTCTTTCCAAACAACCATTCACTTTTTTGATTTTGGAGCAACCTTTCTCCAACGACGAGCCTTCACTAGTTGAGAGTTTGTTAAAAGCCTCCATAGGCTTCACAAACAAGGTCCGAGGAGAATTAGCAAGATCCATTCCTCAAACAATGATTGAAACCCCAAGCTCCACCCATGGGTAGATCCCCTCACACAAAGGAAAAAACACTAGGCTTCTTTACAAACAAAGATGAAACAGTTGAAGTAAGAAAAGAAAGCTTGAAATAAAAACCAGTAGATAAACCACACAACCATAGGAATAAACGCCACCTCCCTAAGCCAATGCCTTCTAGACCGACCCCCTAATGCACCCCACATACATGCACAAACAACAAAAGGAAGAAACAACACAGCTAGGGAAACCCTAGCCTGTGCAGCAGCAACGTATTGCCTCCATTCGCCTGCATAACATCATATCCATCAATAAATATTATAATTATTATAATATAAACAAAGCTAATTATTAATATTAATTATATGCACAAGATAGTTTCATTGTGCATATTTATTTTTCTAAACTTAATTGTTTATTGACTCATTCATTTATTGTAACATCATTTCTCATTAATATCATGTGGAGATGTTAAGAATTTTGTTAAATCTACAAACAATTATTTCTATTTTCTCCTTAGCGTCAATCTTAAAATATATTTCTCTATAAATATTAAAATTAATATTATAATGTGTAATATTTATATTAATATAATTATTTAACTTTTATTAATTTTATATGTATATTAATTTTAATTTTAATATTTTAAATATCAATAAATATTTTAATTCCGAATATTTTAAATTTAAATATTAATATAATAAATATGAATTTCAAACCACCACAACAGGGATAATATTACAAGACTATAAAGACATACCAGTCTAAATCTATTTCTGCATACTTTCCAAATAAGTTTTGCCTAGCATTTGAAGGGCAACTATAAATAGGTAGATAACTATTACGAAAATTTTGGTTCAAACGCACGATCGAACGTCAAATTTAACCCCTGATCACGCTCCTCGCAAGGCAAGGCTCAAAAACAGTACAGATCTCATTTCTTATAAAAGTCTTTTACGATCGGGTCCATTCAATGGTAGCATTATATGCTGTCACACGCTTCTAACAATTTTTTTTCTCGAACAGGTGGTTTCAAGCCCACGCTAAGGTGCAATTCTCATTCGTACAGAAAACCATACAGAAGGAAAAACTTCTGAGGTGTCTTGGCAATAAGGAGGTCAGCTTTTAACAATACTTTGCAACTTTAAGTTGATTTAGAGACCCATTTTGGATTTTTACTTGAAAACCTTTGTTGCACATGAATTTGAATTCGACGGATTGGGTGAATTCGATCTTATGAACAATGGTCGGTAAATGAAACTCACTAACCATGGTACAATGCCCACATGTTCACTTGGTCTAAACAACCGTTTCACAAGTGTTTGAAGAACAATCCTTGTAAGGGATCATTAAGGGAAGAATGTTCTGTTGTAGAGCACCCTAGCAATAAATATAACATCGTTTGTTCAAATCCCAATTAATTTGCCCGCACTTATTCTAGTAGAACAGGATGTCTACGTTCAAAGTTAGTTAGCACGAAATTTATGGAGAAGGTATTCTCAATCTAGGTATCACCAGATTTATCCAGCAACGGGCAGGTACAGATCACATGTAGCCGTTCAAAGCTAGTAACCTGGGGTTTGCTCAAGTTCAAAGCTAGGTTGGCGGGGAAATTCTTGAATAGGTATCCCCAATTTTATCCAGCAAAGTGTAGGCACAGGTCACCTGTGGCGGGTGATAGTGGTAACCTGGGGGTTGCAGTAGTTATAGGAGGACTCGCTCAAGTCCTGTGAATATTTAAATCTTAATAGGCTAATCTCTGCCTGGGGATTGCAGTAGTTATAGGAGAAATCACCTGATCACCTAAGTTCTGAGAATGTTAAGAGCTCAGTAGGCTAATCTCTGCCTGGGTTTGCACTAGTTACAGGAAGAATCTCCCCAATCCTACACTTGTAAAAAACAATAAGTTTGTCCTACTCGAGTATGCCTTGGAATGTGCCTATTCAGAATTAGAGGTAAGCTCAATAGGCAAATCACTGCCTATTCGGCATTACAGGTAAGCTCAATGTGCTCATCTCTGCCTATTCAGCATTAGAGGTTTGCTCTACTCCATCAGAACTTGGAAGGGTAAAATCTCAATAGGCTTTTCTCTTCCTTTTCAGTTTAGAGGTTTGTCCACTCCTACTTGATATGGCCTTGGAATGGTAAAATCTCAATAGACTAACCTCTTCCTATTTGTCATTAGAGTTAAGCTCAATGCACTAATCTCTACCTATTCGATATTAGAGGCAAGCTTAATAGGCTAACCTCTACCTATTTGGTATTAGAGGTTTGCCCTATTTGTTAAGGCCTTGGAATGGTGAAATCTCAATAGGCTAATTTGTGTCTATTTGGCATTCTAGTTAAGCTCAATACACTAATTTTTGCCTGTTTGGCATTTAGGGGTAAGCTCAATTGGCTAATCTCTACCTATTTGGCATTAGAGGTTTGTCCTAATTGTTTAGGCATTGAACTATATCTCACCCTACAAAGAATGCTCGACTTGAAGAAGATAGTCTAGCATTCTTCTTTTTGTTTCTTTGGAGCAAACCTATGACTTAGATGGCACAATGAAGGGGGACATCTATTCTTTCATATTCACTTAGCTTTGCACCTTATTTGTTGAGCTATCTTATTGATGCAAGAACATGCTTGGTCTACAGGGAATCTTGTATCAACTATTTTTTTTTCTTTTCTTTTCTTTGTTTCTTTGTTTTGCAAGTTAGGTTTGTGTGCTAGGAATTTGATTTTGCACTTTCTACATTATGCTTATGAAAATTGGTAGGTTATCACAATCATCGAGTGGCACAAGACTATGCATAACATGATTTGTAGGAAATGGAGAGTGATGTGGGTCTTTGTAGATCTCCCAAATTCTGATCCAAAGAGTGCATAGACATAATCTTTGAGATGATATTTAAGATCTCCCAAAGAGTGTCACTAGCAATAGAAGAACTGACATAATCATTCTTGATTCCCCATGCTATTTTCTAGTAATGAGTACTTGGTTTAGGGACAACTACATAGAGATGGGGCAAGAGATGAAGCCACTTACGATGTTTTATGATGTCGTCTTGTAAAGACTTATAGTTCCCTTTCTTTAGGGTGATTACAAAAGGATGGATTGGAAAACACATGATTTACAATGATAGACTCCTCTTGTACCAAATAGAGATTAGATCATGTAAAATTGGAACCCACACAACATAAAAAATGGTCCCATATTTTGCAAATTATTCGAAGTACAAGTCAATATAGAAAAATTGACTTCAAGTTGAAATAATAGGTCTTTGGAGAAAAATATGGAAAAACCAAGTGGATGGTTGTGAAGTGCTTTAGAATCAACTTTCTAACACCCTTAAGAATGTGAAAATTTGACTCCATGGACGAAAGTTGTGGCCCTTGGGAAAAAATAACTCCATTATGCAAACCAAAAAGACCATGAGCACTATGTTGGTGGCAATGGCTTTGGTGTGGTGATTTGACCAAGGTGGTGCTAGAGTGGGGTGGCAATGGCACACTTGCTAGATCTGAGTTCCCTCATGGTTGGGAGGAACCAAGAGCTCCATGCCCCTCGTGACCTCTGCTATAAACAAGTGATTGGTCATCAATATGATCGCGGAGAAACCTTAGAACCCTTGCACAAAATCCATGACATTAATATGGAGTGATGATGCTGAAAGCCTTGTACTTGCCAGCAAACCACATATCGTGATTTTTTTCCATACTTGAACTTGCATAGGTGTGGCACATACCATAATATTCCCCTAGAATATGTTGATTTTCTTGTCGATCATGCTTAAAACTAACGATGCGTATGACTATGGAATTCAATTGTCACAATTTTGCCAAACCCCACAAAAATGGCCAAAGCTTTTCTTGCAGCAAAACCTATTGAGTTTTATATTGATTTATAGGTTTTTAGGCCTTTTGGAATCAATGATGAGGTCCGTTTTGGACTAGGATGTGTTGTGACCTTTTTCACACATCACCCCATTGCAAATGGGGACCCCCCTAAATTTTGCGTCATTTCGGACTTTTGGCTTGATTTTAGTTTGTTTTGTTGTTGTCTCTCTTTTCTGTTGTCTATCTTTCTAGGGATGTGCCCGTCTGTGAGCTTAAACGTGAAATTTTGGCCAAGTTTGAAAATTAGGGTTTTTAACTTTCCAACCAATCTGAAGTTAAACGAGGTGAATAAATTGAAAAGAGAGATTAACATTGCTGTCAATATGCTTCCAGTAGACTCTCATAGCTAAATTTCATTAGATTCTGGCAACTTACTATTTTTAGTAAGTGTGCAATTCAGGGCATTCTGTCAACATTCTTGAAGTTTTAACAATCACACTGCATCCAGAACACATCAAGCTACTCGTGTGCAAAATTTGATTGAAGACAAACAACTTACTATTTTTTTAGCAATTCAGCTTCCAGAGTAGATTTCAAGGTTTATATGAATAGTTTTTCAATGCATGTCTGAGGATTCCTTCTGGGTTTTCTGAGACCTTCACGGTGATATAACATGCAAAGTGAGATAACGACTTTCAGAGTTCAGCCTTCAGAGGCTATTTTTAGGGTTTGCATGTCAGGGTTTGCTTTGCATGTCAGGGGATTCTTTGTGGGTTTTTCGAGACCTACGCAGTGGTGTGACATGCAAACGGAGATGATCACTTATTCAGGAACTTACTATTTTTAGCAGATGCATTCCGGCAGCACAAATTAAAGAGGTGATTCATGGCAGCCGGGACCCAAAATGAGGGGTAAAAGGTCAAAATTTCTGAAAACCGGTGTATCCCATTGCGATCAACATCTTTCAAGCTATCCGCTGGTAAAATTTGAAGGCAAACGAAGCACTTACTATTTATAGTAAGTCATTTAAAAAACTGGCTAAAAATAGTAAATCTACGTCAGGCGCCGGTGTCAACAGGCAAGTCACGTGGTGAGGAGCGCGTCATTCGAATTTCAAGTCAAAGGGAGTTGTGGAGGTCTCAAAAACAAGCAGTTACTATAAATAGCAAACCACCTTCAGAAATGTGCTATTTTTAGCAAGTCAGCTCGAGATGGCAGTATAAACAGGCTAACTAGGTCATGAGGGTCCAATGTTCAAAATTTAAAATTGATCTGAGCTTCAGAAGTATGGAAATCAGAGGACTTACTATAAATAGCAGGACACATAGAAACTGGCAGAAGGAGGGAAAAATGGCTAAGTCTGAGACTTCATCCTTCACCACCTTGAAAATGCGCCCACTTCAGCTGGAGTTAGAAAAATTCCTAAGTGTCAAGTTTATCCTCCTGCCTTGGCTAAATGCGCCCACTTTGAGGAAATTGATGGAAAAATTTTCTAAGGCAAAAGTTCATCCTGCTCCTATGGCAATATGCACCCATGTCTGAGAAGTAAAGTCAAGAGTCAAGGCGACGTTGAAATGCTCATCCTCCTGCCTAGGCAAAATGCGCCCTCACCTCAAGCCAAGCATAATTTTTTTTTTAAGGGTGGCGTTGGAAACTTCATCCACCTCCAAGGGTCAAATGCGCCCTCCTCACAAAGCAAGGTGTTTCAAAATTTTCTAAGTATGAAATGCTTTTCCTCCTCCTATGGCAAAATGCGCCCATGCTTGGGAAGCTAGAGAAAGTCAAAGAGTCAACGTGTTTCATCCTCCACACCATGGCAAATGCGCCCACTCCTCTCTCCCTCTCAAATGCACCCATGCAACCCCCTAAGCAAAGTCAAAGAGTCAAGTGTGTTATTCTTTTCATATGCCAAAATGCGCTCAAGTTAAGGAAGAGAGTCAACAAGTCAATGGGCATTTGAAGCTTGTCCTCTTGCTACCTCTATATGCGCCATGTAAAGAGTAAGTGTGAAGGTGAAAATAGGGAGTTACCAAGGCTTTGGAGTTAATTCCCTTTAATATGCTAGATGCGCCAAGAAGTAAGATGAAGATAGTTGCCTAGGCATGGGAATAATGTCCTCTTCAAGTGTGAAATGCGCCCTAGGAGAGTTAAGTATGCTGGGCGTGGGAATTTAAAAAGAAATATATCCCTCATGGAATGTAAAATGCGCCCAAGGCATTCAAGAAAGAAAATTTTTCTAAGTGAGTCGAAACAATAAAAAATTTCTCACCACAGAAAGATGATTTGAAGATGAAATAAAAATTTTCTAAGGCAAAAATTCAAAAAGTGCTAAGTGATTTAAATTTATTTTCTAAGGCACTAAAAATTTTTCTTCCTTAGGAAAAAATACGCCTAGACTTGGAGTGATGAAATTTCCTGAGAGATGAATAAAGGAGATGAAGTCAGATGATGTCAGCTTCATAGGGTTGATAAAAATTTTCAAGTCAGAGCAACAAGAAATGTTCACAGATGTGAAGAACGGGATTAAATTTGTTGAAAATTATTTTTCTAAGGTTCAAAATTCAAGAAAATCAAATGAACCCGTTCGTTGTATACCCATGAATTTGACAAGTTCTAAAGAAAATTTTCTTCTGGGTATTTAAGATCTTCGACAAGGAGTTGATTTTAAAGTCTTCTGCACTTCGCCAAGGCTTTCGGGATGAAGAATTTAATCGGCACTTGAATTATGAATTCTCCTAAGGGAAAATTTAAAATTTTCTAAGGCAAATTGAATAAAATGTGTTTTCAAGATAAAAGTTTTTTGCCTAGATAATTTTGATTGGATTCTTCACAGGATGAATTTTCCAGAGTCGAAGATGAATAATCAGGGTTGTCAACGCCTCAGCCGGAAAAGTGAATTTCTTAAAGTTAATGTTGTCAAAAGATGATACGCCCTCGAGGAAGATGAAATTTGGCTAAGGCATGAAGAATTTGAAGGAAAAGCTGGCTAGTGAAGACGATGAACCCTTGGAAGTCAAAGCGTGAAAATCAGGTAAGTAAGTTGAGTTTTTTTATAAGTGTTCTAATGCTCTTCTCCTTGCTTGTTTTCCAGGAGAAACGTTGAGACCAAACGATGATGACTTAGGAAGATGAAGCAAGTACTCCACGAATACATTTCAACCTCGAAGGAAGAAAAGTTGCAAAAAGTGGCTAAGTGTTGAGACTTAGTCTGTGCCCAGCTCAAGTGACAAAGAAGAAGTTGAAGAAAAACATCAAGGAAAAATAAAGTATTTGAAGTAGTGGTGACCAGAATCATCCAACTGGCAGTCAAGAAGAAGATCAAGAACAGTGTGAACGCGTTTCAAAGCTGGAATCTTCTAGAAGGATGATGGACATTAATGGCTCATTTATTACCCCACTCCTCTTTGTGGCGGTTTTTAGGGTGAATCTTGTTTAGGGCTGAGGTGGCACGATCCTGGCCATCCAGCCGATTGTAATTTGAGCTGTCCGTTGGACTTGGCCAGCTATAAAAGGGGCATCCCCCCTCATTTGTTTCTCATTAGAAAATTAGAATAGACATTAAGTTAGACAATAGACATAGAGTAGAGGGACAACTTAGAAGTAGCTTAGTATAGATTGATAGTGTAGTTGAAGAAGGAAAGTTTTCCTTTGAAAACTTTTGCAAGAGATTGTTGTGTAAAACTTTCATAATAAAAGATCTTTTCATTGATGGTGAAATTCATCTTTGTTATGGATAGCTAGCGAGGTTTCTTCATCCCTTCTACTTCAAGTAGCGTAGAGTAGCATAATTTCATTTTTATGCAAGTAGATGTTAGCTGTGGAATGTGGTGTTTGATCTAAGCAAGCTTCGCTTATCCATACCACTAGCGGGCTCATTGATGGTGTGTTCGCCTTGTGTGGTCAACTGGAAACGTTGTGGGCCTAACTTCAATCACAGTTTGAATGATGGTATGCGTCGTTATGATGGTATCTTCATGTCAAGTGGTGGTTTGAACATCTTTAGTCATCTCCCCTGAAGATTGCACCGACTCTGTGGAAGCTGTCCGAGGTGAGGCAAAGCGAAGTTTGGTTGAAGTTTGCTGAAGTTGAGCTCCATATCCCATACTTAGAATAGATTTAGACTCTCTAAACATTACACCATTTCAATTAAGTACTTTCTGGTTAAAATAGGAAACCCACGCTTCATAGACAAATCTTTCGAGCATTTGAATTCCTTTCTCCGCTGCTGAACAATTCTGTAAGTCCCCTTGAAATACCAGCAAATCACATTGGGCCAACTGAGACTATTTGCATTAAAGGAACCTTGGAGTTGAACGCACGAACTGTCTCGCAATCTTAGCGTGCTGGATACTTTGATCAAGAGAGAATAGGGTAGCCGTTGGCGACTTTATTCTGCGTTGGTGCGGTCACGAAAAACACATCAACAGGATGCACCATATGAATTTTTTTGGTGAAAACTATCTAAAAAGAGGGAAGGGAATGGCAAATCTGTAGCTCTGATACCATGTAAGACTTGATGTAGCACTACATTTGAGCTAAGGATCACATGCAACCAAAACAACCTTCCACACAAGAGAGAAGGAATGGAAATGCTATAATGCCAAACAATTGATTAGATGCATACGAGACAATGCATTACATACATCATGTACAATGAGATTAACCCTTGTATAATGAGCAAGGACAGGGAGGTGTGGTAACCTCAGTAGATGCTAAGTGATACTCTCACTATGTTATGCATGGCTAAGACTTGTCTAAGAGGGCCTTGTGGGTCCTTTTCAACATTGATATTAAAGGCTTTGGCATTGTTAATATCTATTCATTGAATGGTGCGATTAAAAGGACCTTGCTTTGGTGGTGTCTCGCAGATGGACTTCTTGAGGCCCAATGGGTTGATAATGGCGAGTTAAATATGGTTGAGATGGCATCAAATAAGCAAAACCACTTGCCTATGAGATGGATGATTGGCAAAATGGAGATGTGTATTTACTTGTGCAATAAATTAGACCTTTATGATCCCAATTTGGTTGCCAAAATGCATATTCTATTTGGTACACATGGTCCAACTTGTGTAGTGGTTTTGAAAGAATAATAAAGCAACTTGATTGTGCTATGATGTTGGCAAGTTATACTTCTTCTTTGCAAGTTGTTAGTCTCTTTTGGTTGAACACTTTCCAAATTGTGTGCTTTTTGACCACTCTTTGACCTATTTCTGGTTGGAATGGGATCTTCATAAACCAAAAGTTGAGAAAACACAATTCTTTCTGAACACATCTCTTCTTCATCCCACTTCCATGTTGGCCCACTTCTGATGTGTAAGAATCTTGTATCATGTTCAAAAGGTGATATAGGTTGGATTGCTTGGTGGATTGATGCCATTACCTGCACTATCTATTTCCTCAAAAATTTTGGTCACTAGTTGTCAAGGACATGTCACAAGTTTTATGTGGCCATGTTCTCGAAGCTTAGTTGGCTCTATGCTCATCTTGAAGTGGCACCTTTTCATAAACCCTTGCAAGTTCAAATGGCCAAGTTGTGTCACTAGGTGCAAGTGGCCAAGTTGCGTCACTAGGTGCAAGTGGCTAATGCATATGCTACTTGGGGAGCTCATATCAAAGCTAGACTTCATAGGTTAAAGGTTGGAAATAGAGTTTCCAAGGAATCTTTTTATGCCTTATTGCCCAAAAAATCTAAACCATCAAAGAGGTGGCAAATGCATCTTTGGACTTCTCAAAGTTTTGAATGCTTTTGTTCAACATTATGTGAAGGTTTTTCAAAGCTCATGATTATTCACTAGAACAAGAAGAAATGCTTAAGACTTGATTGGACATGGTCCCTTGTTGTCTTTCCATAGCCCAGGTTGAGGCCTAAGACAAACTCCTTTCCTAGGAGGACCTCTAGTCGACAACACATTGCATGGCCAATGATAAAGCTCTAAGATGGGATGACTACCCTTTTGATTACGAAGTCTTGTAGGACAATGTTGGCCATGATTTACATAAAGTCTATCTTGAAACCCTTCATGCCAATTCTTAGGCTCTATCATTAATAAAAGAAACATCAAATTCATACTTAAAATAAGGGATCTTGAGTTGATTTGTGATTGGAGGCCCACCACCTTGTTGAATGTCTCTTGCAATAGCATTGCTAAGGATCTTGCTTTGCGAATCAGGCACACCCTCCTGCTTGTTGTTCAAACACAATAGAATGGGCTAGAAAATCCAACCAGGAAGCACTCTTCATCAAAATTGACTTTGACAAAGCTTATGATAGAATTGAGTTGCCCTTCGACCTAGCCACGCTCAGTGCTCTTGGATTTGGCTTTGATTTTATATAGTTGGCTCAAATGCTTTTTGCAGAGGCTTCTACTTGCCTTATGGTTAGTGGCATCCAATCTAAATAGTTTGGCCTATTTAGGTCTATTTGGTAGGGTTTCCACCTTGTGCCTTTGTTTTATGTTCTAACCATTGAAGGCTTTCTCTATCTTGCCAATGCCATCTCACATCAAAGAGTTAAAGGGATCTCCCTTGTCAACAATTCCAAACAATTGGGCAATGGTCATTTTGTTGACGACTCATTCCTTACATTGCTTGAGGATGAAGATAATACTAAGCATGCTTTCAAGTGTCTTGACACCTACTTAGCTTCTTGTTCCAAGTATCCAATGGAGTAAGATGCAATATTACAGGCAATTCTTCTTGTTGCCTCCAACTTGGCTTAATTCTTTTGGTTGGAAGCCTATTAACTAGGGGAGATTTTCAAGTTCCTAGGGACCCCCTTTGCTTTCCAGGCTTGCTAATCTACATTGTGGCAATATGTCATTGATAGAGTGGAGAAAAAGTTAGCATATTGGATTACAAAGCCGCTTTTGCTAGCAAGTGAGTTTCAAATATGCTCTAAAGTTCTTGTTGTCACTCATGTTTACTACTTTTCTTGTTGGATGCCTTCCAAAGCTTCATATCACAAGCTTGACAAAATTTTGTGGGATTTTCTATGGGCCAATTCAGATTGCAACAAAGAATTTCATAGAGATACATGGGATATATGTTGTCTTCCCAAAGGCCTTGAAGGATTGGGTCTTATTGACGCCAATAGATAGGGTGTTACACTTTGTGCTAAATGGATTGTTAGAGCTTGTGATTGTAGTGAAGCTTGGAAAGTTTTTCTATGCAATTGTATTGCATCTAGGTTTTTGTATGGGAGATCTACCAAGAATAGCCTTGATTTCCATTCCCTTGTGATCTCTCTTACTCCCATCAAAATTATTTACACTTTTGTTGCCAAAAGTATATGGAAAGCTTGAGAAGTTGTTAAGCTATGGCTAATTTGGAATGGGGATAGATTTTCTACTGGTTTATCCATCAACCAACAATCCTTATGGTGCTCTTCCATCATTATTTTTCAAGATAAGTTATTGATGGCAATTCCCTAGACGCACTCCCCTAAGTTCTTTAGAAGAGTAGTTAGGAATTTTGAAAATTTATACTCCAAAGTCATTTTAAGTTTAATTTAAACCTAGTAGACAAAGAAACCTTTCAAACAATGATTGAGGCAATGCCTTCATAGCCCTTTCATAAAATTTCTTTGTGTTCTACAAAGCCTTCAATGAACAATTGGAATTGGTATGCTGATGCTCCCTTCCACAATTATACCCCTAGAAAAGGATACAAATGGTTGTTGCCACATTTTCCTATGATTCAAAAGCTAAATTCTAATTGGATTTTACAATCTCCTTTTATGTGGACAAACATTTTCAAACAATTTGAAGAGAAGTTGTGGAGCCCAAGATTGCTTACTTTGTCGAGTGTCTGCTTTACTAGGGCCTTTTTATTTGGCTACTACCTAACACATCTTGGTATTTATAATCCAAGGTATTCATGTTGTGGGCAACTAGAAACTTTGTTTTATCTATTTTGGTTTTGTGCTTATGTGCAAAAGGCTTGGTAGTGGATTCATGTTTTTTTGGCCAATAAGGCTTGAGTGTTTCACTTGGTGCCATGTTTTGCTGGGTGATGGGGCAAAATTTCTATTTGACTTCTCCCAACTATGGCATGCTTTCATATTGGAAATCCTTTTTTGCATCTAGGAGGAATTTTTGTCTATTTGCTAATTTAGTTGTGGATTCCAATTTTGCTACTCACTTCAAATCGCTGGTGTTTTCTAATATTCTCATGTAGATATAGTTTAGGCCAGTAAAGTGGCCTTTGAAGTTCAACATCTTCAAACCTTGCTCAATCATTGGGGGAATGCCCTTGCTCTGTTACCAAGGTCTTACCCTCTTTGCCTCTCCATGACAATCCCCCCATTGGGGGTAGTAGTGCAAACACTTATATTTCTCTCAATGCTACTCTAATAGCTGTCAAAGAGGCTTTTCTCTATTGCTAGTCAGGTAGCCTTTTGATTGGACCATGCTTGTTGGCTGTCTGGGTGGATGGCTGCCACTTGCTTAATTCTCTTTGGAATCCTCTCAGTGGAATGGGTGAGCCCTTGTAAGTGACCATGGCAAGTTTCCCCACTTGGTGCTTACCATCTCTCCTCCAAGGAGTGTTCAGATTCTGCTAGGTGTTCAATATTTGCAGCTGTAGGATAGCCTTGACAAGGGGGAAGACACCACTCATCAGCTGGAGCCAATGGAAGATGGAAAAGACCTGCCTGATGGAAGGTGGGGTATCCTTGATGATACAGACCCCCCTCCTAGTGCTGGCTTTATAGCTCTTGCTGCTTAATTATGTTTATGGTTTAATTGAACTTTGAACTTGTGTTATAGATAATTGTTTTCTTTTTGGGATCATTGATACTTGCTTCTTGGCTAGGTAGGTTTGGTTTTAGGGTGTGATAACATTCCACCTGCTATTTTAAGCAAGTTTTCTGTATGTTTTTACTTTAAGTATTTAAATATGGCTCTAATTCATTCAAAAAATAAAATCACATTTTATCTGGTTTTTAATTTGAGGGCCTTGTGTGTTGAACAATTTTCTCTAGCTGTTAACATTCAATGTTTTCAATGAATTGCTTTATTTAATCCCCTAGTTTGTTTGAAAGAAAATTTGTTCATGAAAAGAAAGAAGAATATGACCAACCAATTAAGATCTATTAAAATGCTCGTGTCAAATTTGAAAGTTCAAAGATGAAGACAAGAAAGACAAATTTGGAGAAAAAATCTAACAACAAATTAATTTTTAGGTGATTTGTTGCACTTCCATACCACAAAATAGAAAAATAATGAAGAAAGCACAAGGAAGTTGAAGAGACATGGTTATAACCATGTGGCTGGTATTCCTTATTTCATTTTGTACTTAGATAAAATAGAAAAGGGGATGCAGCATTTGTAACAGGAGATAGCTTGACGGAAGGAGATTGAAGTGGATTCATATTATAATGCAAAGGAGCTTTATTCCTTGCAATTGATGATCCAAAATGGATCAAATTAAGTTACCTGAGACAACTAACACAGTCACTAATCTGTTCTTTTTAATACATGTGATCTCAAAGACACTTTGAAGACCCAATCTTGCAAGAAAAGATTCGAAATATAGTTGCAGAGAGCATCCACAAAGCAGAATGGAAATAAAGGCAAGCTGAGTAGTATCTGTGTCTCTTGGTGATTATCAGGCTGTCACATGCCATTGCAACTACAAACTCTTATAGTCAACCTCCTTAATTAGATTGAATGATCTTTTCACATCAATTCATTGGTAGCTCTACGTCGATCGATTTTCTACTGGTTTATCCATCAACCAACAATCCTTATGGTGCTACTATGTCAAAATTATGTTGTATTCTATTTATTGGCAATTATGAGCATCACTATTCTTATAAATTTATAATTTTGAACACACACACACACTCCCATACCCGTACCCAAGAAAAAAAATAATTTGCCGTACCGGTGTACCCGTATCTGAACCCCTACCCGAACCGGCAACTTAGCTTTTTTTGAAGTAAATTTCAGTGTCCTGCCCCAATGTACCTTATTCAAGGATACAAGAAAGTATTTTTTATCCTTGAAGAAGCAATGCTTTTGGAGAACAAGAGAAAAGAAAACAATCAATTTCAACTCTAGGTAAACCTTGCCTTTTCAAGTATACTTTATTATAGCTCAATTATATGTTTTCATAAATTAGAGGTGCAAATTTGATAACATATTTAGAGTGCTCTAACCTTCTCACTCAAGATTTCAGTCCCTTTCTTTGTCTTTTCATCATATTTGGTTTTGTGTTCTTGACGTGATATTATGACAGATCATTTCCATCTTAAAATTTCTTTAGAAACTTGCTTTTAAATCGAGAGTTAATTTGTAAGCCACATTTTATTGTTGGAAAAGGTCCTCGGTAATCCCATTTGCTTTATTTGAAATTTGAATGCTCCCTTTTGCAAGGGACTTTTGTGAATTACTTAACTAATTCATGGCTTTGGTAAATGTCTTTATAAGGCCACGTAGTTGAGCATTATAAGTTACCACCAAACAACTTAATATGTTGTGTTCCATATCATAAATTCTACTCTTCAAGTAGGAGAAACAACAATAATCAAAAAAATTCAGGGTTCAACTTCTGTTTTAGAGATAAAAACTTCGGCAATGAAGAGAGAGATGGCATGACATACTTTAGGTGAGGCAATATGAATTACTTTTAGTGGGACAGGCATTTCAGAAAAGCCATTCAAATGCCATTTGAATAAACTGGTTAGAATTTGAACTATTTTCAAATAAACATTCAGATCACTTCTTATATTTTCTAGAATCTCTCTTTTTGAGAATGATCCTATTGTTCATTCTTCTGAATTGTAGGGAGAGTAGAAATATTGGCATTTGTGGCGTGCTGGTAGGCCCCATTCTTGATGTTGCTTTTAGTTTTGGTCTAATAGATAATTGGGCGAATCCTATCCTGTTGTCTCTAGCCATGCGCCCAGGGGGAGCCAAGGTTTAAATTATCAATCTGTAGTGATAGTTAAACAGGGTGTTGTACACAATCATGTATTGGATCTATTCTATCCAAAAAATTATCTAAAACCAGAATGGGCTTGATGGACTTTGATAGTTAGTAGTAAAATAATGATTTGAACCATGCATACTTGAGAAGGAAGCTAAATCTACACACGCTTACTTGATAAGCTTAGTTTGCACTCAGAGAGGTCAGCTCATGGACTGTAAGAAACTAAGAGATTGGAGGCTCTACAACATTGGTATGAACACCTGGAATGAGTTTTTAATACCTTAAACATTCATAGAGTTCTACTCGTTATATGGTGAAGAACAGCTTTTGCAGTTCATAGAAATTATGGAACAAGTTTAACTATAAATATTCTGAATGTTGTTTTTCCCATAGTTTGCAAACTCGGACTCGCCGTGGGCTCGGCATCCCAAAAATATGACTCGGACTCGGGACCCGGGACGGACTCAGGAAAAGACTCAGCAAAAAAAAAACCGTAGTTTTACAAAAAAACAAGAACAAAATTACAAATTAATGCATTTAGAGAACATAAGAGCCTAATTTGATTATCAAACACTCATAATTCAAAGATTACACATGTCATATGAATTATGATTATCAAACACTCAATAATTGAAATTTAATCATTCATAGTCATCAAATACTCATAGTTTCAATGTATAACAGCATCATAAGATTATAAATGTTTGCATATAATTTTGTCTTCTTTCAATTCCAATTCAATTTGCAGACCTGTATTTCACAAACTTGAGTGTTAAAATGAAAGAAAAAGTTTAAAAAAACATGGGTTTTTAACCCTTTTTGACTCCCAGCCATGTAGGAGAGTCCTGGGTCGGGACTCCCGAGTCCGTGGCGAGTCGACTCGGCTCACCAATGGACTCCCGAGTCCGCCGAGTCCACGGCGAGTCTTGGAGAATCCGCAAACTATGGTTTTTCCTCTATTTGAACTTGACATGCATGATTCCACCAGGAATTTGTTTGATTGGTAAATTGTCAAGTTCCGTAAGTTTTCTGTACATGAAAAGATATTGAAAATTTCTCACTAATTTGCAACAGTTAAATTGATTCTATGAGGATCATCTTATTTCTGGAAAAGGAAACTGGGGTAGTTACTGTGTTTTTCACCTTTGTAGCAACAAATGACAAATAGACAGGTGTTTTTTTAAATCTTCGTAAATGCCTCTCTTTTACATCTGCAAGGTGACTGTTTAAACTATTTCACACTAGTAAAATTCTGGACATACTTACCTTGCAGCTTACTATTCTGTTTTTTATTACTATTTGCACCACATATACAAATGCTAACCAATTATTTTTTATTCGTTAACAGAATGGAGGTATTGAAGATCCAACTGGATGGTAATGCTGATGCTGCTGAATTTTGTCCTGATTATCCATTTCAACACATTCTAGCTGCAGCCACATACACTTTAGAAGAAGGTGTTCAGCATCGTGTTGGAAGCATATCTCTGTTCTCAATTCAGGACAAAATGCACCTCAAGCTTCTTCAACGGATCAAAACTTCTGGAGTTTTTGATATCAAATGGAGAACAGGAAAAGGAAACACACAACCTAATCTTGTACAAGCTGATTCTGACGGCAACCTAACAGTGTACAGTTTAGAACATCCAGAAATTGTCTCTGAAGATATAGGTCAGTGCTGATAAAGTTCCCTTTGGCTTTAATTTACATTGTTTCTGAATGTTCTTGATATAGATGATATGTAACTTAGCAATAGGATTTACATCAGTTGAGGGTAGGCTCAGTATCTCCCTCATCTGATTTGACCATTCACCATTCACCAGCTTAATGAAAGCAGTAGCCTGTAGTGACCTGAATTAACTTTGGCTTCCCTCTTGTACTGTTAAGATCTATTTATTTTTTTGGAAAACAAAAATAAAATTTTCAAAATACTTTGAATTGTCTTACATGGGACTAATAAGCATGGTAAGAAAACTGGTATAAAAACATTTAATTTTGCTATGCAATAATTGTTGTCTGTCTTTACATGTCTTTAAATGAGAGTTTCCTTCATTTGTTTTTTGGCTTAGACAAGGGCTGGTTGTTGTCTATGTTGGTTGGCTAAGGCTAACTTTTTTCAGATGACGAAGGCACATTTTTCAACCAACAATAGTTTAATTCCATATTACACATGCAAGGATGAGGTTTGCAAACCTAAATGAGCAAATTGCATGCTCAGAGATGTGAAAACGTTGAATGTGCATGCAGACTTTCTAGATGTTAGAAATATGACTACGGTTTAATTACACATCATTTGTCAAAAAAATGGGAGATGGATACTGGGAGATGGAAATAATAGAAAAATATTAAAAGACAAACACAGAAGTTACGTTTTGAAAAAGAATTGTTATAGAATGGCCATGTGACTTAAAAAGATTTAAAATGCTTAAAATTAGAGAACCTAACATTTTAGAGTCAATTAACAGATTTCAATGAAGGGATACATTTGTTACATTGGTATTTGTTAATCTGAAATTATCATCATGACATAAACAGTTAAATTTTGAAGTTTAACAACTGTAACATTTAAGGTCCATATGCCAAGGGAATGTAAGGGTATGTACTACATAATAAATTGCTAATAAATAGGCAAGTAAAAAACAAAAAATCATAAATGTGAAGCATATCTCATGTAGTGGAGAAGGCCCAACTCCTGCATCAGCTATGTCCTTTGTCAAGATGCTTTCTAGATACTCATCACCATCATGGAGGATCCCTCTTTACCATTTCAATCAATTGATAATTCTTTAATGCACTTAAAGACATCTCACACCTTTTTATTGTTTTTCTTTGTATTTGTATGTCTTTGGATGTTGATAAGAAAGTTTTCTGCTACAAAAGAACTCGATTTTTATGCAAAAAATACGTAACTACAAGTCTATCAGTGTATTTCATTAGTTCTTTTCCAAGGTACTGGTTGGGTTTTAGGTGTAGGGATATGGCAAAATTTCTTTTGGTTGTGTTAGTTTTGGGTTCGTACATACAAAAAAAATGTAAAAATCATAAATATAAACATATTTGGAGTCTAAAATTATGAATTAAGTTCAAAATGTCAATGATTGTGATAATGATCTTTTTGAAGACCCATAAGATGCTGATTGCTGATTTTATTATTTTAATATTGAACGATGAATATCTATCATAATATTTGAGTTTGACAAATTGACATTGAAGTAGTATTTTTTTCATCTAATGTCAATGATTGTGACGATGATCTTTTTGAAGACCCATAAGATGCTGATTACTGATTTTATTATTTTAATATTGAACAATGAATATCTATCTGACATTTGAGTTTGACAAATTGACATTTAAGTAGTATTTTTTTCGTCTAGTGTCAATGATTGTGATGATGAAGTTTTTGAAGACCCATAAGATGCTGATTACTGATTTTATTATTTTAGTATTGAACAATGAATATCTATCATGACATTTGAGTTTGACAAACTGAGATTGAAGTAGTTTTTTTTTATAAGATAAGCAGGGAAAGGGCCCCGATCACAGGAGTTCAATACATAGAGAGCTCAAAACAAAACAAAAAAACATAGAAACATAAAGTAGGCACCCAGGCCCACACAACAAGCCTACTAAAAACAACAACACTAAGGAAACAACAGAAAACAGCTATCCAAAACACAGAGCAGCTCCTACGAGCAAATAACAACTTAACATATTAAGTTCCAATCCTCAGACAGGAAGTCAAGAGACTCCTCCCAAGCTGCCTTCTCCAGAGTGTGCTTCTCTTTCTTCTTCGCATCTCCTGCATCCTGTGTATCCTCGCCATTTCCCATCTTCATCTTCAACTTTTAATTTTAGAATGGCCATAAACAGTTCCCATCACAACCCTCCTCATTATCCTGTCTGTAACAGAAACAAGTCTTCCCAAAGCAGTGTCCATCTTCTTCATTCTTTCCTGGTAGCTGCTAATGAGACCGTAAATCCCTTTCCAATTTTCTTTATACTCCTTGCACTGTGGTTTACCATCATTTTTTTTCTCAATCTCCCCCTCTCTGTTTTCTAGCTCAGCCAAATTAGCTCTGAAAGTGTCCAAGGTGTCCTCCTGATTGTCATTTCCATCATCTTCTTCAGAGAAGTTACCCTTCTGAAACTCCTCCCTGTCTTATGCTCTCTTACCGTCACCATCTTTATAAGAAGTAACAATCTGCCTTTCGTTACACAGAGATAAAGCCAAAAAGGCTTCCCCCACCTCTCTCAGCTCTTTCCCCTCCCCTTTCTCTTCCTCATCTTCCTTATTATCTTCCTCATTATCTTCTTTTCCTTGCTTCTCCTATTAATTTTCCTCAGCCTTTCATTCCTCATCCTCATCATAATCCTCCCCTTCTTTCCCCTGTTCTTCATCAAAATCCTCCTACTCTCCCTCCTCAAAATCTTCCTGATAGAAATCCTCCCCACACTCATCCTCTTCAGTTTGAGGAAGGAACTCCTCATCATCTGTTTCCCCCTCAACATTATCAACCACAATATTCCTACCTTTCTTGTCTTTCAAATTTTCAACAGCACAGGCTTTAGCAAGCCTTTCTAATCTTCTACCACCCAAGACCTGCAAATCGCTCTGTTCAAGCCCATCTTTAACAAAGTCCTCAACTTCTGCATGAGAAATATCAATTTCCCCCTTACCAACAGAGTCTTTAGGGATTTTAGAGCAAGCCTTCCTCTTATGTTGACTCAGAGTCCTAGTCTCCTCCTGAAAGACTTCAAAAGCTTTCCTTTTCTAGGAAGGGGTATTGAGCAGTAACTCCCAAGAGGGAGAAGGAGTTTTCTCATCAATAGTTTGCAAATCCGCAGAGCCCTTCTTGTTAGAGCCATTTTTACTACCACTATGGTTTTTTATAGCAGACTTAGACGGGGTGCTAGAGCTACCTTTTAACAATTTAGTAGGGCTTCTTTTGGTTTTATTTTTTTCCAACAGTTTAATCTCCACATTTGGGTGCTTATCAGAAGGGTTAGCCATAGGAGAAACAGTGAGGCTATACTTATAAAGAGCCATTATTAATCCTTGGTGCAAAGGCGGGTAAGGCCCATCAGTAATACATTTCTCAAGTGAGGAAAACAGATAAAACAACAGATTAATCTTTTGACCATGTCTAATATGATTTAAAATAGGAAAATGATACCCATGTTCCGTTTTGAACCTACACTCAAGGGTTTTGTATTTCATTACATGCAGACTTACCAGGGCCCACAGGGTAAGAAGGTTCTCCCTATTGTAGCTGTTTTGAAACTTCTTCACTTTTTCTCCTTTTTCAAAGAAAGCATCAACAACATTCTGATAATTTTCCTTGCTTCATTTTTCCACTCTTAATCCTTCACAAGGTAACCCTGTAGCCCTCACTATCAAGTCTTAAGACACTTTGAAACGAATCCCGCCTATAGCCACCTCACCATGCATTCAAGAATTAACAAACTTAGAGGTGAGTTTGTCATTAAAGCTCTTCATAGCCAGAAAGAACAACGTGCAACCCCCATTCTCAAAAATCTCCCATAGCTCAACATTTTGTTGCAAAGCCTCGCAGGAGATAGGTTCAGTACGAAGTCTTGGGCCCCCCATGTTAACCAGCTCACAATTGCACACACCAGTCCACCATAACAACCCCCAAATAGCAATGTAATTCCCACACCAACATCAATTTTGAACACCGATGAAAATGTAACTCTTCCAAACACAATCCCTAATATCAACTTGCCACCTTTTTCCACAGTAAACGATGCCTTCACTTCTTTTCATCCTCTGATTCATAGCGTAGAAGTAGCCAGTACTAACCTTACCATCATTATCTCGAACACCTCTCAAAATCACAAGAACTTGCCAAACATTACCTTTAACATTCCTCCCATTGATGCAGTCTTTCTCACAAATGAACATTAAATCCCTCGGGGAGGAGGTTATGAACATCATAGTCCATCTTTTCAATCATTGGCAAAGATAATAATTACTATTACTTATCAAATCTACGACAAGAAAAATTCAAAAATCTGATGACCTCTACTCTTAAAATTCACATCAGCCATTTCAATATGATGTCTTCGACTTTTAAAATCCACATCACCCATATCACCCTTCCTAATTATTAATAAAGGCCAAAACAAATTCATCATATGAAAAATCATTTTTGATATATAATAAATGTCTCCTTGGCAATAACCTCCTTTATTTTAAAAGGGAGATTAGAAAATATCCAATACTGCCATTCAGATAAATTCAAATCTATATTAGAAACAACATCCACAACTCCATTACCCTCTCTGTAGATATGTCTAATCTGCAAATGAGTAAAACTCTGCAAGATTGATCCACACTCCTCAACCATATTTCTAACCTTCCAAGGGGGAGAAAGATTATTCAACAGTAAATCAATAATAATTTTTGAGTCCCCTTCAACCTCCACTTTCTGAAACCCTAACCTCTTTAATCTTTTAACCCCCCACTAGACCACCATAGCCTCAGCTTCATTGTTAGATTTCCATCCTATATTTTTGGCATATCCTTCAATCAGCCATTCTTTGTTTAGTCCAATAGCTGATTACATAGTAAAATAGACTTGTTACTCCTGTAATGATCTTGTGAACTGTACATTAGCTGTTGCATTTTAATTGTCATTTCATTAATCACTTGCAAATACATAAAATAGTTGGAAAATATAGTGTGGGCATTTCATCAAACATTTGTCAATATTCAAAAAAATTGGTCCAGCATATTACACATGCAAGCTGTCAATGCTGTCAGTGTAATGTGTACTATGATTATGAATTCTCACTTGTGACTGTGATTGTGAGTATTAGGAGAATGGTTACTCTAAACTGTTTTAATCTCACGAGAACCTCCAACTAGCATAAATTTAAAGTTGATGTACTCATTTTAATGTGGATTTCTTAGCTCTCACTTGGGTTGTCATCTAGGAGTTCATGTACTTATTATCATTTATTATGGAAGAATACTTCTATATTTATTTGCTATTCCTTTAATAACACATTCACTGTGCATGTCTATTTTCTGTGTGCCTAACTGCAATTCTCCACTAAAATTGGTCTTGAGAAATTATACCATTAATGGGCTCAAGGGAAGTTACATAATAAGCGATAATGGTAAAACTGACAGAAGATGAACAAAAATATGTTAAAGTAAAGTGATCGAGGTTCTTTATTGGTCCCATGGTCTACTTTAGATAGTCAATGTGTCATCTAAATTGGCCACTATTGACTGCAAGGTTTAATTGAAGGAATATTGGTTTCTAGCTTCTCCAAGTAAAGTTTTGATTACAAAAACTGTACTAATATCAGTATTGGCAGGTTTGCTGGTATGAAATTGGAAGCTGAACTTATTTGCTTTCAAAAATGAATAAGAAAACTTTCATTTGTAATCTTCAAGGATTACTTATTTCATCTTTTGAGATAAGATACTTATTGAGTGAAAGAGGAGCACCACATCTGAAGGATCAGTTAACCATACTGGCTTTGTTCCTTGAGATCAAAATTGTTACTACTGACATTTTTTTGCTTTTGTGGTGCACAATCTATAATTCACATTGTTATACAGTGCAGGAAGATGAAGTTGTCAAGATAAAGGAACTTGTGAGTGAGAACATTAGCCGCTCTTCCATGTGCCTTACAGTGGACTTGGATCAAGCAAATTTTAATTTGTCTTCAAATATTGCAGTAGGCCTTTCAGAGGGTTTAGTCTCAGTTGTCAGACTGAGAGAAGCACAGATGCAAATAGAACACACTTGGCAAGCTCATGGGTTTGAGGTTTGGTCTGTTTCTTATGACTCTTACCGGCCAGATGTGTTGTATAGCGGTGCTGATGATTGTAATTTCTGTGGTTGGGACTTGCGAGAAAGTACTGATCAGCCAGTATTTAGAAACACAAAGAGCCATCGAATGGGAGTCTGTAGCATTCAGAAGAGTCAACAGTGGGAAAATTCTGTCATCACTGGGAGCTATGATGAATGTTTGAGGTTGTGGGATCTCAGACTGATGGAGAGACCTGTAATGCAGGAATCAGTTGGTTTAGGCGGAGGAGTTTGGAAGCTTAAATTCCATCCTTCTATTGGAAACTTGGTTTTGGCTGCATGTATGCACAATGGGTTTGCAGTTGTGAGGCTTGCAAATGATGGTATGAAAATTGTTGAGGAATACAAGGGACATGATTCCCTGGCATATGGTGCTGACTGGTTCAAAGGTGATTTATCCAAGATAGACAGATGTGGGATATGTGTGCCAGAAATAAGCTGCAGTATGAATGGATTGGGTCAGGAAGAGCACCTGCAGCATGATGGAGATTCTGATTTTGGAAATACAAAGTGTTCATCAGTAACTTCTGGGCAATGTGATGATCGAAGTATTGCTATGAATGAGTGCATGCTTGGAGAAAATTCCAATTGGCCATCCAATGTAGAGAGTGCACATCAAAGAACAATAGAGTCGTTGGTCGCTACTTGCTCCTTTTATGACAAATTGTTGCATATTTGGAAACCCAAAATTCCTAAATCAGATGCAAACTCTGTATCAGTATAAACTCCAATTTTGCTGTTAGTTTGAATAGTGCTGAAATCCATTGATTGTTTTTTCTTTCTTTCGAATATTGCATATTTTTTAGGATTGTGGTACATATTGTAGTTTCTGCATTTTCTGTTTAGAGTCTGATTTTTAGGATTATGTTAAATAATTGTAGTCTGTCTTTTATCATCTCTCATTTTCTTACGATAATGTTAATTATAGTCTGTCTTTTAGCATCTCCGAGCTTTAGGATTATTTTAAATAAGTATAGTAGTTCTATGTTTATAACTTTATCTTCATGTATTACTTTTTGTTACTGCTATGGGCCATGTTAATTGCTAGAAATTCATTGAGTGACCTCCTATTGGCACTAACAAGTGGAGAATTGAAAAAAATCTAGAAGATGACAAGAACAAGTAGAATACAGTTTAGTAAAACTGGATGAATTGAAGATATTTGCCATGTCAGTGAGATTGGCCGTGTGTTATAGGAAGGAATTTAAGTGGCTTCCAAAAATTTATACTTGCAAGTGTTTTCATGGTGGGCTACAGACAATTCTCAGATAATGCCAATGCATTAGTATGTCTTATTCAAGATCTAATTTGAATCAGTTACTGGTATTTTAATAGGCCATTTAATTGATGGAAATGCAGGTTGAAATATATTTACAGTTGTAAGAAAGAAAGAAAGAAATTATAGTAATGTCCACAGATGACCAAAAGTAGGTCAATGGGACTAGAGGTTACAGCAATTAACAACTGAAAGTTCAAGGAAGAAAGAACCCTAGAACCAAAACAATAAAAATACATGAGACAAAACAAAGTAATGTGCCACTAACAAATAGCAATACAAATGGCTATGAATGGTGAACAAGGGCCCCAAAAGCAAGTGCTAATGAAAATTGGAAGGGAATCTCATCGAATATCCCTGCCTGCATTTGAAATTCAGGAGTCTTCTAAGCCATTATTGGTCATTGTAAGAGATAATGCATTCTGGGTAGTATCCAAGGTCAAAATGCTATGCTAGGATATCCTAGCAGCAATCAAAGCACTTCCTGTGGAAACTCCTCTAACATCTAAGGCTAGTGTAGCTCCCATAGTAGAAAAGAAGCTCATAATGTGAGTTTGCCCCTATGGTTAGGGGGGTAGCTGGTATGTAGTAAATCCATATTTTTTAACTGGGGTCTAGTCATGCTGATGGGATTGAGTAGAGCCATGATGCCTAGGGAGAGTAGGTTGGGGAATTTGAGTAGTAATGGTATGCTAAGAGAAGTGCCACCTAATTGATCTATTAACTTTAATATGTGAAGTGACGGCATTTGAAGGTTGTTTTGTCGCCTATTGTCGAGGTGGGTTGGAAAAAAAGAGGTGATCAACATGGGGGCTTTAGAGCCTCTAGACTTCCTCGTGTAAGGATTTGTACCAAAGTGTGATGACCTCATGAATAAAATCATTTCAATATTTGAAGAAAGTAGATATATTGTTGCTTGAAGTCCCTATAGAGGCAATGGAATCTTCCCTAGGTTTCATAGTAAATGGGACATCTAAAAATGAAGTGTTTCTTGGTGTCCATTTTTTGAAGGAAGCAAATATGGCAAATTTGGTCCTGATGAATGTGATGATCAGTTTCAATCAATAACTGGTGAAAGCACATGCTCAATTGGCCAAGGGGAAACCTCAAGTTGTGGGACCAAGGACATTGGAGATAGTGAAGGCGATGAATAAAACTGTCCGCCATCTTTAAGAAATGCTCGACATAGAAAGCCAGCTTGGGGTTGAGTAATTCATTGGGGGAGACTTAGGTGGTTTGAATATACTGTTTATAGATGTCCTCTCTAGTAGTTTTGGTGATGACCTCCTTCATGGGATGGAGTCAAGGGGGTGGGTTGCATCTAGGGAGTACATGAAAGGGAGTAGCCTAACAATAGAGATGCCAACAGAAAAAAGACACAATTTGGTCTCCAAATACCGATAGTGCTGACATCTAGTGGGGACCAAGGAAGCAGTGGGGGCAAGTGAAACAATCCTCTTAGAGGAGCAGTGCTAAAAATGGATATTTCTCATGACTAGAAATTGAGGCCCACATGGATTGAAGTCTATGGATGTAAAAAACAAGCCTGAAGATAGCCTTAAGGCGTAGTGACTGGGCAGAATACTAACATTACAAGACAGAAAGAATCCCCCCTTGCAAAGGCATGTGTGATAGGTGGATTTCATGCTAAAGGGTGGACCAGGAAATTGGACCCCCAAGTATGTGCAGGCTGATGTGTTTTCTAGAAGTTCATCTTTGTTGAAAAACTGGAATTTGGAGAGGGAACACCTGGAGATATTGGAAATCATGACCTTAATTTTACAAAGGTTGACCAAAAGCTTTCAAAGTTCAACAATGTATTTATTCGTTTACATTTGATGGTGGACATTAAGGCAAAGGTCAACAAAAGCTATGTTATCAATGCCAGGGAAAATGACTTTTTTAATTTTAATTACTTGTTTATAATTTATCTGGTGAAAGGTTAAGGTAACTGTAATTTTAATATTTATCTGAATCATTTGGAAGTCAATTAATTTTTTTTAAGATCCAGATGGGTAAATAATTGTTGAACAGGGAATCCTATACTAAAAAATGTGTATGCTTTTTCCTTTGAAGATACAATATTTACCCCTTTTGACAGTGGGGAAAGTACAATATTTACCCCCTTCCCTTACCTTCCGTCTGCCACTACATAATTACCCTCTTCTTGAACCTTCCTGTCTGCCACTACCATTATGCCAGAGAGCAAGTCACAAACAGAGGGGTGGTTCATTTGCGATGGGAGGGTGGTGGCTAGTCAAGGTTGTTCGGTGGTAGGGTGGTGGGTAGGGTAGTGAGGGGAGTTCGGTGGGTGGGTGGCTAGGGATGGTTGTTTGGTGGGTTGTTAAGGGGCTAGGGTGGTAGGTTGTGAGGGGTGTTCGGTGGGTGGCTAGGGATGGTTGTTTGGTGGGTTGTTAAGGTTGGTGGCTAGGGATGGTTGTTTGGTGGGGTGTTAAGGGAGGCAGGCTTGGCATTCAAATAAAACGGAAGGACAACCATCCCAACCTTAACTAGCGGATGTAAGGACAACAATGCCTTGCGGTTGTCCTTCCATTTTATTTGAATGCCAAGCCTCCCTCCCTTAACACCCCACCAAACAACCATCCCTAGCCACCAACCTTAACAACCCACCAAACAACCATCCCTAGCCACCCACCCACCGAACTCCCCTCACTACCCTACCCACCACCCTACCACCGAACAACCTTGACTAGCCACCACCCTCCCATCGCAAATGAACCACCCCCCTGTTTGTGACTTGCTCTCTGGCATAATGGTAGTGGCAGACAGGAAGGTTCAAGAAGAGGGTAATTATGTAGTGGCAGACGGAAGGTAAGGGAAGGGGGTAAATATTGTACTTTCCCCACTGTCAAAAGGGGTAAGGGCATAATGGCAGACGGAAGGTAAGGGAAGGGGTAAATATTGTACTTTCCCCACTGTCAAAAGGGGTAAGGGCATTTTTTAAGTAAATTTAGTCTCGAAATCATATCTTTACATAGAAGTGTGTATAGATGTCTGAAAATACATTAGACCATCATAAATTTATTCATCTTTAAATACAGAGATCATGAGATATAAAGTAGGTAAGAACTTGCAATGGTTAGATCTTAATCATCTGTGTTTGTTTAAAGTTAATGACATATTTGTAAAATTACCATTCAAGATTTTTAATGGCAAACCATTTATGAGGATTTACTTAAATTTAATTACCATTTGAGTGCATACACAACTAGTTATTGTCATGAATGGTTATAGTTATTAGCAACGAAAAATAATATCATGCAATGGAAATGACAGTGAAAGATTGATTTATTTATAGTAGTTAGAATATAAGAAATTTTGAATAAATGAAGAATCTAAGAATATAGAGCATGATATTGATACAAATTAATAAAGATTAGTAGGCGAACAGAATAAGTGTTTTGAGTTTATCAAAAGATCGCTTACTTTTATTTATATATATGTATGTGGGGAGTTTAAAATTTCCATCAAAGAAATATGCTGGCAGTTAGCTTTCTATGTTTGACAAATTTGTACCTATATTTTGTAATAATATCACTTTTTTAAGAAAATGTCATTCCTTGTAAATCGCTTAAAAAAATGTGTGAATTCATAAAGGAAAACGAGCTTGCTTTTAAGTGTAATCTTGGATAATTCAATGAAATGGATATACATTAGTATGATAAATTTGAATTATTTAATACGTGGAAAATAATGGTACTTAATTTTAGAAGATGTTAGATCTGTGATATCTCAAGATCAGAAGTAGGATGTAATAGTTTGATATTCGCTTTGAGATCATAATATTCTTTTTATTCTATATGAGATTGAAACTCCGATTGTGGAAATAACTAGCATTTGTAGATTTAATATGATAAATTGTATAATATATTATTCACCTTGCTCAATTCATTTATGTGTCTTCAGTCTTTTCAGATGTCTGGGGATTTGCAGTATTTAAGAATATTTTGGTAGACTTTTAAATATGTGTAATAAATGTTTCATAAGGCAAATGTAATAAAATTTGTGAAAATAAAGACCGGGTTAGGGATAAGTGCACAAGTACATGTGTAATAGATAGGTAGGTGACATATGATAAGGGATCTAATTTTGCACAATAATACAACATTTGTTAATATGTTTATGTATCAAGACACTCTCATCAAATGATCTCAAAACTAAATGAGAAATGGCATGGGTAAATAAATTTTATCATTATATTTTTCTTCCCACTCTGAGGTTTATGCGAATCCTTAAATGTTTATGCATCTCAAAGTATGTAGCACTCACAAACATGTATGTAAAGTAAATATTTAAGAATCAAAGGATATAGAAAAATGAGTCCATTTAAAGCATTGGACCTGTTGTGACCTTTTCACACATTGCCCCATTACAAATGGGGACCTTGGTTGTTTGCTTTTTAGGGTTTTGCCGTTGTGCATCTCGGTTTCATTTGATCTTTGTTTGAGGGTTTAGAGTTTGAGTTTTTGAATGGTTACCCAAGTCAAGTGAAGAATTTGAGTTTGAATCAGTGTGCAAACGTCACCACGATGCTTAAGAGGCCTGAGGGATGAAGATCGACTATCGTTTGAGTCAATTCTGACATCTACTTTTTGGGGATTTCCCCTTTGGACCCCTTATTTTTTAGGGACTTTATTTTTGGCATTTTTGGCCCATTTTGGACTTCCTATTTTTTAGGGGCTATTTTTTAGAAAGTTGCTATTTTTGGAAAAGTTTCTATTTTTGGCAGGGTTTCCACCTTTGGAAAGTGCCCGGATTTCAAAAAAATAGTTAGAAGTCCTAAAAAACCAATGGAAAATCACAAAAATCAATAAAAAAGCATGAGAAAAGGGCACAGGGCGAAAGTAACTAGCATGAAATTCATGGCAAAATTTGCCCAAGTATGGAAGATGGCGCCAAGAATAATGGCATGGACAATGAGCAAGTCCGCCATAGGAAGAGAAGCAATGGCTTGGCACAAGGTAAAGTCTGCCCATGTGGAATGGCTTGGTCTTAAGCCAAGTCCGCCCAAGGAAATGAGCAATGGCATGAGACAATGGAAAGTCCACCCCAAGCTAGATGGCATGACAAGAGATGAAGTCTGCTCCAAGCAAGAAAGAGTGGCATGAACCAAAGCAAAGTCTGCTCCACGCATGAGATAAATGGCACAAAGAAGTGTCAAGTATGCCCACCAAGTGGAAGTTTGAATGGCACAACCCAAGGTGAAGTCCGCCCCATCTTTATGGCTTGATGTTAAGCCAAGTCCGCCCCACTAGACATGAAGATGGCTTAATACTCGGCCAAGTCCGTCCAACACAAGAGAAATATGGCTTAAACATATGGAAAGTCTGCCTAGCATGAAAGTAAGATGGCAAAAACACATGCCAAGTCCGCCAAACCTAGAGGAAGTGGAGAAAATCAAAATTTGCCTAAGTCTAAACATTGAAACAATAAAAATGTCAAATGGCATGTCTAGATGCTAACAAAATTCACCAAAGACTTAGGGAGTTTTGAGAAATTATGGCAAAATTAGCTGGAGAAGAAGATTTGCCTTGGGCAAAAGCAATGAATAACTTAGAAAAAATTAAAATTGCCTAAGGACAAAATAAAAAGCCCTAATTAAGAAAAAATTAAATTAAAAAATGTTGGAAAATGACATATAAAGTATTATTTTAATCTTTTAATTTCTTTTTTCCAACACTTAGAGAAAAATTCAAATTTTGGAAAAGGACAAAAGAGACTTCACTTAACTGGCACCAGACTTGGAAACTTTCCCAGAAATTGATGTTGAGGATCAAAATTGCCATTTGAGAGAGAAGTACAGGCCAAGTTCGAACTTGATTTAATGGAAACAATTGGAGTTTGCTAAATTAATCAAACTTTTCATCTTTAAATGGGTTTTACTTCTCATTTTTCAATCATTCAGTTTTCGAAAGCAAAATAGTGAGAAGAAATTTTGGCTAAGGCAAGAAAGGTGTGAAGTTTGAAGCAAAGAGAAGGAAGGCAAACTCAACCAGCCAACACAATGATCTTGTTCATTTTGTTTTTCCCAGAGCATCAGGCAGATTTACTTTCTTCACCTTACCCTGGCAAAAGAACTTCATTCATTCATTCATTTCTAGCATAATCTTTCACAAAAAATTGGTTTATCAGTTGGCTGGAATACATTTTTCAAATTAATTTAAGTTTAATTTCTGAATTTTAATATTTTCTTTGTACATTCTTGTAGATTTATTTTTGAAGAAAATACAGATGAAGTTCGCCAGTAAGGGTTCGCAGCCACAGTCCAAGATCATCTCTAAATGGAAGAACATCGTGGACACCGATCTCAACCATGTAGACTTTGATGATTTTAAGAAGAGAATGTACGAAAGTGATGGATCTTTACCTACGCTAGTTGCAAGAAGGATGATGCGCAATGGCATTGTTTAGGTAGTAGGATTTCCGCCGACAAAAGGATGTCCATAACACATAGTAGAATGTGCATTGCATTATAATGCACAGGAAAGACAAATTGAAGCATCTGATGGAAGAATACTAGCATACTTAACTGAACCAGCTATACAAGAAACATTTGGTATCCCAGCCTACAACCAGACATCTTATCAAACCAAGGATGACGCACAAAAACTTTATGAAGATCAACAAGAGCTTTGTGCATCAAATATGAATAAATCGTGGTTGGTGAAGCCCAAACCTACTGCCAAAAAGATGCCCAAAAAGTTGTCCAAAATTGATTTTAAGGAAGGATATGGAGACATTGTCTTGCTGCTGAACATAATGGTGGGCAATCCTTAGGGTGTGCCCTTTGAAACTTGGATGTATTATTTCATTGATGAAATAAAGGATGATCAGTGACAGTCTCCACGAGCAGTTGGTTAACCTGGAGAGAACCAAAACCTTCCACATGAATTCCTATGTCATATATTTGCTTGCTAGAACCGACATATATGCTGGCTTGATCTGCAAAGGTGTGGTTGGAAATGGTGAAGGAGAATTCAAGTCCTATGACTGCTATTCTCAGTTGCAGTTGAAGGAGAAGTCACACTTTAGATGGGCGCATGATGCCTTTCTTATGTATATCACTCAAATTCTCCAAGGCGGAACACATCAGAGGCTTACCTGTGAAGCCAAGAGTTTAATTAGCAGATATGGATCCTAGTT
This sequence comes from Sequoia sempervirens, assembly GCA_007258455.2. NCBI lineage: Eukaryota > Viridiplantae > Streptophyta > Pinopsida > Cupressales > Cupressaceae > Sequoia > Sequoia sempervirens. Next base: position 495,918,464 of record VDFB02281492.1, on the reverse strand, counting down.
CATCCAGTTTCCCAAATTTACATACATCGAAATACAAGGATTCACAGGTCGCCCATATAGACTACCAATCTATCCAACCAACAAAATGGTTCTGCTAGAAGTCCTAAGGCAACTGGAGACATATCAAAATATTCAAAGGAGTAAGCAAAAGGCCTCCATTACTTTTCCTTTCTTCATCGGAAATATGGTAGAATCCTGTCCATCGGCACAAGCGACAGAGAGTGCCCGATTGGAAATACAAAGGTACCCATTCATTTCCTACAAGTCTAGAGCTGACTTTGATCCACTTCATCATATTGGAACTGCGGACAAGAGGAAATATAAACATAAAATTGACCTAGAAGACTTCTGGGAAAATGCCGCTGATGAATATGATGTGAGAAAAAGACTATGGTCAAGATTGTTGTTGGATATGATCAGGACAACATAACTCTACCTAACCAACTGGAGGATGATGGGGTGTACGTGTAGTCGGGCTTTGATGAAAGGAAACCGCTTCCTCCTATGAGGTGGTCTGAGCTTGAGCTTGGTGACCTGACAATATTCATGAGGCTTGTTTTCAAATATTCCCAATGGTGGGTAGATTAGCAAGTGCAAGCTTTACAACAAAAGAATGTGCCATTCACATATGACTTAATGGGCGAGGCAGAGTTTTGTTCCTCAAATGCCAGTGCATCTCATGTAAGTGAATCAATGGATGCTGCCAACCTGAAAAAGAGAAAAGAAATTGATGACTCTGCAAAGCAAAACAAGAAGAAAACAACAGATGAAGGACCCGCTCAAAAGAAGCAGAAATCCAAGCCCCTTCATTCGGAAAAATCTAGAAATGTAGATGAAATATTGATCATGGAAGAAGAGTCATGGGAGCACGTCAGAATTCCTTCGCGAGTTTTGGAAAGAGATATGGAGCCAATGCAGTTGGAATATGATGAGCATCACTCCCCTACAGGCACAAAGATTTTTGAGTCGGACAATGATATGGATATCATTGATGGAGAACTTGAAGAGGGAATGATTTCCGCCCTCAAGGGAATCCAGGAAGTCCTATCTGTGCAGGAAATTCAGGATATGCAGGAGATTCAAGATATGCTAGAAGTTTAGGACATGCAAGACATCCAGGGTAATCAGGAAGATGGAATTGAACAGTCAACGATCCCAGAATGGCTAAAAGAGAGACTGAAGATAAAAGCACCAACATAGGCACCAAAAGAAGATGATACTGCAGACTTCTTGGCAAGGCTAGAACAAACTGCTACAAAGAAGCTAGCCAAGAAATTTTCCACAATATAGAGAGATGAAGCTGGTAACCGAACAGTGCATATTGCAGTACCCATAGTAGCGAAATCACGGGATGAGATTGCCCCAAATGAATATGCCATTACAACTATTGATATTGGTTCGACAACAAAAGGACAAGAAGTTGAGGACTTGGATAATTCTGTTGCCACCATCAAGTCTAGGCTAGAAAAAGAAGTGGAGAAGAAAAGGGAATATAAAAGAGAGATTGAGTGTCTGAAGGAATATATCCAACATTTAACCAGGCCACTCAATCAAGGTGACCAATCAACACCTCCACTTCCAAACTCTTCACAGGAGCCTATCAGAAATTTTGAAGAGGAATTGACTACAGCCAGAGAAACTAAAGAATGGATGGCAGGAAAGAAAGAAGAGGCAATCGCATTTGCAGACAAGTTGGCATATGTTTATGGGAAAACTTCCTCTCTGTTATCACGAGTTATAAACCTAGCAGAAGGATGGGAAGGTCTCTAAGACATTCAAAGCAAAATTATTCCATGTCTTTGAGAGATAAAAGGAATTCCGAAGCAAAGATTGATTGCCGAGAAGATCATTGAAGCTGGAGCTGCCTATGATTTCAACAACTGGTACTATGCACTGATCTCACAAGAAGTCCTAGAAAGAGTAAAAGCAAATGGCGCCAAAATTGAAGAGCAAGTAAAAGAGATCTGGAGTAAGATTTTCCAAATGGCTGCGGATGTGCTTGACAAAGACATTGTCCGAAGAAAACACCTGCAGTCGGAAAATTTGAAGGATAAAGTTCAAAGGATATTCTTTATCACTGTCGGGCCAATCATGAAAGAAAATTTGACCAAGGCATTTAGCTTCCTGACCATCCAAGACACCTTCCTGTTGTAAGAATCAGAATGGGTAATCACCTTTGCAAAATGTGCACAAAGTTTGGACTTGTTGGAGTACAAAGTTAACACGCTATCGGACATCACCATGGAAGAATTCAGCATGATCATGTCCAGGTTCACCGAACGTTGTGCTTTGCAAGTGGATAAGGACACAACTCCCAGTGAATGAGTTCTCCGCAGTTAACTGATTGTTGTTTAGTCAACCCTAATTAGGGTTTAGTTAATTTAAATCTGGGCCGTTAATCTCATTTTGATCTTGGTCGTTCATTGTACTCAAGAAACTCTATATAAACCCCCCCCCTCACTCTCTCATTTTCATAATAGGATATAGAGGATTAGAGGAGATAGAAGAGATTATAGAGCAATAGAGCATAGATAATAAGAGAGTTTTATGAAATTGTTGCTAAAGACTATTCTTGATAATAAAGTTCATAATGCATGAGATGCTTTGAATCCTTTCATTGTCAAATGGTTGCATGGTTGCATATTTCTCTTCCTCGTAAAGTAGATTTTAGTTAGAATTTAATTTGAATGTATGTTAAGGGAATGATAGATTGATCGTAAAGATTAGTGAAACTTTTCTTATACTTTCTTTGGATAGATGATTTCTATTCAATGCGTAAAGTTAGACTAAGCTCTTGATGTGGATGCTTCATTGTTTACTTCGAATGATATTGTTCTATTGATGGTGTTGTTCGTAGTGAAGAAATTTTAAGCACAAATCCCCAGAAGATTGCACTTGCTTTGTGTAGTTGTCATATAGCATGGCGAAACAAAGTATTGTTCTTAGGTTTCACTCAATCCTTACTATCTCTTGATTTCGTAGGAATAGTATAGGATTCCTCAACCCTTATTCCTTTTTTCACCTTTTTTATTATTATCTAAAATCAGAAAATCCCAAAAAAAAATAACACAGCATTTAAGTTTTTTACTTTTTGAGTAGCATACTAGAGTAAATCCCTTTGTGTTACTAGAAAAATCACATCATCCACAAAGCTTATCCACACCCAACTTACGAAACATTGGAATTGTTGTGTGATCTTTTTGGCAATCTTAGCATACGAGGCAGTTTTTCAAGAGAAGGTAGAGTGTCCTTGGATTCTTTATTCTAGAGTGTTGGTTGTGTCATAAAACATGCATCAACAAGACCTTGCAAAAGTATTGTGTATGTATGTCCTTTAGTACATTCTCTCTAAGGGAGTCAAAAATGTCTTTGTAAGCACTTGAAATTGTCTAAAAAACTCAACATGAAGTGTTAGTGATAGAATATCCCCCCTCTACAATTGGTTGCTTTTGTAGTATACAAGGAATTATTGGAGGGAAAAATAATACATGAAAAATAAATGTAAGCTAGGCATGTAAGTATGTAATCACACCAAACAATAATTCTCAAGAATACATCATGTATCAAGCATATGCATGTCTTGAGTGATAAGCGTAGTAAGCTCATTGGTTAGAGAGGGTAGTAAGAAATAGTAAATTATTGCCCTTAGCATGGACAAATAATGGTGACACAATCATTAGTGATCAGGAACACTCATGGAAGCACATGATTCACTAGAGCAACATATGCCCCTAATGTGGCATCCAAGAGTATGTGCACACATTCGTTTAGGTAAGGTGACAAGTCCCTAGTGGTGATGAAGATACAAATGTGTGACATACAATTCATAATATGGGGAAGGTCCCAATGTAACCTTTAGAATATGGTTAGGTCATGTAGGTACACAATGTGATTGGGAATTCATAACTCATGATGCCCTCTAATGTCATACAATAGCTACTTAGGATGTGAATTAGGTCAGGTGGGTGCAATAGTGTAAAATGTAAGATGAAAGATTGTATCAAGATCATGGCCCTTGTATGGGCAATATAAATGGAAGAAGGCACACATGTATAAATGGGTAGCCATGATGCCCCTAGTATAACTCAAAAGATATATCAATGTAAGCTGATAATCAATATGTAATGATGGAACAAGATAGCCTTGAGTAGCCTAATAAGCATCATGTGATAATTGATAAACTATAATTGTGTCACTAGATAAGCGATAAGGTGTATGTAAACAAGATGTAACCATGAAGATGTGTGAAATCATATCGTTTGAGCTATCAAAATTTGCTTTTAAGGTCTAAGAATGATAATACAATAAATGTGCATGACACATGGGATAAATAAGCATCATAAATTTATCATTAGTGAAAATTAGAACATGTGTGGTCTTAAGACATGTCAATGTGGATAAATAAACACTATAAAATTATGTGGTCCTCTATATGTGTTATATGCCAAAAAGTGTCATAAACACAAGAAAGCGGCTATAACAAATGTACTACATGTGAAAAATAAGCTTGTGTGCATAGGTCAAATGTCATTGTTGTCGAATAAAGTTTGCACCCTTGCTAAGCTATCAACTATAGCAACCTATCGACACATGGGAACACTTCGAGGTTGTGGGTGACCTGGGAATGAAGTGAACCTCCGGAGAAGGCCGACTTCTTTGTTGGGTAATCACCTAAACTACTGATTCTGTAAAGGAAAAGGGAGAAGGAGTGCATAAATTGAAACTAAACTAAGGTGATACACCGAACTAATAAGAACAATGAGATACTCAAATTACACTTGAATACTGATGATGAACATAAGATCACACATCAAATTCTATAAGCCTTGCACTAACGTTTCACAAATAGGTTCGATTCACGCACTTCTTCCGGAGAGGAAAGAAAGGTTTTCACAGATCAGAATCCATGTGTGGCTAAGTGAACACAATTTGTAATTTGTATAATGATGCTTTTGCAAAGGAAGGCATGAAACACAAGATAAAGTTATGAAGGAATGAAAGAAATTCACAAAAGCAACTTAATCATGAACCTGAAATGCACAACACTTTGCATGAACAAGATGGAAATCTAAACATCAACAGTGATCAAGGTAAGCTTTATATAACATGTTCCGAAATGAGTTACAGAATTCTGCTAATCCGAGAGAGGACTGTAGAAGTCATAGACTTCATAAAAGCATCCGAGAGAACTGCTTTACAAGAAGGCAAAAAATGCCTTAAATACAAAAGAGAGTCGGTGACCGCCCTAGGGTTTTTCACAAAAATATCAGTCGGCCAAAAGATCTTTCCTTAGATCTTTTCATGTAGTTAATGTTGCACCTTGCGTGTCCATGTCGATGAAGAGTCATTTCCCGAAAAAGCCTCAGATCCTCCTACAACCACCGCATTCACTTCTGGTCTTTGTGGCGATCTCTCGAAACTTCCCCTAGTCGAGCTGCTTTGAATGCTCCTGAGCTCAGAACAGATCCTCGTCGATTCACATTCTGTTGATCTTCTTTTGCTGGTTAGATAGCCACGGCTTGCCTTAGCTCCCTCTGATTGGCTGGCCATACGCCACATGAGACTGCCGACGGTCAAAGGCTCACTCAATCAGAATTGCATGTCGGTGAGACACTCATTGTGTCTCACCGATGTGATAATATCATTCCGCAATTAATCGGCATGACTCATTATTGTCGTCGAGACCTCTTGCCGAATTGATTTTGTCTTGGCAAGGGCCCGTCCTCCTACGCTTAACGGTCAAGGAGACTTATCGGGTCGGTGAGAGTCATCCTGAACTCCCAATGTTATACCGAGGGATCCCTTTTTTTTGTTGGCGAGACCTCCTTGGTTCACCCAAACCTCACACCGAGGTCTTCTCTTTCGCCAAGTTCATTTTGGTATCTCCCCGAGCTCCTCCTCATTCGGCAAGACACCCGAGTGTCAGTGAGATGTTTTACTGAAAGCAAGAGGCTACCTCGAAACCCATCATCTTTTGTTGGTGAGACATCCTTGGAGTCACCTTGAACGCATTCCATTCCACCGAGCTCTTTATTTCCCTCGGCAAGACTGTGGCAAGTCGGGAAGACTTTATAGCGAGGTCCAACAGTCATACCGATATGCCAATTCATTTGGCAAGACACACGATGGTCGAAAAGACCTCATATCGATGTCCTCATATCCTGGTGAAAGCACTCCTTTCACTGAGGCTTTTCAAAACTGGCGGGGGCGGGGCCAAGACGAGACCGGAACCGGGACCGAGGGGAGAAAGGGGGCAAAAGCAAAGACAGATGAATCCCGGCGGAACCGGGATCGGGACCAAATCCGTCACTGAAACTTTCTTCAAGTTTCATTTTCAGATTCTGACCCGGTCTCGCCCTCGACAAAACTCAAAAGAAGAAGGAAAGGATGAAAAAGGAAGAAAGACAAACGGGAAAAAGCATCCCCAGCAAAATACAAGGAAGAAAAGAAAAAAAGGCCGGCAGAACCGGGATCGAAACCAAATCCAGACCTGAAACTTTCATCAAGTTTCAAGTTCTGATTTCGTCCCGAACCCGCCCCTGGCAACACACGAGGGATGAAGGAAAAAGAAAAAAGAACATAAGGGGGAAACAAGGAGAAAGAGACATCCCTCGATCATAGTCCACGAAGAAAAAGAAAGAAGAAATAGCGGAACCGGAACAGAAACAGGAACCGACACTTTGGAAAAGTTCCAAGTTCAGATTCTAACCCGGTCCCAAGCCCGGGAAAGGAAAGAAAATGCACAAAGCAAAAGAAAGAAAGAAAGGCGGGATCAAAACTAAAAACTGATCCCGGGCAAAACACAGTGGGGGCAGGGGTGGAAACAAACCCGAAGCTAAAACTTTCATCAAGTTTCAAGTTCAGATTTCGTCCCGAACCCGCCTCTGACAAAGGCAAGGAAGGGGCTCGACAAAGAAAGAAAAGGTGGAACCGAGGTCGGAACCGGATCAGAAAAAGGAACTGAAACCTTGGAAAAATTCCAAGTTCGGATCTCGACCCGGTTCCGCCCCCCGACAGAACAAGAAAAAGGCAAGAAGAAAGCAAAAAAGGAAAGAGGGAAAGACAAGGCAAAACATAAAAAGAAAAGCCCACCCCCAAACTGAAGATATGCACACTGGGCTCAACCCTCCTAGGAGCCACATTTAATCCACGTGCCAAATTTTAACATCATTTTCCCCTGCATCTGCACAAGAAGCAAACAAGTTAGAAAATATGCGATCCCGATGCAAGTGTTCCTCCATTTGGTCTTCAAGAACCTCTGAAAGCATGGGTTACCCTGCCTGATTGAGCCCATAGGTGAAAAAATGGGTAACGGTCATTATGAATATGTATGTCACCATCAACATGAAAATGCTATCGTGAGAGTGGAGGTCAAAGGACCCATGATTTACAATACCTGAGTTTTAACTTGAGTGAATAGTAAAAAGTCAATTTCATTATTGAAAAACTAATATATTGAAGGGTTAGAGTATTCTTGCATTTGGTCATGATGGTGATTCGCAAGAGTAGTGCGTTGATTAGGAGTGATTATATTTGACTCTAGATTGAGTGTGGTGACACCATTTCCATATTTACACATCTCTTAACCCTTTTTTTTGCATTTTTGTGAATTTTTTTTAATTTTCCAAAAGTTTTCTTAAGGAATTTTCAATATTTAAAAATGATATATTTTTCATTATTTTTTGGCACCAATGAACTTGACCTACATGGTCATTCTCAAGCTATGGGAATGGACCAATCTAAGGACTTAATCCCAATTGACATATATATATATAGGTACAGGACAATTTTATATAGGTTAGCTATATGTATGCTATAGGTCAACTATAAATTACTACAAGTATGCTAGAAGTTGCTAAGCTACTATATGCTATTATAGGTATGTAATATGTTGCTACAAGTCAACTATAGGTATGTAGCAAGTTGTTCATGTGTATAATAGGATGCTATAGGCCAATTATGATTTTCCTACAAGTGTTAAGCTTATAGTCTAAATGGTATGAGATCAAATCCAATAGCCTAACCCCTTCCATCTCTTTCACCTTGGAGATCGAATCCACTAACCAACTCCCTTTCCTCAACATCTTGCTCATCAAGAAACCAGATGGGTCCTTAGACCGCTATGTTTATCGTAAAGCCACCCATACTAACCTTTACCTCAATTCTTCGTCCCATCACCATCCTAGTCAAAAATTTGGTGTGCTCAAAACCTTAACATGGAGGGCATACCATATTTATGATGAGGAAAACCTTCCTCTTGAGCTTGCTCATCTGCGTCATGTCTTCAAATTAAATGGGTACACTAATAAGAAAATCTCAAGAGCTTTCAACCAAGCCAAGCCTTTTCCTTGTTCCTCCTCTAACCCTAACCCATCCTCTTTCACTCCCATTGCTTCTCTTCCTTATATTGGCGACATTTCCCAAAAAAATTCTAGGATCCTTTCCAAAAAAGGTCTTCGCTGTGCTTTTAAGCCTCTCTCTACCTTGAGAAACCGCATCCCTTCCCTTAAAGACCCTAAGGATGTCTTGTTGGACTCGAGTGCCTATAAAGTCATTTGCTCGTGTGGCACTCCTTACATAGGAGAAACCAAACGCTCTTTCCAAACCAGAGTTAAGGAACATTGTGCTGACATTAGGCATGAGCATGTCCTCAAGTCTGCCCTTGTCGACCATTCTTCTTCAACCAAACACCACATTTGTCTGGAAAACACTCAAATTTTGTTTAAAGAAGACAACTTTTTCAAAAGAAAACTAAAAGAGGCCATTGAGATCAATAATCACCCCTTGAACCTTAATCGCGATGAAGGTTGGAGTTTAAGTGTGGCTTGGCATCCCTTGTCTAATCTCATAACCCACCATCATCCTTCCGATCACTAATTTTCTCCTCCTCCCTTACCCTTCCCCCGCCTCCCTTCCGCTCCCCCCTTTGGTCTTGCGTTTTGTAGCTCTCTCTTTTATTCCTAGTCTTTCTTTCTCTTGCTTCTCATTCTTTTCCTTTCTAGTCCTTGTCTCCTTTCTCTTTGTTCCTTGACGTGTTTCTCCTCCCCTCCTTTCCTATTTGGTTTCCTTAATTTATGTCCCCTCCTTATTTCTTTTTGCTTATTTTAATTGTGTTGGTTTATAATTTTCTTCTATCTATTAGGTTTGTTTTTTAAGGTTGTCTCTTAAATTTTGCTTTCTTTTATTTTATTATTTTTTGCCTTAATTTTTGGTAATTTTTTTAATTTTTAGATTGTTTTCATTTTCTCAAATTTTGTTGCCTTTCTTTTGTCTTTGTTTTGTTATCCTTGTTCTTTTAATTTTGGTGGGTTTTTGATTTGGTTTCATTTTTTATTCTTTGAATTTAGTCTCTTTTTATTGGGGTCTTCTTAATTTTTCTTCTTGTTTTCTTTTTTGGTTTTTTATGTTAGCCTTGTAGTTATTTTGTTTTTTGTTTTTGGTTGTCTTTGACATTTGGTTCCATTTTTATTTGATTTGTTTAGTCTCCTTTAGTTTGGTTTTGTAATTTTTTTTGCTTGCTTTCTTGGATTTCAATTTTGTTATCTTCTGAATTTTTTTATCTTGGTTTCATCTTATGGTTTTATGTTAGCTTTACCTTTGTTGTTTTCTAACTGATTATTGTGTCTTACAATAATTGATTACCAATTTTAATTTATTTTCTATTTTAGAATTTTATTTTTTTCTTTCTTTTATTTCAATTTGTTGTCTTTAAAGTTTTTATTTTTGGTTTTTTATAGTCTTTTGAATTTTTGTTTTGTTTTCATTTATTCTTTTGGCTTGTAATTTTGATCTTAATTGAACTTTATTATTATTTTGGAGATTTTTGTTTTTTTGTAAATTTTCCATCTCTTGATTATTTATGGTTGTCTTTTCATATGTGGTTTCAATTTTTTATTCTTTTAGTCTCTTTTTGGTTTGGTAATTTTTATTTATTTTTGCTTTCTTGCTTTGTTTTCTTTTGTTGTCTTTTGTTTTTTATCTTGTTTTCTTCTTTTGTTTGTTGTTTTCTCTCTCATTTTGTTGTCTTCCAATTGATTTTTTCGTCTTCCTTTAATTGATTGCAAGATCATTTTATTATTTAATTCAAATTATTTTATTTTAAGAAATTTTTTATTATTTGCTTTCGTTGATTTCTATTTTGGTGTCTTTGGATTTTTTAGCATTAGTAATAGTGGTCTTCTGTATTTGGTTTTTTTTTTTCATCTATGTCTTTGGTTTGTATAATTTTTTTGTTTTAGCTGATCTTTATTTTTCATTTTGGAGTAATTTTCTTCCTCCTTTTTAATATTTTTTTCATTTTTTATTGATTAGTTTATTTTTAAAAAATATTTTCCTCTTTTCTCATTGGACTTTCTTTCTCTTTTCTCATGCCAACCCCCTCCCTTCTCCTTCTTTTTTCTTTTTATCTTATCCTTGTTCTGCAAACTTATCATTTTTTCTCCTTGAGCTGTCTATTTCATCTTGATGATGGATCACAAAGTGTGATTCAAAATGTTGATGCAAAAAAACTTACACAATCATAATCCAAAAACAATTTGCAACATTATCTTGAGGAGTGTTTTCTTGATCTCATATAGGTCATTAGGGTGATGTTCTACTATTGAGATTGCTGTTGGGATGATTCTCACACCTTTCGATGATATGCTAAATGCTTGAATAAATATGTAGTGGGTTTATGAGTGGAAGAGCATTTCTATAGGTGTCTTGGTAGTGGTTTGAAACATTGTTATGAGAGTTGTGGAGATAAATGACCATTTTTAGGGAAAATGAGTGTGATGATAGCAGTTTAATTATTTTTGGTGACTATTTAACTTTTTAAAAGATAATATTTGTTGATTTCCACATTTTGGCTGATGTTAGGGAAATATAACTATCAATATTAGTGATTTGTTCATTCCTCTAAGCTTTGACTATTCACTTAATAGTGGGATCATGGTGGTTCATGACCATTTGATCAATTTAATTCTTATTGTGTTGTTTGTTGGTAGCTATTGGAGTTGGGTTAAAGGTCATTTGGAGTTCCAAGTTGGAATTTGGATGGTTGGGAAGTTACACAAGGTTGACCATTACAATTCCAAAAAGTGAGGTTCTATTGTTGGTCCCTAGAGGAGGATTAAGAGAAATAGAGAATTGAATGCAAGGTTTTATTAGTACAAGTGTAGAGTGCACCTTATAGAGTGCAAGAGTAGAGTAGAGTTATAGGGTTCAAAACATCAAAGAATTGAATGAGGTTTGATTAGTACAAGAGAATGAAAAGTGTTGTAGGGTTTATATGGAGTACAAGAGTACACTAGAGACATGGGAGGTTGTATTATTGTTGTATAGAATCATAAGAATATTTTAATGGAAAATTCATGTAATAACATTGATTAGTGAGTGATGTTAGTGTGAAACAAGTGTTTTACCTAGCTAGTTCATCACCTAGGTCCTATTCACACTTGTTACTTAAGTTTACTTAGGTACATGTAGGATATTTATCAATTTATGTCTCAAGTCATAATATTAAGAAATATGTCATAATCTTATGCAATCCTATCTCTAACCTTGGCCTATATAACCAAAAGGTTCTCTTTTTAATCAACATGATGCCAACGAATATTCTACAAATATCCCTATTACCAAGAAAATATGCTGGTTACCAGCAAAAAAAACCTTGACTAGAATATTTTTGCTAGATTTGCCTAGATTCTATAGTCGAAAAACTGGACAATGATGCAAGCTATGCAAATACTTGGAATATTCAGGGTCTAGTGCACTTGCCCAAAATTTGTCCCATCAAAAGCTTAATGATGTTGTTTTTTCTTGCAAGTTGTGGCTGACAGACCAAAAGCTACCACCAACGACTATAAAAGATCACCACTCAAGATCGGGGCCGATTGTAGGTGGGATGCACATTGGGCATGGTATACCCAAAAAAACAACTTTTTTATTTTTTTTGTAAAAAATCTTTGATTTTTTTGTTGGAAAATGTATAAAAACCAAAATGTAAAACCTGATCGTACTTGATGCATGGGAGAATTAATGTATAGGGCTGTACATTTGTACAAATTCCTATGCAAGATGTGTTGTTGCCAAAAAAATGTCTTTTTTCTAACTTGTCCAAATTTGATGAAATGATAGGTGATCCTTAGGTTTTTGGACGTTTTGGATTCAATGGTGATGCTCCTTTTGCTCCAAAATGAGTCAATTTTTCCCTCAAGGCTGGATCTCTCAAAATTTGGATAGGAAGTCACATATTTGGTGCTTTGATACCATGTTGGAGTTGATAGTGAACCCCACAACTCCTTGAAATCACCTGCAATCAAAACGCCTATCACAAATAAGATATCAAAGCAATTGATTTGCTATTCAATGAAGAGAGAAAGAATTGATCCAAAAAAGCATCTGATATGCCTTCTATATTGAATAATGAATACTTGCATTAATGATTATAATGAATGAGAATCCTTATAAATGAGAAAATCAAACCCTAAATGAGGGTTTGATTAGATTGAGATATGTGTCATCATCTCATGTAATGAGACAACTTAATCTATAAATATTTCAATCTAATAATACTGAAAGCACTCCTAAGTTTTGCTTAAGTAATTAAAGTAATAAGGGACCTAATAATTAATTAATTATCAAGTGATGTCCTAATTAATCCAACAATAAATACATATATAGATACAAATTTAATAGTCAAGAGTTTAAAAATTTAAGTCAGAGTTAACTAAATTTGTCATATAGATAGATAGATAGATATATAGATAAATAGATAGACACACACACACACACACACATGTTCGTCTTCAAAATAGTTTGGCTTTATCAAATAGATAAGATGTGCTATGATAATCTAATAGGATCTACTTTCTTATTTCAAGGTATTCTACTTAACTTTGATGTCCACATTTCCTCTTACACATTATCAATAAATCTTACTAAACTAATTAGTTTTTTTAGACTGTAGGAATTGGGTAGCCACCCTATAAACTATAGTGTGCTTGGTAATTTTTTTCACATGATTAGTGACGCTAACGCGACACACCCTCCAATACCCTGGGGATGAGGGGGAGACCAGACCTTGTGACCTCTTGCCTACAATAGGATGCTTTAGCCAATCAAGCCAAGGTCCCTGTCCCTACCCCTACTAAACTAATTGTTAAGCATTTATAAATATGTTGAAATCTCAATAAGACACACAATAATAAATAATTTATAAACAAATGAATAAAATTCATAAATTATATTATCAATATCTCAAATCTATATAACAAGAAATAATGTACTAATAGAAATTAAATACATATATCTCTTAGAATTTTATGTAAGAGGTTTTTTTTAATTTTTTCCTATATTTTGTATCTATTAATACTCATAGACGAGATCACTTTAAAAAATATGGAGAAATACAAGTTAAAGTTTGATATTTCCAAAGTGAAATACGAAGTTGTGTTTAAAATCATTTTCCACTTAAATAGTATTTAATTCTATAGAATAAATCCAAAATTATATAGCACATTATCATTACATTTAGTAAAGTGTTGATTAAGGGTGAATTAGAATATAGGAAAATGCGTGCAGATAAATCAATCAATGCTTCTTCTTCTTTCTTCTTCTTTTTTAAATGACTCTAAACAACTTTCAATGTTCTATTACCTACTTCTTTTAGAACCCCAAAAGATACAAAACAAATTGGATGGATTTATTTTGTGGTTGGTACCTTGCTTCAACCCATGCCTTGTGAATATGCATGTAACTAACTATAAGTCACTATGTCTATCCATTTCTATGAACTCCCCCACCACCCTTTTTCTGTTTTAGATTCATATGTTTGGGCCCCATGGATATGGGTTGAAGCCAATTTTTGAGATCAATGATAAATAAATCCCTTGGATGCGGAAAATGATGTCTAGATGCCAAATTCAAGAGCAAGAATGTGCATATTTTAGTTTAGTTGAAATCACTCATGCTCTTGTATGATGGATTAATGGATTTGTACTTATATTTTTCCCACAAAGTGTAGCTTTAAAAATGATACTTATTTAGTTTAAACAACGTTTTGGGTATTAACAAAATCATTCCAAATTCAAAGTAGAACTATCATTTCGAGTGTTAAAATATGATTCACTAATCTCAAATATTTTCCTAGAAAGAGAAACACCCTAACAAAGACTAATATTTCTTGTAACTCATTCTATTCATTACTATATTTCTATCATGGGATATAGTAAATATTTCCCATTCATGATTCGTACCACTACAAATAATAATGCCACTACTAGTGTCCTAGTATTGTTAGTCTATAACTAGGTGTCTAGATGTAGTATACCTACAAGTATATTATCATTGTTAGTATCAAAGGGGTGTGCAATTCTTGACCTAGTGCTTAAAAATATAGTTTCCTAATGCAGATTTGTTTAAAAATCTATCCAAACAATGAAAAAGAAGTTTGTTAACTTCATTCTTCATTCATCTTTTGTCTCCATTTTGTTATTATTTTAGAGCTACACCTATAATTTTTTTAAGCTACATATCTAATGGATATTCCAAAGATTCAAATCCATTGTTTTGACTAGTCAAAAAGGCCTACGACAATAAAATTGTTTTTAAAATGGAATTCACACGAGTAGAGGATTTGAAAGAATGTCCCATGACTCAAAATATCATTTGTAGGATAAATATAATATCATTTTCAAATTTAAACAACTCCAATTGCAAGAAGCAAAGTATGTCATATGTGAGCACCTGAATATGTTAACATTATGTCTTTTGACATAAAATGTCAAACTTTATGGCAAACTATGAATCTTGATTGAATATTGAAAAGCTTACAAACAAGACACAATGTGAAAACTATTAATATTTCCACACAAACCAACACATCTTAATCATTATTAGTGACCTTCTAGTAGACATAAATTTCATCATACATCTATTTAATGAGTCCCCATTGCAAGCATATATATCCTCAAAACTAATGAATACCCCAAGATAACAATGAACAACACAACCCTATAATAAAGAAAACTACTATTCGTATATATAAAAACTAGTTATAAACCCTAAGAATTAGATAAACAAATGAAGAGAATGTAAACCCTAACAATCACCCCATTTACAAAAACCTTTGTTAGGAATGAATCTAATAGTATTATCAGCCAACATGAATCCTTTGAAATCCCATTTGCATAACAATTTCAAACAAATGTAAAATTAAATTAATAATTTCACTAGTAAGTCACAGTGATGTCCCAATAGAAGATTATAATTCCCATTAATATATAACGTGTTTATTAACACAAAGTTTGGAACTATTCATAAACACCTTGAAAATACACTTGTGAATCCTTTTTGCACAAAGTTAAGAAAATAAAAACCCTCACACATTCTAATTCAAGGTACATAACATCCAATAAAACTATAACCAGAGAATCAAAACCCACATTAATTAAAGAAGCACCCACAAAACAATATAACCTTCAAGTTATGAAGTACAAAGCAAAGTTGAACAAACAACCAAAATACCAGAAATGAAAGAAGCACCACAATGGATGGTTGTATGGATCATTGCCATAGTGAGGAAATAAATCCTCACTTGGGTCGAATACTAGTAGACAAGCTCTACTATTAGCACACAACAGTAGGCTGTCCATTCT
Source organism: Sequoia sempervirens (assembly GCA_007258455.2). Classification (NCBI taxonomy): domain Eukaryota; kingdom Viridiplantae; phylum Streptophyta; class Pinopsida; order Cupressales; family Cupressaceae; genus Sequoia; species Sequoia sempervirens. Next base: position 495,902,823 of record VDFB02281492.1, on the reverse strand, counting down.
AGTATGTGATTCCTACAAAATAAAGTTAGACGAAGAAGCATTCAACAAGGCCAAATAAGAAGCAAAGAAATACATAATAAAGTTGTCAATGAGGAAGCACCCAAACCCATTTACCTTATCGACCACCATCATTGTGCAGAGGATGAAGTAGCAGTAACCCACCATTACCAAGCAGAGGTGTTGAATCTAGTGCACAACTGGGCATGTATTGATGCCTATTGAACTAAACCACCATCATTGTGCAGAGGATGAAGTAGCAGTAACCCACCATTACCAAGCAAAGTTGGACATGTACTGGGGCCTAAAAAATGAACACTTGAGAAGTTGTGTGTAGGAAATGGGGTGTGGGTGAGATAGAAATGTGAGGTTGTGAAGCATTCAATGCTCGAATGCTTTGAAAGTTGGCACCATTGGAAACAAGTAAATGGGAAGGGACACAAAATTAATGTGGTTGGCTAGGAGGGAAAGAGCAGACGACATGCCATTAATGTGCAAAAGTGGACATTGTGGGTGGCAAACTGCTTGCATGCCATGCAACATGGTGTGCACGTAGTAGTGCTATGCCACACAATGACTGGGGGTGGTCCCGACCCACAATTGGTCAACTATCCAAACGGGCAACTATTTTGCCCTTTCGACCAATCATAAATGTACATGTGGCATATTGCATCCACATAGGCAAAATTAAATTTTTGGGGCCTCTTTAAATTTTATTATGTAGTAGTGATTTTTTTAATAATTTTTGGTGCACGTGAACCCCCAAAATTAGGTCACTCCACTATGAGCCCCTCCCCTATATAGACAAAAAAAGAGGTCAAAATGATAAATGATTTTGCCAAAATAATAGATACCAAAACAAGAGTATCATGTAAAAACCCTATACCCAACTTCAAATGCATCCTATGAGAAGAATAAATACATTAGTCACTTCACAAGTGTCATATGAGCTCAATCAATTAGTCTCCAAATAGCAAACATGAGTACGAAGGTCTTACAAGCATATGGATAAATAAATAAATATTTTTTTTTTTATGTAAATGGTTGATACCAGAATAAAAACAATTAAAATTCCTTGAACTAAAAACAATGTCTTACGAGCATATGAATAAATAAATTAAATTCCTTTCAACAAATAGTTACTGAGGTGAGGTTGGTGGAACGGACGGCTGGAGTTAGCGTACAATTGAAATTGATGCTTTTACAAATTTCCTCCCAATTCATCTTTAAACGTGTTTGTTCCTGCCTGAATGAACAGTAATTCGGCACCAGAAAAATGTTTATGCCTCCTAACATGGCATATGGCTGTGGATAATAATTTAGTTTCTTTATTTGCAGTTGCACAAAGGTGTGGCATTTTGAAGTATAATGAATTGATTCAGATTTAGTACTTCGATTCTAAAGCTCCCTTCTCTGGCTACGATATTAATCTAATGTTTTGATTTAAGGTCACCGAGTGATCTTAAGATAATCCAGTTTTCAGACGTGGAAATGTATTCAGCTCAACCTGAGTTTTGACGTTTTATACCCAATTCGTTTCATACAGTTTGCTCTCGAGTTCAATGGATTTGCCTGTTCATCGTTTAAATGAAGATGATTTAATGTCTCTCGGCTTTTAAAGGTAAAGTTGATATGACAGGCGTGATGTTGACAGGTAATAATGAAACTAAGATCCATATCACAGTGCGAAACAGGTTTTCAGAGGTGATTTTGAACTTGTGAATCTACTTTAAAAGTCTATCGACTGAAACTAAAATTGTATACTAATTTAAATTTTAAAATAATAGTAGATATTGAAGAAAAATACTTTTGAGCGTTTGTTGGGTTTTGAGCTTGTAAGCAGGGGAATTAACTTTTATTATAAGCTCGGTTGGGAGATTGTTAGAATTAAAAGGATACAGGGGGGTTGGAAGGCTTCTTTCTTACTCCAAAACAGATTCAGGAAGGCTGAACTTTGGGATTGGAAAACCAAGAAGACTCTCTTTGGCTTGCTGGTCACACCGGTGGTTCTTTATGGCTGTGAGGTGTGGGGAAGTAGCATGTCAAATCATAGTTGGAGATAGCTTGAAAGAATTCAAAAACATCTAAATACTTGCAACCTCAAAGTCAAAACTACTATCCCATATGATATTCTCTTGGTTGAATCGGGAACTTTACCTCTGGAGGCTTCGGCTATAAGCCGGTTGCTAAGTTATCTAAAAAAGGTGGACAACATGGATAATCAACGGTGGCCCAAAATTGTCATGGAAGAGGTTTTAGACCGTAGGAAGAAAACATGGATGAAGCAAAATAACAAGTGGCTAAACAAATGGAGCATTAGCTTGCACGAGTGGCCTAACACCAATGAAGAAATAAAAAAGTATGTTGCAAATAAATTCAGGATTGCCATGTGGACAAATCCGATTGGGCGAAAGAAAACTCATTATGTCAAAGAGTTCAACCCTACTTGGGAGCATAATGAAAAAGCCTACCTAGGAGCAGCTATTAAAGGTAAAGCAAGGATGATAATTGCTCAGCTAAGGACCGGTTCGCACCATCTCAGATGTGAGATAGGTAGGTGGACAATTCCTAAAGAAATGTGGGAGGATAGAATCTGCACTTTTTGCAATGAGAGGGTGGTGGAGACGGAATGACACTTTATCATGGAATGCACGGCTTATAAAGACATTCGCACCCAATATGAGAGTAACCTAAAGGCTGACAATCTACACAAGTTATTTGAGGAGGAAAAGATCACCAAGACATCTAGTTTTTTGGTCAAAATTCATAAAAGAAGGTCCATCATGGAAAAGAGTTTGGTGATCTCGTAGCTTTTTGATTCTCGGTCCCTTAAGCCGCTTGGTCTCATGGACGTCATTAAAATCTCTCATTCATTCATATGGAAGTAGAATTAAGCAAAGACAATCTTTTTATAGATGCAGTTTTCTCATCCATTGTCTCACCCTGTGGACGTACTAAAATATATTAATTAAATTCATATATAAAAATTGAGCAGTCACGAGCACCACCACTACTCTGCCACTCTAAAGAGAAGTTAAAACAAGGAAAAGCTTATTTAATAGATGCTTGAAATATACACAAGGACGTGATTTTGAATCAGCATCAGTTTAAAATAAATTAGATTACATCTGTTTCAAAATGAGCATGTTCAAAGCAAGATAAGATAGGCAAAGCTGGGGCGTTGCGAGAATCGAACTCGCGACCTCTCGCACCCAAAGCGAGAATCATACCACTAGACCAAACGCCCGAACTGGAAAAAGGGTTTCTATATAATATTATTAAAGAATAAAGCAGAAGACAACATTTTGCACCCTTCTTAATATCCCGCTGTGTGGAAAACAATATACCTGGAGTAAAACTATTACGTGAAATTGAATTACTTTTACAGAGCGTCATGTAGCCCGTCTAGCTCAGTTGGTAGAGCGCAAGGCTCTTAACCTTGTGGTCGTGGGTTCGAGCCCCACGGTGGGCGTGTTTTAAAATTTTACATGCACGGAGTATCTTTTCTTGTCTCAGAAAATATTTTCATTTCTGTGAGAACAAAAGAATAGGACTCCCAATAGACAAATTTTCATCAGATTTTCACTTTCCTTTTTCTCTAACAGACCATGTCTTTTTCTGAACAAGAGACTGCAGACAACCTATTTCAGCTACAATACAACCCAAAAACAAGCTAAACAAAGATAGAATCATTATAAGAACAACACTGTTAATCTATGATAGTGCCATTTTTATTGAATCAACATTTGGTTCCATAAGATTGAATTGAGCTACAGATAGCCCGAGCACAGAAAAGAAAGCATTGGGATAAGCACACCAAGCTATTGTGTCTTCTTAAAACATTTTCAATCTTCAACATGTTTTCAATTTTAAAATCCAATGATCTTTGAGTAGTTTCATGCAACCCTTAATTTTATACATGTTGACTCAATATCAACATTTTTCTATAACATAATATTCCCTGGTGCACCTATCTTGCACCAAGATGTATTTTATTGCCTTGCATACCTATCTTGTACCAAAATTAAATATGGAAAACTTTTGCAAAATAGCCTTGTACACATCTACATAATATTTTGATAACTCTACACAACCAAGCATAGGTTAACCACACATGCACACCCCCCCAGTAATGTTGCGCATCATCAAGGGTTTGCATTACCTTCAACAACAACACTACTAGCTCATGCATCATCTTTGCATTGTGCATGGCTTGCACATAGCCATCACATGCATTTCCACCAACATGTTTAGTTCAGCTTCATATGTGTCCAACGCATAGATGCATCTACTCCACATAATAGTACCAATCAACTAGCACCATATGAGTCCACCACTTGGCATAACCTTGGCTACATGACGAGTACACCATATGTGATGAAATTTGTTAGCCTTTTACTTTAGGCCTAATTAACAACCACATAACCTTTGTACATAGTTTTGGGTAGAGAGTAATTTACCAATTCACAATTTATAATACATTTTGCTACAAGCCTTTGCCTATAACCTTACACAACCACCATTAACATGGATTGTACCTCTCTAGGGCACCTTGTCAGAATAGCTAGATTTTTCCCTACTTGATCATGGGAACATGTTTTCTCACCATAGCCTTTGTAATTATGTATGCATTTATGCAATATCAATGAAGGATAACATATTTTTCACACTAAAAAAGATAAATCCTCTAAGCCTTCTTTTGACATGATTCTCCGCTCCCACAAGAAAAGTGTAAAATGTAAATCTTGAATGGTCTTGTTTTGGCGCTGGTATTTTTTGCTGGCTGCTTGCTGTCTTTTCTGCAGCCTTGCTCTTTTTGTTAAAGGGTTCTGGGTCCCTTCAAAATCTATTTTTTCTTTTATCAAAAACATATTTTTCACACTACTCACATGAATTGTCTTCTTATGGATTATTTTTCTTGTAAATATTTCACAAAACAAGCACCAAATGGACAAAAATCTATCTCCATTTGTTACACTTCATAATCTTGTTGCTACACACAAGGTTGGCCTCAAATTCTTAGGCTAAAATTAGATCATTTATATTAGAAAGTAAAGGATCATTCTCATGTCACCTATCATTAGACACGTCTGTCCACATTCAAGACATTACTTTGCTATATTTTTCTTCATGTCATTACCTAGAAGAGCTAGGGAGATAATTTTTTGTGAGCCTATCTAGATGAAAGTAAATTTTCAACCTCTCTAGATGATGAGAATCACTTGCAGGAGATGAATCATCTTCATCTCCAATAGTTCCAAATGTTGCTATATACTCTAGAGTCTAGGAGTACCAAGATGCATTGCATAAATACGAAAAGCTTTTGCAAAATAGCTTTGTACACATTTGCATAAGCACATATTTTGATAACTCTACATAGCTAAGCATAGGTTAACCACACATGCACACTCCCTAGTCATGGTGTGCATCAACAACCTAGGTTTGTATTACATTCAACAATAACACTACTAGCTCTCATACATCATCTTTGCATTCTGCATGACTTGCACATAGCCATCACATGCATCTTGAATTCTCCAAGGTTTTAGCTTGGAAAATATTACATTGCAAACTATATGTGGAAGATAGATGGAGATGTATTATGATCCAGTTGGTCAACTGTCCGTTTTGTCATAATATTGAAAGTTTGAAACATATCTTTTGAGACTGTTTACATGTTAAGAAACAATGGTTTGTTGTTTTAAACATTTTCTAGCAATTTTTAATCATGTATTGAATTGGAAAGAAACTATTCTTGACCTCTGTATGCTGAACAACGTAATTGCAGATTCTATTCAGCAAGTTATTTTAAAAAATATATAAAATAGCATGTGTATTGCTATGTAAGAAGGGGAATTAATTTGATCAAAATATATGGAAGTAGAATTAAGCAAAAGGCAAACTTCTTATAGATGCAGTTTTCTCATCCACTATCTCACCCTGTGGACAGACCGGGCTTAAGTGTCACACACTAAGCTCTTATGGTCAAACTTTTTTTTTCTTTTTCCGTTTCCGTTGGATTACCGTCCTCACAAATGCACCGCTACCGGGCACTGTCTATCCAGCCCCGAAAATGCACCGGGGCATGGATGCTATGGCATGCCTACATACATAGTACGAATACCTGCCACCCCGTAGTGTCGTGCCTCTCCAGTGTGTATTTTCCGTGCAGAATAACTGGCAGCAAAAACAAAAAAATAAGTGACGTAAGCTGCAGCGTGGACTATTGTGTTAACCGCAATCAGAGTAGGAGTTGGCAGTTTGATGTTTGATTTGATTCGTAATTAATAACATATATGCAGTAATTTTTTCAACTACCTACAGTTGGCGCTAGAATTTCCCCCTTTTTATCTTCAGTTACTTAAATTTAGCACCTAAATTTCTCTTTTTTTGAGTAAAATCAGTCGTTTACCCACTCACATTTGTTTTTGTTGGAGTGATCACTAAGAAACTATTTTCTGGCATTTGCATAGAAGCTGTATTGGAAGATTGGAAGATTCGTGGGTCCCTGTGCATAGTTTTCAGAACATATTACTTATTTTTTAATTTCTAAAATCATTTAGTAACAGCGACAACTCCATCTCCATTCGTTAAAGCAATTTGAATAATATGTCTGTGTTAATTATCTTTGTTGTTTCACTTACAACATTTTGCATACAGGAGTAAGCACACCACGACATAGCTCTCCTCAACACAAAAGCTTTGTGCAAGGTATGCAAGGAAGTGGCTTAAAAAATTTACAGACTTATTTTAAATGTAAGAAAATAACAGACTTAGTTTACTATTAATTTATTATCAGAATTTAAAAAATAAATAAATAATTAAATTTTATTATATATTATGTAAAATTAGATATAATTTTAAAAAATTAGATAAGAGTTGAAATTAATGGAAAATGAAATAAACATTTTTATGTTAATTTTTTTCTGAAATAATTTAATAGTTGTATATTTATCTTCTTAATTTTTTGTTCAAATTGTCAAAATCTAAAAATGAGTTTATATATATTTTTAAGCATTTTTTTTTATTGCAAATATTAATTTGGGAGCTGTTACTTTACTAAAAAAACTAAATAGTTAATATATTTTTATTAATCAAATTTTACTTTTTATTATTCAACAAGCTCATGTTTAAAAATAGTCATAGAAAGCTCCAATATCACACATTAGATGGAGAATTAGAAACATACGTCCAATTACAACTAGCTTATAATTTTGAATGGAAGTATTAAAAAAAAATCACTATTAACTCTTATAACTCTTAAAGGTTAATGGATCTCATTTCATTATATTACAAAATTTCATTCCTTCTAATAAGAAATTTGAATCTTCCTAAACAATTATTTAACAAATATAGTATGCATGTTATAAATTTTTAAACAATTCTTTAACAAATGAAAGGTATTGAAAAATATCCTACACAATATAAGCTCATTTTAGTTTTACATATAGACATAATCATAACACCTTTGAGTACTAATTATATTAATACAAAAAATATATTTGTACTTTTTATTTTACATAGTGAATTTTTTTTTCTCTAAATGTAAATTTAATAAAAATATTAGCAATAATTTAAAATGGTAGTTTTTTATTAGATAAAAGGGGAAAACTAGGGTCCCTTCCCTTACAAAGCTTGAAACAACCAATAGTTCATAAACAGTATGATCAAAATACCAAGAGTTTAAGAGCACTACTAGATTGACAATAGATAATAACTAACAACATAAGAAACACAATAATAATAAGCCACCAACTAGCTACCTAGAGACCCAACCAATTCATGAAATAGCCTCCCCTTCTTTGGATATAATATAAAAACTTGACTTTTAGTGAATCAGACTCATCACTTGTATCAACCCTTGTAGATTTCCCCTTCATTGAACTTCACCTCTCTTAATAGGTTGATTCATTTTGGTAGGGGTTTCATTTTTAGATTTTGATCTTTGGTATCCTTTTCTTGGGGTTTATCCTCTTTTATAATTAATGTCCTTTCTCTTAACTAGTTGTTTCCCCCTTTGGTCATGATTTCCTCAATCTAGGTCTCAATAGTAATAGGGGTCTTTTTTGGTTTTTTGGTACTAGTAGTATTGCTTGAAGGTCTTGGGCTCATGTTATCCATGCTTTCTTCTTCTTGGAAATAACTATCATTTGACTTAGAATTGACACTATCCTTATCCTTAGAGTTTTCATTTTTAGATTCCTTAGGTTCATAAGGTTTTCCTCTTCTCCACTAGAAAACACTACATTAATCTCATCTAACTTGGAATTTTCTTTCATCAAAGTCTAGTTGATCTCTTACTCCTTTCTAGGTTGCACTGACCACTTCCTCCCTTTCACACCAATATCATCTTTGTTTATGGAGTTCTCAAGAGATGACAGTAGGTAATATAAAAAGATTATGAGAAAATTATGTCAGAGATGCTTTAATAGAGAAAAATAGTATATGAATACACATTAAAATCCTCCTTCTAGTAAAAAGTACATCTTGTAATATGGTAACTAACCTCACTCGAAGGGCTTGGGAGGTCCTCTCTCTTATAGTTACTTTATAATTTCACAAGCCTATTATCTCCCACATGGAAGGAATTAATGTAATCTTTGTCCTAATACTCTTCAAGTGTTTAACTTTCTTTCCCTTTGTGGAGAGGCCAACGGTTGCACTAAAGAGATGTTCAACCACCTTGAAATAGATTCCTCTAATATTGAACAATTATTCATTATGTGATCAATTGAGAAAAATTTACAAAGAGGGAGGGTTCAAAACCTCTCATGGATTCAAAATATGAGTCAACACCACATTTTTTGAAGATTTTATTATTCATTTCTTTCCAAACCTCCCAATAAATATGTGAGGGGAAAAAATCCACATCTACATAATAACATGATGACTAAAGGAGGCATACCAACTTTCAATGATTGTTTAAATAGAATAGGGCATAACATAATTCACTTTAAATTTTTTAATACGATTTCCCATAATTATTTAGAATAATTAGAATAGAAGAAGAGGTGGTCCATTATTTCTTTTTTGGAATAACACAAAATACATCTTTTGGGAAGTGATAATCCAATATTTACAAATTTATATGGGTGATAGTTTTATCATGTGCAATGGTCAACCAAAAGTAGTTAGCTTTTAGGATTAATTTCCTATGTTAGATCGTATTCCATCTTTTTCCACTACTTGGATTGTTGATCTAGATGGTGTATCCAAATTTTATTAATTACCTTCCCTTGTGGTCCTTACCCCAAAAAGCATTGTCCCATGATAAAAAAAAAGGGAGTCTAACAACTTTTATTTTTGGTTACAGTATTTGTGAGACAATAATAACAAAATCACTAATAATAAACTCCTATAGGTCTATCCACCTAGTTGGACTAAGACTTATCTAGCTATATAAACTTCTACTAAGCTACCAATTCTCTTGGTAAGAATTATTAAAGTTGCATAATCTAAGGTGACTAATAAAGGGGACCCATTTCTAATAAATTGTACTCCCTAAACTATATTTGATTATCTCTCCCAACTTTGAAATTGCATTCCAATAGATAACAAGATTATAGCTTTGCTAGCATTATTCTAAAAATCTTTAGGAATGTTACCAGTAGATAAAAAAATATTAATGTCTCTTCCTTGATATGGACCCAATATTTGTTGTCCTTCATGAACCCCCAGCCAAATTTTACTATAAAAACTCTATTTTTTTTTTTGTTTTTTTCTTAAACCAAGCCCCACAATATCCTTAGTTTTGCAAACTATGTCCCAATGGACAAGCACCAATATTTTCTTCTCCACATTTCTAGTGCAAAGAAACCTTTAGTAAATTTTCTCAAATTATATATAGAATGAACATTATGTTCTACTTGCCTACCTTCACCACCTTGCCTATATATGTAAGGTTATTTTATACATTCAAATCACCTATTGTATCAATCTCTTGATAATATCATCAGGCTTATTTGTGTGCATGTATTTTGTGGAAGTTTATGGTTTTTTTCTTTATGATCTTGGAAATCATAACATGGTATGAAAGCCATGCAAGAAAAACCCTTCCGAAAATATTGCATCTAACCTAGTATAGAGTTCCATGCAATTTAATTTGCATGTAATCTTAATCTTTGTTTGGGTGTGATCTCAAACTTTATTTGGGATTAATGTGATTCACATGCACCTATATAGAAATACAAAGATTTCAAATCCACGTGATTTTTTCGTAAATAATTTTAAATAATAATTTTTTATATTTTTTAAGCACATCTGCACATTTTAAACATAACATCCAAATGCACTTGTATCATATATTTTCCTACAAATCTAGTTCACATCTTAAATATTGCAATTACAAAAAATTGACTTTCAACCGAATAAATTCCAAAATAAGTAAGGAAGTAGCATGTGTACTCCCAACTGCATATAGGATATTAATAAGGAAGAAAATTCCTTATCATTCAAATACCTCTCCAAAAGGAATCAATGAATTAGATCTACCATTCCTCATAATAAATTTATGAGGGTTAATCATGCACTTTCTATGTGGATAGTAAGATTTTTGGAGGGAGATATGGCTAAAAGATTATTAGATGCTACCAAATTTGAGATTAGTAAGCATGGGAAATATTTTATCCAATTCACAAAATTATCCTACATTAGAATCTAAGGATTCATTGGTGCTCCATATAAGATTCTTAGGCATCCCAATGATGAGATTATCTTGCTACAAGTATTTAGATAATTGGTGGACACTCATGTGCATTTATAGTCCAAGAATAGATTTGGAGTTCAATTCCCCATTGTTCTTAGTATATTATCACCTAGTAGATTATACAAGTGTCCATGGTTAACTTGTGAAATGGTACAAAGGACCAAGAAATCCTAGAGCTCCTATTAACAATAATTGCTAGAAATAGTAAGATGCAAAATGATAAGAGGAAAGAGTAGGAACTGAAGAAACAAACTGGAGAACTATAGGAGTATATGAAACAAATAGTAAGCCCATTAATACAAGAGTAGGGTACATATACTTCTCTAAAACTCATAAAAAAAGTCACGACCCCTTTTCTAGATAAAATGAATGATAGGACAATTAAAAATAAATGATAAGACAAGATTCCTAACTCATCCTCAATTCGTAACTCAAATTAAAAAAAAACAAATTCCTAACTCATCCTCAATGATCATGAGATAGTTGTGAAGTGGGCATAAAATAATTTGATTCAATTGACACTCTATCTCTCTTCTCCATGTATATTAACATACACACCTATTCTTTATAAATAACTTGAATAGAGAGCCAAGTGAGAAGAATGAAAAACACATCACACATCTACTCTAACAACTATTATGTCAAACTTCAGATACATAAATTTTCTATTATATTTCTTGTAGATGTAACTCTATTAGAGATATGCAACAAGAGCACCACTAGGATGTATTGGAAACACATTGTATTGTTTTTAGTTATACTCATAGTTGGTAGTGTGCATTTAGTTCATGAAAAAATTAACATCTATAATTCAATAAACCATTTTTGGGACTCATTCAAGGTAATACATGGAATTTTCTTTTTGTCTTTAATGCTAGTATATTTGGTGAAATCATAGAGTTTACTTATATTGATTATATGTAAGATAACAATACCATTGAGTGAATAGAAAAATTGGCATATTTGTTCATATGATTTTTAAATAGTATGGAGGACTACTAACTATATTAATTTTATTCAGAATGGGTAGAAAGTGTAAATGGGAATCACTCATTGAACTACATGTGCAAGACATTCCCAACCAAGGAAATCATTTCTCAAGTGAGGACCTTGATTGGACACCTATTGGAGATGATGACAATATGGACTTATATGCTGCAATCCCTCTTGAGAGAGTCCCTCACTTTATCAAAGGAGAAAGTTTACTTGATAGCACATAAACAACATTTGTATGTAAATATCATCAAGAGAACAACCCACCAAAACCTACTAACCACACTACCAAGACATACTCCAGGTTTGCCTAGATTAGATATAATTAATAAGTATGTCATTTTTTATATTTAATTTTTTATATGAATTAATATATATGTTTTGTTGTGTGAATAAATAGATATTGGTGTGCTTTTGGCCCAGAAGATCAAAGAAATAAATCTGAAAACGTGGAAAGAATACAAAGGTTTATCCAAAAAAGGGGTTGTCAAACTCACTTTTATGTTAAGGTCATGTATGGTAGACCACAAGTTGCATTAATCATGTATAATGATTGGAGCCATTGTGATGCCAAAGGTGAATTTTTCCATGGAAAGGATGACCCTTATGGTGATCCAAGGAGTAGTTTTGCACCGAGGCTATCAAATGAATGCAAATCATAAATTGAGTCTTTATTACTAATGGGTGTGGGGATTGACACAATATGTGAACAACACTACTTAGACCATGGTTTGACTAAGTTGATGAATAAGAGGGATGCATGTTTGTTGAGCAAGGATGTGTTGAATGCATGGGAAAGAGTACGATCCATTCGATCCCAAAAGAATAAAGATGATGCAATAAGTGTTAATTTGTGGCATGCAGAGGAGAAGGATAACTTCTTCTACTATAAAAGACCAAACACTATGGAAGATGTTCCATTTATCATAGGCATCCAAACACCATGGATGCGAGAAATGATGGTCAAGCATTCACACAACTCAATTATTGCAATGGACTCAACATTTTCAACAAACAAATATGGTGTAAGTAAAGCTTGATGTTTACTATAAATTTTTGGATTTTGTTTTATCATTGATTTAGTTATTTAAAAATATTAATTTATCAATGTTTAATTCATGTGCAGTATCAATTATATTCCTTGCTTGTTTTTGATGAACAAGAGGCTGGTGTACCTATTGCATGGGCCATATCCTCAAGAAATAAAGTTGAGGATCTAAATGAATGGCTAGCTGAAGTTTATAAACAAGGGAAACAATGTCAAGAAGATTGGAATGTCAATGCATTCATGACAGATGATGCTAGTGCAAAGATTGAAGCTATCAGGTTTTTATTAGCCTTAGTTTTTATATTTAAACTTCAATCAACTCATTATAATTGATTAATATTTAGTTTATAAAAATATATATTTCGTAATTTATAGCTTAAAATAGTTTGATTATAAAATTTTATTTTGTCATAATTTACTTATCAAAATTTACAATGTAACTTGTAGATTATCATTTCAATGTCGAGTACTTTTATGTATTTGGCATGTATGCAGAGCATGGCTGAAAAATGTGTATAGGTAAGTCAATATTTAATTAAAATATGTGGAAAATTATGTGTTTGAACCCCATAGATTGATATTATCTTTTACAATCTAGGTATGCCAGCAATAAGGATGTTGGTACAAATATGTTTGCTAGATTGGGTGAGATAATGTATGCAATGGGTGACAATGTAGACATCACTACTCACCTAATAAAAAAATTCATGGAGGAATTCAAAGAAGAGAAGAAATTTATTGATTACTTCTAAAAAACTTGGTGTCATGGTGAAGGTCGTATTGGTAAGTTTGTCAAATTACTCATTTTGGTTTGTATGCATTTACATCGTTAAAATTATTTTTTATGTTTACTAAGGTATTTTTATTGTTTTTTGTATAGAAATGTGGGCAAAAAACTTTTGAAACTTCTCTCATGCAAATCAAGAAACTAATGCTTCCATAGAGTCATACCACTTCCAGATCAAGAGCCATTATCTAAGTGATCGTGCTAAGAGATGTACAAGGAGAATGGATTGGCTTATCCATACACTGCTTCATAGGGTACAACCATTTTATAAAAATAAAAGATATTTGCAGTCATCTGGATTTTTAACTAACTTTAAAAAAGAAAGATATTATATTACTACATTAGAGAGGTCCAAAAAAATACCCGATACAGATTGTTATCTATATGATCTCTCTAACACATACAAGATAAGAAGTCAATCTGTTCCAGCAAAATGGTATCTTGTTAGGAAATTTGGACCAGATTTATATGTATGTGAATGCCAATGGGAAAAAAGGGGAAACACATGCAAACATGTGTTGAAGATTTTAGATCTCCTAAAGAGAAACATAAGAAATGAGCAAGATCAAGTTGTTGGTAAGGGTCATTTAACATTTAAGTATTATATTTATATTTTAAATGACATACTTTTTCTTGAAACTAACTAAAATAATCTTTTTTAATCACAGATGGTGTTGCTCCATTGGTTGATGATGATGATGATGTCAGAGGAAGTTTCAGTCAAGAGAACAATGCCACTGGTAATGTTGATATGATATTTATAATAAAATATTCATTGATTTTTAGTGTTCTTAAAATTTAATTAATGTTTTATTTGTAACATAGATTATTGTATTCCACAAGAAGATCAAGATTTGATTGGGGCTGCCATTGGAGAAGACCAAAGAATTGGTAAATTTCAATATCACTATTTTTTCATGAAATATGAAAACTTTTTTATATTTTATGAACTTAATATTTATTATTTTTATTATAGATGGTTGTAAATAATCTAATGCTTCCAATGATAACTTCCAAAATGCTATTGATTATTTGAATTCACTACTCCAAGATTTACCAACTAGAGAAGATCAAAAACATATCTTTAGTCAATGTGTTGAGAGATTTAGAAAAGATCTTCAAGCATCTCTTACTTCTTCCAAACTTACACCAATCCCTGGCTCGGAGGATATTCCTATGAGACGAATATCACCATGGTTTAGTCCAAGAAAAATGCGCAAATGTCATTTTATTCATCAAAGAGGCAACACCATCCATCAAGACTTGAATGAAAGAGTTGAAGAGCATGAAAAATTTCAGTTCCCCTCCATAGGTGGTAGGAAGCAAAAGAAAAAAAAGGTCTCCAACCATTCAAGCATAAAAATACAAGAAGAAAGGGTTGTCATCAGAAAACAACATGGTGAGTACATTTATTCAAAATTATTTTAGTATTTTACATAGCAATAATTATTATTTTTACATCACATATTAAAAATGTGTCATTGTAGGTTTGGATGATCAAGACAATAATAGAAGACGTCAATTGCCCTTCTCTATTGATTTGAACCACACAACAATCGATGAAATGCAAATTATTGATGGTAATTTTCTAACTATTAAATGATTCATTCATTAAATGAGATATTTTTGAATTCCTATTTCTAACCAATTTTCTATAATTAATCAAATAAATAGCAGATACAATTCATGAAAATCAACCGTCAATACTTAATGTTATACCTGGTCAAACATTTCAACAAAACACAACTGATGAAATGCAAATTATTCGTGGTAATTTTCTAACTATTAAATGCATTCATTCATTAAATGAGATATTTTTTAATTCCTATTTCTAACCAATTTTCTATAATTAATCAAATAAATGGCAGACACAGTTCATGAAAATCAACCATCAATGCTTAATGTTATACTTGGCCAACCATTTCAAAAAACTATTCCAGGTAATTTAGAATTTTAATAGTATTTTGATTAAGTATATTATATTGTTATCTACTTAATGTTGTATCTATTTGATTTATTAAATACACATGTCATGCAGCTTTAGATGATCAACAAAACACAACAACCGATGAAATGCAAATTATTGATGGTAATTTTTTAACTATTAATTGTATTCATTCATTAAATGAGATATTTCTGAATTCCTATTTCTAACCAATTTTCTCTAACTAATCAAATAAATAGTAGATACAATTCAGACATTTCAAAAAACTATTCCAGGTAATTTAGACTTTTAATAGTATTTTGATTAAGTACATATATTGTATTGTTAGACTTGATGTTGTATCTATATTGATTTATTAAATACACATGCCATTGCAGCTTTAGTTGATCAACAAAACACTGGGCAACATAGGTTACCATTTTCTATTGATCTTAACGAAACTCCAACAACAATAGATGCAATGCAAGCTAGAGATGGTAAATAAATTATGAATGATTTTCTAACAATTTTTTATGTTTAATTTTAAATCAATTTAATAACTAAAAGTTATGTAATTTACAGGTTTTGATGACATTGCAATGGAGGATCATGTTCAACACTATTATAGATAATCAATACAGTTTACTATACTTTCAACTTATGTTGTATATTTACAAATTTTTCTCATTGGCCTAATTCTAAAAAATATAATGATATATGTTAATGAAAATGGTATGATCATGTGTAAAGTTATATTTGATCCCTTAGAATTAATCCATTTATCATTTCATGCATTCACCTAATTTTCTTATTTATCACACTTATTCATACACCTACTTCTATATAACTGTTAGCCACCTAGATTTAATCATTTAGGTTTGAGAAGAATATGAATTAATTGATGTGATCTTGTGCAAAGTTAGGTTAGATGCTACATGTGTTTCTTGCAATATTTAGGTTTGAGAAGAGTTTGTGTTTCTTGTGTTTCTTGTTACACCATTTATCAATTTATAATTCAATATTATTTATTTTTTAATATGTAGGGAAAGCAATTTTTATTTGACAATGGGCAATGAAAAAAAAACATGGGTCTAGATGAAAGTATTGGGAAGTGTTCCAAGATTCATTCTCAGCCATGAATGCTTCCAATGCATATAGGATTTTTTGTGGAGTTTTATAGATCCATTTTCATGGTTTTCAATTTTATGATTAGCTTTCATATTTGGACTTGTAAATTTGTTTGTCTTTGAGGCCTAATTTTGACTTAGTGTCCCTTGTAATCAAGGAAGTTCTAGTATGATGTAAGCAATCCTCCCATAGCACTTCATATTTGAACATATCTTTCATATATATTTGGTGATAGTTTTAGCCTTGATAATATACATAGTTATGCATATTTCGGCTATGCTAGTCTTCCTAAAGCATATGTGAACCCCTACTTGACATACATTCAAAGAATCATGCATGTTAAAGTCTTACCACTTTGCACGATCATGCCATATAAATTTGTGTTTTTGGTCTTAAGAGGCATTTGACTACTATAAATTTAGTGGTTCATGTGTTGTCAATTCAAATTACATTTACAATAGGCTATGCTAGGGGTAACCATCTTAAGAGATAATCAACTAATTTTAGAGAAAGGATCTCCTTGAAGCTAGAATGGCTAAGATCCAAAAAGACCTCTCAAATGATTTTTCTTACATCCTAATAGAAGAAGAGAGGAATCTCATAGTTCAATTGGATAGTGTCTATAGTTTTGAATAAATCTATTGGAGAAAAAAATCAAGGATTAAATGACTTAAATAAGGTGTAAAACCAAGTTTTTTCATTTAACATGCAAAATGACAAGGCAAGAATCATAATATGAAGATTGAAGATGCTTATGGATAAAATTTCGATGATGCTAACACCATCAAGGCTTCCTTGGTTTCCTCTTGGGAAAAAATGCTCAATAGAGAAATAAATTTCTTACATTAAAGTGCAATAGGCACCTCCAGAAGGATATCTCTTAGTTTATTTTATATATAGTTTTATATATATATATGCTATTTTTAAAACCCTAGCCCTAATTTAACCCTAGCCCAAGATTTATCTTACAACCCTAATTGAACCCTAACCCTAATTAAATTTTAATCCTAACCTTAAACCTGAGCCTAACTATAATTCTTCTTCTAACCTTAATGATACTTCTAACTCTATTCATCATAATAATTTTAATAATAACCCTAATTCTAATGACAACCCTATCTAATTATAATACTAATTAAACCCTAAGCCTAATTAAAACCTAACTCTACTTGAACCATTACCCTAACCCTAATTATATTGAACTCTAATTGAATTGTAACCCTAACCCTACTTGAGTCCTAATCCTAACCCTAAGATTTACCCCAATCTTTATCCTATCACCCAAACCTTAACCTTAACCCTAATTGAACCATTTCCTAACCCTAACCATAATTAAACTGTAAACCTAATTAAACACAAACCATAACTCAAAATCTAATTGAACCCTAACCCTAATATTTATCCCAAGATTTATTTTAAAATTATAACCCTAATTTAACCCTAACCCTAACACCAACCTTAACCTAATATTGACCCCAAGATTCATCTTAGAACCCTAATTCTAATTGAATCGTAACCCTAATTGACTTTTAATCTTACCCTTAAATCTAACCCTAATTCTAATTCTAACCCTAGCCTTAATTCTAACTCTATTCATGATTATAATTTTAATACTAACCTTAATTCTAATGACAACCCTAATTCTAGCTATAATACTAATTGAATCCTAACCCTAACGCTAACCCTTATTAGAACCCAACCCTTTTCCTAAAATTAATCCTATTCCTAATCCTAATTGTGTCTAACCCTAATTGAAACCTAACCCTAACTCTAATTGTGTCTTAACCCTAACCCCAACCCTAATCCTAACCTTTACCCAAAGCTTTATCCTATAACCCTAACCTTAACCCTAATCTTAACCTATCCTTAATCTTAATTGAATTTTAATCCTAATTGAACCCTAGCCCTAATTGTAACCTTGATCCAACCCCATCCTAACTCTTACTCCAAGCTTTATCTTAGAATTCTAATTGAACCCTAATCCTAACTAAGCCATAACCATATAATCATAACCCAATTATAATTATAATCCTAACTAAGTGATAATCATAATCATAATAGTAAATAATAATGTTATATAATTTTTTTCATATGATAAACTCATGTGGAAATGTAATTCTTAATCACATTATTTTTTTAAAGATAGATATGCTAGTTCTAAATATATTACTTTAAAAAAATATTTTGTGTAAAAATAAATTTATTATTATTTTTATTTAATTTTATAATTCTAAATTGATTTTAGATGTGCATTTATTATAATTTTTTTATCTATTTAAGTTGCTATATTTTGTACAATAAAACCTTTAGTAAAGCCTTAAAATTACACATTTAAATAATATATATAGAAACGTCCAGAGATATCCTAAGCCTAACCCTAACCCTATTTGTATTTGAAGCTCAAACCAAACCCTGATTCCATGTTTACGTTTCCTAATTGAATTGTAACTCTAACCTTTATTGTTACCATAATTAAACTCTAACCTTAATTAAATTTTAACCTTAATTGAATCATAACACTAATTGAACTCTAACTTAACTTTAACCCTTTAAATTGAACCCTAACCTTAATCTTAATAGTAACCAGAATTGAGCCCTAACCCTCATTAAATTATAACCCTAATTGAACCTCAAGCCCTAATCTTAATAGTGAACTTTACCCTAACCCTAGAACCTAATTGAAATCTAACCCTAACCCAATTAAAATATAACCCTAACCATGAAACCTAATTGAATTCTAACCCTAATTGAACCCTAAACTTAATTGAACACTAACTTGAACCCTAACACCCATATATAAGTCCATAATTTTTCTTCAAATAATTAATTTAGAGGATTGAATATAATTTCATTAAGACATAATGTTTCTTGACATAATTAGTTTGGAGGATTGAATATAATTGCCCTAAGACAAAATGTTTCTTGACATAATTAGTTTGGAGGATTGAATATAATTGCATTATCCAAGACAAAGTAGAATTTAAAAATAAGCACTAAACTAAAAAGATGGCAAAGGTATACACATTTCACCCTTACACTTATAGTAAAAAATTCAAAGCAATAACTTATTTTAATTTTAAAGCAACAAGTGTTCAAGAGTTAAATAACTTAAATTAATCATATGTTTAAAATTGTTTTTTAAATAACACTCATATACAAGTGTAAAATGTTTCTTAGCATAATTAGTTTAGAGGATTGAATATAATATCATTCTAGAGGCAAAGAAGGATTTAAAAATAAGCACAAAACATTAAAAATGGCAAAGGTATACAAATTTCACCATTAGACTTATACTAAAAAAATAAAAAGCAAAGACTTATTTTAATTTAAAAGCAACTTGTTCAATAATAAAAATAAATTAATCATAGGTTTAAAATTATTTTAAATAAATCGTAACTTATTCTAATCATATGCTTATCACTATATGTTTTCTTATATTTATAGGCAAAGACAATTTCTCTAAAATTAACTAACATGAAGTGATGGTAAAAATAACTAACTTTTTGATTCATCAAACAACGATCTAGTAAAAAACTAATCTATTTAACTTTTGTATGGCTAAACTTGTTTATGATGAACACTTATAATTTTATTTTAATTGAATCCAATTTTTTCTTTTTTCTTTTTTCTTTTTAATTTGAATTATTTTATATGGTAAAGATATATAAATTTCACCATTTTACTTATACAAAAAAATTAAAAGCAATGACTTATTTTAATTTAAGAGCAACTTGTTTAATAATAACATAACTTAAATTAATCATAGGTTTAAAATTATTTTAAATAAAACATAACTTGTTTTAATCATAATTTTATTTTAATTAAATCTGATTAAAAAAAAAAATTATATGGTAAAGGTATACAAATTTCATCATTTTACTTATACTAAAAAAAATTAAAAGTAATGACTTATTTTAATTTAAAAGCAACTTGTTTAATAATAAAATAACTTAAACATTATAATACAATATAATATTATAATATAATTATAGTATTTTATATATTATAATAATATTATTATATTTGTATATATAATATAAATATAACATAATATCTTTATAGTCTGTCCAAGGGTGAAAAATATAATACAAGAATATGTAATCGTAAAAAAATATTAAATTAACACTGCCACTGCACGGACTCTCTGACCGCCCGTCCAACTCTGCAGTCGTCAGACTCTGAGCCGTTAGACTTTGTACTTTATGTCAGATAAAAATGAATTTAATTTTCTCCTGTAAGGTAAAAAAAAATTTAGTTTGCCTTCCAATGTTTTCCAATATCTTGCTGGCAATCCATTTTTATCTCTTAAACCTTAATATGTAAATATATAGATTATATAATACATATTATTTAAATTTATATTGTTATTTATAATATAATATAATATATAGTAATAGTATAAATATATTATATAATAAAATATATGTACACAAATTTATTATTATTATTTATATATTTATAATTTGATTAAGAATATATCTATATATAAAAATAAATATATTATATATTATCTATATTGTTCTCTAGTAAATTAGTAAATTTTTAATAAATTTTATTAAAACTAAATTAAAAATTTAATGATTAATAAATAAATTTAAATTAACTTAAATTTTTATAACATATTATATTATATTATAGATTCATTTATTGTATAATATGAGGGAAAATTATAACCATAAACTTGATGTTGAAAATAATAAACTAAATTTTAATGGTTTCAAAACAATTTTACTTTACACTTTACTATATATATAATCTATTTAAATTTATTTACTTACCATTAAATTTTTAATTTAGTTTCAATAAAATTTATTCTTAATGTAATTATAGATATATAAACAATAATGATAAAATTTAATAAATCATATTATTACTATATATTATATTAATTTTTATTTAAAGAGAGAGTAACATAGATACTAGCAATGGCATCTTGGTGTGCAATGGGTATGCCGAAGCAAATGTTAATTATGAAAAATTTTGGTCTATTTTTTTCAATATATTTGTGCAATACATCTGATAATGAGGAAGACAATTAGGCAAATAATTAAGTTCCATTATCAATACACTAATGTGTTTTTTTTTACAATAGAGAGGGAGAGATAAAGTGTTTTTTTTACAATAGAGAGGGAGATAAAGAGGAAGAAAGAGAAAGATATAAAAGAAGAGGGAAAGGGAGAGATAGAGAGATATCAATAGAATGATAGAGAGATAGAGATATAACGATATATAGAGGGAGAGGGAGAGATAAAGTGATAGATAAAGAGATAGACAAATAAAGAGAGGTAGGATAGAGAGATAGATATGGGTATAGGGAGGGAGTGAGGGAGAGATGGCAAAAGATAGAGAGAGGGAGGGGGAGAAAAGGGGAGAGATAGGTAGAGGGAGAGAGAAGAGGGGGCTTATACAGTTACATATTATTGTAATTTCACTTTAAATAGACACAAAATTAAAATAATTCCAAATTTAAATCTAAGTTTAAAACTAAAAGAGTAAAATTTTATGTTTGTATATTATTATTGAAATATTATATTATAAAATTATATATTTAAATTAAATATATGAGGTGTAATATACTTATAGTAGAATGTTTATATATTTATTATGTAATTATATTTATTTTATAAATAAAGCATACAAATATTTATGTTTCTTATTATATAGTATCTAATATAATGTAAAATTTTAAATATATTTTAATAAATTATTATATTGTAAAATTATAAATTCAATATTTATGTATATTTATTATTTGATGATATATGTTTAATATTTATATGCTTATTATCTTGTTATGTTTATTAGTATATAATGTTTAATAGAATGTAAATTAGTAAATATATTTGAAAAAAAATTATATTACAAACGTATATATATTTTATATTTATTATTTAATTATAGATTTATTTATAATTGTAGAATTTATATTATATCAAATTTTATATATAATAATAAATGTAAGATGTTAAATCTATAATTACATCTTATTTGTTTTTAAAATTAAACTTTTAAACTCTATATTAAAAAAAATCTATTACATTTAAATATCATTTTAAATTATTTAATTTAGTAACATAATTAATCATTATGTGATTTCAGGAAAATTAATGATCACATAATTTTATAATTTATTATTAGTAAAAATTGAAAAGAATGTAAAAATCATTTTTATGTTTATTTTATAAATATAATATATTTATATTTATTAGTATATAATGTTTAATAGAATGTAAATTAGTAAATATATTTTGAAAAAAAATTATATTACAAAGGTATATATATTTTATATTTATTATTTAATTATAGATTTATTTATAATTGTAGAATTTATATTATATCAAATTTTATATATAATAATAAATGTAAGATGTTAAATCTATAATTACATCTTATTTGTTTTTAAAATTAAACTTTCAAACTCTATATTAAAAAATTTCTATTACATTTAAATATCATTTTAAATTATTTAATTTAGTAACATAATTAATCATTATGTGATTTCAAGAAAATTAATGATTCACATAATTTTATAATTTATTATTAGTAAAAATTGAAAAGAATGTAAAAATCATTTTTTGTAAATAAACATACTTGTATTTAAATAATTTTATACTCTCCAATTAATATAATTATTTAGAAATGAAAAATTTATTCTAATTATATTAATTCAAAATAATAAATATACTAACACAAAATATTAATTATTCTTAAAACTATATATTAAAATTAATTATAAAATTTAGCAAAATGGATTGCGAGCAAGATACTGGAAAACATTGAAAGGCAAACTAAATTTTTTTTCACCTTGCACGAGAAAATTAAATTCATTTTTATCTGACATAAAGTACAAAGTCTAACGGCTCGGAGTCTGACGACTGCAGAGTTGCACGGGCGGTCAGAGAGTATGCAGGCATAGGCATCCGGCATGCCCATGCCGTTTTGGGTGCTGGATAGCCTTTGCCGGATAGACAGTGCCCTGCTACCGATCAATGCATTCCCTATGCCGCATGCATTCCATAACTGTACAGTACGGAAAAAATGTCAACTCAGTGCAAGAACTGATAGAATAAGTCAGTTATTATTTTTAATTATGTACGATAATGCAAGATATTTTGCAAGTCTGTTGCTGAATTTATTTTACTTTTCTATTTGTAATATGATGTGATTCAATATATAAATTTGATTGGGGGATTAAAAATTGTTTTTATTAATAAATTTACTGTAATTTTTATATAATATTTGAAACAAAAAATGTATAATAAATAGGTAGTTATTATTGAAAGTAAAAATAAAATATACTGTATATATTATCATTAAAAAAAATGTGTTATTATGTAATTGTATTAAATTAGGTAATTATAGGTATCATTTTATTATAAGTAAAATAATTATATTATTATCAAACAAGGTTACCCTATTTAAAATCTATAATATAGTATATTATAAATAATTGACAAAAATATGTTAAAATAAAGCCTTCAAATTGTAGTTTTTATTTAATAAATATATTTAATTTACCTAATAAGTATTAGAAATTTTACCAATTATATATCAAATATTTATAATGATTTGAAACTACAAATATATGACCATAACATGTACCTATGAAATATGCATAAATTATTAAATCAAACTCAATTGAGTATAGGATATATAATTACTTAAATTAGCTCACATTATAGGTTATATAATATATTGATGCTCTTACTACATCAATGATAATATGATTTGTAATGAATAATAATATTATAAGGAAAATTACTTAATAAATAAACCTTTAACAGATAAAATATTATATTAGATATATAATAAATTATTTACATTATATTGCTCATTATATTATAAATTATCAATATATCTAATATCACAATTTAATATGATTAATAATATAAATAAATCGAATATATAACTTAAACATAATCATATATATGGTAATATAATCATTGATGTAGTAAGAGCATCTATAATTTATTAAATATCTATATATCCTATACTCAACTGAGTCTGAAATATGCATAATTTATTAAATCAAACTCAATTGAGTATAAGATATATAATTAAAGTTATATAATATATTGGTGCACTTACTATATCAATGAAAATATGATTTGTAACTAATAATAATAGGAAAAAATACTTAATAAATAAACCTATTTTATTAATAGATAAAATATTATATATAATATTATTTACATTATATTATCCATTATATTATAAATTATCTATATATTTGATATCAAATTATAATATGATTAATAATATAAATAAATCAAACATATAATTTAAGCATAATCATATATATGGTAATATAATTATTATAATCATAATGGATAAATATATATTATTGATAATATATTTATGTTATTATGATACATTAATATGGTAAATGGGTAAGTGCACCAAGGTGGTTCCCAAAAAAGGGGCTTAAGTAGCCACTTTTTTTCTGAAATCAGGAAATACTGACCTTGGACGTGAAATTGAGGATAGCTACACTCAAATTTTTTTGATGGAACAAAAAGAAGGAC
>VDFB02281492.1:495821029-495877616 GCA_007258455.2 Sequoia sempervirens | reverse complement strand
AAATGAGATATAAAAACAATCTCTGGAGACTATGGGTGTCCCAAGTAGCCAGGGGCGCCCAAGCTTTTGAGTGCCTAAATGATGAAATTACAGTTTATCAGCCCCAACAACTTTTCTTCAGATTCAATCAAGCTTTCCAATGCAATCAACAACACGTCAATCAAAGTTACCAATCATCAAATATCACAGACTAATCGGAGGGGTATAACCATGAAAAATATCAAAAGCCAAAAGCAAAGATGAAAGACTTAGTAAAAATTCTAACTTTGGAGGAATTGGGTGCCCCAGCTAGCCAAGGGTGTCCAAGCTTTTGACCCCCAAGATTCAACTTTCATGAGATATCATCTCCAAGATACCCCCTTTAGAATCCTCTGAGTTATCCAATGGGTCCAGCCATCAGTCTGTCGGAACTCCGGATCATCCAGAAATGAGAATTCATTAGAAGACCACAAATTTGGAAAAATGTTCGAACTCTGAAAAGCTTAGGTGCCCCAGTTAGCAAGGGCTGCCCAAGGATTTGAAGCCTTAAATTAGTTTTCAAACAAAATCACCTCCAAAAGACGCTTCTCAAAATTTAGCAAGCTATCCATCGAATCTGACAGTTAGTCGATTGGGTCAATCTAGCTCACAAAATTTTGAAATCATTTGAAGGTGAGGAAAACACGAAATATCAAGAAAATGGCTAACACTGGAAGCCATGGGTGCCCCAGGTAGCCAAGGGCGCCCAACCTTTTGGAGGTCAAAATGAAGTCTTTAGCCAAAGTTTTCTCTAGATGATCTCTTTAGAAATAATCAGGCTACGCGACGGATAATTCTGCCGGATCACAACATTCACCGAGGTCCCAAAAATCAAGTTTGAATAGAGGATGAAACTCAAGCAAAAGATGAAAAATTCAAGAAAATTGGCTAAGTTTGGAAAGGAAAAGTGCTCTAGGAGAAGATTGGCCCCCAAGGCTCAATGCCTTAGAAAAAATTTCAAGGTTTTCATCACTCAACATTCAAATGATGTCTACGTTCGATGAACATGCTCAGGATTGGCTTCAAGAAGTTTTAAAGCAAAAATAATGTAGATTTTCTCAAACCTCAACTTATTTCAGACGTCCTTGCCTTCCATTATTCACTTCTTGCAAGTTGGTGTCCAGAGCAAGAAAATTTTCTCTTTTCTTTCAACAAAGATTTGAAGGCCCAAACAACATGCTTTTTCGATGTTCTTCGTGGATTCGAGATTAGTGAGCAAAGAGGAACGCTTTTTTGTGCTCCAAACTTCTAGGGTGTTGCTTTTTCAAAACAACCACTTAGCTTTTTCCAATTCTAATCACATGGGTCTCTTCGCTTTTTCATCCTCTCGAACATTGGGAAATTTCTCCCTCTTCTAGAAACTGCTTTTTGGCTACTTTTTTAGGATGGATTTAGCTTTTTCAATTTTTGAGCATCTAGGTTTCTTTGGAACGTGATTTTCTACAAAACCTAGGTCTCGGCTTTTTTTGGAGAAATTGTTTTTTCCAAGACAGATCAACATTTTATTTTTAGTGTCACTCTCTACTTGAAATCAAGAAACAAATTAGATTTTGGCAGATATGGACGAGATTTAAAGCAGCAGTCATCTAGAAGCTTCCTTCTAGCTTTCTTTCTATTCTTGTCTCAATTCTTATCCACTCTTTGTAGAAGAAAAGGAAAACAAAGTTGTAATAGTTGGCATTTCTTGTTTTCATGCTTTCTTAGGTGGTTAGATGTTTGTCTTCTTTAGTTTTAGAAATAAAGTGCTTGCATGTTGGCAAGCCAAATTGTAAAAGCAAGGGGATTGTAGGGTTCCCTACCTCTTTCTTGTCTATAAATAAGAGTGTTTGCTCATTGTTTTCTCTAGCAGTTATTGTGATAGAAAATTGCAAGCCTGTGATGCTGCAAGTTGTTATTCAATGTCAATTCACTTTGTGTAAGAACAAGTTTGCAAGCCTCTTTAGTTGCAAGTTCTTGTGCAGTGCATGTGTCTTGTGTCAATGTATTTTGGTTTGATGGCTAAACTGTAAGCCTATTTTGCTACAATCTTGTTGTCCTAGAAGTGTAATCTTTGTCCTTGAGATTTGAGAAATAAAGTCTTGTGCCGACATTTCCCTAATATAATGTCTCAAATTTCTATTTTGTATGTTATGCTTATATGATCTTTATTTCAACTTGCATTGAAAGTAAGTAGATGTGCATTGGGAGAAAGATTTATTTAAGTATTTATGTCATAAAATCCTTCCTTGTTCATTTCTAACTCTCTTGCTTTGCGTTTACTTGAGAAGTTAGAAATGTCATTAGAGTAGGCTTAGTCGTAGTTGAAATTCTAAAACAGAAGATCTCAGCTATGACGCTTGAGTTTTATAACCTTGTGCTCTTAGCTGAACAAAAAGATAGGAAAATTAGTTTTAGTTTACTTTATTTTGAGCAACATTAGCAAAGAGGGATCTTCCCCTCCTAATTTGAAGAGCAAGTTACTACACATAGTTGTCTATTACCAAGTTGCATACTAGAGGTGTGATTTGAAATGGCAACAATTTTCTTTTGTATGTCTAAGTAAACAAAAAAGTTGCACACATTTGTCCTTCTGGGTATGTTTAGCATAACATTGGCAACAAGACCCACGTGCCAATTTTTTTTGGGAAAATTGCCTTACCACCCCCTATTTTTAGGGTTTTCAAAAAAGGTCATTATTTCAAAAAACAGAGAAACTGGGTTTGATTGTCTCTCAGGTGCTAACAAAACCCATGTGCCCAAATTTTTTGATAAAAAAGATTTTTGCAGAGTCCACTGCCCCTTGCAGCTTTTCCTTGAGAAGTCATTGCATGTAAAAGAAAAAATCACTTTTTCAAAATTCTAGTGTTGTGGGTTTGTTTAAAAAGATATTCTCTACAAAACCCACGTCTTAGAAATTTTTGTAAAAATTTCCCCTCGAGGATTATTTTTAGCCTCCTTAGAAGCTATTTTTAGCTACACCAAAAAATTTGCCTGAATATATCTGTGTTTACAGTCAACAATCTAGTTTTTCAATATGCAATTCACTCAAACTAAATTCAAGACCAAATCGGTCTTGATTCATAATTTCATTAAAATAGCTAACACTAATTTGCATCAAGTAGATCCGGAGGTTGACTTGAATGTTTTGGAAGACATAAACCAAATCACACTTTAGAACATTGAGCAATTTGGGTTGCTTGAAGCAACCTCATTTCCCATCTTAGCATAGAGTGTAGAGTTTGTAATTGCTTGTGTAAAGCATTACAACCCTACTACATGAGAAATTCAATTAGTGGATAGGCAAGTGGTATGTAGTCTCAAGCCAAAAGACATCAAGAAGTGCTCAACTATTCCTCTAAACACAAACAATTTGGTCATATCCATGGAGGAGTGTAAAAAGGCGTTCAACTCTAAAAAGGAGAAATGTTAGAGAAGAATGGCAGAAAGGTGGCTCAAGCATAAAAAGAATAGCTTGCCAAAGAATGTAGGACATGGAGAATTTAGAGACGAATATGCAATTATGATCACCCTACTCAACCATGTTATAGATCAAATAGATACCAACAAGTTTTAGCCATGGATGTATTACATTATGGCTCAACTTGTCAACAACAAGGAGCACTATGACTAGGCTACTTTGATCAATGACATTTTCCACAAACAAATGACTAGTTTCCTAATTGCTCATGAATTTCACGTGTTCATACCTCATGTATCTGATAGCCTTCCAAGGCCAGTTTAGAGGGTTGAATACTATGGGAACTATAGGTTTACAAAAGGTTCATCAATATTTCTTGCAACTTGAATTCACACAAGCAGAACGATACTTCAAGCGAGTGAATGAATCATTCCTAATGTACATAGTGAGGAATCTTGATCATGAGATACATGTGCGTATTTTAGTCGAAGCCAAATTGGCAATGGCGGATTGAGCAGATTGGTTCATCCAATTCCCTACTTTTACCTACATCTGCATGTATGGATACATTGGTCATCCAACCATGTTACCTTTTATCCATCGGATAAGGTGGTATTCATGAAATTTCTATGGTAGTTGCACGAAGTCCACTCCTATCTGTGCTTTAAACGCAAGACAATTATCACTTTTTCTTTTCAAATGGGAATTTATAAGTGTAGGTCGGTAGTTGATGCCAAGGCTATGAGCCATGAGATGACGAGACTTAACCTTAAGTATCTCATCGAAATACACTCATACATGACCTTTGGGGTCACTTTTCAACACGCCTTGGTGGACGTTCTTCACACAAACCTTCCATACAAGATTTTAGGTTTAATTGTGAAGACGAGTTTGAAGTGCGGAGGCACAACTACAATAGGTTCACCCTTTCACAAATTTTTGATTTCATGTCAGAAGATGTGTAAGGGTTATCAGATGATGATGGGGAAGTCACACTTCCTACATTCTTTAGAGATCAAGTTGACATGCAACCTCTTCTAGCCGTTGATTGGTATGCTAAGGAAAGCACATCTCTCAAGGAAAGAGCAAGCAGAGTTGTGAGGAACAACATACTTTACTTGGATAGTAAAAGAGCAAGGAAGATAGTCGTTCCAAACATAGAGCCACCACCAATTACTATTTCACTACCTTCCATATCAAGATCAAGACCCAGAAAAAAGACATGGAGTAACCCTCTAGAAGGTTTCCAGGGTAGAAGAGTGTTCGAGCACTCAAAGGGAAAGACACAATTTGTTGATATAAATCAGCAAGAATAACATGTGGAGATAGCCACAAATACAACTAAGACAATTCTAGAAACAAAAGCAGAGCCTCCCAATCCATCACCACCACAACAATCTCTGATTTGCATCAACTTGGAGCCAAACTCACCACCACATAGCATCTCAATGAAATCTCACTCATTAGGGGTTCCTAGGACTAGCACCAATCCTTCCAACAAGATTAGTCAAGAATCTTCTTGGCTTGAGAATCTGTTGTACCCAAACCAAAAAAATTGCTTCATTAAGGCATTTTGTGTAAAAGAGTCTAAACCTTGTTAAAATGATGTCAAAACATAGTTTTTGGGCAAATCAAGTATGGATTTTGAGTCAGTTTGGTGTCGGGAAGATATTGGTGAAATTTGATTTTTTTTGAAAATTAGGGTTTTTAACTCTTGTTTCACATCCCAAAATGATAAAATTAAAAAAATTGTCAAAATTGGCTAAAATTAATTTTGATCAAGGCTTATTTCACATCACGATCACAGTGGTGAAGTTAGTTTTAGTTAAGAGTCAGTTTAAGGCTAGTGGGTAGTTTTCACTTTTTTAGGAGAAAAGTTGGCATCTTTGAGTTCATCAATGGCAGTTGGCCAATACTAGGTGTCAAAATCTAAGCCTAAAACTCAAAGAAAAATGTTCTATGATCAAAGATGCTGAAAAATATACTTCATGAAAGAGGGGATTTCAAACGATGAAAAGTGCAAAAAATATTTTTAAGTCTAGAAACACTTCACTTTGTAATGTGGGGGACACTTGCGCAATCAAAGTGCAAATCAACTTTACAGTGTCAATACATTTGAAAGTGATGTGATACAATCACATACACGTGTCAATAGTAGTAGTGCTTCTCCGTTGTCGACTTAAGAGCTGACAATGAAGTTATAGAGCGTGAAACAAATAGAAATTTCAAGCAAAAGCAAATCTGTGCCCCTATAGCCCAAGGGTGCCCTTCATTTTGAAGGTTCAGATTTAGTGATTTTTGGTTGCAGATACATTCAATCTCTTCAAATGTCAGTAAGCTTTTTGGCTAGCTATCAAGTGAGATCATCTGATTTGCAAAACTCTGACAATTGAAGTCTAAAGTAGAAGGTATGAAGAGGTTTCACATCATAGAGGACTA
Source organism: Sequoia sempervirens (assembly GCA_007258455.2). Classification (NCBI taxonomy): domain Eukaryota; kingdom Viridiplantae; phylum Streptophyta; class Pinopsida; order Cupressales; family Cupressaceae; genus Sequoia; species Sequoia sempervirens. The sequence continues at coordinate 495,871,762 of VDFB02281492.1, read as the reverse complement.
TCAATTTGAAGTTTTTGCACCCCTGTAGCCTAGGGGCGCCCTTGAATTTGACCCCTCAGATGATTGAATTTTTTGTTTCCATCTCTTGGAGATCTTTTCTAATTTATTCTAGCTTCACGATGCACTCGTTCGCGAGATCATCAGATATGCTGAGTGACTGTGATAGTGCTTCCAACAAGCACGTAAAATAGAGGATGGGAAAATGTAGAAATACACACCTGTACCTCTATAGGCCAGGGGTGCCTAGCCTTTAGGCTTGGCAGATGGGGTTTTTAGTAGTCAATGTCTTCATGAGACTTGTGTGAAATTCTCCTAGCTATCCAATGAATCCAACTATCAGTCCTCAGGATTTTTCAAACGCCCATACATGAAGGGTTAGTGAAGATTGCTAAAGAATGTAGATAACCAAAAAAATGGCTAAGTGTGGGAATTACACACTCCCTTGAAAAAGGCGTCTTTCTTTTTTAGGTCTTAGAAGTAGTTTTCTTGCTTCGAAGTCACCTCCAAGAACATCTCTTCCAAGTTGATCTAGCTAGGCAAAGAGATTGACAGTGTGTGAATTAGAGCATTCTAGTTCTCGATGATAGGGGTCAAAGTATGATGTTCAAATGAAAGTTGCACTTTTATCAAAATGGTAATTGCACTATTGCAAGCTAGGGGTGCCCTTGCTTTTGGGGTTCCTATCTCAGCTATCTAATGCCTTACATACAATCGTTGGTTGCGTAATTCTTCTAGTTACGCGATGAATCTATCATCCAGTTAGCAAGACTCATTGTTCACCTGCAACAACAGTTTGAAGTGTCAAATGGAAAAATGGAGAAATGGCTAAGTCTGGAGATCTTGCATCAATTTAATCAAGGTCCACTATTTTTTTAAGGCATCTCCTAGCAGACATTTTATCTTTGCTCTATATGCTTCACGATGGATATCTTAGCTCAATCACAACCTCACTTAGGCATCTAGAAATTAGAGCTCAACAGAGGCAATCATAATTTTTTTAGTGAGCTATAAAGTAGGAAGTTAGCAAAAAATCTTAATTGTTGCTAGGGGATGCCTGGAGAGTCATATTTGGACTTTTCAAAATCAATGAATTTTTCTAAGCACACCAGGATGTAGATATTTTAGTTAACTCATTAAAATAATATTAAATTTTCAGTCTTTTACATAAAAGGGCAATTTTGCTCAATATTCTAATATTGGCATCTTTTTTAATGTTAAATTGCAAATTTGCATGTAAGGGTGAATTGAATATTTTAATATTTTAATTCTTTCGGGACTCTGAGTCAATGACAATTGAACTAAAGGGGGTCCAATCAGAAGGTTTCTTTTGAAATCAAGGTTTATTCTTGCAGTTGGTGCCATTAAGCTATTAATTTTTCTTTATTTATTTCAAGATTGTGTCTATTTCTCTCACAAAAGGCTGAATGCAAGTGAGTTTTCTCTTATTTAAGCATGATTTGAAGGCACCACAAGTGTTATTTTTTTAGAAATTTTCATAGATATAACTCCAAATTGTTCAGAGACTTCATTCAAGGATAGGTAGAGGCATAATAGAACTTCTATCTTCTCTCTTATTTCTTCTATTCTCATCTTAGGTTTTCTTCGCTTGTCCAAGATTTCAAATTCTGACTTCTACAAAATATGACTGAGTTCGAAGGTTGTAAACTTCCTCTACAAAACCATGCTGAATTCTTGGTGGTACTGTTCTAGAGCTTCAATTTTCAACTGAAATTCCTTTATGCAGGAAGTAATTTTTGCAATTCCTCGGACATCTCAGGTTGTCTTTAGAATCATCTTCGGACAAACCCATTTTGAATTTTCTCGCTATACCTGTTCCCTGCGAGTCCTCTATAAGCCCTTGTTTTTGAAAAAGCTCTTTGTATGTTGGTTAAATGAGTGCTTTTCTACCCGGATGACGTAAGCCGAAACGAACGTTTTCATGTTCCGCCTCTCGTGATTCTGCAGCGTCTGGCTCTGATGAAAGCCGAGCTATCCTCAACAAAAGTTCTATTTTCTGGTTTCTGCAACGCCAGCCTGTACGGTGAAGCTTCCGAAGTTCAACAACGCACAAAGGAAGTTTTTTGAATGCAACCCCGCCTGAAATTGAACGTTGATCAACGAATCTTTATCTGCTTATTTCACCATGTAAAAGCGACCATTTGGTACTGGTGACCGAGGGTTTTCGATAGCTCGGTCACCTCAAGTCCAATGTTTCATGCCTCAGAGGAAGTTTGATTGTCTTCCAAGGTCGGGTTTAGAGGGTTGATCGTTGAAATACTCTTGCATGTGAAAGTTCTCATTTCCGGTATTTTCACACCCGTAGGGTTGCAATCAAACTTCGATGATTTCATCATGAACACTCTTCCGCGAAAGCAATGGTGCATAGGCGTAAAGCGCTGGACAAATAGTAGCCATCACTTCTGGCATGGAGCCTACGCGAAAGTTACCACGGAATAAAAACGGAGCAAGTTTGGCAAAAGCATTTCCAGATGTTCTGGAGTTGCTACCAGCAGGAATAATGAAGCCGAGACATGCATCATCTTCATGCATGGCTTATTACAGTCAACAACCTCATGGAGGGGTTACTTGTTCGAGATCATGACTAGTGAACTCCAGATCCCACCTTTCAGGATAGACATTAGACACAACAATTAACATGACACTTCTTTCCAAGTTAATTCGTTGTTCCACATCTCATGCTATGTCTATTATGGAACATCTATGTATAGTTGGAGTTTTCATTTAGGGTTTTTGTTAACTAATGATAGTTTTCTAGTTAACTTTCTTTCAATAAGGATGTGCATGCTTGCACATGTTCATATAGACTATCCTTTCATTGGTTAACTGATGGTAGCTTTCTAGTTAGTTGTATAGTTTCCTTTAGTAGGGTTTAGCAATAAAATCTTACATGCTTGCAAGACTGTAGTTGACTCAAGGTGATTTTAGGGTTCCCTACACCTTTTGATGTCTATAAATAAGAGCTCTTTGCTCATTTGTAATTAACTTTTGCACGAGATAGTAATATATGTTGAGCCCACGTTGCTTGTAATATTGTTGATTTTGTATCTATTCATGAGTTTTATTATGATGATGAATTGTTATGCCACTCGGGTTTCATGTTATTATCATGGTGAATGCTCATCTTAGTTAAATATAGTGGCTAGTTTGATCGTGGATTGCATGTGTGTTTCATCTATGCAATTTACTGTCCTAGTTGGCTATTCTTTGTTTTCTTTCTAATAATCCTATTCGGATGAGCAAATAGTTGAGCCCACTTTGCCTTCACATTATGAATCTATACTTAAAGCTTATTGTATGATGTGTGATAATAAACCTATTCAACCAAGCAAATTGTTGAGCCCACCTTTCCTTCACGTTGTGAATCTATACCTGGATTATCCTATATTTGTTGTTTCCAATAAACTTCTTCCCAACCAAGCAAATAGTTGAGCCCACCTTTCCTTCACATTGTGAATCTATACTTGAAGTTTATCGTATAGAACATTCTTGCTCCATTTCCTCATGCCCTATTTACTTGAGGAGACTGTATAGATTAAAAGCTTTAGTTTAGTTGTAGTTAGTGATATACGAAACTAGAAAATCCTTAGCTGCAACATTCATGGTTTTTCTTAACCTTGTGCCTCTTTCAGCTAAGACAAAAAGATAGGAATTAGTTTAGTTTACTTTTTTCAATCATTTTTCAACACAATGAGGGAGCTTCCCCTCCTAATTTGAAGAGCACTCATTACGCAGTGTGTATAGCTATTCGTACTAATTTGCACTCTAGAGGTGTTAATTGTTATGCCAATAGAATCAACTAGGTAGGAAGAGGAGAAAGTCGTCCTACCAATTGGAATTTGCAGAAATTGATTGTGTCTACCAAGACACATTAGAGCAAAAGATAAAGAAGCAGGTTCATGTGGAAGGGAATGTTGATTACAATATTATCATTGAGACCACTGCACCACCAGAGGATAAAAACTTGGATGAAGTAGAGGTTGATGACTTCACTTTGATAAAAGTCAGCCTTGGTAAAAGCTCACACCAGGCTGATGTGGATCTCCTTGAGGTTACAACAGTAAGCATACATGAGAGAGTGATAAAAGATGGTGAAGATAAAGTAGCCCTCAAGGATAAAAACCAATAGCTTTGTTGATACATCTAAAATCTCCTTCACAACATTGAAAATGTCACCCCCTTACTCTTGCAGATGCTAGAGTTATTGGAAAAACAAAATCAACTAAGTTAGCTAGTTGTTTATGGGAAGTGCTTGAAAGACTGGGAAGAAGAGTTTGTCACAAGGGGTTGTTTCATACTTTCAGAGTTGTACTAGTTGAGGTACAATTCCCACAACCTTCGTGCAAATATTCAGGAGTCAGAGTAGGACATAGTGGTAGACAAACCATGAAATGAGATCATGGTCTCTCACTTGAGGATGGCATATGACTCAGTCACTTCAAAAGAAGATAACGAAATGATTTTTACTTGGAGAGAACAATAAATCTTCAAGGTAAAAACTCATGAAACAATTTTCATAGAATTGACCGAGAGTAGAGAAAAGGTGACAAGTGCACTCAAGTTCCTAAGAACTTTCGTGTCGCAAGTCTCTTGCTAGTATCAACTATGTGAGAATGGTGAATACATCGAGCTCATCAACGTGCAACCGGAGTTTCAAAAACTCATCTTTAGTATTTTTAGCAATGATTTAGTTAACTATAAGTTGGGTCAACTTGTAGCCATGTTAGCGCAATTCGACGAAGTGGCCAAGAGTGGAAGAGGATTGCAGAGTCAGATTATATATGGTGAAGAGATGTTGCTAAGACATCGAATACTTCAGAGGAGTACTAGTGCTCTAGATGATGAGGTAGTTAACAACTTCTTGGAGGAGTTGATTGCTCATAATCACAGCCAGTGAACTACTAAGTTAGGACATCCCACCTTTTCTAGATAAACATTTGACACAACAACTAACTTGATGCCTCTTTCCAAGTTAACTCACTATCCCAACAATTGTGCATGTCTATTTTGGAGATACCTATGTACATATGAAGTTCTTTTTAGTTTAGAATCAATTAACTAAAGTAGTTTTTCAAGTTAACTATTAAGTTATATGCATTTAGACATAGGAATAAATCTTGCATGTTAGCAAGAACTGAATGTTAACTCAAGGAGATTTTAGGGTTCCCTACTCCTTTGAGCTTCTATAAATAGGAGCAACCTTGCTCATTATTGCTTAACTTTTATTACTACAAAATTGTTGTGCCATTAAGCCAACAAGCTTACAAGTCAATATTGGTTCACTCTTTGTCTAAGAGTTGTTTGGTTGATCACATTTTGTATGATTTTGTACCATTTTATATCCCAAATATTTGTAATTGTTGATCGAGTTTGAAGAAATAACAAAAGAGCAATGAGCCTTTGATCCAAAGTTTCAAGGTCTATCAACACTTGGTTTTTATAGCCTTTGTTTCAGTCTACACCTTGAATAGAGCAATGAGCCTCCGAGGGAATTTAGAGATTAGGATTATCGTTATATATTGTTTCTAGTAATCTATATTTTAGTCTACACCTCGGACAAAACACCTCATCTCCATGGAAATTTTGAGATCTAGCTTTTTGTTTGATGTTGTTTCCAATAATCTTTATTTCAGCCTATGTCTTGGATAGAGCACCTCGTCTCCTTGGAAATCCTGAGATATAGTTTATTGTCAACCATTTCCAATTGCTCCTAATCCCTCTTGCTCTAATTTTTCTTGAGGAGATAGGATAGATATGAAGTTTTAGCCTAGTTGTAGTTGAGATCTACGAAACCAGAAAAAACCTTAGCTATAATGCAAATAGTTTTGTAACCTTGTGGTCCTACCAGCTAATAGGAACTTAGATTAATTTACTTTTTACACATAATAGCAAAAGAGGGAGCTTCCCCTCCTAATTTGAAGAGAAATTAATACTGTGCATAGATGTTTGTTGCCAATACACACTCTAGAGGTGTGAATTGTAACACCGACAATAATAATGAATCTCCCTAATGAGTCTCCAAGGAAATTTACTTAAACCTAAGATAAATGGAGCCCACAATGTGATTAATGTAGTTAAATTTTAGTGATAAATATTTAATACATTTTAGTCCAAGCAAAAACATAGCCAAGAGTTTTGAAAATGTTCTCTCCCATTTCCACCACTATGAATAGACAAAGAATGAGTAACAAATCAATGGACTAATTACCTCTAGTTCTAATTTCTACCAATTGTGGAAAGTGAAACAAATACCAATTTATGGGACAAAAGAGCACATTAGTAGTAGTAGCAATGTAAGTGTACTCTAGCAAAATCAATAAATATTAAATACATTTCAACCAAATTAAATTCTACTCAAAACACTCACACTAAAGTTTATATGAGTTCACAATTAGCTAATAAGCTCTAAACGTGAACATATTTTGGTTATGAATCATTAAAAATTTAAAACAATGAACTACCTAGCTTATACTCCAAAAAACTTCACAAAGATATGACACAATGAAAACAAACAAAAATTCTATGCAACCAGTTAAGAAAATATCATACAAAAAAATAGATTCACTTATTGCTTTCTTGGATTTTATAGGCAGTGAGTGCTGACTATAACCTCATTTCCTTCTTAAAAATAGAAAAAACTTACTTTTCAAGATAAAAGAAAGAATAAGAACAAAAAATTAAAACACAATTGAAATATCATGAACTTCTTCCAAATTCTCAATTGTTAGATGTGAATAACTATTCAACATGAAAAATAAAACTTAGAACTCAACTTGAGTTTGAAGAAGTTTGCAACGTAGTTTATGGTACCACTTAACAACATGTGTGTGATGCTCATGAACAAAAGAAATTTGATTAAATTGACAAGAAGGAAAAATTGATCATAATGCTTACTATGTCTCATGAAGTTCAACCTATCAAAGACTTTCCTATAGCCAAAGATGCATAAGAAAAGCTTAGGATGGTGTATGAGGTGAAGAATCAAAATCAAATCTAGAATTTGTAGATTCAACTAGACATGGAATGAAAATGAAGAATGGACAACAATTGGAATCATTTCTCAAAAGGATTGTTGACTTGAGAGCTTTTCTACAAGTTTCAGGTGAAATAGTTGAGGATTCTACCATAGTGCCTATTGTTCTATGAATTTTTCCCTCAAAATACAAAGTGTTTGCAACAACATCAAATATCACAGAACAAACACTAACTTTGAAAAGCTAGTGAATCCACTTCAAGAAGAAGAGTCTTTGAGTTAGGAACATAGTGAAGAGGGTCATGCAATGAATATACACCATAAAGAAAAGAAGCCTAAGAAGTAGTACAGTGGACCTCACAAATCTAGTAATTAATCCTAGTCTCATAAGAAGTGTCCAATTTGTGAAAGGACTATCCAACAATAAAATGCATCAAAAGAATTCATTTCAATGTTACAATGCATGATGAGATCAAAAGAACAAACAAAAACAACATGGCAATATTGTTGAAGAATTTGACTCCCAAGCAAATGAATTTGTATTTACCACCCACACCTATGAAGATAGGTCACAATTGAATTCAATTTGGCATGTGGACTTGGGTGCTACAAGGCACATGACTAGAGAAAAGGAGTGATTTCTCACAATGAAACCTCATGATAGTAAATTTTCTCTTGGAGATGATACCACCTATCACATTCAAGGTATTGGTTAAATCTCCTTACAATTTGGCCTACATCTTTGTAGGCTCACTAAAGTTTTATATGTGCCAGGAATTATAAAAAAATATCTTATCTATCAATCAATTTATTGATCACGGTTCTTGAGGATTAAGTTTGACAAAAATGATGATAAAAATATGCATAATATATGATAAACCTAGGAGTTCAAAGATTGTTGCAAGTTCTTTTGAAATTGCTAAAATATTTTAGGCTTGATACCATCAACAATAATTAAGCCTTGGTAACAAAGAATAATGATTTTGATATATCATGGCATCATCAATTTGATCACTTAAGCACCATATATCTAGTTACTCTCAATAAGAAGGGTATGGTGAAAGGCCTTCCCTCATTTGAGAAGACAAGTGCAATTTGCTTCAATTGTCTTGTTGGAAAACAACATCAAGCACCCTTTGATACCAAGCAAGCAAACCTTTGAAGATGGTGTACATATTGATTTGTGTGAAGGTTCCATGACATATAGTCTCAATGGTTTCAAGTACTTTTAGCTTTTTGTTGATGATCACACAAGAAAAATGTGGGTCTATTACTTACAAACCAAATATGAAGATTTTTCCTACTTTAAAGAGTTTAAACCTCTTGTAGAAGAAGAAACAAATCAATATTTTTGTTCTCCACTCAAATTGGTGGGGGGAATTCACCAACATAGAATTCTCCACCTACATTAAGGAAAATGGAATTTGTTGTCCTAACTAAATACAACTTACACACCTCAATAAAATAGATTTGTGGAATGACATAACTATATCATCATAGAGGTGGTACATATTCTATTAAAGGATTCTCATTTGAGACATGCATATTGGGCCAAATTTGTGCATCTAATGGTTATCTTTTGAATCATGCACCAACCAAAACACTTGATGAAATTATACCAAAGGAAGGAAGGATAAGAGTTAATCCGCATATCTGTCATATCTTTGTATTTGATTGCACATCATACATATACATTCCTAAGAAAAAGAGAAAGAAGCCTAATGAGAAATCAATGAAACACATTCTTCTTGGGTATAGCAATGAGTTGAAGGCCTATGAACTTATATATCATACCAAAATGGAGATATATAACATTAGAGATGTGGTTTTTAATGAGAAGAGTAAGTTAATATCACCTTCCACATCATCACCCACTCCAAATAGTGCTTCTATATTCAACTTGGATGAGAAAAGTGTTGATAATTTTGACAATAAATCAAACTGAATACCCACAAATATCACACAACCTAAGTGGTATACTAGTACCATTCATGATGCAAATATCTAGAGATAGATTCCTAGATACTTCAACTTTAAGATTGAGGACTTGCATCATGGCTCCCCATGCGATAAATATAACACTAATGAGTTCAGTATTTGATAACTTTGAACCTTCTATTACTTATGAAAGAGCTTATGAATGTAGAATATCAATTCCTGGTAAAAAATAAGACATGGGAGCTTGTTGAACTTTGACCAAGGAAGAAATCTATTGAATGTAAATGGGTCTTGAAGACCATATACTTAAGGAAGATGAGATTATTGATAAGTATAAGGCTGATCTTTTGGCTAAGTGTTATGCCCAAAAAAAAGGTATGTGAACTTGTTAGAAAATATGCGAACTTGTTAAGTCTCTCTATGCTCTCAAACATACTCCTAGAGCTTGGTATATCAAAATTAATTATTTTCTACAACATGGATTTAGTTGGCATCCATATGATCTAAATCTCTACCTCAAGGGTCAAAGTAGGGAGAATGTGATTTTCAATGCATATGTTGATGATGTTCATCATAGATAGCTCAAAAAAGATAATCTAGAAAACCAAGAATTATTTGAAGAAGGTATTTGACATGATATATCTTAGGCTATTATATTATTTCTTGTCTTAGAGGCGTAGTGGAAAAATCACCATATCTTTGTATCTCAAAGAAAGTATATACCAATACATTTCTTGGAAATTTAAGAATGGTGGATTGTAAACCCACAACTACACTTGTGGAATCAAAATTGCAAATATTTGTTTTTTATCCATCTCCTCAAGTAAATTTACAACTCTTTGTTGATGGTTGATTTACTCAAATTATACCAAACTAGATGTAATCTTCATTGTCAAATATTTTTTGTAGTTCATGTAAGAAAAAAAATGTGTTATTGAAAATTAAAAAAATCAAGTATTGAGGTATATCTATAGTACAATGAATCATGGTTTGGAATATAAAAAATAATGAATTAATTCTTCTTAATAAGGCATATATATGTAGATTATGTAGGATTTATTGATGATATGAAATCCACATTAATATTTTTTTATTTTATCTTAGGCTCATAGCCTATATCTTGGGAAAAAGGAATAAACCATTCTCACTCATTTCTTAATTAAAGTAGATTGTCATGTGGAAAGTTTAATAGTTTGTGAAACAATTTTTCTACATTACATATTAGAAGGATCAAGAGTATCCCAAAATCAACCCACAATCTTCCATTGTGAAAATTAGAGTGTTCTCAAGCTTGTCTATAATCTAATGTTTAAGTAACATACTAAGCACGTTGAAGTTGACCACCACTTCATATCTAAGATCTTCGCCAACTTCACCAAGCCTCTTATATGTGTGAAGTTTGAAAATTTTAGGACTCTCTCATCAATACTTTAATAATAAAATGATGCAATAACGGTTAATATTGGAACATCCCATCATTACCTTCCCATGGCTAGTTTATTTTTATTTTTTATTGTTTGTTAGTGTTTTTAGGGTACTTATGAGTAGCTTGTTTTCTATCTATTTTAATTTTTGTTTCTCATGAGTAATAGTTGATAAACAATATTAATACATTCCTATATGTATAAATACTTGATATTTTCAACAAGTATGGTATTCTTATTTCATTACATTATCTATTAGTAAGAAGGCTTTCTTCTTCATGTGAATGAAGAGAAGTTTCTATAAACTTTTTATTATTTTTGTGAAAATATTAACTTATTATTTTGGTTTATAGTTGCATGATTAAGTTTTATAATTAGTGGATACAATAATTTGTAAATAAAGTTTGTATTCACACAATCAAACTATTTTAGTAAAACTAGTTGTTGATTTCCTTCAGTTGTTGTTATGCAATGATTTGTAAACCATATCAATAAGTGTCATTTTAGACTTAATTGATTGAATGGTATTTATCAAGCCTACCTATTGATGAAATTATTGTTCACCAAGTGTTATTGTTAATCTAGAATTTGTTACTCAATATAATTTATTATTCCTATCTTACTTTTAAATACCTATTGAGATGTCTTATTATGTGCCTTGAGGAAGATTTAAAATTTCTATAATGGTTTTGCAAGCTTTGTATTGATTAATCTACCAAACATTCATGTCTTTGTATTTTAAACCTATTCAATCCATAAGTGCACTTGCATTGTTTAATCTATACTTTTAGCTAATAAGGCAAACATGTAATTGTAGGGATCTTTTCAATCAATAAACCCAAATAGTGTCTTGTTTAGTGCTACTATGTTGAATGGAATTATGCTCTAGATTAAGAAAACAAGCATAAAGTTTTTTATTCATTTAGTTTTTATTGTATATTCTTAATCATTTTAAAATATTGTTCAAATTAGATTTAGTTTTTTATTTTACTGGGAACTTTCCTTTCAAGTTCAAAGAGATATTCTATTGTACATCTATTTTGTTTTGTGGTACATTGAAAGGTGTAAATTAAAACTCTAATAGGAGTGTTGTCAATACTATGGGTTAAAGTAACCTATTTAGATACCTCTAAAACATTATGGAAAGGGCTCATTCAATCCTAAAAAATCCTTTTGGGATTTGCAGTAGCCATAGATAAAAGAAATAAATTAAGGTGGAGTAGAGCTAAGTTTTCTCATTTATGCAAAAAGAATTATAGGTACAACTACATACACTAGGGTTTATAGTCATCTTTTGTGCATAAGTGGATATAGTATAAAAGGATGTGAAAATAGTAACCCTAGTTGAGAAGGTCAAGATGTCTACATTTTTTATGGAGGCTGAGAAAATAAAGAAGCCAATGCTAGTAGAGACTACACAATCTAGTATGTCATTATTGTCACAAATCTCATTTTTATCACTTATTAAGGACATTATTTATTTATTGATTAATTGACTAATTAAGGTGTGCGTAATCAATGTTTTAAATGATACATTGAAAATGATGGCATTGTGTTTTGCATGATACTATGATAGTTTGGCAATTCTATATTTGTGGAATGTTCTTAATTTAAATTGATAGTTAAATTGTAAATGATCATTGTACTTGTTTGGTGTTATGATATAATGGACATTTCTTAAATTATATGTAATTTATATCTTAATTATTTCATGATTATAAGTTTTCAATGATGACATGGACTAACTACCATCTGCTGGCATGAGGTGGATACAAGCTAGTTTTTCCCTTCTCGTGTGTTGAGCAAGAGTATCATCCACGCGAGGAAGGTAGATGGTAAGAATAAAATAGTCAAAACATGATAATTCAAGAACCTACATGCTTGCACAAGTTTTATTGTATGCTGAATGCATTGTAGGCATGTCGATGGTTTACTTGAATATCATTGTAAGTTGATTTCAATTGCATAAAAACAATTATGATATTGCATCAGGATTCAACCGGTAGTTTCGATCAAACTCATATTCAATTTCATTGAGTAGTTTGTCGTCACCCATCATAGTAACTATTTCGCCGCCGCTTAACCTTGGAGTTTTCCAAGGTAAGCCCGGAGAGATTTTGAAGGTTTTGCAATAATCTGCCGTTTAACCCCGGAGAAAACCCGGTTACGCTGCTGCATCGGGATGGGTGACCTGGACGACAACACTGCGGGAGCATCACCGATGCAATGAGTGCTAAGGGACTATTCGATATCATGAGAGATGGGTTCTTGTTGAACCACTACTCATGAAACATGGGTCAATGAGTTTGACTCGAAACTACACGGTTGAATCCTGATAGCAATATCATAATTTGACACGCTGTGGAAAAATACCTCCTACTTATCAAGTAACAATTAATTTAAGTTTATATTTTAACATGCTTACTTTGAATCACGATTATTGTTTTCTAAATTTAACTTAATATTTCCAAATAAATAAAATTATTTTAAATATTTTTAAAATTTCAAATTAAAATAATCATATTCTAGAAATAATACCAAGTGTTCAGGGCAAAACCTCCAGCTCGTATTTTACAGGGGTATTCTTTCCTCGGTGCCCTCTCGAAGTTGGTGCTGGTGTGTACTTGGCCGGGGTGGCTTCAGCTCAAATATATCAGCATAGGGCAGTTTCTGGGGAAGCATTCATTAGGTATCATTTGGCAAAGGCAGTAGTGTTTTTACCACAGTTTTTTGCCGTGCAGTTTAAGGTCATCAAAGAGGTGCTAAGTATGGAGTATTACCCTAGGAATAATAGGGTTCTCTTTCTAGTGCTGTGTTGGGAACGTCCATTCTCAGGATGTTTAGGGTGAGACCAACTACAGCAGGTGTTTAAAGTGCAATGTCCCGGTGCATACAAGTGTATCAAATGCAAAATTGGCTCAGATATTCTTCACCCGAATCACGAAGGTTAATTTTCCCATCTAATCTCGTGTCAATCTTTTTATCAAATCTTATGGATTTGTTGCAATGCTTTTAGCAAGTTCAAACAATAGCATTGAAGGTGGTAAATAATGTTTTCCTTGAAAATAATGCACTGTTGACAAGTATTCAAGGTTATGACATGTGGAATGGGGAAGGATGTGTGGGCGATATCTTCCCTCGTCACTTTTTGTTGCATAAGCTGTCTTATGTAGCAATGTATGAGGCCCTGAAACTCTCTCTTGAACTCAACACCCCCAGCTTTCAGAACAGAGCTTTGGCTAGAAATTGTCATGAAATTGGAAGGGATACAGCTGAAAGTTGCAAAGAAAAGTACCATTACATTTCCTTCCTTCTTGTGCATAATTGCTTCCAGAATGCAGTTCCAAGGTTCCCGTCTCCGCCAAGCGTTCTTATTCCTGATAGCAATGTCATAGTGAATTCACAGAATGTTGGGGATAGGCATGAACAGCAGGGAGAAAATTCAGTTGAAATTGTCCAGATGGAGGAGTGGTAGCGGGTAATAGGGTCCCTGACTATGTTTGTTTTTTTGTTCTGCATTATTTTGTTATGCTTCTGGGTTAAGGGTTTATCTACAAAGCTATCACATACCAAGTTTAAGCATATGGCATATCTCTGGTCGAGCTCTAAAACAATCCGGCATAATACAGTATTTCACGTTTAAAGCAAATGGCATATCTATGGTCGTGCCCTAAAAGAAATCGACATAATACAGTAAATAGGGTTTTTGCAAACCTGTAGCTATCTGAAGTTTTTTGTGGCAAAATACTACTGACAAAGGAATATGTTGCAATTTTTGAAAACCCATTTGACAATACTATATGTCAAATTGCTCGCTCGTATTTACAGAGTTCGAAGTTAAAATGTTTTGAAGTACTGTAAGGCATACGTGCCATACTGATCATTACTTGATAATCTTTTGAATTGCAAACCACTCGTAAATTTTTATTATATATGATATATATAAACTATAAGCTTTTTGCTGAAAAAAAAAGGTATACTAATTGTTTAGGTTGTCCCAAACTATGCAGAAGTGGTGGCGGTCGTGAGTTTTAAGAGGGGTTGATTTTAAATTATTTTGTTGGAGCATTTTAGCCATGTTGCAAGTAGGGATGAGTGGAGTTTGTAGTGGAAAACTTTGCATTAACAATTTATTTTAGTGGAGGCAAAAATAGAAGATAAGCGTTTCCATTTTGGAAGGGAAATGTAGAGAGTGTTAATGACAACATGCAGCGTCAAAATTACTCCCAGCGATATTCTTGTCATGAATAAATTAAACAATAGCTTAATGCTATTTAATTTATATGAGATATTTATCTTGAAGAGGCGCGAATATCTATAAGGTGTTAATTATATGTTAAGACTACATTATGAAGAGGCACGATTTTGTTTTTTAAATAAAAGGCATGAGTTCTTATGATGTCGACCCATTTCCATTGGACGCGATTCTTCTTGGAGGCTAACCTTGGGATTAAATGAAAGGATGCGTCTCTCTCCCTCTAATGTATATATATTCATTAAGTTTGCTCCATTCATCATCAAGTCAAGTTCGATTGTATCTATTATATTCTAAGCGCGAATTGATCAAAGCAGCAAGGCAGTTCTGTGTTGTTTGAAAGCCTGGGTTTTTCTTCAGCAATCTGTGTTCTCTTATTGCTGTGTTGCATCAATTGTTGATGCTTGTAATTGGGCCTGTATCTTGCCCTATTGTAAAAAGATCATTCTAGTGACAATTCAATATATAAGTGATATATTGTTGCTGGGTTTTTCTCCCTCAAGAGGAGGGTTTTCCCAAGGTATCTGTTGTGTTAGTGTCTGATTTGAATTAATTTTCTGTGCATTAAATCTGATCATTAAAATTTACATGGTATCAGAGCGAGTTTGAGAGGATCGTGATCATATTATTCCTAATCAACAATACTCTAGTTGTTCATCTATCTACATTAGTCAAGATGGTGAATGGGTTGAAGATCGAGGATAGACTCGAGGGTGCATCTAACTTCACATCATGGAGGTTTAGGATCATGCTTACCTTGTGTGAAAATGACTTGGGTGAGTTCGTAGAGTCCAATGTTCCTGAACCTGAGGAGGAAGCAAAGTTACAATGGGTGAAGAAAGATATTAAAGCAATGAAGATATTGGTTGATTTCGTCAAGGATCATATTGTGCCTATTTTGTCTAAGTTGAAGACAACGAAATACATGTTCAAAACATTAGAAGAGATGTATGAAATCAACAATACTAGCCGAGCGCTTGCACTGAAGCAACAACTTCATCATGTGAAAATGGCAAAAGGTGAATCAGTGATTGCATACTTTATGAGGATTGCAGATTTGAGAGATTAGCTCTCAACAATAGGGCATATGGTTGATGACAAAGACTTGACTATGCTTGCTCTCAATGGTCTACCTGTGTTTTGTGAATCTTACATTCAGGGAATCAGTGCAAGATCGAAATTGCCTAAGTTTGATCGTTTAAGATTAGATTGCATTCAAGAGGAATCAAAGTTGGTGGCAAGAGGCGTTGGTCAAAGTTCAAAGAATGAAGACATTCATGTTCTTGCCTCCCATGCTTCAAAGAAGAAAGGAAAAGATGGAAGGAAAGGATTCTTCAAGAGGAATCAAGACAAGGAAAATGATGATGCACCTCCATTCAAGAAGAAGAGGGATATGTCCAAGATTAAATGTTTTAGGTGTGATAAGTTTGGGCACTTTGCCAAGTATTGTCCAACTAGACCTAAGCAACAAGTTACCATTGTGGATGTTGATGATGCTTCTCCGCAAAAGGATTCAAGTGAATATTTGTTCTACTCGGCATTGGAAAGTAGTGTAACTAACGACACCAACACTTGGCTGATCAATAGTGGTGCTTCACAACTTATCACTGGTTTCAAGGAGCACTTATCAAGTTTGGTGGAGAAGGAGTCTTCCGAGCAAGTCATTATTGGAGATGATGCTAGCTACTCCGTGAAAGGATTTGGGACCACTTCACTTCATTTGGATTCCAGCATGACACTTCAGTTGAGTAATGTTCTTTATATTCTTGGAATCAAGTGCAATCTTATTTCCATTTCAGCCTTGGAAGATAAAGGATATCATGTTGCCTTCTCCAAAGGCAAAGTTCTAGTGTGGATGGAGAACTCTAGCTTCAAGGATGCTCAAGTAATTGGAGTTAGACATGAAAGTCTTTACAGGGTTTGCACTCGCCCTCTACAAGCTTTGGTTCATGATTCTTCAAGTTTATGTGATCTTTGGCATCGAAGATTGGCTCACCTACACTTCCAAGCCTTATCTATCATGGAAAAGATGGTGACGGGTCTTCCTAAGTTCAACCAGGAGCACGAAGGTACTTGCAAGGGTTGCGCTTTGGGTAGAAATATAAAATCCCCCTTTCATAGTAGAGAAAATAGATCTAAGTGTATTTTAGACCTTATTCATTCTGATTTATGTGGACCTATGTCTGTTTCATCTTCGAGTGGATTCTTGTATTATATTCTTTTTATTGATGACCACTCTAGGAAGACTTGGATTTTTTTTTTGAAAACTAGAGTCTGAGGAAGTGTTAGATAGGTTTAAGGAATTTAAAGCCTTGGTAGAAAATCTTTCTGGTAAAAGAATTAAGGTCCTCAGATTTGATAATGGTGGAGAATACACCTCTGGCAGTTTTTAGAATTTTTGTATTGATGCAGGGATTAAAAGGGAGTTTTGTGTACCCTATAATCCTCAACAGAATGGTGTTGCAGAAAGAAAGAACAGGACAATCGTGGAAGCAACAAAGGCCATAATCCATGATCAAGATTTGCAAACCTTCTTATGGGTAGAAGCTTCCAGAACGGCTGTATATGTACAGAACAAAAGTCCTCATAAGATCTTGAAGAATATGACTCTAGAGGAAGCTTTTACAGGGAAGAAGCCTGAAGTTAGTCATTTAAGGATCTTTGGATGTCCTGTCTATGTTCATGTTCCAAAGGAAAAGAGAACTAAGTTGGAGCCTTTTGGCAAGAAGGGAATATTTGTGGGCTACAGTGAGACATCAAAAGCCTACAAAATATACATTCCAGGACAGAAGTTGATCAAGATCAGTAGGAATGTCACATTCGAGGAAGATGTTGCATTCAGGAGATCCAAGGGCATTCATATGGAGATCGATGATGAAGAGTCTCCTCAAGATATGGAAATTGACCATACTCCTGAGATTCAGAGGGAGACTCCAGAACCAAAAGAAGATATTGATCCTGTTGAACCCTTGGAACCTACTGATGGGCCTACTGACATTATTATTGGGAGAAAAAGACCTGTATGGGCCAGGCGTACTATGCAAGAGGCTGAAAGTTTTGCAGCTCCTAGAGGCACATTCAGAGAAAGTAAAAGGCCACATAAGTTCTCCAACTATGTTGCCTTAATGAATCAGATTATAGAATCTGAGCCTACCTGTGTTGAGGAAGCATCTAGTCATCAGGTTTGGAAAGGTGCTATGACAGAGGAGTATCAGTCAATTCTTAAGAATGATGTTTGGGACATTGTTCCTAAACCTGAGGGAAAGTCTATGGTATCTTCTAAATGGCTATTCAAGATTAAGCATGTTGCAGATGGAAGCATTGAGAAGTACAAAACAAGATTTGTGGCTCGTGGGTTCTCTCAGAAAGAGGGAGTTGATTATGAAGAAACATTTGCTCCCATTGCTCGCTATACTTCTGTCAGAACCATCATTGCTATTGCCGCATCTAGAGGATGGAAGATTCACCAGATGGACGTGAAGACAACCTTTCTCAATGAAGTGATTGAGGAAGAGGTTTATATAGAGCAACCTAATGGATTTGAGGTTCATGGGAAGGAGTCACATGTTTGCAAATTGAAGAAGGCCTTGTATGGTCTTAAGCAGGCTCCTCCTGCATGGTACGGAAGGATTGATCGGTACCTGTCAAGTTTGGGCTTCTTGAAGAATGATGTTGATTCAAATCTCTACTTCAAGGTAATCAATGGTGATGCATTAATTTTGGTTTTATATGTTGACGATTTGATCCTTACTGGAGAAGATCACTTGATTCTTGAGTGTAAGAAGGAGTTGATTTCAAAATTTTAGATGAAGGACCTTGGGCTCATGCATTACTTCCTTAGATTAGAAGTCTGGCAGAAACCAAATCAGATGATTCTAAGTCAATGAAAGTACACCATTGATATACTTAAGAGATTTGGTATGATGGATTGCAAATCCATGTCCACACCTATGGAGACTAACTTACACAAGTTGAAGGAGGCTGTAGCTAATTGGATCTTTGATGTATCTAGTTAACACTAGACCTAACATTTGTTATGTAGTAAGTCCACTTAGCTAGTTTATGTGTGATCCAAGACATATACATCTTGTTGCAGCTAAACATATCTTGAGATACTTGCGTGGCACAGTTGGATATGGGTTGAGGTATACTTCAGATGTAGACTTGGAGTTACATGGTTTCACTAATTCTGATTGGGCAGGTTGTGTCACAGATCGGAAGAGCACTTCTGGTTGTTGCTTTAGTTTGGGTTCAGCTATGATTTCCTGGTGCAGCAGGAAGCAGTCATCTGTAGCATTAAGTACAGTAGAGGCAGAGTATATTGCAGCTCGTATGGCAACTCGGGAAGCAGTATGGCTTCGTAAGCTCCTTGCAGGATTGTTTGGACAAACAATGGAGCCTACTATTATTCATTGTGATAATCAGAGTTGTGTGAAGCTTTCTGTCAATCCTGTGTTCCATAACAGAACCAAGCACATTGAGATCAAGTACCACTACATGAGAGATATGGTACTGCGAAAGGTTGTACAGTTGAGGTACATCAGCACTGGTGAGCAGACGACAGATATTCTCATCAAGCCTCTCGCTAAGATAAAGTTTGTGTACTTTCGAGATAAGTTTGGTATGGTGAAGAATCCAGCCTTGATTGAGAAAGAGTCTCAGTATCAGCGAGCCTTGTTTAATGAGTTCTTCTATGTGAGAGAAGTTTGAGGTGAAATCCCTTATTAATGCATTTTCCTCTGAGACGGAGGAATTTGAGGTGCAAGCCCTTGTTAATGCATTTTCCTCTGAGATGGAGGAATTTGAGGTGAAAGCCCTTGTTTCCACCCTTTGAGTTGAGTCATGGTGGATGTCATGTGTGTGACTCCATGACATATGTTGTACTTGTGTTTCACCCTCTGAGAGAGTCATAGTGAAAGTCACGTTGAGGTAACAACATCACGCAAGTGATGAACACTTGTACTTACCATAGTTTGGTTGTAGCCATTATGGTTGATATCGTGTTGAGGTGATATCTGATATCACTATGAGGTGATATTCTTATTGTTCACTTATGGTTGTAGCCATAGTGGTAGACATCACGATGAGGTGATTTGTCTTGAGCAGCTGGAAGTATTCTCTCTCGCTGAGAGGGAGTGTTAATGACAACATGCAACGTCAAAATTACTTCCAGCGATATTTTTGTCATGAATAAATCAAATGATAGCTTAATGCTATTTAATTTATATGAGATATTTATCTTGAAGAGGCGCAAATATTTATAAGGTGCTAATTATATGTTAAGACTACATTATGAAGAGGCATGGTTTTGTTTTTAAAGAAAAGGCACGAGTTCTTATGATGCCGACCCACTTCCATTGGACGTGATTCTTCTTGGAGGCCGACCTTGGGATTAAATGAAAGGATGCGTCTCTCTCTCCCTCTCATGTATATATATTCATTAAGTTCGCTCCATTCATCATCAAGTCAAGTTCAATTGAATCTATTATATTCTAAGTGCGAATTCATCAAGGCAGCAAGGCAGTTCTGTGTTGTTTGAAAGCCTGAGTTATTCTTCAGCAATCTGTGTTCTCTTATTGCTGTGTTGCATCATCTGTTGATGCTTGTAATTGGGCCTGTATCCTGCCCTATTGTAAGAAGATCATTCTAGTGACAATTCAATATATAAGTGATATATTGTTGCTGGGTTTTTCTCCCTCAAGAGGAGGGTTTTCCCAGGGTATCTGCTGTGTTATTGTGTCTGATTTGAATTAATTTTCTGTGCATTAAATCTGATCATTAAAATTTACAGAGAGGAGCATTGAAAAGTTGCTCGTCCATTTTTTTTTGGTTTCATTTTCTCCTCTTCAACTATGACTTTTCCTACACTAGAGTGTTGGGCTTTTGCGTGGGAGTTTGGAGGGGCCACTAGAGCAAATTATGGTATGTGATCGACCACCATCTCCCGTGCATTCCATCTTGCTTTCATGAGAGAAAATTCAAGGTTTTTATTTAAATTTAAATATACATTTGCTCATAGTATACAGTGAGGACGATGGCAGAGGCTCTGGTTAATAAACAGTTCTTGGGTGGTCTGTCAGAGATTCTAGAAATTTCCAGGTATTGCAAAGGGATTACGCTTCCAAAGGATTTACATAGGCTTCTTTTCAGAGGAGAGATGGTCGAGTACTTGTTCCCCTTTGTCTTCTCCTTCATGCCTGCGACGACTATCCAGAGATAGAAGAAAGCTGCAAAAGGGGTTGGGTTCCTGAAAATGGGCCTAGGTTTGGTGTACGATGTGGACGCCGGGTGGATGAAGGATGTCATACATCAGATGGAGATTTGATATGTAGATAGAGAGGTGTTGTTAACAGATTACTAGGATAAAAGGTAATAGCCATATAGATTAAGGTGTAGCTACTTTCAGTAGAACGTTTACATTGCTCATACCTGAATTTTTTAAGGAGGCTAGATGCAATGTTTGAATGTAGCTGTGGCTTATCAAATAGTAGGGCGATCGGCTGATGTATGGCTGAACTTCAATTTTATTTTTTAATATATACAGAAGCAACTCCCATAGTTACAGTTTACCTATAAAAAAATCTACATTTGCTCATTGCTATAGATATATTTACTGATTACAAATACATGAAAACATATATATTTTATATGTTTTATATCCCATTTTTCTTCAATTTATATTCATGGAAAGAGGATTATGACATGGTATTTTCATTAGAACTGGGTGCACTATATTATGTCTTGGACATGTAATATATCTACATTTAAATTACTCTATACAATTGTTTGAAAGGGTCAATATACCCTATCACTTTCTTGAAGAGTTGGGTTGTGTGCACATTATATATCTATACATTCTATTTATGCAAGATGAGTCTATATTTAATATAAAATTTGTTCGATGCTACAAGCATCGCCTAGCAGTGAGGCTATAACTTTTGATAGAATTTGACATATAGTTTGGACTTGTATTTTAATGGTATTTAGACAAATAGATCATATAATATGTGCATGCATTGAGGTTGCATCTTGAGGCATTATGATAGTGTGTACATCTATTTTCTAAGGTATCATCACAATAATGCATGCATTGGAATTGCATTTCTAAAGCATTATGATAATTAGTTTATGCATGTTATGTCTATTTTTTATCACAACACACGAGTTCATGGTTTCCAATTTTTCTATGTACATATATATATGTATAGATATGTATATATAAGTGCGTAGAACTATATATTCATTTAATAGTAAATATCATGTTGTTTTTAGCTTTATGAATCTATACCATTTTCATAATTATTGGGCATGAATTAGAGAATAAAATAATATATTTAAATACATAGAGATCCATAGTAATTATTTCTTTCTAATTACAAAGAAACATAAATAGATGAGAAAAACAAATAAACATGATTATTTAGACATTTATATCGATTTATAGATGGAAATGATTGTTATTGTAACCTACCTATTTATGAGTACCATGGATAAACAATGTATAAAATATGAAAATCTATTAAAACTAACTCAAAGGTAGGGTATGCAAGGAGTTTGGTGCTAATTTGATAATTTATTAAACCAATATGTTGGTCTATGTTTTGTGTTCCCTTTTATGGTCATTTTGGATGAGTCAACAAAAGATAGTAGTGTTGTAAATAAATGACCTACATCTAAATGTGATTTTACAATCAAATGCTTTGTCCAAAATGATGCCATAGTTGTATGTATTGTCAATTCACAACACTCTTAAGATTGCATGTTAGTCATAAGTCATCAATAGCTAGAGGGTATCTAGGATCTACTTGACTAGCTGCATATGATAGTGATAATACATTTATACACTTGGTTATCATATTTGGTTTTGTTGTAAATGTCATTAAATCTACCACCCTCATTGAAGGGCCATGCCACTTTCAATAAGAAGATGAGTGGGAGACCTCTTGATTTGTCGTTGGGAGAAAAGTGCTTGGATGACACTCTCCCTCCATATGACTTAACAACCATATTTCTTACACTTAGATTCAAAATGGCTTTGACTGTGGAACATCTATATGTAATAGATAAAGATTTTTGTAGAACTAATAGACACCTGCAAACTGATAAGATAACAGTTATTATTCCAATTTAAATATTATTGTATCATTACAACATGTATCATGTTGTACCATGTAAGTGGTTAATAAATGGAATCTATTCATTGAGTTATGATATTTTATGTTTTAAAATTTAATATAAAACTATCTTTTATGGAAAAAAATAAATTCATTTCTTTTCAATTCTCTACCAATTCTCTACCCAAATTGTGGATGTTGAGATTTAAACGGGAGAGAGTTCCATCATGTAAAAGAGAGGGTTGCTAGTGTTGCAAGGATGTCTAATATGAAATCATAAGTGGAAAAACCTTCAATTGCCAATTTTTTCTCTATCCATGCCATTCCATTTCATTTGGCATGTTCTCCCCACCTCAATTTTTTTTTGAAAGCTACAAATATTGTGGGCCCCTCATATGCACCCCTAGAAATCATTAAATACACACAAACCTCATTGGTAGAGAGTATTCTACTTGGCAAGTTTAGTAATGAAGGACATGATGCAAACTTGGTTAAGGATAGACTACTCTATCATTATTAATTGATGGATGGATATTAGACATCAAATACTCATCAATATCATAGTCACATGCAACTAGCTATTATTTTCTTAGAGTACTTGATTGTCAATGAAAGAAAATAGATATAAACTTTCAATTTTAAATTTTGAAGGATTCCATAGAAGAGGTTTGTGTCTTAATATTGTATGTTTGTTCATTGATCTAAGAAATGTGTACGCTAGTTGACATGATGGTGGAAGGTTCTTACTTACAAGTATATTTTTTGGATCCAATGTTGTGTTCATGTATTGTACAACACATTGCAAGTCATATGAAAGATATGTTGGGTGAAGAGAGTAATTATAGAAGTATTAAATATATAGATGTTTAGTTGAAATTGTCATATCTTACTCTCTTCAAGAATTCTTTGAGGAAGAAAATATTCAAACTCATTGAGATTAGACATGTTAGCTACTTTACTTTTTAGAGAGGATTCTTGAGGTTTAAGATCCTCAAAAATTACTTATGGTTAATATAAAGTGTGGTAGATGGAAAAGGTAAAATAGTTGAAGGAAAATGTGAGAAGCAACATATCTATTATGATGATTTTTGGATCATAGGGAGGTAAGAAATTTCTATTTTTTATTATTAAATTATTAATTTGTTAATATTTGTAACTTGTTAATTATTTTCACTTTTATAAAGGATTCACTCAATCATTTGAGTCATATTATTTTTTGAATTTTTTGTCTATAGAACATTTGCTCCTCCATCTCACCTATTTTGTGGGTCATTGGATATGTTGATACAAACTCTTCTATTCTTGGAGACATTAATAAGACATTTGATAGCACACATGGTTAGATGAAGCAAGATATTCATAGTAGGGAACCTAATTGGGAATTACGTGAGGATCATATTAAGGCCATTGTGACACAGTGGTGAATGCTATGAACACCCACTTCATATATAATTATATGCTCTAATTACTAATGTAAAACCTAGGCCTAGAAGAATTCCTTTTTATGAGGAAGAGGTGAAAGAAGGGCTTATGAAGGCCCTTCAAAATATGTATAGCAATGAGGAGAAAAATTGAATCATCGTGTCTTTCTATATAAGTTTATTTCTGGATTTGATTGTGTTGAAGTTTTTTCATCAAATCTAGAAACAAACTTATACAACAATATGGATTGTGAAAATTTATTATCATTAATGATTTCTTTCCTTAACAAACCAAATACGAGGTTAGATAGGGCTACATTAGCTCAAACCAACCTTATTGGATGGTGTGTCACATAGTATCAAAATAATGTAATAGAATTGAGGATGAACACCACCCACCTTATTCATAGGTTATCAATTCCTTTACTAGAAAAAATAATTGGTCCACACACAATTTCATTCAATCAATCAAGAGGAATAGCCTTGCCTCTTGATGAGTGAAGAAGTTGGAGGTTGTGCATAGTGTTTTGTGACTACAATGTCAACAAGCTCCAAGTACATGATAGGATATTCTTGAAGATGCCACATAGATTAATGAGGAGGCACATGAGATATTGGATGGGGTTCTATTGGATGAGGCAGTCCCTCATATTAGTAGGGACTCAAATTTTGATGAATTTTGATTTAGGTAAAGATGAAGCAAAGGTATGGAAACAATAGATCTAGCTATCTATATTTTGTTTTATTGTATTTGTATCCTTTAATCATTTTCATTTTTTTGTATATGAAGCTTGATAAAGAAAACTCAAATGATTAGACATTGAAATGCTATTAATTTGTATGCCAATTCATGTGAATTCTCAATTCAACTCTAATATTTCATAATATGGTTATATAATGAATATGGTGAATTCATTATACTATGAATATTTAAAAATTCAACTATTTTTTAATTATTATCTCCTAAAAATAGGCCTCCCATACCTATTGTCTGAAAAAATTGCATCTCCCAATCCCTTGTTGTCCCTATCCTAGAAACTTGGCAAAGCATAGGCTGAAATAGTACTAATATCTAAGGTGAATAAGTTTTCCCTCCCAAGTAAATAGGGCAATCCAATTAAATGTGCAACCCTTCCTTCATGCCTAAATGAATTCAAATTCCTTAGTTTCTACAAATGGAACCCCCAATACTTGGGACTAGGTTCTCTTTATTCAAGCAATTGAATGAGATGATCAAATTACTACATGAAAAATAAGGGAAGATAAATGTTTTTATTATTGGAATTCCATTTAGTTTCTACCTGCAAATGAATACTTTCATTAATTTATATATGTGGAATATTTATTCTATCAAAATCATTGAAGCTAATAAATAGAGATTGCTCAGGAAATACTTTTGGAAAGATCTCTATCAAATTTAATCAATTTGGAAGATTTTTTCTTTCCAATTTTTAGAAATATATCTCTATCTCTATTTTCTTTTGATATATATAGTAATAGTTTATTTTCATTTGATTCATAAAAAAAATGAAAATTTTCCACAATAATAAATTGACAAAGAAATAAAATTGCAAGTTTTATACCTACACAAGTGATGGGGATTAAACTTATACATGGTAGACTCACAATTTACTTGGATATATCCACCCAAAATAATTAAAAGTTATTCCTTCAAAGAAGATGAAAACTAACTAAATATGCCCCCTTTTAAAGCATAAAATTTGTAAATCTAGAACCCTATTCTATTTTTCTCAAATTTTCTTGTTGATTAATGTGGTGGTGAAAAAAGAAAAATTAATTAAATAATTAAACTAAGTTGTTGAAAAGTAACTTTGAATTATATATTAAAAGATCACTTACATTTAAGTATTTAAAAGGTCTTTATAAGTAATTGAATAAAGTGTCACTAGACCCAAGGTACCAAAAATCAATACAAAAGGGCACTTTATAATTTTTTATAATTTTGAAGGATTAATAAAGTAAAAATAAAATAATATTATATTATTTCCTTGAAAAAGTTATAAAAAGGAGGATTTTTTTTAAAAGGACCTCTTTTTGTTCATTCATGTATAATTTCATTTTTTAAAATGAATATGAGCTCTTTTTTCTTCTCTTGAGGATGAAAGCCCTTTGGAATTTTGGTTTTAGGACAAAAACCCTCCTAACCTTTCAGTGCAGTTCTACATAGGGATAGTCATTATAGTTCAATTGATCTTGGTTTTCAAATTTCTAATATTGATGTGAAGTTTTAAGTGATTGTTTAGCTTTAGTTAATGATTTTAGTTTTGAATTATCGATGATATAATAATATTGTTATTATTTTCAATGTGCTATTCTAAATTTTCACATTGTGTAGTTTTTTTACAAACACAAATGTTTTTATCTACCAGAGTTTATAACTTTGCTTACTAGTCATATATCTTTATGTAGCTTGTATCATCAATGAAAGTCAAGATATTATATAAAAATTTGGGTTGTACCTTTTCTAAATGTCTATCCATCACTTCTTATTATTTGTATTATTTAGTAAAGGAGGCATTTCAATTTTGGAGAATTTTTTTGGTATTTTGGGAGACTTAGGGGTGCAATACCAAGTTGAATAGATGAATCAAAAACCTTATGCCAACTATTTAGTGATTTAGAAGGGACCATATGATACTTTGGGCTACTTTTTTACATAATATTGTGAATATTAAAAGAGATACTAGAAGTTGAGTCATCAACAATAAGTTAGAATCTTATGCTTAGGGTGGATGGTTGGAGGAGGTGGCTACCTCTCATTTCTATAGTTGTAGGAAGGAGGGTCTAAACTTTTGCAATGGTCACTAAAGTTCTTATTTAGTTGATCCTCTAGTCCCAAATCTAGATTGATAGCTTATATGCGACTTAGTGTTGTCTATCCATTGTTTTGACCATCAAGTTATCCTAGTTTAGTAGATGAAGCAAGTCAAACACTTATATTTGACCAAGTGGATCTAGTTATTGACTTTAATTACCAAGAAATAACAATAATAGGTTTAGTGGATTTAATTTGATAAGAAGAAAAAATAAAGCACATAGGAGCATAAGAGATAAAAGATAGATATTGCTTGATTATATTTATCGCTTTCCTAAAAAAAATCTATCACAACTATTAGAAAGTAACAATTATTTATAATCTAAAATCTTGTTGCTAATCTCCAACCAAACTATATTCAAAGATATATTGAAAGAAAAGGGGGTGATTGATAACCATTTCTTGATGTACAATTTTAGAGTGATGTGAGCTTTCTTTTAGGTGAATGAAGTTTTAATTTTAGTATTTTAGCATTTTACTATAGCATTATCTTATCAACAATTTTATTAAAATTGATATTTCAATATGTTAATTATGAAGATTTAATACTCGTAATAATCCAAAATATATTATGTCAAATTCTTTCATTTCTAGGATTTTCTTTGTGAAAATGCTTTGATTGGTTTGATCGAAATTTGCATATCACCATCTATCATTTTGGCATTGATTGAGTTGATGAATTTGAAATTAAATGTAATTTGGTCAGATACCCACCATTATTTTGCTAGTTATTCTCTTGTCCTTATTCTAGTCTTCATATGCTCTCCCCTTGCCCACATTAAAAACTTGGTGATCATGTAAAAAAAATAGTGGATTTGAATTAGTGTCCTACCAAGGACATTTCATTAAGCCCTGAAAACAAACTAATATTTGATATTAGCTAATCAATTTAGTTGACAAAATTTGACTCAAATAACTCCCATTTCTCTATTTGTTTATTCAAAATAATAAGAATGAATTAAATATGAGAACTAAATAAGTGAAAAGTTATAGCTTTCTTGACAAACTTGTAGTTGGGAAAAACTTATTATTTTTTATGTTCAACATAGTTTTAATAAAAACATGTGAAGAATATGAACCATTTTCTAGCTACCACTATCTTGCACATTTTTATATTAATGTTTCAAATCTATTCTTTAAGACGACATGAATGAAAGACAAATACACATAGATATCTTGAAATATACGTCCAACCTCTCAAACAAAGTAAAAAAATTTGCATGAGACAATCTTTAGTCAATCCTAATTGACATCAAATTGTCAAAAGATGCCAGTTCTAACTGTTAGAATGGTAAATTAATTATTGTAAGGCTATCGGCATAGACCAACAAATAGTCTCTCCAAAACCATCTAGGATAGTCCATAGCCAACCACGTGCTATCGCTTTCCCCATCTAGAAGCTTCACATTGAGTCTATTTCACCTATCCTCATTAAATACTATAGCTAACAGCAATCTACAATGAAGGAAGAATTTAATATGTATTTGCCTATAAATCTAAATGTATGAGCTTGTAATCAGCAGAGCTCATCTTTATGGGTTTCTCCTCTATACCATAGTTTTTAACTTGTATGGCGAGGAATTTTAACTAGGCCAAAATTGTTAGTAGTACCCTTTGATCTCTCTGCTGAATGTCATGTTTGCAAACTAGACTTCATGATTGCACATCGTTTGGGACTGACCTCTTTTCAACAGCCACCCAAATACTATCAATGAGCTAAAAACATCATTCTTTTGAGGGATATTGATCCAACAATCTTCATTTACATGAACACTTTTGACATCGACATAGCGTTCACATTTAGACAGACAAATTCTCTCACATCCAATCCAAACTCTTTAACAATTTACAATTCAAAATTTTTCTATGACTAGTATCCTCACATGCATTCTCTCTATTTAAAACAACTTAGACATCTATGTTCACACAACAAAGCACATATACTTTTAGTAATAATGCGATTTCAACGATCTCTTTTCTACGATCTGCTGTCTTCAATTTCTTTTAAACTATTTGTGGCTTTAACTTCTTCTAGCCCACGATCTCACCTTCTTTAACAACTTCATCAAAATAGGGCGGCTTAACTAGCACACTCTAAGCTTTTGAATGCTTAGGTGGCCGGACCCATGTGGGGCCCTTTTAACCCAACCTTTATGTTTCCATAGCCTTTCTTAACCTTTTAACTTTTTAAAATCTCTGTTTCCGCCGTATGCAATTTACATTTCATGTTCCCGTTCTTGTTCCTGTGTTGTTTACGTTTGCCATTTCCACCGTTCACATTTGTTTTATGCAGCCAAAACAACAGACACTTGTTCAAATCGGCTGAAGGATGCACTGACAGGAATCGAACAGGAAATGTATAGGCATTGTTTTTAAGCCATTCGCTGTGTTTTAACGTGGCCTGGCATCACAAATTTGTTTCGTTGTTAGATCGTTTTAGTCCCACATGCATTCCACGACACAGATTGGGGTAAGTAACTTTTATATTTAGAAGAGTGAGTCTATATATAAGCGGTAGAAAATATAAATGTTCTTTACGTTCATTATATTCACATATGTTAAGTAATAATATTTTCATTAAAAGATTAACATCTTTAAATTACAATTAAATAATTATATTTATAATTTTAATGTTTTCTAATAAATATTATGTATATTTAATATTTTAATGATTATAAACTGTTTTTTAATGAATATTATTTATATTTAGTATTTTAATGATTATAAAATATATATTTAATAATGTTATTATATTTAATTTTTAATTAAATAATGAAGAAAAAATTGTTGTTTATTATGTTTTATTTAAAAATAAGTAAATTTTATAAAAGAGATGTTTAATTAATAATGATCTAAATTTCAAATTATAATTGAATGTTAGTTAAAAAATTAATTATAAATAGATAGGATGTTTAGTTATAAGCTTGATGATGAATAAATCTAATGCAATAGAGAAAAACAAATATGCCTTGACTCTCCCTTCTATCATACAAGTAATAAAAATAAAAATAATTGCAAGCTAAGTTTTACTATCAACAATCATAAGAAGGAGAAGGTGAGGAAATAGGGTTAAGAATTATGCTTGTATAGAAAGTGATAATGATTCACCTAATACACTAGCCATGGGATGAAATGGCATATTACACACTTTCATGTTGTGGTACATAGTAATTCTTTGTCTTAACATGGTGAGGAGTCTCTATGTAGGTATCTAAAAATTGCTTGCAATCTTAGCATAAGAGTGTTAGGGATACAATATTCCCCAATCAATTGGTTGCATTTTTTGGACCCAAAGAATTAAATGAGAAAAAAATAGGACAAGAAAATTAAATGTAATATAAAGATAAGCATGTAAGCATATGAGTGATTTAAAGTAGTAATTGTAATAAATGCGTCATTTGATAATCAAATAAAACATCTCGAGCAAGAGCATGAAATTAGATAGATTCTAGAGATAACGTCAACAAACTAAGGTCACCCTTGACATTGAAAAATAAAAAATGGTGATTTGGCTCTTAATGGTTAAAAAACACCCATGTAAGTACATATTCCTATCCCAATGTGTCATCCAAGAGCATGATCATGCAAAGGTCAAGGTAAAGGCACTATGTCTCTAGTGGTAGAATGGGTGTAGGAATGTTGATCCTCTAATAATATCATGAGATGAATTTACATAGGAATATGCCACTTATAGACTTGTTATTGCACATAGGACAATCTAGTCAAAAGTGTGCCAAAAATAGTAATGGAAAAGGGCATAGATATATATCATTAAATTTGTCTCTGACTTTGATGTGCATGTGAACTTCTATGTTGATGCATGTCAAAGTAAACAAGATATCACCAAGGAAACTATTTGTATTTTTAAATACTAAAAGATATATATTCTTAAAATATATAGTTCACAATTATATTCTCCTTCTAATAATTATTACTCCACCAAAAATATGCAAAATTGAAAAAACATGCAATGAATAACATCTATCAAACATTTAAAGTAAATATGGGGGCTTTTTTTTTAGTTGTGTATTTATATCAATTTTTAATATTTCATCTATATCTCATACTAATAAATTCTAGATAGATTCTTCTTTTAGATCATTATACAAAGATCATTATTTAGTTCCTTGTTTTCCCCTGATTTTGTTATATAACATTACACAAGTCTTTCAATGCAAAAGAGTCCCTATCTAGTCACTTATTCAACCTAGATTTCATAGGATTTTCTAAATGACAAATATTTGTTAAACCTTTCGATCCACCATTATCAATACACAATATCTCTAAATTATTAATAACCAAAGGGCAATATAATGCATGCGTTACAATATTTAAATTATTTTTAATATAAGATGTTAATATTTGCTAAAAATTTAAATTGATAAGATCTTGCTAAAAAAAAATTCTACTTTTGACAAACATGGTACCAATGTTAGTAACTCAAGGTCCCTATTCCAATTGTGGGAAAAAAAGAGCCTTTTATGGAAGGAGATCTAAGAATTTCTTCAATAAGATTTTCTCTTTATTGAAACTCAATTGTGTGAGTCCTTAAATGAGGAGTTGGTGAGATTCAAGAATAATTTGAGAAAATTGTAAATTAAGAAGATTCATGATTTAAAAGTTAGGGCTAAAATAAATTGGCTAAAAAATGGAGATAAAGGTTCTAATTTCTTCTTTAATTATATAAAGGAGAAAAAGGCTAGGGAAGCCACTGGATCAATTTGGGTGGATAATTAACATAAATTATCTTTCTTGGGTTATAAATGACTTTCAATATTTCTATAAAAATATTTTATTTGCTCAAGATAACAATATCGACTATCAAGTGAATGAAATTAAAAAGAGAACTAGGACTTGTTCATTTGGTCTAATGGGAAATGAAAGAGAAAAAAATCTACTATCAAGTATGATTGGTGTTGTTTAGATAAAGACAATGGTGGCCTTGGACTGAAATACTTGAGATTGCAAATAATTTTGCTTGTTGCTAAATGAATTGTTAAATGTCTAATTGGTAAAGAGACCTAAAATTTTTTAGTGGGAATGACATTCAAATGGTAGTCCCTAAATAAGTTAAGATCAAAGGAAAGTAGGCCCATAATAAGGAAGAGACAAAAATTTGTAGCTTCATGTTAGTGTGGTGGAATCTTCAATGGAAGAAGAATCCCATGGATCTCTAACAAGATTGCTTTTCCAATAGCTAGGATAGTAAAGGGATCAAAGAATTTGTTAACATAATGAATAATAAATAGACCAAGTCTTGGGCTTCTCTTAGTAATGAGAATGGTTCACCACTTCTTAGAGGAAATACAATCTTAAGAAAAGCCTGTGAGAACATTCAATTTCTTTCCCAAATAAGTTTTGAACCTAAAATTTATGACAACTTGAAGTGGTGCGATAAAACCACACTCTATAAGGTGAACTCCAAAAGATCTACAACTTTCTCTTAAAGTCTTTATAGGTTATCATCTACACCTTAACAATTTTTGGTATTTGAACTTTACTAATGGGAAATGATTTAAGATTCTTAAACACTCTTGGTCCAATGTGATTGAGCCAAAGAAAGCCTATTTTAAATGGATACTCTTATTAAAAAAGATACCTATCAATCTAAGGCATCTCCAACCTATTAATAACCTACACTCTATTTGTGAAATTCTTGAAACTGTGAACCATATTTTCTTTAACCATTTCTTTGCTAAAGAAATTTGGCTTTTATTTTTTGTTGATTTGGATTGGTAAGATAGTAAGAATAAATTTTCATGGCAAGAATTTTTATTTGGTTATGTTAAAGGTGTGAGTAGATATTTAATATTTTTTGATTGATTTAACTACTAGTATTCTTCTTTTTTTTTTTCTAAAAAAGCAAGAAATGAGGGTACCTTTTTCTATTTCCCTACAATTTACTCTTAACATTGGAGGTGACTAAAGATAATTTATGGAAGATTTTGGACACAAGACAAGTCAATCTCTTGAGATCTGAGCTAAAGACAACCAAATATTGGCCCTATGCTAGGGATGGAATGAAGAACTACTTGGAATTTTAGGAAAGTTATAAAAACTATAAATATGATATGCTCCTTGAAGACATGGGTCTCAATGAAAATAAGATAATTACTAAGGGTGATTGCAAGCTAGAGGTGGTTAGAAATAATGGCAACATCTTAAAGATCAATCTACCCATTGGGTTTTATGATATGGATGTATATGGTGAAAGCTGTAATATCTAGGTTGTTATGGCTTTGAGCACTAAAAATTATTCATATATGTAACATTTTTTCATATCTATGTTGGCCTATGGTCTCCTAAACTTGTTATGCTCTTTTTGAGTGCAATATGTACTATGCAACCTAATTTTTATTTGATAATATATAATCAATTCAAAAAAATGTGCAAAGTTTTTTTTTTATATAAAATTTGTTATTTGTAATTATGGTTTGAACTCATAATTGCAAATAACAAATTTTATAAAATATAATAAGCTTTGCACAAATTTGAGAAAGCTAAACATATTTATATGTGACATTAAGGAATCAAATCTTACATGCTACAATACATGAAATCATAAATATATATAAAATATTTAATAAAAATAAAAGTTTTACAAAAATTTGAGAAAGTTAAACATACTAATATATAAATAAAAAACATCCAATAGAGAAAAGACAATCATACTAGTACCAAAAATGAAAAAAAGTTACATACAAGGAAAACATGAACTAAAAATAAACTATGTATTCCAATATATTACAGTTAAATCTTTTCTTATCATAACAGTGTAAAATTCTTAAACCTATAATTGTAAATAAAAAATATGGCATTCCCTGCATTAATAAGTCAAGTCAATTCAAATGTTAAAGTATTAAATCACCTTTTAACTATTTACACCTAACAATTATTAAGTTTGTGAATTTTTTTATTAATTATTACTTTCAATATTCATAGATGACATAAAGGAATCATATCCTACATACCTATTTTTTTGATATTATAAATTATTAAATAACAATATTAATTAAAATATGATAAGCTTTTGTATAAACTTGAGAAAAGTTAAACTTATTAAGATTGAGACCAAACCATTGAATATAAAAAAGTCAATTATAGTACCAAACAAAAGAAAGTTGTATACAATAAAACAAAATTAAAAATAAACTGTATTAGGATTTATATTTGTACACCATCTTTTCTAATAAAAAAGTATAAAATTGTTAAAATATAAATATCTAATTCCCTACATTAATAAAAACTTATCATTCAAATGCTTAAGTACTAAATCACCATTCAACTGCTATGCTTAACAATTACCAATTCTATGAAATCTTTTATAGTTTTTGTCTTTCAATCAGTTATAAATATTCTTATGTGAAAAAGAACTAGATCTTATGTGTAGAAATATTTGTCATTATAATTTGCTTTATGAAAGAATATTCTCTTAGTACCTTTTGATCCACCACTACCTTTTTATTTTTCCCTATTTGAACCAAATTTCTAGTTCATGGAATAATAAGAAATCATTTCATTGAGAATAGTTGTAAAATCAAATTTAAGATCTCCTAAACACTTCAAATAATCAACATCTACATCTCACCCAACATATTTATATCATTAAATTTAAGATAAACTTCACATTTAATTTATTAATTTTAACATCAAGCTTGGTATAAAACATTAATTATTTTATTTAAATAAAATATAATAAACAACTTTTTTTCATTAAAAACATAAGTAACATTACTTAAAATATTATAAATAAGATATATATCTTTTAATAAAAATATTAGTATTAAAAGGTCAACCAATCTTCTTAATATAAAGCACACTCCCCTGCATTCATGTTACGAAATGAATGTGGGATTAATAATCGCCCCGTCCAATGATGAAGCAAACCGTGATGCGAACAGCTACAGAACGGTTACAGAACGGGAACGGGAACGGGAACGGGAACGGGAATGCAGTATTAACGGAGATTCGAGAAGGTGCAGTTATATGCGTGCTCCGGTAAAGATACGCTGGGTTAAGATGTGGGCCCGACCACCTAAGCATTCCAGGCTTAGAGTGTGCCAGTTAAGCCTGGCCGGCAACAATGGAATTCAATCGTAATGAGAACTAATGCATATGGTACAATATAGGAGCCTCAAACATAATTTATCCATTTCGCTCAGGCTTTAGGACTTAAGCAAAGGTATTATGTCCAGGACTGTGATGGCATTATAAATTGAAGATTCTGTGCATATGTGACAATTATTTTTTCAATTACTCAAATACCACCCCTATTAGCTAAAATCTTGAATTATATTTCACAAAATATACTCAGCATTGAATCTCATAACAACAGTAAATACTCTCAGAGGCAGAAAAAATTGCCCTGCCCTTACTATTCAATGACCTTTATTTGAAAGGAATCTAAAGTCTCAACAAGCGTTTTTGTAATTTCTAACTTTTCTTAATCTTTTTCTCATAAAGCAAACTAAAAACGTTTTTAAAAAAAAAGTGTACGAATGGTGCAGAAAAACCTGAAACGTTAAATTCTTTCTCAAGAGAGCGTTGGCCTGTGTGCTAAATCTGGCAGGACCACGGCTGGCCGACACAGTTGCCATTCCTTCTGGTGAAGAAGAGCAGCTCGCCAACTCCATAGAACAGGGTCAATTTTCTGGCAATTTACGAAAAACGGAAATTTTGGAATTGAAGTTTAAAAGGTCACGTGTTCCACACCTAGAGCGTTTGCGGATGAGGACATGGTCGCATTTAAAGGGAAAAATCAATCACGCTTACGTTCCGCACTTAGCTTCGGGGAAATTCCGGCAAAAGACTTTGTTGTGGATCGTTTAACTGTTTTAAATTCTGTGGATGAAGAAAAGCCGTGTACATAATGTCAGCGACTTATCTGCAAAGCCCTTCCTGCGTAAGGTAGATTGCAAGAACAATGTTCGCCTCCGAATGTTTCGAAGGGATTGTTTCCTGTTTCGAATACTGTGGATGTAAAATTGACTTGTAGATAGTGTAATCGACATATCTGTAACTTCCTTCCTGCTTAAGGTAGATTAGAAGAACAATATTCGCCTCCAAATGTTTCGAAAGGGATCGTTTGTCGTTTTGAATTCTGTGGATGTAAAATAGACGCGTAGATAATGTCAGTGACATATCTGTAAGTTGCTTCCTGCATAAGGTAGATTAAAAGAACCATTTTCACCTCTGAATGTTTCAAACTGATTATTTGCTGTTTTGAATTCTGTGGATGAAGAAAGACGCGTAGATAATGTCAGTGACATATCTGCAAGGCCTTTCCTGCATAGAAAATGCCAGCGACTGAACGGCAAGGTTCTTCCTTTTTTATGGAAAATCAAAAAATACAGTGTTCGGCATTGATTGTTTGCGATTCAACCAACTGATTTGTCAATTGTTTTAACCTTTTAAAATTGGATAGGTCGTGTGCGAAGGCAAGGTACAACGTCATGCGTTTATCGTTTCAAATAGTTTAGCTTTTTCCTAGGTTTCAATTTAATATCATAATTTTAAAATACATTTTTTTTTGAAACAGTAGAAGAGGTGACTTTTATTTTATCATTTAAAAAAAAATAATAGATTTAAGAAATGAAAGTCACCCATTCAAATGGTTGATTTTTTAAACTTATTTTTTTATTATTCTATGTTTAAATTAGATTAATAATGTGTTTTTTTAATGTTAAGATGTATTTTATAATAATATCAAGTGAAGAGTGTATGTTATGAATCTGTCAATAAAAACTCTTATGTTTATCTTAAATTTTACAAATCATTTACATGTCAAGGGAAAAAAATTGATTAGTTCATTTGAGATATTTTTCTATTTGTTGATTATAATTAGAAATTTGATGAGTGCAAATTGAGTGAAAATATTAACTTTAAGTAATTAAATATTTAATAAAACTAAAAATATAAAAGAAAATATAAATAAAATTCTAAACAAAAGATACAATAAAATTTATGTCCATTAAACAGAATTATCCTATTTTATGATTTTTGCTTTATTTTCTTATGGTTAGTAATTGATATGAAACATTGATTTAAAAGTAATTGTTTTGATTCTTCTATTTTTAATAATATTAAAGTTAAATATTTTAAATATTGTTTTAGTAAATAAAAATTTAAAGATATTAATCTTATGTTATTTATTTTGGATTTGTAACATAAATTAAATAATTAACTCAAGGTTGATATTTTTTAATATCTTTTAAGTAGATATATTTAAGATATGTACTCTAATTTATTTGATTTTAACTTTACAATCTTATGTATACTAGTTTATTGGATTTATAACTTTCATATATATCAAGAGTTTTAATATTTTTATTAAATATATAAAATAAATTCATTTAAAATATTTTAAGAAATATTAGTTTTGAGCATTTATATTGGATTTGTGACAAGAGTTAAATAAAGTCCTTAAGATTCATATCTCTTAAACATTTTGTAAGTAATTTGTTAAAAATAGTTATTGTAGTATATAGGTTTCTAACTTTATATCTTTATATATATATGGGTATGTGCAAGATCATCATGGAAAAAAAAAACCATTAAGTGGCAAAAAAATTTAAAAAATCAGAATTACAAAACTTGACGTAAATTTTTCAATAAGTTATCTATATTATTTTAAAAATATGTAAGAATAGAATTTGTAGAAAATTGAATGTAGTTTCTAAACTACTAGGTTTCTTTAAAAAATAAAAATCTACTTAGTGAAAATTTGAAATTTCAATGCAGTAGTACTTAAATTTCAGGGAAAAAATAAGAAGTAGGTGTCTGTCTAACCACCCTAACCACAATAAAATGATAATATTTTTTTATAATATTTTAGGCATAAGTAGAGGACTCATGTTCCGATGTGATGCATATTTTTTGTAATTTTTTCCAAGTAAATAATTAATTATGAATTTTTATTACAACTTTTAAAAATATAAAAACTCATTATGTCGACTACCTTAACTTGGTCAAAACTTCATGAAATTCAATTTTTTTTAATCCTATAGTATGCAAAGCATTGAATGTGACATGTTTTGGATTCAAAAAATGTGATACTGTTTGAAAGCTATATATGTTTTTCAATCAGTCTATCAATCAGGACTTTAGTCATAATTTGAATAGAAAATGAATAATAATTACTTATTAAATTCAAAGTAAAGCATAATTTATATTGGTGGAAAGCTGAGAATCTCCTTTAAAAACCTTTTTCGTTTCATTAGTTTTGGGTAAAAAAATATACCCATCATATTGCCACTTTTTGGCCCATCATGATCCTGCACATACTCATATATATATATACGCTAAAGGGAAAGATACTAAAATTTCAAAGCAAGAAGAGTTTCTCAATATCAATTAAAATGTTGAAGTGACAATTTCATTAGTTGAGCTTGCAATAATAATAATATGGCAATATCACTTGAGATCACCAAATATTTGGCATAAAATAAAACTAGTGTAGGAGGTTGTAAATTGGCCTTCTAACAAGATATAACACACTACCATGATTTTTGGCCCTCATGTTACATTAGGAGAAATTAAATTCTTAGGGTGGGATCATAATTATAAGCTCACATTTTTTTTACTTGAAGCAAACAAATTAGATAAATTATAAAATTTGGCATGGATACTTAGGTATACAAGGTTATTTCTCATATGGTTGGTGATAGGGGAAACAGTGAGGTGCTTTATAAAGGCTTCTTTTTCAACTCCTCAAGGTGATAGGCAAGAAAATCAAATTGGATGGGGTGGAGGAAGAGCCAAGGGCCAAGTTTAGGTAAAATGGGAGGATATTGGATGTGTCAAAGATGACATAGATTTCAAAAAAAAAATGGAGATGGAAATTCTTAACCCTACATTTAAAATATGTGTTTTGAGAATATAGAGGATGATAAAGGAGATGGATTATTCACCTTGTGTGGGAATTAGAGAGGTCATGATAATAATGCTTCTAAACCATGGGAAATCAATTAGCCATAATAAAATCTCTTGCATGGATCAATCCCTAAGTTCTTAAGTTGTACAACACTACTCTCAATTTCTGTTGGGTCATTCCTTCT
Source organism: Sequoia sempervirens (assembly GCA_007258455.2). Taxonomy (NCBI): domain Eukaryota; kingdom Viridiplantae; phylum Streptophyta; class Pinopsida; order Cupressales; family Cupressaceae; genus Sequoia; species Sequoia sempervirens. The sequence continues at coordinate 495,832,727 of VDFB02281492.1, read as the reverse complement.
ACATGAAGATATTGATAGGGTCATGGTATAGACTAAGTAATTTGATGACCATATTATTGAGAATTTTCACATACTATATGATGGAAAAGTGAAGATAAACCACAAACTTCAAAAAAGTATGAGGGTAACAATTAATGCACATTATTTAGTGATGTTAAATTACTAATAATGTCAATTGTTGCAATGAAAATTCAAGTGAGCAATAGTAGAGGAAGTGGAAATATTTAAGTAAGTAGTATTTATGGGATTTTTCCTTCCTAGTTCATGCTTTTTAATGTAACTTACAATCTAAACACTTTGAACACAAAACTAGTGATATGAAATACAATGTATGTGAAGATTTTGAAGGTTGAAACAACAATATAATCTCCTTATGGAGTTAATATAAGGGATGCTTAAAAAATTATTGATCTGGTGAACTATATGTTACTAGAACCCAGGTGTAGACAATGGAAATTGACCATGCCTGTTTGGTCAATTTACCCCTAATTCGATTGATTTTGTATCCTCTATTTTAATTAAATAATATTTATTATTTAATTAATATTAAATTATCCCTTATTCCTTCATCCTAATTTATGTCTTCTATTATCCATATATCCTAGCCTAAATTAAATAATTACCTTTAACTATTTACCCTCATCTCATTCATCTATTAAATTGAATAAATACCCTTATTTATTTAATTTAATCTCTAGCCCCCCTTTCCTCCAAATATGAAATAAATCTAATTATTTAATTCCTATTTCGCTCTCCAAATGTCCCATCCTCCATATTCTCCCACTTGCACTTATCATAATCCTAAGTCCCACCTAACATGTACTTAATCATTTGCACATACTTAATCCTTGATTAAGAGGGCCAACCCCTCCCATCACATCAAGCACATCGGAATTGTACCCCCAAGGGTGCAATATCCATCTCAAGCCATCTCATTATGCCACTTGGCACAATCTTGTGGCTTGAGAGATCACATTCATCCTCAACCCTTGATCTCTATCAAGCAATCCCTTCATTCAAAATCCCAAATCTATATATCCAACCCTTAGCCATTTATTAAAGGATCTCACTCATTTTTATTGGAGTGTCGTTATGCTATCGATATTTCTACTGAGCACATAACTAATTGACATAACTAGGGTAATTATTGCATCAAGCTAGTCATCATACTCCATTTTTGCCCAATTTGGAGTAAGGTACTAGTTCTTGGCCCTAATCTGAGTGTTTGTTTTGATTTTGTGTTTTGCTTGGGTTTGTTGTCATTTCGTTGCATTTAGATGCAATTTTATACACATATTTCTAGCACACCCTGTGGGACCCATGACATGGATTTCTAAACCTTTTTCTTATAAGTTTTTTGGTTTTTGTAGTTGCAGGTGTTTCACGCAAGGGTGGATCCACTATCTTCAGGGTGGCTTCACCTTCTTCAAAGGTAGATGTGCTTCAACTCCTATCCTTCTATATCACAACCAAATTCAAAGGAAAACTTGATGACTTCAAAGGTTAATCCATTACTCGATGACCAGATACACTAGTGCAGAGGGGGATTTGCATCTATAGGTAGTTCTAAATCATTTAGGGATGGATCTTCTAGATAGGTGGACTTGCTATCTTTAGGGTAAATTCTTTTGGATGAGCAGCTGTGCAACCTTTAGGGGCGGCTCCATTGTATTGATAAGTGGATTTGTTGATAAAATTTCTTCCATACTTTCATTTCAAATTTTCTAGTTTGCTTTCAGTTTGTCACTAACTAGCTAGCTTATTTTTCGGTGCTTGTGAGTGTCTCTCATCTGATTTTAGTTCATTTTTCAAAGACCAGTGGATAAAACTACTAACTTATTTCTTGCAGGATGTCAATTGAAGAATTGTGTAAGTATTTTCCCACTTGCTAGGAACACTTCAATTTTCTAAAGGTTCAATTAATTTTCTTACCATGTTTGGAGTTTAATTTTCTTTCAATGTTTGGAGTTTTTTGTTGACATATTATCTTCTCTTGCATTGTTTGGTGAGCCTAGGGATCAAAAATCATAGGTTAACTCAAGTTGATTTATTATCCTAGGTGTGCTAATTTTACACATATGCTCTCTCCTTGCACTATGTGCAAGATTAGAGATCATAAACACCTAGCATTACCAGTTTCCCTTTAGGAGGCCTACTTGGGGATTTCATAACCCCAAGGGAATACCTCAACCACATAAACTAATGAGATATAGAAAGGGGGGAGAACAAAATTTGTACCCCAATCTAGTCACATCATGTCTAGCGAAGCTTTGGTACTTGGGTGAAATTTTGAGTTAAGAGTGCAGGGTTGGTTTGAGTAGCTTAACTAAAATTTCCAACCCATGCTTTTGATGGTTTAATGTTCATAGAAGTGCCTCACACACCCTTTGGTGTTTAGAGGATGCACTGCAAAACTTTTTATTTCCTAGCTTAGGACCTTTTGGTTGTTTCCTATTTTAGTGTAGGGTACAGTATCATGCCCAAAGGTCTCACCATGTATCTCCCTGAGTAGAGGTAGGATTTCTTCGAGGAAGATCTTAGGACCTTTGAAGAAAGGGAAAATGTGAGCTCGTTGTCATATTGGGAATGTGCCACTAGAACCCTATCTATCAATTCTTGTTGAGTGGCACTCCTTGCAAATCTTGAGATATTAGCTTCACGGTTGGTGGGCCTATGGTAGGTGAACACTCCCACTTGACTAATTTAGGCTTGTTATATTTGGTATGTCTTCTTGTCAATACCAATGAGTGTCTTTAGTCCATCCCAATCTATGTCTATCTTGTATTTGATTAATCCTTTATCATCAATTCATTATTTTTTGATAAGAAAATATGCATTCTTCAAGGGTAGATCCATTGTTTCAATAGGAAACTATCCTTTTTTCATTAGCAGCTACATTTTCCTCATCTATTCTATCTAACTAGTCAATTTCCTCATCTTTTCTATCTAACTAGTCAATCCCTTCATAGGTAGAAACACATTCTTTAGGGGTGGATCCATTGTGTCCATAAGTGGTTACACTTTGCTCATAGGTAGATACACTTTGTTAACGAGTGGTTTTACTCTTCAGAGGTAGGTTCATTTCTTCATAGGTGGCTCTGCAGATAGGCGATTCCACATCCTTCATAGGTGGTTGTGCTCTATTCTTGGCTGGCTCTGTTGGTTAACTATTCAATGCTCCTCCTTAGGAAAATACACTTCCCTCAAAAGCATATATGTTTATAGGCATGTATGCTTAGTTGATAGGCGAATACGATCTATTCTTAGGTGGATGTGTTTCCCATAGAAAAACTAGAGAGAAAACCCTCTTAACTAGAGGTAGCCTTGGTTGTTTTGAGTCCAATCCTGCAATTGAAATATATTTTTCATTCTCCATCTACCCATACCAACCATTTTTGTCAAATCATATTTTCCAATAGTCATCAAATCATCTTTATAATTACACAAGGACATCCCTAAATGTGTTTTATCAACATCCCCATAATAAAACATCGCAATCTAGCCTACTAAATGTCTATTTGAGATCCTTTGAACCCAAATAAATTGATCAATCAATCCACATAATCATCCTTATGCTTCCTTAGGAACCCTGTCTGTCCTAAGTAATTGCCCTCGACCAAATTAACTTACCTCGAGCAAGCAGTCTAGTTAGTGCCGAAATCATTTGTACTTGAAAACTTAGCCTATCTCAAGTACAATCCATCATCATCATCTTGTTTACTTGAGAGCTTAGCTTATCTCAAGTATCAATCAATCTCATCCTTATTAAATAAAGTTCTCAAATCAAATTAGAGTGCTAAATCAACCATCTAATCAATTATTTGATCAATCATCCAGTCAATCACTTAATCACTCATCCAATTGATCATCCAATCATTAGATCCTTTATTTTTTTCCTTGGACCATAAATCATCCTAATCATCCTACCCAATCATCTTCACATATTTCATGCTTATCACTACTCGATTGCAACTTAAAAAGCTCATGGGGCAACAACAACAATAGTTCCATCAATCACCTTATACTGTGGCAATTCTCCTAACAATAGAGAATCTCAACAAACCAACATGTAGGGTGATCTATTGCACCTAAATCTTCTTTATGAACAATTATCCCTTGAGGAAGGTATGGTTTCATAGCCTAGAGGAATATTTCAATGATCCTCTTAATGTGAAAATGAATGACCATTTCCTTAGTGAACGGTTTGAGTCTATTCTTGTTGCACTACTCATGCAAGACACTAAACCTCCACTTGGATTTGATATACAACACTACTTGGGTGTAGTTCAACCCTCAACATCATAAGTTCTGCAAGCTCCACAACCTCCTCCGATTCCACTACCTCCATAGGCTCCTCGAGCTCCTTAGGCTCCTCTTGATGATTCTTGGTACCTACCTAAGTTTTCAAACATGGTGATGATTCAAATCCCTCATTCTCCTCTTTAGATTCCCATCAGGACATCTGGATCGAGCCTTAGTTCTATTCACAAACCTATTCCTACACCACCCACACAATCTTATAATCCTATTAATCAAAACATCCAAAATCCATCATCACAAACCACTTGAAATTTTAAGGAGCTTTTATCATGAAGAAATCAAAACCTCTTTTTTTTCTAAATGTTTCAATAGATACAATAGTGAGATTAGTGAGTACCCAAAGAAAAATAGCTTTTCTCAGTGGAAAATCAAACAAAAGAATGAAATGTGTTTTTAAAACATGCAATGGTTTATTACTTGATGTTACTCAACACAGATAGTAGATGATACATTTCTAGAAGTATATCACCATTATAGATTAAATTTTGATATCTCCTCTATGCTTGTGGCTATTATCTTTGATCTTGGGGGAAGATAAATATTTCATAAAGAAAATCATTATTAATCTAATTTAAAGCCAATTTTTAAGACTTGAGGATTTCATTACAATTTTTTTGTGATGTCTAGTTTTAACACCTTTGGATGAGACTTTGATATCTAGAAATATAGTAGTTTGGGACCAATGGAGGCCTTTCATTTCAATAGGGTAGCCAAAGAATAAAACTAGGAGGAAAAATAAGGCAATAAAAGGTTTGAATTTTCTAAAACATGATATAGGATTTAAGGCGACACAAGGAATAGCTTGGCTTAACACTTTTATTACTAAAATATTTGTGGATAAGTAAGTTTATGCTTGTTAGAGGTTTATCTATATTTTATCTAGTATATAGAATAAAATATATAGCTTATGGATATAAGTTATATTTAAATGTCTATTTATATGATCAAAATGATTAATTTTTTCTACTTGTAATCTCTTGCACATGGGTAAGTGCACAAAGTTGAGTCTACGAAACGTGGAAGTTTTTGCCTTAGGAAAAAAAATGAATTCGGCTTGCAAAAAACGAGATCCTGTTTTTCGAAACGGGATCCTGTTTTTGGATATTTCCATTTTTGGAAAATTTTCAAAACGGGATCTCATTTTGAAAATTTTCCAAAAATAGGAATTTCCAAAAATGGAAAGTTTTAAAAACGGGATCCTGTTTTGAAAAATTTCGAAAATGGAAACTTCAATTTTGAAAAATTTCTATTTTGGAAAGTTTTCAAAACGGGATCCCGTTTTTGGAAATTTTTGTTTTTGGAATAATTTCAAAACGGGATTCTGTTTCATAGAACCATAAAAAATGGTTTTTTTATGAAACGGGATCACGTTTTGAAACGAGATCCCATTTTTTAAATTATGAATTTTTGAGTGGGTTTTTTGGCTTATTTTTTGGTTCAAGAAATGGCTTGGGGACCCGAACCTAAGCTTTGGACTTGGTTTGACCTGCAACTTGAAGGTCCTGTTAATGTCACAGGAAAATAATGACTTTGGACATATGTTTGAAGATCTATTTTGTAGAATTTTTTTACAAAATCAAAACCCATTATAGATGAGACAGTGCAGATTCTAAATATGTAATTTTTTTAATAATTTGATTATTTTTTCTATTTTTCAATTAATTTCTAATGAAACTAGTCCATAAACTTGAATTATCAATTTTTTTTAGTATTTTAATAACTTTTGATCAACATAACATTTTGACGAACGAATTGCACGAGAACAAACTTCAGACAATTCTTTTTAGGTTTAAAAAAAAAATAAAAAATGATAAGTTTAGGTTATCTTATGCGTGTCGTACATGACGATTTTTCAAAATGACAAATATGCCTAATAAATATTTAATAAAAAAAATATATTCAATAAAAAATTATAAAAAAATATTGAAAACAAGCTTTAGTGAGTCACAAATCTTTTCCCAAAAGGATTTAGAAAAATATGATAATTTAGTTCAAAATATGGATGTCGTACACGTGCATGGTATGGTATAAAAAAGTGACTTTTAAATAGTGGTTTTTATAAACGCCCATTAAAACTCAATTTTTACAATTTGGGTATTGAAATAAATTACATATTTGGAAACTAGACCCCGAGTACTACATTTTATGATTAGTGACCTTTTTGAAGATTCCATCTCTAAGTGCTTCAAATTTTAAGGTCAAATGTGTCAAATTCTGAAAATCAGGGAAAACACTTCCACTTTTTGGCCAAAAAATGGACTCAACTTCTTGCACACACCCACATGCATAAGGATTTTGTTTATTTTAAAATAGATTATATGTCTATTTTTGAATGATTTATATTATAAATAAGTAGTCCCTAAGACTATAATTTACAAATAAGAAATGCTATAAGTGGATATGCAGGATATATCGTATGTAATGACGAAGAAAATGCAAGAACATTTGTATTTTAGTTATCTATTAGTAGTATTTAAAATAAAATATAGAGTGTAGAGAAATGGGTGTTGCAAAAGGTGGAAATGATAAAAATGGGGACACTTTAAAGATAAAATGGAGCTAGAGAATATGAAAGAATATCAAAAGAAGTTGAAATTATTGTGGTAAATTATGGCAAATGATTTAAGGAAGCATGTGAAGATTGAATTAGTAGTGACACAATTAGTACAATATGTTGAAGTGTAATGAAGGAAGTACACAGTTTGATAGTGATATTTGAAGAAAATGTTACATAGTAAACAAGAGAGTTATATATAATCTAACTAAACTAAAATAGTGTATGTTGACTAAAATAAGGATTGATAGCTGTAGAGAAACAATTTTAGATTATTTGAGCAAGTTATGCTCTAAGAAGGTAAGATGAAAAAAGACTTAGAGAGGGTGGATGATAGCGATAGATATTTATTCAATATTATATTTTGACACTAAATATGGTAGAGAGAAAAAAATGTCATAATGGTTGAAGATCTCATCCAATAAAGTTTAATCTAAAATTCAAATGAAAAAATGTGAATGAAAATAGAGGTGATGGAGGTGTTGTTACCTATTTTTCACTACAAGCTCAAACAGGTAGAGCTGAATTGAATTCATCATTGAAAGGAAAAAAAAAATCAAAATTTGCTACTAAAGTATTCATTGTTCATCATAAAGATCAGATTACATTTGATTTTCAGTTTTATTATGCAAGTATTTGAAACAAAAAATTGGACATTTGCATAATAATGCTTTTTATTCGTTTTGTAAAAATTGAAATCTTGCACAAGCCATGGGAGTAGCTGAATTTGATTATTTTAATCAAATAATGAACACAAAAGGGATGAAATACTACACTATTGAAGATAATGTAAACATGAAGGAGGGGAGCAATTCATCATTGCTTATGATGATGAACCATTTTTGCTCGTTGTCTTTAGTTGTTGCGTCTCCAAGTTGCAACAGTTTTGATTCCACGCTCCATGAACCTGCAAGATTATGAAGAATGGTGTTAGAGCAATGATAAATTACATCCAAATTCATGCCTACACTACCAACAAGAATGTAACATATATCCAGTCAGGCATTCACCAGATGATTGAGTTATAAAGGTTGACAATCAAGGAACAAAATTCAATGGAAGCTTTCAACTTCATTTATTTTGCTAACATGTTTGTTTAAGTGTGTAGGTACAGGTATAATCATCATTCCAATCAACACATATGCTTATGAGTGGTGTGAAATGTGGCTCCCATATGGGTTGAGCCCAGCTCATAAATAATGTAAGAGCAAGATGTAAAAGTTGAGCAATCACATTTATTATGTTCATAGGTAAATAATGGAAGCATTATGACATTCTCTTAAAGTCATGCCTTAGTGATTGCATGATAGTTTGATCATCAAACTAATAATCAAGGAAAGAAATCATAGTGTTGTACAACTATATTAAGATACATCTTCAACTTTATCATCAAGGAAATAGTCCACATAGCTATCAAGAGAAAAGTTTATATGACTATAAGTAAGCATTGCTACAAAAGGGAATTATCAATAAATTAGGGACGTGGTTGTCATCGTCATTTGTTACACCTAATGAGATAGAGGAATCCTTACTTTATACATATTAAAAATAGAATATCAAGCATTGAGCTGCTACAGGAAACTTTCAAATTGACTGATACAATTTTACTAGTAGGACAACAAACAAACATAGGTGACATCTTGGCCATGAGATATATCATACAAGTAACCAATATCATTTTTGCTAAGGGATCCAACATTATTTCAAAGGAGACAAATGAAGATATAATTATAATTTATGTTCAAGGACTGTGTTGTATCAAGTTCATAATGAAAAGTGTTCACTTACAGAAAAATGCCACAACGACAATTGTGTAAGAACAATCACATTGTTAGGTGGACAACCTTTGCAAGGTATGGTAACAATGACTATCAATGTCAAAACTACTTTTATTTCCATCTTAAGCTGAAAGTAACCTTGGTGCTTGAAAGAACAATAAAATGACAATCTTGAAAGAATGTAACAGTGACTACAGTGGTTAGAAAATAAAAGGACAGTCATTAGTTTTCATTGGCAAGTAACAGATAGAGCTGTCAACAACTAATGAACACCATAACCAGTATAACATGACATTGATAGCCATTAATGGACCAGAAATTTAACATTGAGAAGCATAAATACAAGGACCATGACAGTCATGCAGAGGACAACCATATTATAGTCTGACAGTGCCATAATGAGCATACACGCTCATGAGTAGTCATGTATGATGTTGTTCTACACTGTATTGATAAGGAGAAAAAAATAGCCTGATCAATAGTTCATAGATTGAAGTGAGACTTCATATCAAGAACAGTCATGAATAGGATTGTTGTCATTGTTTGTTACCAAAATTACACAGGTTTCAACAATTTTGGTAAAACATTGGGTTCACTTCTATGTGGGATGCTTGAAATGAAGTGAAACCTCCGAGTTCTAGGCTAAAACTTTCCTAACTGGTAATATCACCTAAACTATAGACTTGATGGGATAAGGGTAAGAATATGGCTGTATGAAACAAAAAATACTGAAAATATGAAATGGAAAGGGTGATACACTGAATTGATAAGAGTTATGGGATACTTTGAATTTCACTTGAATATTGATGATGAACATGAGATTACACATCAAATTTTTGTAAGTTATGCATAATTTTTTCACAAATAGGTTTGATTTACACACATTTTCAAGAAGGAAAGTAATTTCCACAAATTAAAATTCATGTGCAATTCTGTAAACATAGTTTGTAACCTATATAATGCTACTTTTGCAAAGAAAGGTATGCAATAAGAGACAAAGTTAAAAGGAAATAAGAAAATTTCACAAAATAACTTGATCTTTCACTTGAAGATGCATAATACTTTGCAAGGACAAGAAGGTAATTTGAATCATCAACAATAACAAGGTAAACTCTGTATATTATGCTCCAAATGAGTTACAAAACCTGCAAAAATATGACAAGGGGCTCTCAAAGTCACAAAATCTCTTTTTGCATAGCCAAAACTGACTCAAAAATGAGTTACAAGATGGCTAGGTAGCCAAACGGCTAAGTTGCATCATCAAATAAGGTTCTAGAAACCTCATTTTCATAAGCACCCATAAAGCCAAAAATTTAGGACTTGAATCTTCACCAAAATGACTCTCCATGGTTGAAAAAGTCAAGTTGATCTTACCAAACCATAAAAGGTCTCTAAATATGCTCAAAATGTTTCCAAACCAACTTTAAATAACCTTATTTTACTCCCAATGTTGGATAATTGAAAATAACTACCCAAGATGCTCTCCAAGTCATAAATTTTTCAATTATATTCTCATAACTTGGTTATTTGACACATGCTCCATTTTTGCATTTAAAGATGATGTCTTAAATTTAAAGTGATTTATAAAATATCACTTTAAACTCAAACATTTACAATGTAGAATGAATGCAAAATTACAAGACTTCTACCTCCATGTATCAGACAAAGACATAAATGAAAGGAATTATCATCTCACCTTATGCGTAAATTATAAGGCAAAAATAAAAACCATGGAGTATTAGTTTGCATCATAACTTTATTAAAAGATTTATGAAAATGCTATCAACATATTAGGGCATTGCAAACCCTAAGAACAAAATGAACATCAAAATGAAAACTCATTTCATTGTTTTTTGAAGCTTCTTGATGAAGCTATGCCATCGCCAGACTAGGGTCTTTGGAGCTCAACCTGCAATCTTTGGAGCCTTCAATGGTGAAGCCACACATGTATGACTCTTTTTGCAAAAGAAATACATTTCAAAAATACATTTCAAAAATACATTTCTCCTCTCCGTCTATGTTTTATATGCTATTTTAAGCTCCATATACATAAAAATAGTGAAAATATTTAATTTATGTCGTCTATATTCTTTTGCTTTGTGTTTTCTGCTCATTCAAACTTCTTTTATGCAAAAGTGATGAAGATATTTGTTTTTTTGTATATTCTCCTTTCATTTTGCAAGTTGCGGGTTTCCTCATCTATATCCACCTGTGATTTTCATTAGTGCTATAATCACCTTTAATATGATAGGATCATGTAATATTATAAGATAAATGAGATTTTATGAGGGGCGCGGGTAGTTGAAATAGGATCTGCCTTAGTTAACTTTTCTAGAAGAAAAAATGCTCTGTGAAAGAAACATAGGATTGCTATATGATTCAATGCAATTGCACAATGGGCATATGATTTAAATTCTCAACGTATCTTCTATTCCTTCATGAATAATAAAACTCACGCCCTAGCTGTCTATACTTGATGCTTCTCATGAATTCAAACTTAAGGGCTTCACCGTATATTATTCAGAATTATAGTCAAGAGGACTGTATTTCCAAACTTTAGCATCTTTTAACTGTCATTGTTATATTGAAAATATACTGTTGTGATTCCATAATAAACAAGGATTCGTAGTTTCCTGCATAAGCATTCCATTTTGTTTCATATGATTTCCCATATTCTGCTGTACTAAAATTGCATTCCATAATACAAGACTATGAATATCTACATGATGTCATTCCCCTAAGAAATCTATAGTTGAAAACAAAACTTCACACATAATTGTCATATAATATATGTGAATGTAAATATCTCATATGCAACTACTTTTGAACAAGTGTTAGTGTTATGTAGAAACATAGACAGACTTGTATTATATGAGGTATGTCATATCTAAGTTCTCTCCTTGTCTATCACACACATCTGTCATGTGATTGAGTCATGCTTTTTTCTTAATATCATCATACTGTCATTACACAATTTGAGCATGTATTCCTTTTGTTCTTTTCATAATTCTAACTGTGCCCTAGACTATCCCTTGACTATTATTAA
>VDFB02281492.1:495428346-495820929 GCA_007258455.2 Sequoia sempervirens | reverse complement strand
GCTTCGCACTGATCTCCCACACTCACAACACACACACACTTACTGAATAGAATCAATGTTGCATCAAACTGCACTTTCTCTTTTCTTTTATCACTCTTCTTCTTCACTCTCGCATCTTCACTTCATCATTAACTCATCTTGCATTTATGCCATCTTCGACTTTGAAACATATCCAAATTCGGCTATCCACATCCAAATTCAAATTAGGTTAGTGCCAAAACATCCTATGATGGAATTAGAATGAGGGAAACCAAAACACACACTTTAAGGGACCCAAAAATATCCAACACGCTTCATCATTCTTGAAAGTAGTATTTCACAAAAGGTCGGTCAATCTAGTGTAAAACACATAGAACCATTAAACATGAATCTTCCAAATGCCAGAATTATCTTCAATAGAACCAAGGCACCACAACTGTAGAACCAAAATTCATAAGACTTCATCAAAGAGAAATCCGGACCAACACCATTTCACCTAGACCTCAACCAGAAAAATAGAAAACCATAGTTCACAACTAGTGAACACAACTTGCACTGTACAACGAATTAGCAACCAAAAATCTAGATATAACATCTACTAACAACCATGGACAACATATCTGAACCATACAGCCATAGGAGAAAATCCAGACCAAAAACTAGAGCAACCACTGAACACATGCAACATGTCTTTATTACAATTTTCTCAATATCCTCAACATATACATCCAACATCAACTAGTAGATAACGAGTTGACCGGTTGAAATCAATGACAACACCAACAATCTTTCCACAAAACTTACATTCTTGCAACAATCCCTCTCATTGGCTACTCTCTCATCAAATGCATGGGATTGATTCGTAGTCAAACTTCGACGTTGATCCATCTGTAATATTCTACACATAGCAACAAAAAATTGTAGACTAAGAGACAAAAACTATTTTTTTAATTGAAAGTAATTTCCATAGCAATAGAGTTACAGAGAGCAAATAAAAAATAGAGATTTTAACTAATGGATTGTAAAAAATATATTTTTGTAGTTTATATTCAAATTGCTGATTACATTGCATTGCACATCTTTCAAACTCTTGAAAAACATTACTTCACATTGCATAATTAATAACTAGATGTTGATAGATGACAAAATGTTAAAAATTGTAGAATAAGAGACATAAACTATTTTTTTAATTGAAAGGCATTTTTATAGCAATAGAGTTATAGAGAGCAAATAAAATAGAGAGTTTAACTAATGAATTATAAAAAATAGATTTTTGTAGTTTGTATTCAAATTGTTGACTACATTGCATTACACATCTTTCAAACTCAAAGCATTACTTCACATTGCATAACTAACAACTAGATGTCGATAGATGACAAAATTTCAATTACAATATAGTTTTTACAAAGTCAAGCTAAGTAGTTATGAAATTAATTCACATTGCATAACTAATAACTAGGAGCAATTGCCAATTTCATTTGCTTGTCATGGCATTCCATGAGACCACATTTCTTTGAGGCATTTTTTCAAAAAGTTCACTGCCTTATCTATGCTACCACATTTTTCATACATGTCTACGAAAGCATTTTATCAAACAATTCACTGCCTTGTTTCTATGGCTAAAATCCTAAAACAAGTGCTTTCAAACAAGCTATGGATGCTTGGAAAAAATCTATCAAAACATAATAATAAGCAATAACATAGACAAGACAATGAACTGGTTGAAAAAATTCCTCAAAGAAATGTGGTCTCGTGGTGATGGAATGCCATGACAATCCATAACAATTATCTTGTCATGGAATTCATCATCACATTCCATCACCATGAGACCACATTTCTTTGAGGTATTTTTTCCAAAGTTCATTGCCTTGTCTATGCTACCACATTTTTCATACATGTCTACCAAAGCATTTTATCAAATAGTTCACTAATTACAAGGACTAAAAGCCTAAAACAGTGGGATTTCAAAAGTTATGGATGCTTGGAAAATCCACAAAGCATACAAAGGAAATGAGCTATGGTCTCATGGGAGCAAGAAAATTAATGGTTTTATTTATGCATTTTTACATGTTTTAAATACATTTTTTGGCACCTTTGTTGTTTGAAATGGGGAAAAATTTTGTGCCTGCCTCCCACAATGATTTAACAATCCAGGGTCTCCTTGCTAATTGTGATTTAGAGATTGACATCTAACTTGAATAGCTATTTCAATCATCATGAAGGTGCATTGTATTTGTCAACCCAAGGATGTGGAACTTGAAATGGCCGCACAAAGATGTGCACCAGGAACTCCAAAGTAGCCATTTTCATTCTATAGCTAAGAAAGACATTGGAAAGTAAATTGTTTGAAGGGAATAACATAAATGTTGAACATCAACCAACAACTATACTAAGCTGAAATGTATGATATAAACAAAAATTTGAGCAAATAAACAGGAAACTACTCTGTCTGTTTTGGCTGTAAGAACAATCACAAAATGGAATTCTAGTGGCTACAAGAACAATCATGTTGTGCAATTTTTGCACACACGCCCCACCGGAGGCGGGGACCCTCTTTTTTCTTTTGCATCTCCACATCTTGGCTTGGTCGAATTTTAAGTTTTGCTCTTCTTGGGAGGTTATTTTGGGATTAATTCCATACTTGGTTTGATGAAGGCAATATTTTGAGGCTCTGGGGGAAATTCACTTATCTTAGATTTTGGAAATGGGGATTTTGAAGTGAATTTTCAATGTTATATGAAAGTCTTTTTTACACCCGTGGATAGAGGATGAAAAATTAGGTTGGTTTTCTTTTTGAACTTTTCAAAAATTCCTTATAGAAAGAAAGTTATGAAGTTTAGGGGATTTTGACCTGGCTTGGATTATGGAAAATTCAAGCTACCTCGAATTAAGCCATGGAAAATTCAAGCTACTTCAGATTAAGCCATAGAAAATTCTAGGTACCTCAGATTTTCCATGAGGATTAAGCCATGGAAAATCCAAACTACCTCAAATTTTCTAGAATTTCCATTTTCGGAAAATCCAAGCCCCCTCAAAAATCCTGAAATTTTTCAAAAATGGAATTTTTAAATGAAAATTTTAAAAATGAAATTTTTCTTTGAAATTTCCTTTAAAATATTCCCCAAAACAGCAATTCTTGAATGGAAAAATTGAAAATAAAAATTTCCAAAAATGGAAAGTTTCAAAAAAAATAAAAAAAATTTTAAGGCCAAAATTTTATTCAAAGTTTAATTTGGACATTCTATGGATGGATTTTTTTTTAACATGTGAACTACTAATGATGATATATGTTTTTCAGGATTAAAGAAATCAAAAGGGGGACTTGCATATGGATTCATGCCAAGAGGGAAATTTTGGAAGAGTTCAACTCAAATATTAAATGTGGGGCCTGCATAAGAATCCATGCCCAAACTGTCTACAGCTGGAAGTAATTTTTGGAAGCTATTTGCACTATGTGATTTTGTTTGCTTTATCCAATGATGATTGTTATCAAATTCAAGTTGGCAGAATATTATTTTCTCATTTTTTCATGATGTATCTGCTTTTATACAATTGAATGATGATGTATCTGGATGCCAAAACCCTAATGTAACTACTAGATTCTTCTAGAAGTGTAATTTATGAATTGGATTGATTTAATCTTGGCCATTGAAATCATAATGTAAAATCTATAAAAGGCCAATGCCTTCTCCTTTGTAAGGGGTTTGATTTTAGGGGTTAGAATAGTTGATTAGAAGATGTAAAAGTCAAAATTGGCTAAGTTAGGAGTTAAATTCTTCAAGTCAGTAGCTATAGGAGAGGAGAGAGACTTGAAATTGTTATGTAAATACTGGAGAAGTAATGCAACTGAGTTGTTGATATGAAAAACTTTGTATTTATCTTCAACAGTTTTATGGTTTCCTATTCTCAATTCTCAGATGTTTGATGCTAGATTTTAGTTCTTTTGCAATGATGGTGAAATGTTAATGATGTTGATTGATCTCCGGTCCATACTTTTAGCAATTTGCTAATTGCAGGTTGTTGTGTAAAGTTAGTTTGGGCCTCATTTTATACTAAGTTCAACTGTGGTGCTTGTTTACATTGTGTCAATTATTGGGTATGTGGATGAATATTCATAGTTTGAAAATCTTTAGTTTCCTTAGAAGATTGCCATTTTTGTGGAGTTATGGGCTTGTCCTTGATCAAGCAGAGATTGATTTTATTGGGGATCTGTCCATTTACAACATTCATCATTGTTGTGATTGTCTTAGGAGTTAGTTTAGAATCTCTCTCAACCCTTCTTTGTTGCTCTTTCTTTATATCTAGGTTAGTTTTAGGATTGAAAGCATCACCATATTGTTACATCTGATGAAAGTACACTTCCAACATTGTTCATTTGTAAGGTCCCTTATGATTACCAAATTTTTTGCATTATCACTGAGTTGTTTTTGCATTGTCAAGACTTGACATTAGAGACCTTGGGGTTATCTCTTGAGGCTTGCTGATAGAGATTTGCCTTTCAAGAGAGATAGGATACTTGTATTATGTCTGAGTTGTTGCTGTGCAGAAAACACCATCAACAAGTTAGCACCAAATTCTTAACTAATTACTGAACAAAAAGTAATAACTAGGCTAAACTAAGTTAAAGGATGGATTTCTCACCAAGTGGGCCCCCTTGGATGAGTATCCTCTAATACTAATGTAAACTCAGATACTCAAACTTAGAACTTCATTTTATTCATTGGAATTCATGAGTACAAAAGAGTAGCATAACTATATTGCTAAAAACTTAAGAATGCAACTACAATATCAGATTGTGCAACCTCCTAAGAAGGAGCATCTAATCCTTATTTATACTACCAACTAAGAAAGGTGGTCAACTCCACGAACTGGGAGGATGCCATTTTAGGGAAAACAAAGAAAGTGGAGAGGCGGTTACACGTGCATGGAATCTGGTTAGACGTGCCCACATATTTAACATAGCAGTAACGCCTATATTTTCTCAACAGCAATAAAGACCATTACAAGGAAGTTACATTCGATTTGCATGGGTAATCTCCTATCGTCGACCTCCTTTTACCTTTGAATGATTCCCTTGTTGGACGTTATGGTGCATGCCCAACTGGCGGTGTCTTTCTCAATTTAGTATCCTCAAATTATATCTGCATGGCAATGTTAGTACACATAATAATTGCATATATGTAACCACCTTAAAGAACATTCATTAACCACATGAAAAATTGATATAGATAGTCCATATAACATGCCAATGTCTATAGTTTTTAGGAAATATCATAAAAATATCAACACTTAACATCAAGGTCCATGACAACTTCAACAAATAAATCATAAATTCTACCCAAAATTAGACCATAAACTAGACTCATCACTCCCCCCAACCTAAGTTTTTGTTGGTCCTCCAATAAGGGAAGGGTTGTTCTTCTGCTTGGTCAATGCTCTAAAATTTGCAACTGACAACTTTCCTACATCAATATTTGTTGTGCGTAAATTAGGGTCCCAATAGAATCCTCCCAATTTGTCCAATCTACTTCATCTCTGTCTCTCTGCAACGATATTATAGTGGTAAAACCTGAAGTTTGGTATGGGCCACATTAGGATGGGTGGCTAAAAAGTCAGGGGAAGCCAGAATCATCCTTTTTTTCTTCCAATTTGAATATATTTGTCAATCTTTTTAAGAGATGGAACATAGTTCTGGATGGAATGAGGCTCAACCTGCTTTAGCTCATCAGTTAGGTTGTTTCATCTTTGTGATAGGTATCTCTTCACAATTTCCTCTTTTGCTTTTTCCTTTGCCTCATATTCACTGTAGAATGCTTCTATCTAGGGCATGATCCTATTACCATAGCTAGGTCTAAACAGCATTCTATTCCATTCCCTATAAATGTCCCTTGGGTTCCTTGATTCAGCCCTGATGGACAGAGGGACGTTGGATTCTATTTGCTTATAAGCCCCATATTGTTGTCCCCAACTAATCTCATTTTTCACCCAGGACATAAATTCCCTTAATTAGACATCCCCAACATACAACAATGGATTCCAATCATGGTCTTGAGTCATAGCATAATTAATAAAATAAAAATCATACAACAAATTCTTCATTTTAGGGGAAACAATTCGGTAAGCATTGAAAAATTCAACAGGAGACTCAATGGAAGGGTTCAAACCTGAGACAATCATTGCCAGCTTGAAAGAAAGATATATCTCTTTCAAATGCAGAGCATAGACCCTTGGAGGGGTCCTGCACTCTAAAATCTATGGTACCAAGGCTTCCATATCATCCACCTTCTTCTTCAAGGTGGCAATTTCTACATCCTTGTCCTCAATCTCCTCATCTTTTTTTTGAATTTCCTTCTTCAACCTTTGTTTTTCCTCCTTCCATTCTTTTTCTCTTTTTTGCATCTATTTCCGTAAATACATAGCTACCATGTGCATTGAAAAATTAGGGGGGTTATGTATTCCTATCAGCATTTTCCCTGACACTGATGCTTGCTCTCCATATAGTGCTAACTGCAAGGATTTAGGCTATCTCGTTAATTCGTCTGTAGGGGCATTGATTGTTCTCCCAATTCTTGTTGTTGCAGGAACTCCTACTCTTGTTCTTGTTCTTGTTCATGTTGTAGGATCTCTTGCTGCAGGAAATCTTGATTTTCCTCATACCCTTGATTTTTGACTTGTTCTGCAATATCAGCAAGATCTGCCATGTTATGTTTGCTGCCATCTTAAATATATCCTCTTCCTTGACATTCACCTACCCCATTGGAGCTTTTGTGTCCCCCTATGATATTTCTCTAGACTTGGGGCTTTCCTACGGAGGCATACCAAAAGCTGGCCCGACTGGTCTTGATTTTCTGGGAGGGCTTTCATGTTTTTCTTTGGCTGCAGGATGAACAGTGTCAACCTTCCGCTTCTTAGTGTAGACACCTAAAAATTTCCTCTTATGACACCTTGTCACAACACTACATCATTTAGACATCTTGTAGCATGTTTTTCCCTAGGTACCCATGTCATCATCTAATTAGTTAAATAAATCTTATTTATTTGACTAATTTCATTTATTCCCTTCCTATGCATAATCCATCCATTCCTCTAATGTTAATTAAATAATTTATATTATTTAATTAATTAAATAATTTCTATTCATTCTTCTAATGCTAATTAAATAATTTATATTATTTAATTAATGAAATCATAAATTTAACATTGCTTAAATAAATCAAATATTTATTTAATTAACAAAATCTAAAAAGGATATTCTCGCTTTCTTTCCAAAATTTGAACTCATGTGTATCTAATTAATTAATTTAATTAGATAATTCATCAATTATTCTCTCATCTTTTTTAGGATTTATTTCCTTTAAAAGAGAAAATCAAAATCTTTCTATCTTTTTGACATCTTATCTCATCTCGTTGTATTTCCTCTTTTGTCAAAAATCAAATCCTTATCGAATCTTGTCAAATCTTATCTTCGTCCACATCACGGCTCTATAAATACAGCCTCTCACAATCCATTTAGGGAGTTGATTTGTCTAGCATCCTCACTCTATCAAAATCATTCTTCAATCCATCTATCTATCATTCTCCATTTGTCATTTTCGTCATCAAGTTGTTATGCTGCAGGAATGAGCACCCAACATTCCTCCATTATCAATCCTTCAAAATCTCACATTCTCATGCAGGTGGAGAAGAGCCATGGAGGTCAATCAAGTCTAGTTTGAGAATCGGTTTTCATTTTCTTTGTTTATTTGCATTCCCATACTAGTTTGTGCTTCATGGTGCTTGATAGGGTTTAGATAGTTTGTTATTCTCAATATTAAACCAGATTTTTCCCTATCCACATTTGGTGAACCTGACGTTCTAACCCTTTTTCTTGTGTTTTTTTGTGCTTTGATTTTGTAGGTCAAGGGGTTTTCGTGTCCTTCATTTCCCTCATTCTCATAAGCTTTTCCAACACTACACCAATCCTTTGAAATATTCATAGTTAAGCCAAAAATTACTCGAGCCTAGGCATACACCTATTATAAACCTTTCTCCAAACTGAGCAACGCTCAACTTCCTCCCTTCTGGCATCGGTCTGTATTTTTTTATTCATGCATTGACTCCTTCCATTCCTATGTTTTGCGTTTTCCTCCTCTTTCTGCCTTTTTTTTGCGTTGTCTAAAATGGCGTGATCATCCAACAATAAACTCTTGATTTTCATTTTCCTTCTACATTTTCATCTATGTATTTGGACGCAATTTGTCATAGAAAATCTCAAATTCGTAGCAAAGTTGGCAATCAAAGGCGTGCGCTATTAGTACAAGTAGATTCACTATTAGTACAAGCTTTGGAATCATTTGCCTGGTCAAGGTATGCATCAGGCCAGTGGTAAGCATATTGCAGGCGGTACAAGGGATGGCATAGACATCCATCGACCGATCAAAGTTGCTCCATCGCTCATCAGCATTCACTCCTTGCATTGGTGGTACACAACTTCCTTATCAATAGTATGAGGTGATTTAATCACAGTTTATTAAACCCTTGTTCTTAAAGAGCTTGCATCCACCAACTTGGCCCATTCGCCCATCATATTCCATATATTTAGCATACATCTTCTATAGTCCCATCTAATCACATCAACATCAACCAGTCCTTGTGCATCTCTGTCAGCATACTTGGTCCAAGCACATTTACTTCAGATTTTATTTTTATCCTTTGGAAACTATTTTGTCTGTCCTCTATACTTCCATTTGTGTAGGAACAAAGTATTCCTTACATTTTCCATTGTCATATCCCTCGCATGTGTCATAGCTTTCACCATTGGCTCCCACGTTAGTCTCATCCTCTTTTCCTTCTGCCCATTCCCTCATATCTACTGCTAAGCATGTATGTCACATAGATCTTTTATTGTCTGATCTCCCTGTCAGCGACATATTTAAGAATCCCTTCAGCACTAGCTCGTCAAATCTTCAGTCGCTTGGTCCTTCTCTCATCGGGGTTGTATGATCTAATCCACATCGCTGATCAACTTGTTGCTTGGTATGGAGATTTATTGATTCATTCAGGCAGTGTCACTTCAACATTTAATCAAAGTTTTATTTTCATTGGAATACTCGTACATGTTGGGTCTATTGCTTTCACCGGCCTTTGCATATTCTCCATCGGCTACAACATTCGTGGCCTCTCATTTCATTGGTGGATTGGTTCCATTCATCGACGTACAAGGTCAAAAACCAAGCTTCTTTCATTAAATCTGGAGTTGGGTGAGAAGATCGGCATACCAAGATGATTGCATGTGCCACCTCACCATCGGCGTACCCCCTGTCTATTCAGCCTAGTTATTCGCCCCATCGCTGCCCAAAATCTCCCATTTTCTTTTCATAGAGGAGAGGTAATCATATCGTACAAATCTTATCATAAAGGATCACTTTTCATAGAGGTAATTTAATGGAAACAAATAAAGAATGCTTTTGATAACTTAACATTATATCTTAATTTAGTGTTAATTAGATCTTTTTTAGAATTTTAAAATTAGATTTTTTTTTATTTTTTATTTTAAATTAAATTTTTATTAGATTTCAAGATTTTAGATTAGATTTTTTAATTAGGTTTTTAATTAGATTTTTATAATGTTTTAGATTTTAGATTAGAATTTTTAAATTAGTTTTTTTTAATTAGATTTTTATTAGATTTCAGATTTTAGATTAGATTTTTTTTTTTTAATTAGATTTTTATTAAATTTTACATTTTAGACTAGATTTTTAATTAGATTTGTTTTTAATTAATTTTTATTAGATTTTAGATTAGATTTTAAATATAGATTTCTAATTTAACTTAGATCTTAAATTTTTTTAATTTAGTTGGATTTCTAATTTCTAACTTAACTTAGATTTTTAACTTTTTAATTTAATTTAGACTTCTAATTTTTAATTTAGTTAGATTTTTAATAGATTGCATGTTTTTGACTCAATCTCACTTTTGTTTGCACGTTTGTGTTTTCTTTCTTGTCTTGGTGACTTGTCATTGAATCATACGGAGCTGGAAAAACATTGGCATCAGTCACACACATCAAATTGGAAAGCGAAAATAATCAGGTGCACACATTCCATTTTTAATCTCTTAATCTTGTTTGTCACACATTTCAATTTGGGGCATAAAATCAATCTTGTTTGATCACATATTTGAAATTGGGCTTAAAACAAATTTTGTCTTCAATCACACATCTTGATTTGGGGTTAAAAATAACAAGTGCTTGAATTGTTTTACACACATTTTAATTTTCTAAGGGAAATTAATCACTGTGAATGTGAATCAAGTGTGTGTGTCCTCCAAAACACCTCACTTGGTTCACTTTTGTAATACCCTTCTTAGGAGGCCTGCTTGGAGCACACACCCCTCCAAGAGATGACCTCAATAGAGTGTGAATCCAAAGAAACACTCCTTTGGGAGTTGAAATCTTGTCACTTTGAGCTAAGCCCCAAAGAAATTTATACCTTTGGGAAGTGAAGGTGAAGGGTGGGTCACCCTTTTCTCTTGGCTTATTGGTAGGATTTTTCTTTCAAATCATTCCTTAGTCAACCTTGTGCAAACTAGCTTGAGACCTAATTGGCCATACCCCACTTGAATAGTCATAGGGCTTGTTGTTGTGTATTCAAGTGTTTGCTTAATCATAACATTTAATCTTCAAAGACAAATTTATCATTGTGTTTGGTGTGTGTGTTCATGCATTTACATGTAAAATATTGTGTTTAATAGTGCCCAAGTCAAACTTCCAATAAACACTTGCCACATCATCCAAATCATACAATCTTGTCATTCCATATCATATCCTAATCATCATCATCTCTTTAATCCAATCAACATTTTACACCATGAAAACATTGGAAGACATAGCACAAGAGCTTTTTCACATGCTTCACATGGCTAAAACAAGTGAAGCACCTTTACCCCAACAACTCATTCACAGATTCCATGACATGATCCAAGAATTTCAAACCATCCAATCACCTCAAATGCAACAACTCATAGCTCAAATCCAATACCTCATGGCCACTTGTCAAATCCAACAAGCACATCATCAAGTCCAATCACCACATCAACAAATTTCACATCAATCCTATGTGTCACCTATATCATCATATCAACCTCATTCATCCACATATCATGTTACCCCTTCATCAACCTATCACACATCTTCTAATGTCAACCCTTATCCATACCGATCCACCTCTCAACAATCTTTATCCTATACAACCCCTCAATCATCATTACAACAACAAATCATATCACAACAAGTCCAAACACCATTTCAACCTCAACACATTCAACCACAATCCTATGTGTCACCTTCATCATCATGCCAACCTAACACATCTATCTATCATGTCAATGCCACATAAACATGTCAACCCATATCACAACAAGAACATAAGATCCAAAGTCCACCTTGGCAACAAAATCAAGAGCCTTTAAGTCTTAATGCCACCTTTGACAAGGGGAACACCAATCTAGTTCATGCACCCTTACCACCATCCAATCAAATTCCTATCCATAAGCCACCATGTCTGAGTCCTAATTCATTGGCCTCTTTAACTTCTAACCAATTAAAATCTTCATTACCCCCATCATCATCTAATCCTCCATCAAATCAATTCCCTACATTTAGATATTTAAAAAATAAATTGATGGCATTACCTAAATCCACCCATCCACCTATAAAGGATGTGACCCAAGGGCTACGAGCAAGGAATCAATTGTCACCATGTCATTCAACACATATACTTGAACATACAAAAGAGTCCTCAAACATCATGCCAAGTCCTTCAAGTCAACCATGTCATCCACAACCCCTTGATCCAATTCAAGAGTCTCCCGTCGTAAGTCCAAGTCACCCTCTTTCATGCTCCTATGTTGTTGATCATCAAGAACATGCCAAGTATCTCCATGAGAAATCCTCCTTCCACTTCCATTCAAGCAACCCAAGAGTTATATCAAGAGTCTAATCCCAAGAATGTGGAAACATCAAGCCCTAGTCCTAATCAAGATCAAATCATCTTCATCCAACCTATCCATAATGTATATCATTTTTATGATCAAGATGATATCCATAATGATGAAGATCCTATCCATGATCAACTTGATCCTATACCCATCCATGAGAAAGATATCCCAAATTCACCTCCACCTAGTCCTATCCATGATCCATCAACATCCAATTCCCTTGATGAGACAAGTGCCTCCCAATCACACATAGAAAATCAAACAAATACCTTGGATGTAAGTGAACACAATGCTAATCAAGATCCTAATAATCCTCCATCACCCACTATCGACCCCATTGCAATTCCATCATATCCTATTGGTCTTTCCACCCTCATTCATGAATGTTCCTCCTTAGAACAACAACAACCATTATCTTCCATTGCTTCATTTTCTCCATCCACTAAGGAACTTGTGTCTAGTGTTCCACCTACACCCAGTCCTGTTGTCCATTGCATACTCCAAACCATGAACAACCAAGGTAAAGGTTTAGACCTTCATGAACAAGGTATTTTGGATCCCATCCATGTCAAAGTCCCTTCACGCTCTTATGGCCTTGGACATACACCCCAAGGACACCAATCTCAAGATGTTGGTACTTCCTCCATGCCTCCTAATTCCACTTTCCATCATGAATCCTATCATACACCTAAAACATATATTTCCATCCCTCCTCCATCATCCTAGAAATGTCAAAAGCATGTGACCATACACTTTCCACCATCAAATTTTCCACCATTGCTTCCAAATCCTAATATCCCTCCATACACTTTACCACCATTACTCCCAACACCTAATATTCCTACCATCCAATCCTCTTATCCATCTACCCAAAAATCCTCTAAACATATTAATCATGACCAATCAATGCACACATTGTCTAAACATAAAGCTTCCACTCATCTCACCAAATCCAAGGGAGTCCAAAATAAAAATTTGGATGCCTCTACACATAAAGTCCAAAATTCTAAAAGTCCTAATGCCTTAGCATACAATTGTAAAATGTCCAAAACTAAAATGGTTTGGGTCCCTAAGCAAAAAGAAATCAAGTCAAATGAGGCATCCACATCACAAAAATCCCAACCTTCCCCTCCCATCCAAAATGCACATGTTATTCAAGAATCTCATATTCCATCCCACAAGCCAAACAAAAATCATAAAAACATCAAGTCTATGTGGGTACCTAAAGCACTTCGTCCACCATCTCCTAAGAAAACAAATCCATTGCTTCCTACACCCCATCCACATCAAAATCCTCAATGTTTATCACAATGTGTGCAACCATTGGTCATGGTTCCCTTGCATTTCACAAAAATTCCACATACCTCCATCTCCCTACCCTTCACTCATTATCCTACATATCTCCCCCACCATCTTCCTATGGTCCATGCTTTTGGCTAAGCCTCCCCATTCATCTTTTCCATAAGTCCCATAATCCCTATCATCTTCTCCCCCTACACATAATCCTCGTGGTCATAATCCACTATTTTCCTCCATAATCTGTATCATAATCCATCATCTACCTACTCCATCTCCCTTTCATGTCATCCCTTACCAACATCTATGAGCATAATGACATTTGACATAGTCTGTGCAATGACATCCATCTCTAGTGGGACTATCACCTTTCATGGAAGTAGACACTTGAGTCCCTCCTATCCATATTCCCCTTCTCCTAGTCAAAAAGTAAAATAAAAGGTAAAGAGAAATTCTTTTGTCCAACGGTGAAAATCCTGTAAATAGGCACCCTGGGATAAGTACCATGATGAAAAACCTCGCAAATGTGCATCATGTGTAGGTTGATCTTCTATGCCACTTACACTTGGGGGAAATGTCTTATCTATCCAACCTATCATTTTCATGTCTTGTCATTTCCATCCTACCTACCATCTTTAGCCATCATACATACCTATCATATTAATTCCACTTATCCACCCTTCTCCTTTTGATCTTGACAAAGACATAGGGGAAAAAGGTTGAAACATGTTCTGGGTATCTCTTGACATACCTCATCCTATCTACACCAATCATGTCATTATCCTATTGTCATACATTTTGTCTAGAAAAATCCTAAGTCTCGTACCTAGAATGGGGCATGTCATTACTATGCAACATAGTATTTGGAGATCACATCCTTGCTCTCATATGATGCATACATCCATACTATCCATCCATCTATCATGAGTCTTTTATCCCTTATCCCATCACCCACTCTTGCACCTAGACTTGGTTTCCCCCTTGTCATCTGTATCTAGCACAAAGGTTACTCAAATTTTAATCCTTTGACACCTCAAAACATTTCAAAAATTCAAAAAAATCAAAACATTTTAAAAGTCCAAAAAAATCAAAACATTACAAAAGTCCAAAAAAAATCTAAACATTTGAAAAAGCCAAAAATCATAAAATGTCAAAAATCCAAAAATCCAATCAAGTCAATCAAATCAATCCAAGCAATAACCAAATAGTAAGTCAATCCTCATCTATCAATCAATTTGATCAATGTTGTCAAATTATCCAATCACATCCTTTGGTCTTGATCCTAATCTTGTTGTAAACCCAATCAATCAAAGTCAATTAGTCAATTATCAGTCATCCTTGTGTTGATCTAGGGATATGTCGTTCCCCACAATGACAACACTATCATCATCAATCAATCAATCACTTACTCATTAGTTTACAACTTGACAGGGGCAATACCTTGTTTGTTTTTGTATCATTTGTGCATGCTTGCTTGATTGCTTGTGTGTTTTATCATTTTTATCTTTCATTTGCATCAAGTCCAAATTATTCTAGCTAATATTCATATCTTGTATCTAGACAAGGTTGTATTACGCTGGGGCACATGACACATCGCCACCTTGGTCCTTATACCTTGGTGCATAACATCTAGTGCTAAATCAAACATCATGGTTGCTCACTTTCATTGCAGCATAATGCATCCTTCACTTCCTATATCCATTCCTTCATCTTTAGTTCTTGACCCATCCCTTTCATTTTGAGAGCCTACCCATGTTTTTCCAACCCACCTATCCTCTCGAGGGGGCATCATCATTCCATCATCATCATATTCTGATATCATCATCCATTTTCCTCTATCCATACCTTAGCTTATTTGAAATGATGTTACTCAACACAAATCTCATCATCTCGAACATCATCTCAAAGAGGGGAAAAATGTAGACACCTAAAAATGTCCTCTTACGACACCTTGTCACAACACTACATCATTTAGACATCTTGTAGCATGTTTTGCCCTAGGTACCCATGTCATCATCTAATTAGTTAAATAAATCTTATTTATTTGACTAATTTCATTTATTCCCTTCCTTTGCATAATCCATCCATTCCTCTAATGTTAATTAAATAATTTATATTATTTAATTAATTAAATCATTTATATTCATTCTTCTAATGTTAATTAAATAATTTATATTATTTAATTAATGAAATCATAAATTTAACATTGATTAAATAAATCAAATATTTATTTAATTAATAAAATCTAAAAAGGATATTCACATTTTCTTTCCAAAATTTGAACTCATGTGTATCTAATTTATTTATTTAATTAGATAATTCATCAATTATCCTCATCTTTTTTAGGATTTATTTCCTTTAAAAGAGAAAATTAGAATCTTTCTATCTTTTTGACATCTTATCTCATCTCGTTGTATTTCCTCTTTTATCAAAAATAAAATCCTTATCGAATCTTGTCAAATATTATCTTCATCCACATCACGGCTCTATAAATACGACCTCTCACAATCCATTTAGGGGGTTGATTTGTCTAGCATCCTCACTCTGTCAAAATCATTCTTCAATCCATCTATCTATCATTCTCCATTTTTCATTTTCGTCATCAAGTCGTTATGCTACAGGATTGAGCACCCAACATTCCTCCATTATCAATCCTTCAAAATCTCTCATTCTCATGCAGGTGGAGAAGAGCCATGGAGGTCAATCACGTCTAGTTTGAGAATCGGTTTGCATTTTCTTTGTTTATTTGCATTCCCATACAAGTTTGTGCTTCATGGTGCTTGATAGGGTTTAGATAGTTTGTTATTCTCAATATTAAACCATATTTTTCCCTATCTACACTTAGAGCTAATTCTTTTTCTACCAGCTGCTTATTAGCTTTTCCTTTTCTCATTTCTACCTCTCTCTTATGTGCCCTAGTTTTCATTAGGATGCCAAGTGGAACATCATCATTAGAATCAGGGGAGAAACTTTCTTTGTCTGAGTACTTTGTCCCAGAAGAGCTAATTTCTATGGTTTCTTCTACTGCAAGAGGGTTTACACTAGGGACTACACCAAGAGTGGCTTCAGCCGTGCTCAATCTCCTACTAGACCTACGAGGTTGAGGAAAAACCCTAGGTTGCAAGTGTTTAGGTCTAATTTGATCAATTTTTATGAATTCTTCCTAGGTCATTCTAGACATATCATGTAGAGACTTCTCAACTAACAATTTAATCAGACAATGGTGGGAAATGGAATTGTCCCTACCTTTTGAAAGCCCCTGGCTATGATTGAAAGAAGGTTGTATAGTGTCAGGTTAGCTTTTGCGCCAAAACACTTTCTCGCTCGCTCGCTGCACCGCCGCCTGAGCGGATCCGGATTACGCCTTCCTTAAAACACCAAGCTCTTTTTTTTGCAGCGGAATGTATTCACGACTCTAGCACGGGATCACACTAGAACCAACGGTACTCACGAAACCTCAGCCGGGTGGCTGCTGATCCGAATGTAGGGTAATAACAAGCTTTATTGTCTTAAAGAAGCCTCTGGCTCAATTACAATAAAAGAGAGTCTTTGATACTCTCACAAGACTGGTTACAAACAATGAGTCCCTGACTCACTGCACAGCTACCCCTAGGAACACGGCACTCTTCAGGTTCTGATGACCCCTTCACGTGACCTCTGATCCCTGCTCTACTTCTGACTAGAACTGTTGTTGTTGATGACGATCTCTGTTGATCTTCAAGTAGGAACGTAGCGTTCTCCCAATCGAGCTACACGACGGATTACCCTGTCCACAGCCCGAGTCCCCCTTGTAGGGACGAGGCTGACCTCAACGCGGCGCTTGCTTTGCACTTTTTGGAACTCTCTGCACTGGGAGCATTCAGTGCAGTATGAACCTTCGCTTTGAGGGCTTGTTTGCGATTTTAGCTGGGTGTAGTGATTTCAACTACTTCAAGTATTCATGCTCCCCTATATAAGCTATTCGGCCAAATCCCAGCAGGCGGTAGGATGACACCGAGGAACGGCCGGAGGCCCCAATTTCCTCCTTAAAAGCATACTACGCCGGAGACTGGACTTCTGAACCCTAGATCCCCAATTTCTGTCCTCTTTCTGAACTCTCTGAGTTGCGACCTCCGATGAGTCCACTTTTTAGGACTGTGTCCACCCTCAGGGTGTCCGGCTTAACTCGAACTCCTTGTTGAATCCGACTTGCGCTCCAACGGTTGAGTTCCACTCCACAGCGCGTTCGCCTTATTGGAACACTGGTGCAAGTCCCAGGATAGGACTGCACTCGGTCGCGAGGGCGATTTCCCTGCGTCCCTGATGTTGGACTCTCAAACCCCTGACATTCTCCCCCACTTAAAAATAGGCAACGTCCCTGACGCCTGCACACAAATCACCTTGATGGACTGGTGCAAAGAATGCGCCCGACTTTCTTTCGGGGCTTATAACTGCGCCTGGGAGTCCCTTTGGAGGAACTCCAGGATCTGGTCTTCAAACTTCCACAGGTTTTCTGATTTTTCCCATGTTGCTTCATCCCTGGGTTGGCCCTGCCAATGCACCAAGAACTCCCACCACCTGTAGTTGCCGAATCTGGGCTCCTTGACTGCAAGCACTTCTTGTATCTGCACGTTGGGCGTATCCAACACATTTGCTGGCCCTCTGTTAGGGATACTTCTACTTGGGTCCTCTGCATCATAATGCATAGGACGGAGCTGGCTCACATGGAATACGTTGTGTACCCGCATGTGACTTGGAAGCTTCAGCTTGTAGGCCACTTTACCTACCTTCTCCACAATCTCGTAAGGTCCTTCAAACCTTCTTATGAGAGCATGGCTCAAGCCCTTAGGTGGCTTGAACTGAATCAAATCCAATTTTAGGAGTACCTTGTCTCCTACCTTGAAGTCCATGGCCCTTCTGTTGACGTCCACGTACTCCATTCTTTCTACAGCCTTAACCATGTTATGGCAAGCCAAGTCGATTCTATCTTGCCAATCCTTTAGATGATCTACTGCTGTGGGGCATGGCCCTCTGTATCCACTTAATATTGTATGCGGGGTCAAGGGTTGTTGTCCAGTTGCCAAGTGAAACGGCGAGTACTGGCTTGACCTCGATTTCTGTAGGTTGTAACAGAACTGTGCGGAATCCAAAAGCTTCGGCCAATTTGACTGGTCCGACCACACAAAGTGTCTCAAATAATCCTCCAACACTGCATTGATCCGCTCGGTCTGGCCGTCGGTCTCCGGGTGATGGCTTGTGGACATGAGGAGCTTCGTTCCCATGAGCTTAAACAATTCTGTCCAGAAATTTGATGTGAAACGGGCATCCCTATCACTGATGATACTTAGTGGGACACCCCAATACTTGACCACGTTCCGATAGAAATAGTCGGCGGCAACCTCCGCTGTGCACGGTGTCTGACACGGCACAAAGATCCCATACTTCGAGAATCTGTCGACTACAACCATTATACTTGAATAACCATCGACGTTGGGTAGGCCTATTATGAAGTCCATTGAAATACTGGCCCAAGGTCGAATCGGAACTGGTAGGGGTTGGAGCAAGCCCGCGGGAGCCTGCGTCACAACCTTGTCCTGCTGACAAATGAGGCAACTTCGGACATAGTCATCTACATCCTTCCGCATCATCGGCCAAAAGAACCCTCTTTCCAAGAGCGCAAGAGTCCTCTTTTGTCCGGGTGTCCCTGCCCACAAGGTGTCATGACACTCGTACATTAGGTCTCTTCTTAAACTCTTGAATCTGGGAACATAGACTCTGTTCTGCGTAAACATCATAATCCCATTCTGTTCACTGAACTTCCTAGTCTTCCCTTCTTTACACTGCTTCCACAGAGCTGCAGCTTGAGGATCTTCCACCAAGCCCTGCTTGATGTTCTCAACCATTTCTGACGAGAGAGTCACCTGACTTGCATTGCGCTCATCACTTTCTGACTCCACCCCTACTGCCATTAACTGTGCTTTTCTGCTCAGTGCATCCGCCACAACATTCTGCTTTCCAGGGTTGTATTGGATCTCATAGTCGAACTCGGCTAGAAACTCTTGCCATCTAGCCTGCTTTGGTGTGAGTTTCGCTTGTGTCTTGAAGTATGTTGAACTGATGTTATCTGTCTTGACAATGATCGGTGCGCCCAATAAGTAGTGCCTCCACGTTCGAAGACAATGTATGATTCTTGTCATTTCCTTTTCATGGGCGGGATAGATCCTTTATCTATCCTTCAACTTTCTCGACTCGAAAGCCACTGGATGTCCTCCTTGCATGAGAACGCCCCCAACTGCATAGTCCGATGCATCACTCTGCACCTCAAAAGGCTTACTGAAGTCAGGTAGAGCAAGCACTGGTTCCGTGGTGAGCTTCTCCTTGAGTAACTCGAACGCTGACCTGCACTTATCTGACCAGTTCCATTTTTTGTCTTTCTTCAAGAGGTCCGTCAAAGGGGCGGCTATCTTAGAATAACTCGCCACGAACTTCCTGTAGTAGTTTGTCAAGCCCAAAAACTGCCTCACTTCGTGAACATTCTGAAGCGGCTCCCAATCCCTGATTGCTTGGAGCTTTTCTGGATCCGGCCTGATCAAACCCTTACCCACGATATGCCAAGGAAGTGAACTTCCTCTTGGGCGAAAACACATTTTTCTTTTTTTACGAAGAGTTGGTGCTCCCGGAGCAACTCAAACACCTCCGCCAGGTGAACCTTATGTTCCTCCATGGTCTTACTGTATATCAGGATATCATCTAGATACACCACCACTGACTTATCCAAAAGTGGACGGAACACGTCATTCATAAGTGTGCAAAAAGTCGCCAGAGCGTTGCACAGCCCGAAGGGCATGACCATAAATTCGTATGACCCATATCTAGTCACACAGTTCACCTTTTCTTCATCCCCTGCTGCAATTCTGACCTGATAGTAGCCCTGCTTTAAATCTAGCTTTGTGAAGATCTTCGCCCCTGCTAGGCGATTGAAACAGTCTGCTATTAGAGGTAGGGGATATTTGTTTTTGATGGTGAGCTTGTTGAGTGCCCTGAAGTCTACGCATAACCTCAGTGTTCCATCTTTCTTCTTTTGGAACAAAACTGGCGCTCCATATGGCGAACGAGACGGCTTAATGTATCCCGCCTCTAGCAACTCTTCTAGTTGCCTCTTAAGCTCCACCATCTCAGGGCCAGACAACCGATATGGTGCCTAGGCAGGAGGTCTAGCTCCTGGCTGCAGTTCGATTCGATGGTCCACCGCTCTTCTCGGTGGGAGTTCTGTCGGTAGCTTCACTGACATTCTGTCCTCCAACTCTAATATGATTTCGTCGACATCTGGTGGAACGGGTGCCTCAGTGACACCATCCAATTCATCCCACCCTCCAAGCAAGGCAGCTAAGAACATTGGTTCTTTGTTGTTCTTCTTTGCTGACTTCTTCATGCTCAGAGCTGAAACCACCTGGTTTTTCCCACTCTGTCTCCTTTCTGTCGTCTTTACCAGACTCGTGTGAGCTGGGTCCATAAACATGAGACTCTCCAAGTGAGGGATTACTGCTACTTTTCCGAGCCTTAAGAACTCCTGGCCTAGGATCAACTCAAAATCTTCCATTTCTATGGCCATTAGATCCATCTTGCTGTGCCAACTCCCAACTAATGTCGGTACATCCCGGATGATACCACTGATCTTTTGTGCTGGTGAGGTGACTGCCTTGAAGGTACTCGTGCCTGGTTGCACCTTGAGTCCTATTGCTTTGGCTTTCTTAGCCGAAATGTAGTTGTGGGTGGCCCCTGAATCCACCAATGCAACAACGCCTCTTTCGTCTAGGCGTGCATCCACGAAGCACAACTTATGCTTGTCCATAGGTTTGGCTGCTATGGCCTTTGACTAACTGGATGTTGACGCGTTGAGTGCGTGCAACTGAACAACTCCCAACTTTGTGGCTGATTCATCCTGCTTTGCTGAGTCGTCTGCACTGTTTAGCCTCTGCCTCTCTGGACATTCTCTAGCCCAATGAGCTCCTTTGTTACAGATGAAGCATGTACCAGGTGTCTTGGTAGTGCTTTTCGATCCTCCTCCAGATCCTTTTGTCGAATTGGGGCCCGGCCCCTTTTTCTGATTTCCACTGGCCTTAGTTGAAGTACTCGGTCCTACCTTCACTAGGTCCTTGCTGTCCTTCGACACCGACTGAGTCTTCTTCTTGAACTTTTGTTGGCCACCCGATTCTTTGTTCGACTCCCTACTGTAGTCGGTCAATCGGTCTACTGCAGCGACGGCTGCATTTAGGGTCGTCACATTAGAGCGCCTGAGCTCGGTTTGAGCCCACGGTGGTAAACCCCTCATGAACTGGAACAACTGATCTTGTTCTGACATGTCCTGAATTTCCAACATCAAACTGGTAAATGCCTTTATATACTCTCGCATCTTACCGACATATCTCAGATCCATGAGTCGCATTCGTGCAGTCCAAGAAGAGTTCTCGGGTTTAAACTGCAATCTCAATGCTTCCTGGAGCTTGGCCCAGGTAGCTACCACTGGCACTAGCTTGCCCTTCTTTAGATCATCCACTCTGTTTCTCCACCAGAGCTTCGCCGCATCTGTAAGGTAGGTTACGGCAGTCTTGACCTTGGCTTCTTCTGACAAGCCCGGCATTGAGTCAAGATACTAGTCCATATCCCAAAAGTAATTCTCTAGGACCTTATCGTCCCGTTGTCTGCTGTATTCTGACGGACATTTAGCTGGGAGAGCAGAGCCGACGCCTCCCTGAGACATCGATGTGACGAGGGTCTTTACAAACTTCATGTCGTCTTCCATCCTCTGTTGTTCTCTGATCCCAGCCCTTAACTGATTCTGCAGTGTAGAGACTTGCAGCTCCAACTGGCTAATGCGGTATGCCGAACCGACTTCTTCTTGCTCCAACATCCTTTCTTCCAGGTCAGTTATCCGGTCCTTCATCTTTGTCCTCAAGCGACGTGGGTTTAGATTGATTCCTCCCTGTGCTCTCGGTGACGGCACCTCGTGTTGACTTTGTTCAACTAGGGGACTTTCTTCCCCACGAGAGATGCGCTCTGCATCCGAACCATCCTGACCATCTGATGCTGTTCTCATCGACATGATGTTAACTCGGCGTATCGAGAGACTGAGCTCTGATACCAATTGTCAAGGGGCTAGCTTTTTGCACTAAAATAGCACACTTTCCTAACCTTCCTGCGGCACCGTTTTCTGCTTACTCGAGCTACCCCGTAGGATGCTAGCTCTTTGGGACGGATCCGGATTACGCCTTCACTTTAAACACCGAGCTCTTTCTTTTGCAGCGGAATGTATTCACGACTCTAGCACAGGATCGCACTAGAACCGACGGTACTCACGAAACCTTAGCCGGGCGGCTGCTGATCCGAATGTAGGGTAATAACAAGCTTTATTGTCTTAAAGAAGCCTCTGGCTCAATTACAATAAAAGAGAGTCTTTGATACTCTCACAAGACTGGTTACAAACAATGAGTCCCTGACTCACTGCACAACTACCCCTACGAACACGACACTCTTCAGGTTCTGATGACCCCTTCACGTGACCTCTGATCCCTGCTCTACTTCTGACTAGAATTGCTGTTGTTGATGACGATCTAGGTTGATCTTCAAGTAGGAACGTCGCGTTCTCCCAATCGAGCTACACGACGGATTACCCTGTCCACAGCCCGAGTCCCCCTTGTAGGGACGAGGCTGACCTCAACGCGGCGCTTGCTTTGCACTTTTGGAACACTCTGCACTGGGAGCATTCAGTGCAGTATGAACCTTCGCTTTGAGGGCTTGTTTGCGATTTTAGCTAGGTGTAGTGATTTCAACTACTTTGAGGATTCATGCTTCCCTATATAAGCTATTCGGCCAAATCCCAGCAGGCGGTAGGATGACACCGAGGAATGGCTGAAGGCCCCAATTTCCTCCTTAAAAGCATACTACGCCGGAGACTGAACTTTTGAACCCCAGATCCCCAATTTTGTCCTCTTTCTGAACTCTCTGAGTTGCGACCTCCGATGAGTCCACTTTTTAGGACTGCGTCCACCCCCAGGGTGTCCGGCTTAACTCGAACTCCTTGTTGAATCCGACTTGCGCTCCAACGGTTGAGTTCCACTCCACAGCGCGTTCGCCTTATTGGAACACTGGTGCGAGTCCCAGGATAGGACTGCACTCGGTCGCGAGGGCAATTTCCCTGCGTCCCTGATGTTGGAATCTCAAACCCCTGACATTGAGTGAGGAAAAATAAAATATTGCTAAGGCGTTGGAGCTTTAAATAAAAATGCCTTCCAAGTGTGAAATAAAATGCAAAGTAGTGAGTGAGAAATAAAAAGTGCTAGGCGCCTTCATGAATAAAATTTTTTCTAAGTGAAGTTGATGAAATTTCCACCACTGGCAAACGAATAAAATTTTCTAAGGCAAATTTTCAAAATGCAAGGTGATTTAAAATTTTCTCTAAGGCAAAGTATTTTCTTCCTTAGAAAATACGCCTAGAACTCAAGGTGGTGGATTTTCTTCTTCTTGAGGCACGAACAATTTTCCAGTGATGGAGTCAGAATGATGGATGAATTTAAAATTTTCTCAAGTCAGAGCAACAGGATGTTCATGGAGATGAAGAACGGATTTAAATTGATGGAGTAATATTTTCTGAGGTTAAAAAATTTAAAAATTTAAATGAACCCGTTTGTTGGGTACCCATGGATTCGAAGCGTTCTGGAGAAAATTTTCTTCTGGGTACTGAACATTTGTGATGGTAGATGGATTTCCATGTCTTCCGCACTTCGCCAATACTTTTTCAATGAAGAATTCAATCAGTGCTCAAATTGTGAAATTTTCCTAAGGGATAATTTAAAATTTTCTAAGGCAAAGTGAATAAAATGAGTTTTCAAGATGAATTTCTCCAGACAACGAATTTAAAGTGAATTGCCTAGATGATTTTGATTGAATTCTTCGATGATGAGTTTTCCAGAGCTGAAGAGAAGTGAAATTCGAATTCAAGTGACAGAGCTCCGGCTGGTGAATTAAAAAGATGAATTTAAATTAAATTTTTCGAAGTGAATTCAAAAGATGCCAGTCAAAGTTGAACTTCTAGAAGGTGGAGATTCTCAGACAAGTGTCAGGAATACCAGAGAGGGAAATTCAAACGAAGTAGTGGGAATTTAATTCACTGGCTATACTTAGCCTCCTTCTAGAAATTGATTTTCCTATAAGATTGAGAAGTTTCTCACTTGATTTTCACAGCTGGAGAAGTGCAAATTTGCTCTGAAGATTGTTGCTAAGTATTGCTGAAGCTTGAGGAGTTCGAATTTTTGCTAAGGCTGAGGTGTTGCTGAAGTGAAGCTGAGAAGGACAACTTGAGTTTGTTGCTTGAGTTCCAAAATCTGAAGTGAAGAAATTCGAATTTCAAAGAAGAGTTTGTTGGAGTTCGAACTTGTTGCTGAAGTTCAAAGTTGCTGAAGGCTGAAACTTCTGGAAGGGAGCACTTGCTAATTGCTGGAGGTATGCTGGTCTAGTTGCCAAGTTTTGAAAATCCGAAGTTGAAGAAGGTAAGGTGCGCACTTGCTTAGGTTGTGGCTGAAGCTTGATTTGTTGCTGAGGTTTGAAGTTGCCAGTGCTAGTGAAGGAATTTCGATTTGAAGAGGATATTACTGAGAGTTTAAAAAGTTCGAACTTGCTGATTTGAAGAAGTACAAATTTACCAAAGTTCAAGTTGCTGATTGAAGTTGCTGAAAGTAGTGAAGTCGTTGAAGCTTGCTTGGAAATTTGTTTCTAAGTGATAGAAGTTCGAAAGCTTGTGAAGGAGAAGTTGAGGTTTGCAGAAGAATTGAATGTTGCAACTTCTCAAATTTTAAAAAAGTCGACTGGCAGCCCTGCAAGGTATTTTATTTATTTTTCTAAGTTAAATTGCTGATGAATGTTTATTGTCCTGCAGATAGCTGAGGCAAGGGCGACTGGCAAAGATAACAATGGTGCATCCAGACAGGCTATGATCAAGAAACTGAGCAAGACATTTATGCCAGAGTCAAAATTCATTTCGAAGTTGGGCAAGCTGACGGATACCAACTTGGGCTCCGTCAACCTTGAGGCCTTCAAGAACAGAATGTTGGGGATTGGAAGTCATCGACCTTCGACCACTTCGCACAATATTGTTCGAAGCGGATTATATGCAGCTGCTGGTTTCCCACCAGCCATTCAGTGTTCGGAGTTGATGATGGAGTGTGCCAATTATTATGAGAAGGATCACAGATCGATCATGTCACCAGATGGCCAAGTGCTAGCCAATCTTACTCCTGCTGCCATTGGTGAAGCTTTCGGGATCCCGGTGCACAGGAATATGGTTTACAAATCCAGAGAGCGAGCTGAGTGGATGTATGCTTCTGCATTCGAGAGATGCACGGAGACGATCAATACTCACTAGATAAGCAATCCCAAGCCTTCCCGTACGAAGTTGCCAAAGCAAATCATAGCGGAGGACTTGAAGTAGGAATATTGTGACCTCATCATGATGCTGAGCAGAGTTGGTGGTTGCCCACAGTCCTTTATTTTGAGCCATGGATGTTCTACTACATCAACCTCGTGCTGGAAGGGAAAGACTGCGTCAACTGGGTTGTGATGATTAGTGACAATTTGCATGAGCAGCTCCTGAGCCTGAGAAGGACCAAGACGTTTTACATGAGCTCTTACATCATTTACATGCTGGCTCGTATGACGAAGTATAGGGGAATCTCATACAAGGAACCTGTTGGTTGTGGCTCTCACCAATTTAGAATACATGAGGCTTGTCCGCAGTTGCACCTGGAAAGTACCACTCATTACAAGCGTGTCAATGATGCCTTCACCATGCATATCACGAGATTGCTTCAGGAGCGGTTGCATCACAGAATCTCGAGAGAGGCCCAGGAATTGATTGAAAGGTATGGGTGCTGGTTTATATAGTTTCCGAAGTTTTCTTACATAAGGCTGCAAGGTTTTTCATCCTACCCATATAGGCTACCTAAGTACCCAACTGATAGAATTTTAATGTTAGAGATATCTAGGCAATTGCTCGCCTATGATAAGATTCAGAAGAAAAAGGACGGATTGAATTCCCAATTGTCATGGGCAACTCGGATGAAGTGTGTCCTTCATTACAGGCAGCTAGAGAAGCCGAGAGTGAGCTTCAATTTTATCACTTTTCATATCACACCAGCCGACAGCACTATGATCCACACAATAACATCAAATGGGTACTGTCAGAGGAATTTAAACACAAGGCGAACATTGAAGATTATTGGGCTAATGCATCAGATGAGATTGAAGTCAGGAAAAGAATGTTCTCTCGGTTGCCAATTATTCTGATTAGGGAGTGTGAAGTTGTTCCGGTTCTAGACCAGGTGAATGAGGCTATGGACGTTGTCCATCCAGATTATGCAGCAGTGAGAGATACCCCGCTTCCACTCCTAGATTGGTCAGAACCAAAGGTTGCTGACTTGGACACACTTTCTATCCCAGTCCTGACATTTACTAGAGCATGGGTTGACAGGCGAGTGAACAGGTTGAAGAGTAGGTCAATTGCCTTGACTTACAATTTGATGGGAGATCACAGGACACCCACCACTGGTAGGAAGAAACAGATGACACGAGGTCCAGAGTCTAGCAGGAAGGAGCCAGTTTGGCAAGAGCCTATTCAGCCGGAGCCTCCACGAGTTGCATCGCCCATGCCCTTGGAGACACGTTCTCCAAGTATACAGGAGGTTTCTTTGTTTGCTGATCAGAGGAATGCATTGAATCAGGTGCAAGTAGTATAGGAAAATAATCAGCCTCCACGGAGAGAGTCAGTTGGCCAGAGCGTCAACGCACCTAGTAGAGTTGATCAGCAGGATGATGAGGCGACTATTACTGACCCTCAGTTTCAGCAAGAGTTAGAGGCGGCTACGGATGATGATGATGATATAGTTTCAGGAGACACTCAACCACTTGAGGACGATGAGCCTCGCCGGAATGATATAGAGGTTGAACAAGTTCGAGAAGTAGAGGCATAGGAACAGCAGCCCTTTGATATACAGTATACAATTCTTGATTGGCTCAGGGATAGGATGAGGAGAAGCCCCAACGAGGAGATTGACCCAGCAGTTGAGATGGAAGAATTCTTGAACAGGATCAGCGCGCCTCCACAGAAGAAGAGAGCACGAAAGTTTTCGAAGATCTCCACTGAAGAGGATGGCTCTCGCACTCTTCATGTAGCTATGCCTCAAGTTGATTGTGACCGAAATGAAGCAGTGCTTGAGAATTATGTGGTCACAACTTTGGACTTAGGACGCCCCACAGGTGCACAGATTGTGGAGGAGTGTGATAACTCCTACCTCGCCCTCAAAGACAGATTATTCAAGAAGGAAGGAAAGTATAAGAAGTTGAAAAGAGAGCATAAGGCTCTAATTGGATATGTGCAGCAATTGTCTCATTCTTGTGGGCAGGAGATTCCAGTGATAGAGCCCCCAGCAGAGATACCTAGGGAGTCACTCAGTGGCTTGATGGAGTTAGGAAAGATGGCACAGGAGGCAGACAAGTGGGTCACAGGAGTTCGCGTTGAGACAGAGAAGTTTATGGAGGACCTTGCTTCTGCTTTTCAGCAGGCTTCCAGTATTTTGGCATGGATGGAGGCAGTTGATCATGCTTGGGGAGATGCTTCTTTTTATCAGAGCAAGGTGATTCAGCGTCTTGAGGCATTGAGGCATGTTCCGTTGTGATTGTTGATTGATGGAGGCGTCATTCAGGAGAATGACAGATATGATTTCTATAGATGGTACTCTTCAGCGATCATGGGACGGGGTTTCTTCGACACAGCACGGGCGGATTCAGCCAGGATACGGAAGGCTATGGCCAATATTATTGATGGAGTTCAGAATACTTTTGAGGCCATATTTGCTAGGCGGTTGAATCCAGATGAGGTGAATATTGATAATTTGAGGGGTAGGCTGGTGCCTTTCTTTTCAAAGGTGAAGACCTTCACACAGGATGACTTTGAAAACACCTCCACTTTCTCCAGTTTGATTCAAAGCACACAAGATTCCTTGGCTGCTTGGAGAAAATCTTGTGCACGACATGAGACGTCAGTCACGGTGCTAGAGTTCCAGCTAGATTGTGTTCCACCCATTTCAGTTCAGGAAGTTGAGGTTGCACTTGGCAGGTTCGTTGAGTTTGCAGCCAGAGAAAAGGAGAATGGGAATGCACTGCTGGACGAGGATCTTCTAGAAGACTGATTGTGGGCATTTATTGCCTTTACTATTTTTGGGAGTGAGTGGGAATCTTTTTTCATTTATTACACCACTCCCCATTCTGGCGGTTTTTAGGGTTAGGGCTGAGGTGGCTTAATCTTAGCCACTCTTTTGATTGTAATCTTAGCCGTCCGTTGGACTGGGCTACCTATATAACGGGGAGTCCCCCTCATTTGTACCTCATTAGAGATTAGACAATAGATATTGGACATTAGCATTAGAGCTAGAGATTGGAGACTAGAGAGTAGAGCATAGTAGTGTGGAGAAGAAAGAAAGTTTTCCCTTTGAAAACTTTTCTGGAGATTGTTGTGTAACACTTTCATGATAATAGATCTTTTCATTGATGGTGGAATTCGTCTTTCTCATGAATAGCTAGCAAGGTCTCTTTTTCCTTTCGGATCCAAGTAGCTTAATTTTCATTTCATGCAAGTAGTTTACTTTGATGTGTGGTGTTTTATTGAGGTAGCTTCTTTTCATTCCATACCACTAGCGGCTTGTTGATGATAAGTTCGCCTTGCGTGGTCGACTGGAGATTATCATGAGCTTAACTTCGATTGTGATTTGTATATTTGTATGCATCGTTCTGACAGTATATGTGTGCTAAATCATAATCTGAATATCTTTTGCTATCCCTTTGAAGATTGCACTAATTTTGCTGAAGCTGTCCGACGTGAGGCTAGGTGAAATTTGGTTGAAGTCTGCCGCAATTAAGTTCCACATATCTTGCATTTAGGATAGAATATAAGTCTCTTAGGCCTTACACTCATTTACTTTCCGTACATTTCTGATTAGCTTTAGGAAAACGAACTTATTGCCAAATCACATGCACAAAATCCCCTTCAAAACATACACCGACTGTTAAACTGCAAGAAGCTTGAACAATTGTGTAAGTCCCCTCGTAAGAACACAACAATACACATCAACCAACTGAGGGTATTCTATTGCATTATCGAAACCTTGGAGTTGAAAGCATGAACTCACTTGCAATCTTAGCATGCTGAATACTTTGTTCAAGAGAGGATAGAGTATCCGTTGGGAAACTTTATTCTGTGTTGGTGCGGTATCAAAAACCACGTCAACAATACCTTCACAACGATGCATACCATCATTCAAACTGTGATTGAAGTTAGGCACACAATGTTTCCAGTTGACCACACAATGCAAACACACCGTTAGTGAGCCCACTAGTGGTATGGATAAGTGAAGCTTGCTTAGATCAAACACTACATTCCATTATTGTTATCTACATGCATGAAATGAAAATTACTCTACTTCAAACTACTATTAGAATCATAAGGACGAAAAAACCTTGATAGCTACTCACAACAAAAGACGAAATTCATCATCAATGAAAACTCTTTATTGAGAGAGTGTTCACAACAATTTCTTACAAAGTTTTCAAAGGGAAAACTTTCCCTCTTCTTCAAACTATCCTCTCAATCTATACTAAGCTACCTCTAAGCTATTACCTAGCTGTCTCTCTATTCTCTAATGATCTAATGTCTAATCTCATGATGTACAAATGAGGGGAGATGCCCCTTTATATAGCTGGCCAAGTCCAATGGACGACTCAGATTGCAATCGGATGGATGGCCTAAATTGTGCCACCTCAGCCCTAACCCTAAAAAGAGGAGTGGAGTAATAAATGAACAATTGATGTCCACCATCCTCTAGAAGATTCCTGTCTGGAAACACGTTCACACTATTATTGTTCTGACTGCAAACTGGATGAGTCTGGTCAACACTGCTTTTGTTTCTTGGACGGATATGGCAGGCACGTTCTCGATCTGACTCCAAGGCAACAACTTCTTTCTCCTGCTCAACGATGATTTTCCTCCTTGATGTTGTTCTTCAACTTTGAAGTACCTAATGGTGACCACTAACGTTTGGGTTTCCATTTTTTCCTCCATCCAAAGCCTTGAAAACATTTCTTCTTTGCCACTTGAGTTGGGCACATACTAGGTCTCAACACTTAGCCATTTCTTGCAACTTTTTCTTCCTTCGAGGTTGAAATGTAGTCTTGGAGTACTTTTTTTCATTCCTTCAAGTCATCGTGCTCTTGGCCTTGACGTTCATCTTGCAAAACAGATAAAAAGAAGATCTTCAAAAAACTTCATCATATAAAATCACCTTACTTACCTAAGTTTCATGCTTTAACTTCCAAGGGTTCATCGTTTTTCTCTAGCCAACTTTGCTTTCTTCATGATTTTTCAAAATCTGTAGGCTGGGGCATATAACACCTGTGCATCATATTTCAATGCCTTAGACAAATTTCATCTTCCTCAAGGGTGCATTTTTTTAAATCATCTT
Source organism: Sequoia sempervirens (assembly GCA_007258455.2). Taxonomy (NCBI): domain Eukaryota; kingdom Viridiplantae; phylum Streptophyta; class Pinopsida; order Cupressales; family Cupressaceae; genus Sequoia; species Sequoia sempervirens. The sequence goes on along the minus strand of VDFB02281492.1, from coordinate 495,790,135 downwards.
TTAAAAATGTTAGCTGCAACCGCATCTTCTTCACTTTTCCAGCTGAGGCATTCACTCTGACATTTCATCCAACTCTGGTTCAACCAAAATCTTTTCATTAGGAATTTGATCAAAAATTATCTGGGCACCCAACTTCAAATTCATCGGCCAAGGCATTTTTATGTCAACAACACATTTTATTCCTTGCCTTAGAAATTTTTTCAAATTTTCCTTAGGAAATTCATCAATCCTGTGCTCATCAAAAATCTTCACCTCGGAATCCTTGGAAAGTTGTGGAAGACCTTGAAATCATATCCTCATTGAAGACGTCCAGTACCCAGAAGAAAATTCCCTTCAGAAAGAGTCAAATTCATGTGTCTCCAAATGAAGGGGTACATTTAATTTTTGAATTTCAAACCTTAGAAAAATATTTTGCCAACAATTTTATTATTCGTCTTCATCTCTAGGCGTATTTTCTTGCTTGGCCTTGAAAACTTTATCATCTTCGTGAAGCTGGCACCTTCTAACTTCTCGCCAATTTTATTCATGCCTCTGAAAATTTTATCTCCTCCATCAACTTGGGCATATTTTCCTCTAGAGGAAGGTGGAATTTTATGCTTTAGAAAAAATTTCATCATCAAAGTTCATCTTACTTCTCTGGGCATTTTGAACTTCATCACCTTTCTCAAGTTTAGGCGTATTTCTCTAATCATCCTCTTCAACTTAGGCGCATTTGACCCTCTTCACCTTCACTTTTCCGTACTTGAATATTTTCCAATCACTTGCTCAAGTTGGGTGCATTTAGCCCTCTGCACTTCCAATTTCCTTGCCTTAGAGAAATTCCTTCATCATTTTGCCCTCTTAGGCACCTTTTAAGCCTTGAGCTTCCATTTTACAACACTTATAAATTTCTTTACTTCACATTACCTTGGGTGCATTTAGGACCTCTTGCTTCCATTTCTCCAACACTTAGAAAATTTTCTAAGTCATCTCCTTGCTGGGCACATTTACTTGGTCAAGCTTCCACTTTGTAGGCCATAGACATTTCCAACTCACCTCCTCCACCTCCTCCATAACTTGGGCATATACTGGAGGGTCATCTTCCATTTTGAAACACTTAGAATATTCTTAGTTCACCTTCCCAATCTTGGGCGCATTTCATAGGGGGAGCCTCTATTTTCTCACACTTCAAAAAATCTTCAACTCATCCTCTTTGCTTATAAGGGCGCATTTTGGAGGGTGCACTTCAAGTTTCAAGGACTTAGAAACTTTTTAATCTTCCTCAAGTAGCTAAGGTGCATACAAGGGGTCTTCAAATTTAAAACACTTAGAATATCCTCTAGTCTCCCCTTCAAGTCAAGGCGCAAATGAGGGAGTCTACATCAAATTTCACACACTTAGAATTTTCTCCAGCCTCTCCAGAATTCAAGGGAGCATTCAATGGGGCCTACATCAAGTTTTGCATACTTAGAAAAAAAATTCAACTCCCATCCTTGCTTAGGGCGCATATGAGGGGGTCAGCTTCAAGTTTGAGGTACTTAGTAAGATTTTCCATGGCCCCTCTCTTTCTTGGACACATTTGCATGTGTGAACTTCAAGCTTCAAGGACTTAGGAAAATTCTCAACTCCCCTCAAGTTTGCAAGGGCACATTTTATATAGCTAGCTTTCAATTTCTATGCCTTAGAAAATTCCAAGGCCCCCTCTTCTTCTTGGACGCATATGAGGATACTTCCTTCAAATTTTCCTGCCTTAGAATATTTTCTTGCCTTCAAGACTCCTTGGGCACATATGGGGTATCATACTTCAAGTTTAAACACTTAGAATATTTTTTAAAGACCCCCTTCTTCTTCATGGGCGAATATGAGGCCTTGAGCTTCAAATTTTCAATACTTAGAAACTTTCACCTCTCTTTCCTTGCTGTTGTGACCTTTTTCACACATCGCTCCATTGCAAATGGGGACCCCCTAATTTTGGCTTTGCTTTTGGGTCGTTTTGTTGTTGTCTTTCCTATTGTCTGTCTTTTCGAGATGGGCCGGTCGTTGAACCTTAACGTGAACTTTTGGCCAAGTATGAAAATTAGGGTTTCCATCTTTCTGGCCAACTTGAAGTCAAATGAAGTGAATAACTTGAAATTTGAGACTAACATTGTTGTTATGTGTTGTTAGTGTGTTTCCAGTAGGCCTCCACTGAAATTTCATCAGATTCCGGTAACTTACTATTTTTAGTAAGTGTGCAACTCCATGCATTCCGTCAGCATTTTTGAAATTCTGACAGTCACACTGCATTCAGAACACATCAAGCTGCTCGTGTGCAAAATTTGAACTGAAACAGACAACTTACTATTTTTAGCAGTTCAGCTTCCGGAGCAGATTTCAGGGCTTAGATGCAGAGTTTTTCAACGCATGTCTAGAGATTCCTTCTGGGTTTTTAGAAACCTTCGCGACAGTATAACATGCAAAATGAGATGACAACTTTCAGAGTTCAGCCTTCCGAGGCTATTTTTAGAGTTTGCATGTCAGGGTTTTCTTTGCATGTTTGCATATTCCTTATGGGTTTTTCGAGAGCTTCACAATGATGTGATATGCAAACGGAGATGGTCACTCATTTGGGAACTTACTATTTTTAGCAGGTGCATCCCGGCAGCCGCCTCCTAGCACTTCAGAATCACGAGCTGATCACAATGCAGCAGAAACAAGGACAAACAGAGGTCATTTGATATGCATGCAGATGAATCAGGGTTTCTAGTTTCGGGACCCAAAAAGAGGGGTAAAAAGTAAAATTTTCGAAAACCGGTGTATACCACCGCGATCAGCATCCTTCAAGCTATCTGCTGGTAAAATTTGAAGACAAACGAAGCACTTACTATTTATAGTAAGTCATTTTGGAAATAGGCTAAAAATAGCAAATTAGTTGCAGGCGCCGATGTCAGTAGGCAGGTCACGTGGTGAGGAGCGCATCATTCGAATTTCAAGTCAAACAGAGTTGTGGAGGTATCAGAAGCAGGCAGTTACTATAAATAGCAAACCACCTTCAGAAATGGGCTAAAAATAGCAGGCCAACCTGAAATAGCAGTGTCAACAGGTTGATCCAGCGTTCAAAATTTCAAATCATTCTGAGCTTCAGAGATGCAAGAATTGAAGGACTTACTATAAATAGCAGGCATGGAGAAGCTGGCAGAGGTCAGGAAAAATGGCTAAGGCATGAATTTCATCCTACAGCACCCAAGAAATGCGCCCAAGGTGGTAGAGGCATCAAGAAATTTTCTAAGTGTTGATCTCATCCTGTAGACCCCCCTAAATGCGCCCTCATTTCCTACATGTGATGAAAAAAATTACTAAGTCTGAGAAAATCCTCCTGCCTAGCTAAAATGCGCCCAAGGAAGAGCTGGTGAAAGTTAGAAATTTTCTAAGTATGAAATATCCACCTCCTATGGCTAAATGCGCCCTCACATGCAAGGAAAATGCTAAAAAAGTTTTTAAGTAAGATGCTTTATCCTCCTAGAGGCATCAAATGCGCCCATGCAAGGAGAAAGTCAAAAGGGTCAACAAAATTTCATCCTTCAGCACATGATAAATGCACCCACCCTCAAGGAGAAAGTTTAAAAAAATTCCAAGGCATAGCTTTGTCCTCCTCACCCATCAAAATGCGCCCATGTTACAAGCTATTCTAAGAGGCCAAAGATGTTATCCTTCACCCCATAGGAAATGCGCCCACCTCTCAAGTCAAAGCATGTTCAAAATATTCTAAAGGATTGATGCTTATCCTCCTCCTATGGCAAAATGTGCCCATCCTCTAGCAGGTGTAATATGCACCCATGCAACAAACAAGTCAACAAGTCAAAGGCATTTGAAAAAGTTTCATCCACCTCACCATGCAAAATGCGCCCATTCTCCTCATATGCCCAAATGCGCCATGAAAAAAGTAAAGTGTGGAGTGAAAAGTGGTAAACAAGGTGAAATGGAAAAGATAAAATGACTATGGCGTTGGAAATGCTAAGCCTATAAGGTAAAGTTGATGAATATTGCTAGGCGTTGAAAGTATAAGTCTTCCTGCCTATGTTAAATGCGCCACGCTAGGCGAAGTGAGGATGAAGGCAAATAAAATATGCTCAAGACAAATTTTCCAAGTGAATTGAAATAGAAAAAATAAAAAATTTCTCCACTGGCAAGATGATTTGAAGATAAAATATAAAATTTTTCTAAGGCAAAGATAAAATTCAAAATGCTAAGTGATTCAAAATCTTCTAAGGCACAAAATTTCTTCCTTAGGAAAATCACGCCTGGACTTGGAAGTGTGAAATTTTTCAGAAGCACGAATGAAGTTGTCGGAGATGAAGTCAGGGGATGCCAGCTGCACAGGTTGATAAAAATTTCCAAGTCAAAGCAACAGGACAACTCACAGGAATGAAGAGCAGGAACAAATTTGATGTGGAATTATTTTTCCAAGGTTCAAAATTCAAGAAAATTAAATGAACCCATTCGTTGTATACCCATGAGTTTGACAAGTACTGAAGAAAATTTTCTTCTAGGTATTGAGGATTGTCGAGGAATGGATTTTAGTGTCTCCTGTAGTTCGCCAAGGCCTTCCGAGGTGAATATTTTTGATGGGCATCAGGTTGATGAATTTCCTAAGGAAAATTTGAGAAGTTTTCAAAGGCAAGGAAAAATGTGTTAAAAATGCCTTGCCGGATGAATTTGAAAATGATCACCTAGATGATTTTTTATCAAGTTCTTGATGAAAACATTTTGTTCGAGCTAGAGTTGGATGAAATATCAAAGTGAAGTACGCCGAGCAGAATGCAAAATGGGTTGGAAATTTGGCTAAGGCATGAAGAATTTGAGGATGAAGTTTGTTAGAAGAAAACGATGAACGCTTGGAAGTTAGAGCGTGAAAATCTTGGTAAGTTGAATTTATATTATGAAGTGTTCTAATACTCTTCTCCTTGCTTGTTTTGCAGGAGAAACGTCGAGATCAAACGATGATGGCTTAGGTGATGAAGAAAATAATCCAGGATGACATTTCAACCTCGAAGGAAGAAAGTTGCAAGAAAATGGCTAAGTGTTGAGACTTAATATAACTTAAGATGGAGAAAAGAATGGAAGCTCGAGCAAAAATTGAAGAACAATGTCAAGAAGAAGATCAAGGGCAGTGTGAACGCGTTTCAAAATTGGAATCTTCTAGAAGGATGGTGGACATTAATGCCGCATTTATTACCCTACTCTCCATTATGGCAATTTTTAGGGCGAATCTTGTTTAGGGCTGAGGTGGCACGATCTGGGCCATCCAGTCGGTTGTAATCTAAACCGTCCGTTGGACTTGGCCAACTATAAAAGGGGGAGTCCTCCTCATTTGTATCTCATTAGAAGTAGAATTAGCTTAGAGTCAGACAAGAGACATAGTGTAGAGGGACAACTTAGAAGTAGCTTAGTATAGATTGATAGTGTAGAAGAGGGAAAGTTTTCCCTTTGAAAACTTTGTAAGAAATTGTTGTGAACACTCTCTCAATACAAGAGTTTTTCATTGATGGTGAATTTCGTCTTTGTTGTGAGTAGCTAGCAAGGTTTCTTCGTCCTTCGGATTCAGATGGTAGCGTAAAATAGTTCAAAGTAGTATAATTTTCATTCCATGCAAGTAGATGCTAGTTGTGGAATGTGGTCTTCAATTTGAGCAAACTTCGTCTATCCATACCACTAGTGCGCTCGCTGATGGTGAGTTCGCCTTGTGTGGTCAACTGGAAACGTTGTGGGCCTAACTTCAATCACAGTTTGAATGATGGTATGCGTCGTTGTGATGGTATCTTCATGTCAAGTGGTGGTTTCAACATCTTTAGTCATCTCCCTTGAAGATTGCACCGACTCCGTGGAAGCTGTCCGATGTGAGGCAAAGCGAAGTCCGGTTGAAGCTTGTGAAGATTGATCGCCATGTCCCACGCCTTAGAATAGATTTAGAATCTCTAAACCCTGCAACTCGTTTAAATTCAGTACTTTCTGGTTAGAATAGGAAATCTATGCTTCATTGATAAATTTGTCGAGCTGTGAAAACCCCTTCCTCGGTTGTTGAACAATTTCGTAAGTCCCCTTGAAATACCAGCAAATCACATCGAGCCAACTGAGCCTATTCGCATTGAAAGAACCTTGGAGTTGAACGCATGAACTTTCTTGCAATCTTAGCATGCGGAATACTTTGATCAAGAGAGAATAGGGAAGCCGTTGGCAACTTTATTCTGTGTTGGTGCGGTTATGAAAAACACATCAACACTTGCTAGGGCACATATGAAGGCTGGAGCTTCCATTTTTCCCATACTTAGAGATTTTCAACTTACTTCCAGCTAGCAAGGGTGCATTTAACATGGGTAGCTTCATGTTTGAAGCACTTAGAGAAATTTCATGCCATCCTCAAGTAGTTAAGGCGGATTTTGAAGCTGGAGCTTTCATTTTATCAGACTTAGATGAATTTCAAATCTTTCGTCCGATTTGAAGTGGTTTGTTCACGTTGTCCTCAACTTGCCCTAGCTTTCTATTTTTAGAAAATTTCTCAAATTTTGCATTTTAAGCTGATTTCAAGCTCCAGAAGGATTGATTTTCACTTTATCTCGAACCTCGTGATGTGATTGTGCTGCTGGCGTTTGATGCCTGCCTGTACTTGCTATTTTTAGCAACTTACTAAAAATAGTAATTGCTCAGAATGTGCTTAAACTTTGTGTGTTGAATGCCTGAAGGATGTTGATCATGACCGAATGCTGGATTTGTGTAACTGTCGTGTTTCGCCCTACATTTTACGAAACCCTAATTCCTCTGCACAGACCTGCTAAAAATAGTAAGTGCTTGATTTTTGAATCTCTGCAGCTCCGTTTGGTCTGAAATTTGAGCCATGGGGTCCTCATCACTTGTTTGACTTGTTCATACCGATGCCTCATGCTGACCTGCTATTTATAGCATAGTTGAAAAACTCGGACTCGGCAATAACTCGGCAAACCCAAAAATTTAAAAAACTCGGGACTCGGGAAAAACTCGGGGAAAAACTCGGCAATAACTCGGCAAATTTATCGAACATTTGAAAATACATAATTTTTTAAAAATAGACATATAAACTGAATTTTTAGAACATATTACTGATTTCATCATATATAAATCAAAATTAGAGTTTAATACATATCAATCATCAATGTATCAACTGATATCATCATATGTAAATCAAAATTAGAGTTTAAAACCTTAATACATATCAATCACCAATGCATCATAGACCAAAAAACAAGTTCAACTTCTCAATACATATCAACTTCAAGTTTTAGTATCAATAAAAATTATCTATCCTAAATTTCTTCTACGACTGAGAATCAAAAGCTTTTATCATTGTTATGTGGGTGGTGCTGAAGTAGATGGTATAGTTGTAGTGTTCTCAATAGGAGGCTCAACAGGTGCGCCAAAAGGTGCCTCATCCATAGGGATAGGTGCCTCCCATAGCCCTCTGTGACCCTGTAGAACTAAAATCTGCATATAGGGCTGCCATTGCCTCTATTGTTCTCTTTTTATTTTCCTTCCTTTGGTCATATGCTGCAAGGAGTGCTTTGGCCTCCATCTCAACCTCTTGGGGTGCCTCTTTACATGGTCTAACATCTCGGCAAGGGATTCGTGCAAGGTGATATTTCAGTCGATTTATGCCACCAAAAAGAGACTCTTTGCAATGGTTGCAAATAACTTCTCCTCGAAGTGCACCTGGTGTTCCATGTTTCCAGCAAGCATCTCTTGGTTTTCCACCACTCTCCTCACTTGCAGAAGCCATACTCTTTTAGCAAAATACCTAGCAGAAGAGAGACAAGATAAACATTAAAAATAAAAAAGTGAAGTTCAACATAAATAAATGAGCATAAATCTGATATTATACTTATAAATATAATATTAGATAAGTAATAAATATATTTAAAAGCTTTAAATTTAAATATATTTATTACGTTTATCAAATTTTAAAGACTTGAGCAATAAATATATTTAAATTTAAGGCTTTTAAATATATTTATTTCTTATAATCTATTTTTGCCTCAGTGTTAAATTAAAAAATCATTTTTTAAAAATTGTTTTTACTATGAGTTTTAATTTTTGAATATAGATTAAATTAAAAATTTCTAATCTTTTAAATACTTATAAATGTATAATAATATAGTTGTTTTTTAATTTTCTTTTTTAAAGTTTATTACTTATTTATAAAAGCTTTTAAATAAATTTATTAATTTAAGGGCTATAATACAATATTATTAAATTTATATTTTATAATATTATACTTATAAATACAATATTAGATAAGTAATAAATATTAGTAAATTTATAATATTATAAATAATAAATTAATCTAATAATAAATATTATTAAATTTATAATATTATAAATAATAAATTTATTAATTTATTATTTATAAGTATAATATTATAAATTTAATAATATTGTATTATAGCCCTTAAATAAATAAATAAATTTAAAAGCTTTTATAAATAAGTAATAAACTTTAAAAAAATCTAAAAAACAACGTATTATTATAAATAAGTATTTAAAGTATTAGAAATTTTTAATTTAATTTATATTCAAACATTGAAACTCATAATAAATAATTTTTTTTAAAAAATGATTTTTTTAACAAACACGATTAGGGAAAGAAAAACGCATGCACGGGAAAAACGCAGAGAAAGATGAACGCACTGGAAAAACGCGAAAGGAAAATCAGAGAGAAAAAATGAGGGAAGAAACGCAGTTTAAGGAAAATACCTGGTTCGAAACCCTAGAAGTCGTTCTTTCTCTTGCTCGACGAAGCTCAGACCACTTTGATTTTATCTTGCTCGAAATCTGGTGGATTTTTCTTTGCTCCCAGTCGCGGCGGCGTCACTATTAAATGTCGTTTTTCTCTTGCTCCCAGTCGCGGCGGCACAAGAATGAAACGATTTTTTATGGCTTCTGAATATAAAAAACTTAGGGCAAAAAATAAATAAAAACCTATGACTTTATTTTGACCGCGTTTTACTCTTATTGCACGCGTTTTTTGGCGATTTTTTTGTGTTTAAATCGGTGCGAGTTTTAGTTTAACTCGGAGGCGAGTAATTAGGCGATTTACTCGCCCCCATTACTGGCACGCGGTTACTCGCGAGTTTTGCGAGTTTTCTGCGATTTTTTCAACTATGATTTATAGCATGTTTTTGGAGGTGGTTTACTATTTATAGCAACTGCTTGATTTCGTGACTTCCACAACTCCGTTTGACTTGAAATTTGAATGTTGTGATCCTCATTGGTAGACTTGCCCGTTCACACTGGTGTCCGATGTTGACGTACTATTTATAGCTTGTTTCTAAAGTGGCTTACTATAAATAGTAAGTGCTCCGATTGCCTTCAAATTTTACTAGCAGATCCCATGAAAGATGTTGATCATGATGGGATACCTCAATTTTTGGAAATTTTGGCGTTTGACCCCTCATTTTGGGTCCCAAAGCTAGAAACCCTAATTTGTCTTGCATGTGCCTCAAATGACCTCCGTTTAACTACGTTTCTGTTGCATGTCATCAGGTTCGTGATTCTGAAGTGTTGGGCAGTTGTCGAAGTGCACCTGCTAAAAATAGTAAACGTCTGAAAAGGTGACCCATCAACTGCTGGATGAGTTTGCATGTCACACTGCCTGAGAGATCTTGAAAAACCCAAAAAAACCCAGAACAGTCATCAACATGCAAGCACTGGCTAAAAATAGCAAGTTCCTGAAAAGTGACCAACTCCGCTTGCATGTTACCTTGTTGCGAAGCTCTCAGAAAACCCAGAAAGATTATGCAGACATGCACTGAGAAATCTTGCATGCAAACCCTAAAAATAGCCCTTGAAGGCAAAACTGCTAAAATAGCACGTTGTCCGTTTCAAATCAAATTTGGCGGGGAGGTGCTTGTAGCATTCTAAGTGTAGTGTAGTTGTCAAAATTTGAAAATCTCAAGAAAACAAACCCCAAATTGGCACTTACTAAAAATAGAAAATTGTTAAAATTAAGTGAAAATTCAGAGGGAGCCTACTCGAAGTATTTTAACAGTAGTGTTAATCTCAAATTTCAATAGCCAAACTTGATTTGACCTCAAACTGAAGTGAAGGAATCAAACCCTAATTTTCAGACTTAGCCAATATTTCAGTTTGGCTTTCGTTTGGTGTCGTTTGGACATCATTTTCTTGACTTACTATTTTTAGTAAGTGGAGACACTCAGCGAAGCACCCCTGCTATTTATAGTAGTATAGTCTGGTCATATGCAGAATCAGTCACTTATCATCCGGCTTTAGACGGTTCGTCAATTGGACTTATATTGAGGGAGATATTAATATTTATTTGCCAAAATAAATATTAAATAAATTGAAGCTTATATTATAAAGTTATAATATAATTAAATATTATAACTTAAGTGACTTTATGGAAGGGGTCGACCATCATGGAAAGGGGGCCAAGTTCAATTATTAATTATAATTATTTTGGGCGCCCAAACTATGGAATTATTAAAAGTGAAAATTTAATTTTTATTTAAATGGTGCTTTTTGAGAGAAGTCGACCCTCTTGAAAGAATATAAAGTTTTCACTTGTGAAAACTTCATTATGATTTGTTTATGATATTGATTTTCATAATTCCTCTTCCAGAGAACGAAGCCTAGGGTTTACCGTTTTCTTCTGCATTGGAGAACGAGCCATCTTCAGTATCTGCAATTCAAAGGCTGTGAAATATCAACTGATTTATTGCCTATCAGGGAAATAGCTTCATCCAGAAGTTATTATAGAGCATATTGAGAAGATTGTCATTCAGGGTTTGATTAATAATCATCCAGAGACAGTGTTTTTCTTTGAGCGACTGGTTGATATACATCTGGCATCAGTTCCAAGAGTGTACGGATTTTTATTGCTGCTGTTTGGAGGCCATACCAAACAGCTTGAGGGCCATACTTTTTTCCAGCTTGAACGCCTTGACTTTTGGTCTCCTCTCTTCACAAAATGGGACACATTGATCTTGGGAATGGTCAGCACCAATCATGGGACTGGAGAAAGCTTATTTGAAGGTTGCCGTACTCAAATCTTCATCATTAATGGCGGCTGCAATAACCAGGTTTTCCTGAATAAAATTTATTGCTTTTTATTATGCATGTTATCCGATCACAGATGTAATCAATCTGGAAGATCAATAAACATTCTGGCACCAATATATCAATTAGATTCCATCATTTTTTAGCATAGTAATATTTTATTAAAATTTTGCAAGCATTTTCTTTCAAAATCGCATTATTATCTGTATATGCAAAAACCCCAAAAAAATCAAACACTTAGAAAACAAGAAAAAACAATCCATTCCAAAATCGTGAGAAAACAAGTTTCTACAGTTGTATCAGAGTGGTTTCCTGCCAGCCTAAGGGTTTGGGATTCATATGCAGCCACAGGAGGTTGGACCTGAAAAATATTATACTTGTAGGAGAGCTTTTCTTGACAAGGAACAGGAATTGAACAGGCAGCCAAGTAGCATGGCTGACAGAACAGAGATTCCTCGAGATCCTTGAGATGATGATGCAGAGTTCAGACAGACTCTTAGAGATCTTCAGATAGGTCAGCAGCAGGTAGTTGATGTATTATAGCAGTTGACCATGGTTATACAGAGGATGGGTACACCTAGGAGACTATCACCATGACGTGACGAGGATAGGAGTGATGCAGGTTCACAGAGGATACCGAGGACAGCCTCACGGACAGCAGATAGGCGTACCCGCCCTACGTTTGTGAGATAGGAGCCGGAAGGGGCTATGGTAGATGACGAGCCTGAGGGAATGTTTGCTGATACTCTTATGGCAGCGAATGATGAGTGGGAGTTATTGACCCTAAAGGTTAGAGAGAGAATTTTTTTCGATAGATTTCTCACACAGAGGAGAGAGCATCTCAGGAACAAGCCGGATATGAGGCCTAGACATCAGAATAGTGACTTGAAGCACGCCACAAACAAGCTCAGTTTAGCTATGTTTGACGGCAGCAGTAAGGTTACAGCTTAGACTTGGATCAGTAAGCTGGATACCTTCCTTACATTGCGTCCCATGGTGAAGGAGGATGCTATTAGATATGCTACTTTGCATCTTGAGGGGGCAGCTTATGACTAGTGGCATCATGGGATGGTGACACTTCAGCATGACCATATCACCATTTACCAGGAGTTGTGGACAAATTGGTGGAACGGTTTGACAAGAAGGATCCTGAGACTTACTTTAGAGATTTGGCCTAGTTCAAACAGGTTGGTAGCTTGGAGGCTTACATAGGAGACTTCCAGCGGTTATTTGTGATGGTTCCTAACATATTAGAGAGGCGTTTAGTTGTACTCTTCGTGGAGGGATTGTTGGAACCAATGAGAGGATGGATCAAAGCATTTGATCCTCTCTCACTACAAGAAGCGATGAAGAAGGCACGCAGCATGGAACTTGTAACTCCATCTAGCAAGCTCAAATCCAAAAATACTTCTTCATTCAAGGACAACAAGGGATTTAATAAGAACAAGGAGAAATCTGATTTCAAGAGTGATTCAAAGGGAAAATCAGCAGCACCCTTGGATCGTGAGACTCTTAATGATTTGCACGGGAAGAAGCTTTGCTTCTATTGCAAGGGTCCATATGACGCTAACCATGATTGTCCTTTGCGGCCTAAGGGTAAGGTCAATAGAATTATGTGGGCTTATTATGAGGATTCGAAATCTGAGAATTCCGAACAGCAAGAAAGTTTTGAGGAGTCAAAATCAAAGGCTTCAGAGCCTAAGGTGGGGGTAGAGTCAAAGCTCCAACTTCAAGAAGCACGGTTGTCTAGCATTTAGCAGGATGTGTCTTTTAGACTTCGTAGAGTTTTGGTTGGTCAAAAGGTCATCACCCTTTTAGACACAAGTGCCACCCATAATTTTATCGATGCCAGATTTGTGGAGAAACATGGGCTCATAACCGAAGAGTTTGAGGGCATTCGGGTTAAGGTGGCTGATGGTTACACTCTCAGATGTGACCGTATGATTAAGGATCTTCCTTTGCGCCTAAACAATTATGAATTCAAGGCTGATTACTATGTAGTGAATATGGGAGATATTGATTTAGTTTTGGGCATGGAGTGGCTTCATTGCCTTGAGGAAGTTACACTTCGTCTCAAAGACATGGAGATCCGGTTCGAGGTGGATGGGAAGACTCATATCGTGAAGGCCATCCGAGACAATAACGTCAGGACTATTTCCTTCCGACGGATGGAGAGACTTATGCATCATGACATGGTTGAGTGGGCTGCCGAGTGCACTTTGACACCTATACAGGAGGGACAACATAAAACCGAGTATCATCCTGACATTCAGCAGTTGAGAGTTAAGCACAAGAAGGTTTTCAGTAACATTCCACCAGGGAGACCTCCAGATAGGGGTATAGAGCACATCATAGAGCTTGAGGAGGGTGCCAAACCCGTCATGATTACTCCTTACAGGCATCCAAAGCGGCTTAAGGATGAGATAGAGAAGACTATCAAGGAGCTGCTTGCTATGGGTCACATTCGACCAAGTAAATCATCATTTGCTTCTTCAGTTGTTCTAGTGAAGAAGAAAGATGGTACACTTCGTATGTGCATAGATTACAGAGTCCTGAATAAGAGAACTATTAAGAACGGATATCCCATACCCCATATAGATGAGCTTATTGATGAGCTCCATGGTGCCTGTTACTTCTCGAAGATAGACTTGAGATCGGGATATCATTAGATTAGAGTTTGTAAGTAGGATGTTGAGAAGACCGCTTTTCACTGTCATTGTGGACACTTCGAGTTTGTGGTTATGCCATTTGGGCTAACCAATGCTCCAGCTACATTTCAATCCACCATGAACAGGATCTTCAACTCACATTTGAGGAGATATGTACTTGTCTTCTTCGATGAGTTTCCACTGTAGAAATTCGTTTTCTCATGATTCCGGAATGGATTGTTTTTGCTTGTTTTCTGAGTGTTTGATTTTTTGGGGGTTTTTGCATATACAGCTAATAATGCGATTTTGAAAGAAAATGCTTGCAAAATTTAAATAAAATATTACTATGCTAAAAAATAATGGAATCTAATTGATATATTGGTGCCAGAATGTTTATTGATCTTCCAGACTGATTACATCTATGATCGGATAACATGCATAATAAAAAGCAATAACTTTTATTCAGGAAACCTGGTTATTGCAGCCGCCATTAATGATGAAGATTTGAGTACGACAACCTTCAGATAAGCTTTCTCCAGTCCCGTGGTTGGTGCTGACCATTCCCAAGATGAATGTGTCCCATTTTGTGAAGAGAGGAGACCAAAATTCAAGGCGTCCAAGCTGGAATAAAAAGTACGGCCTTCAAGCTGGTTGGTACGGCCTCCAAACAGCAGCAATAAAAATCCGTACACTCTTGGAACTGATGCCAGATGTATATCAACCAGTCGCTCAAAGAAAAACACTGTCTCTGGATGATTATTAATCAAACCCTGAATGACAACCTTCTCAATATGCTCTATAATAACTTCTAGATGAAGCTATTTCTCTGACAGGCAATAAATCAGCTGATATTTCACAGCCTCTGAACTGCAGACACTGAAGATGGCTCGTTCTCCAATGCAGAAGAAAACGGTAAACCCTAGGCTTCATTCTCTGGAAGAGGAATTCTGAAAATCAATATCATAATGAAGTTTTCACAAGTGAAAACCTTATATTCTTTCAAGAGGGTCGACTTCTCTCAAAAAGCACCATTTAAATAAAAATTGAATTTTCACTTTTAATAATTCCATAGTTTGGGCGCCCAAAATAATTATAATTAATAATTGAACTTGGCCCCCTTTCCATGATGGTCGACTCCTTCCATAAAGTCACTTAAGTTATAATATTTAATTATATTATAACTTTATAATATAAGCTTCAATTTATTTAATATTTATTTTGGCAAATAAATATTAATATCTCCCTCAATATAAGTCCAATTGACGAACTGTCTAAAGCCGGATGATAAGTGACTGATTCTGCATATGACCAGACTATACTGCTATAAATAGCATGGGTGCTCCGCTGAGTGTCTCCACTTACTAAAAATAGTAAGTCAAGAAAATGATGTCCAAACGACCCCGAACGAAAGTCAAACTGAAATATTCTGATAACTGAAGCCAAGCCATGCCTCAACAAGACCCTCTATCCGCCCTATCAACCTTCGAGGGTCACATAATAAGCTAATCTAAAGAATTGAGAGATGTCAACTAGAAGGGGACATTACAAAGGTGTAGATTGAGACAAAGATTATTAAAACAAGTGTTGATAAACCTTAAAACTTTGGATCAAAGGCTCATTGCTCCTTTGATTTATTTCTTCAAACTTGGCCAATGATTACAAAAGATTTGGGAAAGCAAATGGTACAAAATCATACAAGATGTGATCAAACAAACAACTCTTAGACAAAGAGTGAACCAATATTGGCTTACAAGCTTGTTGGCTTAACGACACAACAATTTTGTAGTAATAAAAGTTAAAAAATAATGAGCAAGGTTTCTCTTATTTATAGAAGCTCAAAGGAGTAAGGAACCCTAAAATCTCCTTGAGTTAACATTCAGTTCTTGCCAATCAGCATGATTTATTTCTGTCTAAATGCAGGTAACCTAATTGTTAATTGGAAAGACTACTTTAGTTAACTAATTCTAAACTAAACTAGAACTGCATATGTACATAGGTGTCTCCAAAAATAGACATGCACGATTGGTGGGACAACGAGTTAACTTGGAAAGAGGCATCAAGTTAACTATTGTGTCTAATGTCATCTTTGGAAAAGGGTGGGGAATCCTGACTAGTAGTTTTTCCTCCCCAAATAATCATCTCCTCCAAGAAACAGTTAACTAACTCATCATCTAGAGATCATCACATGCCTTAATTGTCAATTCACTGCTTGTCAGCAACTTAAGCAATCTTGGAAATATTTGCAGACTTAAATTGGCAGTTCACTAATTGGTAACTCTAACGACTTCGTAACTGGATTGATGGCCTCTATTTCTTCTACATCTTTATTCTCTTGATGCTTTTCTTGATTCTTCTCAATGGAAGTGTTGCATGATGAAACTGTGAAGTTTGATTGTGAACACTCTAGCTGTGAGAAATTCTTATGAGCTCATTGCGCACCTAGAATTCTAATGGTATTCAACCCTCTAAATTGGCCTTCAAAGGCTATCAGATACACAAGGTATGAAACCATGTGGAATTCGTGGATTTTGAGTGTATATGCCTGTCAAATTGTCCATATCGACCACTGTTGTGCTCGGTGTAAATCGGTGTTAGCTGTTTTCAGAATTTCATGAAGCAAAACTGATTTGGTCTTGAATTCAACTTGGGAGAATTGCATCCTGAAAAACTAGACTGTTGACTATAAACACAGATATGTTCAGGCAACTTTTTCTGATGAGGCTAAAAATAGCTTCTCGAGGGGCAATTTTTACGAAAATTTTTGATACATGGGTTTTGTAGAGAATATGTTTTTAAATAAATCCACAATGTCAGAAATTCGAAAAAGTGATTTTTTATTTGACATGCAATGACCTCTTGGTGCAGAAGCTACAGGGGTTGTAGAAGTTTTTTTGCCAAAATTTTTTGGCACATGGGTTTTGTTGGTGCCTGAGAGCTAAACAAACCCAGTTTCTCCATTTTTTTGAAATGACAACATTTTTCAGAAACCCTAAAAATAGGAGATAGCTACCACTTTTCGTTTTCATATGGGGATTTAAAAGTGCAGATCAACATCTAACGCCAAGGGTACGAGCCATGAGATGACAAGACTTAACCTTAAGTATCGCAGCGAAAGACGCTCATATGATCCTTGGGGTCACTTTTCAGCACGCCTTAATAGACGTTCTTCACACAAACCTTCAATGGAGGATTTCTAGTTAAATGTGAAGACGAGTTTGAAGTGTGAAGGTGCAACTACAATAGGTTCACCCTTTCACAGATTGTTTATTTCATGTCAGAGGATGTGGAAGGGTTATTAGATGATGATGGGGAAGTCACACTTCCTACATTCTTTAGAGATCAAGTTGGCACGCAGCCTCTTCCAGGTGTTGATTGCTACGCCAAGGAAAGCACATCTGCTAAAGAAAGAACAAGTAGAGTTGTGAGGATCAACATACTTTACTTGGACAGTAAAAGAATGATGAAGGTAGTCATTCCAAACATAGAGCCACCACCAGTTACTACTACACTACCTTCCACGTCAAGATCAAAACCCAAACAAAAGACATGGAGTAACCCTTTATAAGGTTTCCAAGGTAAATGCGTTTTAGAAAATACAAAGGGAAAGACACCAGTTGCTGATATAAATCAGCAAGAACAACATGTGGAGATAGCCACAAATACAACTGAGACAGTGTTAGAAACAAAGGCCGAGTGTAATGTCCCCTTTTGGGAGAACCCTGAATCTGCCCTCGAGTGCAAATACTTATGTCTGATCTGCTCCAATTTCCTTGTTGTCCAGTGATGTCCTTATTCTCTTACACCATCGTTGTTGCTCTTCATTATGTTATCGCCACTCTTAATATAATTTGTATTTGCTTATATCTATGTTGTGTCCCTTCATTTGATCATGGCCCTTATAGAACACTTGCACAACTATGCAAATATCTCTACTTTATTCCACCATCATCCATTGAATAGTAGTAATACCATCCTTCAATAACTCCACAGATTAAGTGGACCCTCAGCCAATGCTAACTATGATAGTCCTCTTATGAACACCAATGATGATAATGTCAATCCTTTGCCAGTCACTATAAAGGCTAGGCAACTCCCACCACCGCCATGCTTCAACCCTTTCTTGTCTTAAGATGCTCATCTTCTTGTGAGTCTTCCAGGCTGTACATACACATTAATGATGTTCTCGTTCACATAGAGGAACGAGGGTACACGTTCTTGGAGGATGGTGTCGATGATAGCAATAATTACCAACAACATCAATACCTGATATCAGGTTTCCATCAGTCGTTGTAATTGTTGAATCTTCCTAGGCACAGATTCTCCAATGTGTCTTGGTCTAAGTCTTCAAGCCAATAAACTCCAAATATTATCGATAATATTATATTTTCTTTCCTTTATATTAGGAATGTTTTGTGCAGTTGCCAAAGGACCCGATTGTCCTTGTCTTCTTTCCCACATCAAGTGGCTTATTTCCCCTAACCCGCGATACTTGTCTTATCTGTTGCTATTAAAGTATTCAATACAATAAGCCTATAGAGAGTAATGATAGGGAAACCTCATTTCTCCTGAAGGTATGAAGCTCACCAAGAATATATTGAATGGCCTCTTGTGTTACATTCTCCTATGAATCTCCCACAATTTGTTTCGACCTCCCATGTATGATGGTTTTGATTAGTTTTGGGTGCCTAAGGCTCAATTATCGATCTCTTCAGATTTCTATCCCTAAGCCAAATCTCTAGATGCATTTTTGAGGATGTTCCTAGAACCTAATTGATGATTTGATAGTCTCTTGGTCTGGTCGCAGGATTCGATTGTTGAGCTCTTGATCTGCCAACTTTCATCCTACGACTGAATGTCATTCAACTCATTATTGCGAGATACCCAATCCTAAACTGCTCTCCTATGACTAATCATGTCTACCAAGACACATCATATAAAAATTGCAAAAAGAAAGTTCATGTGGAAAGGAATGCCGACAATGAGATTGTTATTGAGGTCGCTGCACCACTAGAAGATAAAAACTTGGATGAAGTAGAGGTTGGTGATTTCACCTTGATAAAGGTCAACCTTGGTAAAACCACATTCCAAGATGATGTGGATCTCCTCAAAGTTGTAGCGGTAAGCATAAAGGAGAGAGTGATAAAAGATGGTGAAAATAAAGCAGCCCTCAAGGCTGAAAATTAGTAGCTTCGCCGATACATCTCAAACCTTCTTCACAACACTGAAAATGTCACCGCGTTGCTCCCGCAAATGCTAGAGTTATCAGCATGAAAGACTGGGAAGAAGAGTTCATTACAAGGGGCCCTTTAATACTTTCGAAGTTGTACCAGTTGAGGTACAATGCCTATGACCTTCGCACAGAGATTCAAGAGTCAGAGCAGGACATAGTAGTTGACAAACCATGGAATGAGATCATGGTCTCACTTGAGGATGGCATATGACTTGGTCACTACAAAAGAGAATAAAGAAATGCTTTTTACTTGGAGAGAACAACAAATCTTCAAGGTAAAAACACATGAAACAATTTTTGTAGAATTGACCGAGAACAAAGAAAAGGTGAAAAGTGCACTCATGTTCATAAGAACTTTCATGTCGCAAGTCCCTTGCCACTATTAGCATGAGGATGGTGAATACATCAAGCTCGCCGACGTGCAATCGGAGTTTCAAAAACTCATTCGTAGTATTTTCAGTGGTGAGTTAGTTGACTGTAAGTTGAGTCAACTTGCAGTCATTACAACACAATTCAATGAAGTGACTAAGAGTGGAAGAGAATTGCACAGTTAGATCAAAGAAAGTGAAGAGATGTTGCTAAGCCATCAAGTACTTTAGAGGAGTATCAGTGCTCCAGACGATGAGGTAGTTAACAACTTCTTAGAGGCGTTGATTGCTCATAATCATAGCCAGTGAGCTACTAAGTCAGGACATCCCATCTTTTCCAGATAGACTTTAGACACAACAGTTAACTTGATACCTCTTTCCAAGTTAATTCACTTCCCCACCAATCGTGCATGTCTATTTTGGAGATACCTATGTACATATGTATTTTTAGTTTAGTTTTGAATCAGTTAACTGAAGTAGTCTTTCCAGTTAACTATTAGGTTACCTACATTTAGACATAGGAATAAATCTTGTTGATTGGCAATAACTAAATGTTAACTCAAGGAGATTTTAGGGTTCCTTACTCTTTTGAGCTTTTATGAATAAGAGCAACCTTTCCCATTATTATTTAACTTTTATTACTGTAAAATTGTTGTGTCGTTAAGCCAACAAGCTTGCAAGTGAATATTGGTTCACTCTGTCTAAGAGTTGTTTGATTGATCACATCTTGTATGATTTCGTACCATTTGCTGTCCCAAATCTTTTGTAATCGTTGATCAAGTTTGAAGAAACAAATCAAAAGAGCAATGAGCCTTTGATCCAAAGTTTCAAGGTTTATCAACACTTGTTTTAATAATCTTTGTTTCAATCTACACCTTGGATAGAGCGATGAGCCTCTAAGGGAATTTAGAGATTAGGATTATCATTTAATGTTGTTTCTAGTAATCTTAATTTCATTCTACACCTCAGACAGAGCACCTCGCCTCCTTGGGAATTCTGCGATCTAGCTTTCCATTTGATGTTGTTTCCAATAACTTTTATTTCAGCCTACGCCTCGGACAGAACACCTCATCTCCTTGGAAATCTTGAGATATAGTTTATCGTCAACCATTCCCAATTGCTCCTAATTCCTCTTGCTTTGATTTTTCTTGAGGAGATAGGATAGATATTAAGTGTTATCCTAGTTGTAGTTGAGATTTGCGAAATCAGAAAAACCTCAACTGCAATGCAAACGGTTGTATAACCTTGTGCCTCTATGAGTTGAGTAAAAAAGATAGCAACATAGATTACTTTACTTTTTACGCATAACAGCAAAAGAGGGAGCTTCCCCTCCTAATTTGAAGAGCAGTTAATATTGTGCATAGCTGTCCATTGCCAATATGCACTCCAGAGGTGCGAATTGTAACACCAACACCATCAAAAGTCTATTTTTAGAAACTTTTTAAAAATAGAAACTTTTCTAAAAAATAGGGCCAAAAAATTGAGATATGGGTTTTGTAGACAATTTCATTTTGAAGAGATCCAGATCGTCAGATTTTGAAAAATCTGAGTTTCAAACCAATATGTGTGACATACAAATTTCTATTTTTGGACTTTCAACAATTTGTACAAGACTTTTTACTCTTTTACAAAATTCCTTAATGAAACAAAAATTTTAATTTTGGGCATTACAGATGTAACATTGGAAGGAAAACAAATTTTGCAACATTCTAGTTTGCAATTGCTTGAGGACAAGCAATTTCAAGAAGGGAGGATTGTAATGTCCCCATTTCCAACATAATGATCTAGCAATCAGATTCTTGAGTTAGCCTATTGTTCATTCCCGTAGACTAATGCAAGAGGTAAGTGAATGTGTCTTGGAGCCTTGCAAAATTAGAAAATAATTCTTTTTGGCTTGAATAATTTTTATTTGGTGTGGAGATGTTGGGAAATGATTTTTCTTGATTTTTCATGATTTCTGGTGAAGGCAAAATATTTTATATATTTTTATTTGGGCTTGGGTGGCCCCTTTTGGAGAAATAAGTAGAGAAAAAAATAAAAATAATATTGAATTTTAAGTTAGCGCCCAAAAGGAGAAGAAATCAAAAACAAAATAAAAAGCAAATTTCAAATAAGAAGTTGGCGCCCAAGTTGGGTCCGCCAAGTTGGAGGAATAAGGGGTTGATTGCTATATATACAAGGTGACTTTGGAGGTTTTGAGATCATCGCATATTATTATTCTTTCTGATCAGCAATTATTGCAACCATTCCATGGATGAAAACCCTTCTAAATAGTAGAGGAGTTGGATGAAAACCTAGCTCTTCAATGGAGGACTTTATGACGGAGGTTCACTTGTGCTTCAATGGATTCTTATGTTATATTTTCATGCTCAGATTTTCATATCAGCCTAGGCAACTTGAGGAAAGGCAGATTTGGTGATATTTTGACCTAGGGTTTCACCCTAGATTGGAGTGCCTAAGTTGCAAGAGGAGTGCCCTGATTTGGAGGGGTGAAATTGGAAAGTTTGGAGGATTTTGACAAGTTTCAAGGGTTGCAAACCCTTACCTACAGACCAAAAGGCCAGCGCACCCTTGTAGTAGGGTTTTGGAAGCATTTCATCATATATTTGCATTCATTTTTGCATGTGGTGATAGCTGAAGTAGTTTGCCCAGCTAGGGTTAGTTTAGATCTTCATTCATTGGATATTTTGGCTTGTAAGTGGGGTTTCTTCATATCAGAAAACCAGTGTACATTGTTGGGCATGTTTGGAGCCCATTTTTATGGTGAAATTGCATAAGTATTAGGTCTGATTTTGTGGCAGCACAATTGATTGAATTTGAAATCAGAATTTGCATGTTTTGGATGGACAAGTTGGTGCAATATATTGCTGGTTGCATTCATGATTGGTGTTTGATGTATTTGTCATATTCTTTGACGCATTTGGATGAGTTTATGTTGTTGTTCATGCTTGTTTCATCTCAGAAATTTTATATCAGCAACTAGGGTTTTTAGCAGAAATTAGGTCAAAAATTTGTGTTTCAAAAATCAGAAAATTTGCATATATCCTAGCTGGGATATTTCAACATGTCCCTTTCTAAGAATTAAAAGAAGTTATTAAGGATCCTGTTGTGACCTTTTCACACATCACCCCATTCAAAATGGGGACCCCCTAATTTTTGTTCCATTCAGGTCTTTTGGCTTGGTTTTTTGGGTTTGTCTCTCTCTGTCAATTCTTTCTGTCTGGTGATGTACTTGTCATTTGACCTAGGTTTCGATTTTGGCTAAGTTTAGAGGGCTTTTTGATGAATTAGGGTTTACATTCTTCAGACAACTTTGAGGTCGAATTGAGTTGGCTAGTCGAGTTCTGAGCTTAGCACTGCTGTTGAGATGCTTCGAGCGGGCTCCCACTGAATTTTCAGTGAATTTTGATAACTTGCTTTTTTTAGTAAATGCCAATTTGAAGCCTATTTTCTTGGGATTTTCAAATTTTGACGATTGCACTGCACTTAGAACACTGTGAGTTGCTTGCTTGCAAAATTAGAGTTGAAACAAACAACTTACTATTTTGAGCAGTTCTGCCTTCAAGGGTCATTTTTAGGGTTTGCTTGTTGGACTTTCAGATGCATGTTTGAAGATTCTTTGTGGGTTTTTCAAGACCTTCACAGTGATATAGCATGCAAAACGAGATGATGACTCTCAATGATTTGGGCTTTAGACACTATTTGTAGGGTTTGTGTGCAAGATTTCTCAGCGCATGTCAGCATAGTCTTTCTGGGTTTTCCGAGAGCTTCGCAACGGGGTAACATGCAAGCAGAGTTGGTCACTTTTCCGAAACTTGCTATTTTTAGCCAGTGTTTGCATATTGATCATTGTTCTGGGTTTTTCAAGATCTCTCGCGTAGTGTGACATGCAAACTCATCCGGCAGCTAGTTGGTCACCTTTTCAACCACTTACTATTTTTACCAGGGTCACTTCGGTAGCTGCCCAGTACTTCAGAATCACGAACCCGATGACATGCAACAAAAACAGAGTTAAACGAAGGTCATTTGAGGCACATGCAAGATGAATTAGGGTTTCAAGCTTCAAGGAATTTTCGAAAACCGATGTATCCCATCACGATCAACATCTTTCAAGGAACCCACTGGTAAAATTTGAAGGCAATTGGAGCACTTACTATTTATAGTAAGCCACTTCTGAAACAGGCTATAAATAGTAAGTCAGCATCAGGCACCAGTGCAAATGGGCAAGTCTACTGATGAGGGTCACGACATTCAAATTTCAAGTCAAACGGAGTTGTGGAAGTCTTGAAATCAAGCAGTTGCTATAAATAGTAAACCACCTTCAAAAACATGTAAATAGTAGGTCAGCACGAGACACCAGTGTGAACAGGTCAAGCAAGTGATGAGGACCCCATGGCGCAAATTTCATATCAAACGGAGTTGCAGAGGTTCGAAAAATCAAGCACTTACTATTTTTGGTAGGCCTGTGCAAAGGAATTAGGGTTTTCTAAAAGGTAGGGCGAAACACAACAGTCACACAGAAGTAGTATCCAATCACGATCGACATCCTTCAAGTAGTTAGCACACAAAGTTTGAGCTCATTCTGAGCAGTTACTATTTTTAGTAAGTTTCTAAAAGTAGCAAGTACAGGTAGGCATCATACGCCAACAACTCAGTCACATTACGAGGGTCGAGGCAAAGTAAAAATCAAGCTTTTTGGAGCTAGAAATTAGTTTGAAATGCAAAATTTGAGAAACTTTCTAAAAATAGAAAGCTGGGGAGAGCTGAGGGCAACGTGAACAAACCACTTCAAATTGGACGAAAGCTTTGAAATTCATCCAAGTTCGATAAAATGAAAGCTCCAGCATCAAAATCCGCCCTAGAAGCTTGAAGAACCATGAAAAATTCCCTAAGTTTGGCAAACTTGAAGCCCACACATGAAAATGCGCCCTTGAAGCTGAAGCCTGATGGGAAAGTTTTCTAAGTATCACAAATTTGAAGCTTTATGCCTCATATGCACCCAAGAACAAGCTAGAGGATAAAGATTTGTCTAAGGCATCAAGATTTGAAGCTACCCATGTGAAATGCTCCTCACCTTGAATGAATACTTGAAAAAATTTCTAAGTTATCAAAACTTGAAGCTACCCATGTCAAATGCGCCCTTGCTAGCTGGAAGTAAGGTGAAAATCTCTTAAGTGTAGAAAATTTGAAGCACACCCTCCTATATGCGCCTTAAGATGAAGAGGATGCCTTGAGAAATTTCTAAGGCATTTAAATTTGAAGTTGGACCCCCCATATGTGCCTTGAATTGTGAAGAGGGTGACTAAAATATTCTAAGGCATGGAAACTTGAAGTAGACCCCCTCATTTGTGCCTTGACTTGAAGGGGAGACTAGAGAATATGCTAAGTGTTTTAAATTTGAAGTAAGACCCCTTGTATGTGTCTTAGCTACTTGAGGAAGATTAAAAAGTTTCTAAGTCCTTGAAACTTGAAGTAAGGACCTCTATATGCACCTAAGAAGTTGAGAAGACTAGAAAATACTCTAAGACATTTAAAACTTGAAGAAGAGACCCCTATATGTGCCCAAGCTTGAGGAGATGCCATGAAGAAATATCCTAAGTATTGAAAAGAGAAAGTAGAGGGGGTCATATGCGCCTTAACTTGAAGGAGGTTGGAAATGTGACTAAGTATTAAAAACTTGAAGCTCCCTACCTGTTGACGTGGTTTTTGCGACTACACCAACACAGAATAAAGTCGCCAACGGCTGCTCTATCCTCTCTTGAACAAAGTTTCCTGCATGCTAAGATTGCGAGATAGATCATACATTTAACTCCAAGGTTCCTTTAGTGCAAATAGTCTCAGTTGGCTTGATGTGATATTGTTGGTATTTCAAGGGAACTTACACAATTGTTCGACAGTTGACAGCAAACAGCGGACTAAGGGCTTTCATTTAATTAAAATGATTTGGCAAGTGAGCACAAGTTTCCTACTCCTAACTAGAAGTGGACTGAAATTAAATGAGTGTAGGGCCTAAGAAGTTTATGTTCTATCTAAAGACAGGACGTGGGATCAATCTCGATAGACTTCGACCAGATTCTGCTCCGCCTCATGTTGGACAACTTACACAAAGTCGGTGCAATCTTCAAGGGAGTGACAAGAGGTTTTCAAATTATAATTCGACATGTAAGTACCATTAGAATGACGCATACAAACACATGAATCACAATCGAAGTTAAGTTTGTAAAATTTCCAGTCGACCACACAAGGCAAACTTGCCGTCAGCAAGCCGCTAGTGGTATGGATAAAAATGAAGTTATCTCGATTGATGCCACAAATCCACAGCTAACATCTACTAGCATGAAAATGAAAAACTACTCTATTTTAAGCTACTTGAAGTTGAAGGGATGAAAAAATCTTGCTAGCTACTTATAACAAAGATGAATTCACCATTCAATGAAAGATCTTTTATTACAATAGTTTTTCGCAACAATCTCTTACAAAGTTTTCAAAGGAAAACTTTCCTTCTTCAAACTACGCTATGCTAAGATATTACAACTAAAGTGTCTCTGCTCTACTCTCTAGTCTGATCTCTAAGCTCTACCTCTACTCCTAATGAGATACAAATGAGGGGGACTCCCCCTTTTATAGTTAGCCAAGTCCAATGGACGGCTCAGATTACAATCGACTGGATGGCCCAGATCGTGCCACCTCAGCCCTAAACAATATTCACCCTAAAAACTGCCACCAAGAGGAGTGGGGTAATAAATGAGCCATTAATGTCCATCATCCAAAAGATTCCCGTCTGGAAACACGTTCACACTGTTTTTGATCTTCTTCTTGACGTTGTTCTTCAACTTTGAATTGCTTGGGTTTCCACTTTTCTTCCATCCTGAGCTTTGAAAATATTTCTTCTTTGTCACTTGAGCTGGGCACATACTTTCTTCCTTCGAGGTTGTAATGTTGTCTTGGAGTACTTGCTTCATCACTTTAGGTCATCACCGCTTGGTCTCGACGTTCCTCCTGCAAAATATGCAAGGAGAAGGGTATTAGAACACTTCATAATATAAATTCACTTTACTTACCTTATTTTCACGCTTTAACTCCCGAGGGTTCATCGTCTTCACTAGCCAACTTTGTGTTCAAATTCTTCATGCCTTAGCCAAATTTTCATATTATCATTCATCCTCTTTAGGGCGCATCTGGAGACTTGAGCTTCCATTTTCATTCCACAGGCCGAGGCGTTCACTCTGGCTCGGGAAAATTGTTTTCATCAGGAATTTGATCAAAAATTATCTGGGTGTCCAACTTCAAATTCATCCGCCAAAGCAACATATTTCAACATCTTTTTCCTTTCACGCCTTAGAAAATTTTTAAATTTTTCCCTTAGGAAAATTTATTGTTCAAGTGCTGATCAAATTCTCCATCTTAAACGCCTTGGCGAAGTGCAAGGGACCTTGAAATCCACTCCTTGTCGACAATCTTCAATACCCAGAAGAAAATTTCTTTCAGAACTTGTCGAATTCATGGGTATACAATGAACGGGTTCATTAAATTTTTTTGAATTTTGAACCTTAGAAAAAATGATTTTCATCAAATTTAATCCATTTCTTCAATTCCAGGCGCATTTCCTTGCTCTGACTTAAAATTTCTCATTGACCCTGTGAAGCTAGCATCATCTGACTTCTTTTCTGTCAACTTACCTACGCCTTAGTAAATTTCATCATCTCCCAACCATCTTAGGCGTATTTCTCTAGAGGTGGAATAAATTTCAACACTTAGAAAAATTTCAAATTTCTTCTCCAAACCAAGGGCGCATTTAAGAGGTGGAACTTCCACTGTTGTTGCCTTAGATAAATTTCCAGCTTCATCTTTTGATTAAGGCGCATTCAGGGGTCTGGACTTTCATTTTCATACACTTAGAAATTTTCAAGTCACTTCAATCCTTCAAGGGTGCATTTGAACCTCTCTACTTCAAATTTTTCACACTTAGAAAATTTTCTAAGTCATCTCCTTGCACTTAGGCGCATCTACCACCTTGAGGTTTCATTTTATCAACACTTAGAATTTTTTTTTCTATCAATTTTCAACCTCAAGGGCGCATTTTAGACCTTGTGCTTTGAGTTCAAAGGCTTCAGAATATTTTATACTCTTCCCATGACCTTGGGTGCATCCAGGAGGGTCATCCTCAAATTTGAATACCTTAGACAATTTTCTTCAACCTTCCACAAGTCAAGGCGCATTTGGTAGGTGGTGCCTCAAATTTGTAACAATGAACTCTTTACTCCATCTTCTTTCAAGGACGCAAATGGGGGCTTGAGCTTCTAATTTTTAACCACTTAGTAACATTTCCAACTTCCCCCTCCAAACTAAGGCGCATCTTAGCATGTGAGCTTTCATTTTCAAGTACTTAGAATATTTTAGACTCATCTTCTCTTCCAAGGGCGCAAATGAGGTCTTCTACATCAAGTGTTGAAACTTGGTATTTTTCAAGGCCCCACAGGCAAGTCCAGGCGCATATAGGAGGTTGACTTTCAAATTTAAAAGACTTAGAATATATTTTCAACCTTTTCCTAGCCAGGCGCAAATCATACCCTGAGCTTCCAATTTTGACACTTAGAAGATTTCTTTATCAATTTTCAACCTCTTGGGCGCATTTGGGCTTGTGAGCTTCAAATTTCACTACCTTAGAAAATTTCTTCATGACTTTTCAAGCTTGGGCGTATTTTGGAGGGTGGGCTTCAAATTTGTTTGCCTTAGAAACTTTTCCATCATCCTCTTCAAGGTAGGGCGCATTTAGTGGGGTGAACTTCCAATTTCGCCACACTCAAACTTTTTCAACCTCCTCCAGCTTCAAGGCGCATTTGGAGGGACCTGCATTCAGATTCAAACACTTAGATATTTTCATCCAAGTTTTCTAGACAAAGCAAGGCGCATTTGGGCCTTTGAGCTTTCAATTTCCAGACTTAGACAAATTTCAAGATCTCTCCTTTACCCTGGGCGCAAATAAGACCCTCTACTTCAAGTTTTTATACTTAGAAAGATTTCTTCATAGCCTCCTCCAAGTCAAGGGCGCATTTTACCCATGGAGCATCAAATTTTCATGACTTAGAAATTTTTCAAGCCTCTCATCTAGCTGGGCGCATATGGAGTCCTGAGCTTCAAATTTGAAGGACTTAGAAATTTTTCAAGCCTCCTCTTTAACTTCTCAAGGTGCATTTGGCCTGTGAACTTCAAATTTCTAGTGCTTAGAGAATTTCCACCAACCTTCAACTTTTAAAGGCGTTTTTCACTGGTTGGACTTGAAAATTTATTAACTTCAGTGAATTTTATGCCATTTGTCAAATTTAGAGTGATTTGTTCATGCTAACCCTAGCTTGCCTTAACTTTCTAATTTTAGAAAGTTTCCCAAATTTTGAATTTCAAGCTAATTTCAAGCTCCAAAAGGCTAGATTTTGCTTTGTTTTGAATCTCGGGATGTGTTTGCGCTACTGATGCCTGATATCTGTCTGTACCTGCTATTTTAGCAACTTACTAAAAATAGCAATTGTTCAGAATGTCTTCAAATTTTGCATGCCGATTGCTTGAAGGGTGTTGATCGTGACTGGACATTGCTTCTGTCTGACTTTCGTGTTCCATCCTTGATTTTAGGAAACCCTAATTTCTCTGCCCAAGCCTGCTAAAAATAGTAAGTGCTTGATTTTCCATCTTTTGTAACTTCGTTCGCCTTGAAATTCGTGCCATGGGATCTTTATCAATTGTTTGACTTGTTCATACTGACGCCTCGTGTTGACTTGCTATTTATAGCACATTTATGGAGGTGGTTTACTATTTATAGCAACTGCTTGTTTTTGAGACCTCCACAACTCCGTTTGACTTGAAATTTGAATGGCGTGCTCCTTACCACGTGACCTGCCTGTTGACATTGGCGCCTGACATTGATTTACTATTTTTAGCCAGTTTCTGAAATGCCTTACTATAAATAGTAAGTGCTCCGTTTGCCTTCAGATTTCAATTTATTCACCCCATTTGACCACAAATTGGTTGGAAAGTTCAAAACCCTAATTCTGAGACCATGCCAAATTTCACGTTTAAATTCAATGACGGGCACGTCCCCTAGAAGGCAGACCATGGAAAAGAGACACAGAGAGAGAGAGAGAGAGAGAGAAAAACCAAAGCCAAAAGACCAGAATGGAGCAAAAATTAGGGGTCCCCATTTGCAATGGGGCGATGTGTGAAAAAGGTCACAACACTACCCTAAATGCGCCTTGAGAAGAAGAAGAGGCTTAAAGTTTTCTAAGTATCACAAATTGGAAGTCCACCCTCTAAAGTGCGCTCTTACAAGCTTAAGGTAAGCTGAAGAATTTTCTAAGTATGATAAAACGAAAGTTCCCTAAATCATATGCCCCTAGCTAGGAGAGAAAAACTTGAAAATTCTTCTAAGGCAATGAAATTAAAAGTCTAAGGGGTGATATGGGCCTAAGCTAGAAGGGGAGACTAGGAATTTGTCCAAGTATTTGGAATTGAAATCACACCCACCTAAAGGCATCCAAGAAGGCAAAATGATGAAGGAATTTCTCTAAGGCATGGAAATTAGAAGCTCTGGGGTCAAAGTGCGCCCAAGATAGAGAAGGACCCTTGAAAAATTTTCTAAGTGTTGTAAATTAAAAGTTGAGCCCCCAATATGTGCCTTGATCTTGGATGGAGAGTTTGAATTTATTCTAAGGCATTTAATTTTGAAGCTGGACACTCCATATGCGCCTAAGAAGAAAGGATGATATGCGCCTGGCTTGAGGAGGGTATTATTAAAGTTAGGAAATTTTATCTAAGTGTTCAAAATGAAAGTGTGACCCTCCATATGCGCCTACAGGTTTGAAGTTGGGGGAATTATTTTATTATTGGAACCTCAAGATAATGAATGTGCCTAAGCTTGTGATGAAATTTTCCTAAGGCGTTTGAAATAAAACGAAGTTTGTTCTAGTAAAAAAAAAAGCCCCATGCTGGAGAAATTAAATAAACTTCAATTAAAATTATTTTCCAAAGTTTAAAAAAAATCAAATGTCCCCCTTCGGTTAGACACATGAAATTTTGAAGTCGAGAGATATTTATCAAGGAGAAAATTTATTTTGGAAAATATTCTGAAAAGAAAATAATTTCGCTTGGTGATTTTAAAATGTTAGAACTCACAACTGATGAAATTTTTTCGGGCGAAGTATAGATTTTTTCTAAGGCGCTGGCGAAGGAAATAAATGAAGTTTCTCAATGAAATAAAATTCTAAGGCATTGAAATTAAATTCAATAATAAATACGCCATTTTCTATGTTGGAGTGATTTTAATAAATTTCTCAAAAATGCTTCAGTCAACTGAAAGTGACTTGCAGTCGAGGAGGGAAATTTTAATTTTCAAACGAGGAAAGAATCTCCCACAATAGCAAATTCCTATGACAACTCTATGACGACTAAGCATATTCTCTCCTGAATTGGAAATTTTCTAAGTAGTCGGGGAATGAATTAATGACAGTTGCTAAACTGGGCGCCTTCTTTCAGTTATATAAACTCTGAAGCTATTCATTTTTCTTTACAAAGTTGCAGAGTTGAGACTGTGATAGTGTTGAAAGTGATTGCTGAATGAGTGAGAAATTTCTGAGTTGAGAGAATTATTTTTCTAAGTGTTGTAGTTGAGAGTGCTAAAGTTGAAGTGAGTGAGTGCTAAAAAGAAGAAAATTCTGAAGTAAGAGTGTTGAGATTGATTTTTTGAAGTGCTAAAAGTGTTATTGCTGAAAGTTGTTGAAGCTCGGAGTTTGAATTTCGGTGTTATAATTCTCGAGGTTTGGAGTTAGTGGTTTAATGCTAAAAATTTTTATTTTTGAAGCTAACTCCACTTGCCAGCCATCTCACAGTAATTTTATTTTCTAAGTTGGAATTGTAATGCTTGATTTTTTTTAATTTTGTAGATGGCTGAAATTCGAAGAGGAGATGCTGTCAGAACAAGCAAGGTTGCAGGCAGAGCTAGAAATGCTGAGGCAAGCAAAGAAAATGCTTCCAGGCAGGCCATTATCAAGTAGCTGAAGAAGTCATTCATTTTTGAATCCAAGTTTGTGTCGAAGCTAGTAGGTTTGACTGATACCAACCTGGGTTCATTCAACCTTGAAGCATTCAAAAGGAGAATATATGGGCAAGGTGGTTATCCTCCATCGGTGACTTCACATAACATCGTGAGGAGTGGGTTATATGCAGCTGTTGGTTTTCCATCAGCAATTCGATGTCTTGAGCTAATTATGGAGTGTGCAAACTACTACAAGCCAAACCACCGAACAATTGTTTCTCCATAAGGCAAGTTGCTGGAAAATTTCACACCTAAAGCTATTGGAGAAGCGTTTGGGATTCTAGCCATGGATAGAATGTTGTACGAGTCTAAGGAGAGGGCTAATAAAATGTATGCCTCATCTTTCGATAGGTGTGCAAAGAGAATCAGCACAACATGGATGAGGAAGCCAAAGCCTCCTAGTGCCAAGTTGCCAAAGCAAATCATCTCAGAGGAACTGAAACAAGAATACTGTGATTTGATCATGATGCTCAGCCAGGTGAATGGCAACCCACAGGCGTATGCTTTTGAGCCTTGTATGTTCTTCTACATCAACGTGGTGCTAGAAGGAAAAGAATATGTGGATTGGGCGAAGATGATCAACAACAACATTGATGAACAATTCAAAAGCCTAAGGAGAACAAAGATGTTTTGCATGAGCTCGTATGTCATTTATATGCCAGCTCGAATGACGAGGTATAAGGGGCTAGCATACCAGGAGCTGATTGGATGTGGTTTTGGTCAATTCAAAATCCATGAAGCTTGCAGATAATTACATCTAACAAGTACCTCCGACTTCAAAAGAGTGAACGATGCCTTCACTATGTATATCACAAGGACTCTTTAACGGAAAATGCAGCAAAGAATATCCAAGGAAGCACAAAAGCTGATTGAAGAGTACAGGTTTTGGTTTATCCAATTCTCGAAGTTCACATATATAAGGTTGTCGGGGTTCCATTCCTATGCCTACCAATTGCCAAGATACCCCACAGATAGGATGGTGATGCTCGAAGTGTCTAGGCAACTCATGGCCTACAACAAAATTATAAGGAAGAAGAAGAAAGGAGGATTGCACTTCCCTATTGTTATGGGAAATTTGCTTGAGGAGTGCCCTTCTTTGTAGGCAGCCAAGGAAGCAGAGGATGAATTGCAATTTTATCACCTCACTCTCCTCACCAGCTGGCAAGACTTTGATCCTCGAAGGAAGATTGGAGTGGTACAGGGTGAAGAATATCGGCACAAGGCTCATGTAGAATATTTTTGGGTAAATGCTGGAGATGAAGCTAAAATCAGAAAAATGATGTTCTCTAGATTGCCTTTGAAATTGATTAGAGTGTGAGGTTGTCTAGGTTCCAGATCAAGTAGATGAAGATGCCAGCATTACTCACCTGGATTATGAATCAATAAAGGACACGCCAATCCCGCCACTGGATTGGATAGAGCCGGAGATCACAGACTTGGACACTTTGTCTATGCTTGTCTTAACTTTCACGAGGAGCTAGGTGGATGGGAATGTTCACAGGCTTAAGAGGAAATAAATTGCCCTCACATACAATCTCATGGGCGATCGGAGGCCACCGATGTCGATAAAGAAGAGGAAACAAATTTCCCAAGCTGTAGAGCCACAACAGGAGGAAGAGCCAGTTCATCCTGAGCCTCAGAGCATCGCCCACACAGTTGTTGGCTCACTCTTCCAGTGTGCAAGAAGTGTCAATATTTGCAGGTCAGAGGGTTAGAGTAGCTGAAGAATAGATGGAAGTTGACCAGCCATTGCCTAGAGAGCCTAATAGTCAAAGTGCCAATGCTCCTGGGAGTGCCAACCAGCCAAATGAAGATGAAGAAACAGAAATGGACACTCGCTTTGATCGTGCACTCGAGGCAACCTTTGAGGATGAAGACATTACGGAGCTTGAAGTTCGGGGTCTTGAGGAGGATAGTCAACATATGGAAACAGATGAGCCTCAACCGAATGTTGTTGAGGAAGAAATTGATGAAGTAGAAGCAACAGAGGAGCAACCGCTTATCGTTTATACCGCTCAACAAGACGTCCCAAATAGGCTCACCAGTGCAATAAGAAGAGATCAAGAGGACGACACTGACCCAGGAATAGAGATGGAAGAGCTCCTTAATAGAATAAGCGGGTCACCTAAGAGGAAGAGAGGCAGGAAGTACTCCAGGATGGAAACAGATGAGGCCAGTTCTCGCACTCTCCATGTTGTGGTTCCGAGGGAGGAATGTGATCTAGGTGATGTCATGCCTGAAAATTACACGGTCACTACAATTGAATTGGGGTGCTCTATTGGAGCACAGGTGATTGAGGAGGCTGAAAACTCCTTCCAGGCTCTAAAAGATAGGTTGTTGCGAAAGGAAGAAAAATACAAGAGGCTGAAAAGGGAGCATAGGGAATTAGTTGGGTATGTGCGGCATCTAGCACGTCCATGTGCTCAGGAGAACCCATCGGTGGAAGTTCCACTTGAGCTTCCACAGGAGTCAATCAGTGGGCTCGAAGAGATGAAGAAGGCCATTCAGGAGGGAGATAAGTGGATTGGTGGTGTTCGTGTTGAGGCTGAGAGATTCATTGTAGATCTTGTCTCCTCTTTCCAACATGCTTCCAGCATCCTCTCTCATTTGGAGAACATGGAGTAGGCTTGGAATGATACTCACATATTTCAGGATAAGACTATTCCATGCCTGGCTTCTCTGATGCGCATGCCAATCCAGACTTTGGTTGAAGAGGGGGTGATTCAAGCATGAGATCGGTATGATTTTCCAAGCTAGTATTCTGCTGCATTCACTGGCCGAGGCTTCTTTGACACAGCAAAGGCGGAGTCGATCAAGATTAGGAATGCTATGGGAAATATTCATGAAGGCATCTTCAATACGCTAGAGGCATTATTCACGAAACGACTAACTCCTGAGGAGGTGATGGTGGATGGATTGAAGGGAAGATTGCAGCCATTCTTCTCTGAGATGAGGGTATTTGGTTAGGTCGACTTTAAAAATATCTCCACGTTCTCAACCATTATTCAGAGCACGTAGGAATCCATTGAGACTTGGAGAAAATCTTGCATTCAGCAAGAGCAAACGATTGCTATCCTCAAGTATCAGCTCAATCTTACTCCGGCTATTTCTGAACAAGAAGTTAATGCAGTGCTAGCCCAGTTTATTGCTTACGCGGTCAAAGAGAAGAACAATGGGAACAGGGTCCTGCACGAGAATTTTCTGGAGAAGGATAGCGGGCATTAATTTCCCATAGTGGTCAAAGGAGGAAGCTTCCATTTTTGTGCTCATTAATTGCACCACTCCACCTTCTGGCGGTTTTTTTCGGGAAGAATCTAGTCTAGGGCTGATGTGGCTCGATTTGAGCCGTCCATTGAGATTGGCCAGCTATATAAAGGGGACTCCCCCTCATTTGTACATTATTAGACTAGAGATTAGAGCATAGAGCAGAGAGACTTGTAGTGTAGTTATAATAGCTTTGCATAGCATAGTTTGAAGGAGAAGGAAAGTTCTCCCTTTGAGAATTTTGTAAGGAATTGTTCCAAAGACTATCATAATAAAAAGAGTTTCATTGATGGTGAATTTGTCTTTTGTTATGAGCAGTTAGCGAGATTTCTTCGCCCTTCAACTTCAAGTAGGATTTAAGTTAGACTAATTTTCATTTTCATGCAAGTAGTTAGTTGTGGGTGGTTGCGTTTGATTTAAGTGAGCTTCATTTAATCCATACAACTAGCAAGCTTACTGATGGTAAGTTTTCCCTACGTGGTCAACTGGAATACTTTTTAGACTTAACTTTGATTGTGATTCATGTGTTTGTATGCATCGTCTTGATGGTATTTGCATTGTTGAGTCGTAATCTCAACACCTTTCGTTGCTCCTTTGAAGATTGTACCAACCTTGTTGAAGTTGTCCAACACTAGGCAAGACAAAGTTCGGTTGAAGTTCACTGAAGTCAAGCTCCATACATCTTGCACTTAGACTAGGACATATATTTTCTAATCCCTGCAGCCATTCTATTTAGTACATTTCTAGTTAGTTTTAGGAAGCACGTACCTCATAGCCAAATCATTCATCTCACGAAAATACCCTTCCAATCGTTAACCTACTATTAGTTGCAAATCTTTTGAACAATTGTGTAAGTCCCCTTGTGTAAACAGCAAATCACAACAAACCAACTGAGGGTATTCCATAGCATTTCGGAACCTTGGAGTTGAACATACGAACTTTCTGGCAATCTTAGCATATGGAATTTTTTGATCAAGAGAGAATGGAGTAGCCTTTAGATACTTTGTTCTACTGATTGGTGCGGTCACAAAAATCACATCAACAAATCCATATTCTATTCCTTATTTTCCATATGCTAAGGGATTAAATACGGGAAATGATTTAATAATAATATTTTAAGATTGGCTCAGTCACTTTATTTTCATAAGGACAACTTAAATATTAATATTATTTTAATAAAGTGGCCATCTAAATGAGTCATTAAAAGGCCTATGTAATATTTTATTTAAATATTTTTTAAATACTTTGGATTATTTTATTTAAAAAGTATTTTTCAGAACTTTTGCAGGGAAAAGGAAATTCAAATTGAAAAGCCCAAAAATAGAATTTATAAAGGAGACAAATGCATTAGAATTTAGAAGCATGATCTATCCATTGTCATTTTCAAAGAAGCATAAATCTGCGATTAAACCCGATTAATCGCGATTTTTAATAAATCTGCAGGCTGGACGATTTTTTCCCCGATTTTTTGAAAAAAACGTTGACTTAAGTCAACGATTTTTTGCAGGTTTTAAACGCGTTTAAAACGCGTTTTAATCTGGAAACCCCCGTTTTAAACCTGCCGACGACCTAACATGAGATTCGCGCGGACATAAAAAGCCCTAAAAGTTGCTCGAAATTCGTAAGTTGCTGGAAAACGCGGACGGAACAGAAAACGCGACGGACAGAGGCCGACTGGAACGACGAGGCACGGGAGGTAGGCCTGAATTTTTATGCATTTTTACGCATTTTTCATGCATTTTCAAAAAATTTTCACGAATTTTTCACGAATTTTTTCCCTAAATCTTTAGAACTTTGAATAAAATTATAAATAATTTAATTTAGTATTGTTTAGGCCTTAGGGTTTTGAGTTAGATTTTGAATAACTGTATTTTTTTAATTTACTATAATTTTTTATATACAGTTTAATTTTTTTTAGTATAATATTTAATATTGAATTTGAAAATTAAAAAAAAATACTAATAATATTATATAGTATAATACTAAAAAATACTGTATTATTTTTAAATAAGTTTATTTATTTATTTTAATTTTTTATTATTATTTACTATTTAAATTTTAAAATTTTAAATAATATTGCTTTATTTTTATTTTAAAATTATTGTATAAAATATAATTTTAAAATGCGATTATTATTTTATAATAATCATGATTGTTATATTTTATAATAATCATGATTGTTATATTATTTTAAAAATATTTACCGTATTTTCAAATTACTATATTGTTATTTTCTAGTTAATTATTTTAAAAATATCATTAATTAATTTTAATTAATTCTTACTCTGACATAGCTGGTTATTTTAAATTTTATCAAATTTCAATTTTATCTTACGAGTGAAATAAAATGCTTTTGCAGATTTCATTCTTGATCAGTGATCACAATGCCGCGTCCGAAAGACTTTGCATGGACACATTGCACACCAATTGATGGTAGTGCAAAGGTTAAATGCAATTGGTGCCAGGATGACGTCGGTGGTGGAATTTATTGGTTCAAATGGCATTTGTCAAAAGAACCAGGTAATAACACCACCGTTTGCACAAAATGCCCTGCAGATGTCACATATCAGGCGAAACAAGCTCTTTATGGTATCGCTGAGAATAAGGCCAAAAAAGCAAGAACTGGAGTTGAAACAGGTTCTAATTCTGCAAGTGTAAAGAGGAATAACTTGGATGAGGAGGCTGGTGGGCATGGGAGTTGTAGGGAATCCGGATCAACACCTTCTACAGCACATGGCCCAAACACAGGTGGAGGAAACATTGATGCTTTCTTCCAACCTCGTACTACAGCAGGATCACAAACTACTTTGGAGAGTACAGGATGGAGGAAGAATGTCCACGATCAAGCGAAGAAGGCCATTGCAAATTTTTGGTACTCCTCGAGCTTGCCATTCCATGCTGCCAGATCTCCATATTGGCAAGCTATGGTTGATGCTCTTGCAGCTGTAGGTCCTGGGTTTCGAGCCCCATCTTATCAGACATTGAGGACTAGTATGCTCAATGAGGCAGTAAGTGATGTCAAAGATGTTCTTAAAGAGCATCGATCAGAGTGGACTAATAGTGGGTGCACCATTATGTCAGACGGATGGACAGATAGAAGGAACCGAACCCTCATCAACTTCCTTGTCTCTTCTGATCTTGGCACTGTTTTTTTGAGATCTGTAGATGCATCAAATACAATGAAATCTGCAGCTGCATTGTTTGATATGTATGACTCGGTAGTCATGGAAGTGGGGCCAGAAAATGTGGTTCAATTTATCACAGACAATGCTGCTGCTTGTGTTGCTGCTGGGAGACTTTTGATAGAAAAATACCCCTCCATGTTTTTTACCCCATGTGCAGCACATTGCATTGATCTAACCCTAGAGGACATTGGAAAAATTGAATGGGTTAAGGAGATACTGCACAAGGCTCGCTCTGTTACCAAATATATTTATAATCACACAAGGGTTTTGAGTATGATGCGGTCTTTCACAGAGGGCAAGGACCTAGTTCGTCCAGGGGTGACAAGATTTGCAACACATTTTCTTGCACTACAGACTCTTTGTCAACAAAAAATGAATTTGAAACGAATGTTTGTTTCAAGAGAGTGGATGGAGTCTGGCTTTGGTAATCAAACAGATGGCATGGCAATTGCAGATTACATGTATTCTACTAGTTTTTGGAATGTGGCTGAACAAGTTGTATCATTTTCGGAGCCTCTAGTAAAAGTCTTGAGGCTAGTGGACGGGGATAAATCCCCCATGGGATACTTGTATGAGGCCATGGATAGGGCCAAGGAGGTGATGAGGGGTAGGCTGGAAAATGACAGGGATAGGTATATGCCATTGTGGGACATAATAGATAGGAGATGGGATGGACAGATGCACTCCCCTCTCCATGCTGCAGGATACTTTCTCAATCCATCATTGTTCTACAACTCTTCATTCAGACAAATTGATGCTGAGATCACACAAGGATTGTTAAAGTGCATGGACAAAATGTTTCCAGACCAAGAACGATTGCATGAAGCTATGTCAGAGTTGCAATTGTACAGGCAAGGAAGGGGTTTTCTCTCTTCTAGGGTTGTCGTGGAAGGCCGAAAGACCTTCCAACCGGGTAGACTATAAAATTTTGATAATCTTTTGATTTTTCATGTCACATGATCATTAAATGTATCTTAGATTTTAAGATATTCTTACATGACACTCATCTCCATATAATGTTCTTTGAACTTTCAGCTCAATGGTGGGATTTTTTTGGCAACGAATGCAAAAATCTAAGGTGGATGGCAATACGCATTTTGACCCAGCCATGCAGCTCATCCGCTTGTGAGCGTAATTGGAGTGTTTTTGAACACATACATTCCAAAAAACGCAACCGCTTAACACAAAAACGGATGAATGACTTAGTGTTTGTTCACCACAACCTCCGCCTGAAGCTAAAGAAAGCTCAAGGTGAGACTTTTAATACACTTGCAATCAATTTCAATTGTTGTCATTGTGTTTTTCACTTGTAGAGAAAAGACTAATTTCTACATGGGCAAAAACAGGTACTATTGAGGAAGATGCCCCAATTGATCTCGATGAGATTGATCCTGAGTCTGAGTGGATTGCTGCATCTGATGATGAATTTGAATATTGTATTGCGCCTGAAGATGTAGATATCTTGGAGGAGGCCACGTGCCTGATGATCTACTTGAAGAAGCTCGGCGGGCAACCGGTCACCTAACAGCTTCAACATCGGGAGCAGGAGCTTCTGCCCTATAGCACGTCATTTGCTACAATTGAATTTTTTGGAACTTTGTACTTAGTTTATAGGTTTACTTTGTACAAAGTCACAAACTATATTGTAATAGACATTTTGACAACTGTCACAATCTGATATTTATGCAGTTGTAGTATGTTTTGTGCAATGTAATCAGACTAATCACTGATCAGCGATATGAGTATAAGCAAAGAAAATCTATTTTCTATAATTCATGGATTGAACTCTATATTTTATTTGCTCTCAATGTCTGTATGCTATGGAAATGCCATTAAATTTAAAAAAAAATTACTTTCTGACTGTTTTTCTTCAATTTTTTGCAGTTTTTTGTATATCCGATTTTTTCCCAATTTTTTCCCGATTTATTCCCGATTTTTTCAAAAAATCCTGAACTTTTGGTTTGCCGATTTATTCCCCAAACGATTTATGCTGCTATGGTCATTTTGGTGTTCATTTCATTTCAGAGATTGAAGCATTAAAGGACAAAAACCCTTGGCATAGAAGATCTAGAAGACGAAAAGCCTCTTGGTTTCCATTATTGGATTTGAAAATGAAAACATTATTGTCCATGAGAAGTGCTTCTATTCAGGGATCATATTTTTATTGATTTGTTCAAGATTCATTGAAGATTTGATTGTCAAGGATTGTATTGATTGAGTATTTGCAAGAACATCTAATTGATATTATCAATTATTGTTTTTGAAGGGTTTCCAACATTTGGAATTGTTGATTTTGTACCTTTGTTTTCTGTTGTGCAGTGCTTTATTGTTGTACCCTATTTAAATCTACTGTCAACTTCATTCCAACTACCACATTC
Organism: Sequoia sempervirens; assembly: GCA_007258455.2. Lineage (NCBI taxonomy): Eukaryota > Viridiplantae > Streptophyta > Pinopsida > Cupressales > Cupressaceae > Sequoia > Sequoia sempervirens. Next base: position 495,749,919 of record VDFB02281492.1, on the reverse strand, counting down.
CTCCATCTTGCCACTGTGCAAATTATTTTAATCATAGTGCAATTGTTTTTCAAGGGGTTCAAGTTTTGATTTGCTGTTTTCTGCTGATTTTCAGACATTTTTTTGTCGTTCCAGCCACCATCATACCATCCAAGGGCTATTGTACCAATTGCATCCCAATTGCCATCCATCATCACTAGCGCCATACCAATTTTCAATGATTTTATGGTTGTGCATCTTTGTCTCTAGCCTTTTTTGATCTGTACAACATTATTTCAACATTGTTGCATCAATATATTTTGGCAGTTCTAAGTGAGTATCTTTATGATCTTGGATGGAAATAAGTAAATAAGGTGGCACCAACTTTTTAGATCTGTTTTATGTGATTTTTAAGGGTTTATTGCTGTTACTAATTGTTGTATTTGCTTATTTTATTAGCTGTAATCATTGATCATCAGCATTAATTATTAAACCTGTTGTTCATGATTCATTGTGAGGTGTATATGAGGGTTTTATCAACTGTTAGTACATCAGATCTTCTATCATATTTTTATCATTTAAAGGTTTTGAAGTTTATATCAGCCATCAATATTCAGATCTGCTTCCATAATTGAATATTTTTGGTATTTGGGTGTTTCTAAATTAATATCAACATTGTGAATTGTTGAATCTGCTTTTCATCCATGGTATTTTGATGAATAAGGGTTTCCTGGATTTATTGCTACTACTTGTACTACCAGTCAGTAATTTATTCATTGAAGTTTGGCATCTACATTTATTTCAGCTTGTACTCATTAGGAAAGTTGCCTATTTCCTAAGTTCCAATTGGGGACATTACAATGCCACCAAAAGGTTAGCACGAGCAACCATCTCAACAACAGAAGACTAGAAGAGAGCACCATTTCAGAAAGGCGAAAAATTCATGATAACCACCATAGATGCACTACCTAACACCGCATAAGCAGACCTTGGACCATGATCACAAAGAAGTATCACACTTGAGATTCTAGGAACATGACCACCACAATACCACTAGAAACCCAAGCCAAATTAGAGCCATAATTGCTACAAAGACCATGAGAACAAAGGGAAGCACCACAACAACATAGGATATGCATATAGCAACATATGCAACCATACAGACCAAGAAAAACTACCAAAAATAGAAGGATCCGCCACAAGGATAATGAATGGGATAAGCAAATTAAATTTCCCTTGAATTGAAAATAGATAGGCCAAAAGCACATGGAGCACAAACAACAAGAAGGAATGTATGACGAAGAGTCACTAGCAGAGGCAGGCATCCATTTGGAATTTTAAACATTATCAAGGCTCTGCATTATGAGCTTTGTGTGGTAACAAGCAACAAAACAGTAAATTTTGTATCTTTTTAATTCAAATCAAACAATAAAAAATTAAAACAAATGATTAGACAAAGAAAATCAAGAAAATCAAGCAATCAGGTAGGAGAAACAATCTTTCCATGTATGAAGTGGTGATATTGATGAACTTTTACCATTCATGGGACTAGGGTAATTATAAATTTATATGTGATTAGATGTAGACTAGGGGTCACTAGAATTGCCTAGTCTTTGCAAACTAGTGCATATCCTCTTGATATAAAAATTTTCCACAGACAATTTCTGAATTGAAACATGCTGATAAGCTCTGAACCTAACTAGTTCACAAATTTTAAAAAAAAGACCAAAAGAAAGAAAATAAATTCTGACCAAATTTGTTCAACTCTCGTATGAGCTTTGAATTCAACTCTAGTATTGGCTATTAAGGATCTATAATGTATATGATGAATTCCTTATCAATGTTATCATATGAACATTTGAAATTTCCCTATTTTTTATATTGCCGTCCCCTAAAATGGCCTCAAAAAAATCTGTCGTAGAAATGCACCCCCACATCCCCTACCATCCCCGTCCCAAAAACTTGGTGGAACATAGTAATACAACAATTCTTATAATTCAAAATGAGGACTAGTTCAAACCATCTCAAATTTGAGACTGGCAAATGGGCTACTTCAAGAAGTGGAAGGGAAGAGGGAGAGAGAGAGATCATTAATGTTGGTAGAACATGCATATTTTGTACCTTAGTCATAGCAGAGGCAGCAGGACTTCATCAATTGAAATTAGATAACTATTAAATGTCAATTTAGACAATGTTGCAAATGAAGGCACACCTAAATAATAATACTTTATTTGCTTAATAATTTACTTATCATGGAGAATAGAAATCAATTTAACAAACTCAAATGAATGAAAGTTAAGTAGAGCTCAATAATGAACATTTCAAGGCAGACTCACCTCCCATCAAATACCGAGCGATCTCTCGTTCTGCAGCCACTTGCAAAGGAATCTGGAATTTCAATGTGGATTCCTCATAATACCCACGCTTTTTCTTTTCTGTAGAATTAGTTTGAATTCCATAGCTAATCACAGTTGAATTCTTTTGTTGGAAATGAAGAGCTCCTGGGCAATACATTGGATTAGCTTCCAACCATTGGTCTACTTCTGCTGGACTTACAAATCCTTTGACCTGCAATACCATCTAGTAGCTTAACAATTCCAATATTGATTTGACTGCTTCTACAATAATACATTTATTGAATATTGAAATAGGTGGAGTCGAAATGCTAATATAGGCATGAAAAAGGAAAATAATTGGAGTTGGAAAGATAATGCAGGCACCAAGAAAGCAAAAAATTGATATCAGCATGATAATGTGGGTATCAAATAAGAAACTAATTGGAGTAAAAAATGCTAATACACCTATTAAAGATGCAAATAATTGAGACATGAATGGAAAACACACATCAAATATGCAAACAATTGACGATTCTAAATGCTAATACATTTATCGAATATGAAAATAATCCTAATGTATAATTATAAATATGATTAAAATTCAAAAATGTTGATACATGAACGAAATATGAAAATAATATTCTTTTATTTAGAAACGATGATCTGCATTTATGAAATATACAAAGAGTTGAAATCAGCACATATTTAAAATTCAAATAAATCAAATATGTCTGATAAACATGTATTTAATATCTAGATCACTGAAACGAGAATGCTAACATATTTATCAAATATACAAATAATTGGAAGTAGAATGCTAATGTATCAAATTTGCAAATAATTGAAATAAGATTTCTAACTTTGCAAATTATTGGAACACTATGAATCCTAACTCAGTAACCATTTCCACCTTAATTCTAGCATGTGGCTGCTGGTGTAATATACTGCCAAAAACTTTTATACCAAAATATTGCAATTTTTACAAGCTTTGATGCACAAGCATTTCATCAAACAGATTGCAATAGGCTGGTCTAAGTTTGTTTACAAATTTTTTGAACTGATAATATAAATTAACATCATAACTATCACTTTCCCCGTGTTCATAACAGTTAAAACCTCATCCATAGCAAAATATGATCATAGAGAAATTATTTATAACTTTATATTGTTACAAAATGTCATTCATAGAAATTTCAAACAGCACAAATATCATCAAATAAAATTGAATTTTTATTCAATGTTACAAGACTCGTCTGGACTCGGTGAGTCACAAGGAAAGCTAGGATCGATGAGTCTAGGAGACTTGGACCTCGAGTACTCGCCAAACTCGTCAGGTTTGGGCGAGTCCCAAGCTTGGGACTTGGCCATTTTTATGAAAAATTTACAAATTTTCAATGCTTGTTTGGTTTATGACATGCCCATCTAGGATTCACAAAAGGATATGAAAATGGTGTGCACCATGAAGATCTGTGTGGTTTTGAAGGTCTTCATTTAAGCTTGGTGGTGGGGGCTTTGCCCCTTGACCCTATGTTGTACCCCAAATTAAAAATTTTGTTACAGTTAGACATTTTGAAGAAATGAGTAAAAATCTTGTCAAATCTATCAAAAAGGTCAAAATTTGTGTGTGCGTGTCTTGCATGGGGTGTAAAAACTTGAAATTTCCAAAATCTGATGATTTGGCTCTGCTCAAAGCAACTTAATCTACAAAACCCAGATCTTAGTTTTTCATCCTTACTTTTTAGGAAATCTATTATTTTTAGAAACTTTCCAAAAACAGTAACTTTTTCTAGGTTTTTTTGGGTTTCTTTTGAAACAGATACTTGTAAAACTTCTAAAAATAGAAAGTTGGTTAGTTAGGGTTCAAACTGATTTTGATTGGCTCAAAATACTTCCTCATCAAGTTGGTGCAGTCAGAATCAAGAAATGAGCATTTTTGCCCTAATGGGTCTATTTTGCTTTTTCAATTTCAGAAAGCATTTCAGGAGCTTCAAAAGTCATCAATGGAGGTCAGTTAGCTGCCAGGTGTCAGATTCAACACTCAAGCATTCAGCAAAAGATGGCATGGCAAACGAGCACAAAGAACGAGGAAGATGGTGAAAACAGTGAAATTTTGACTAAGTCTGCTTGACTTGGGCGCCCCAGGTGAAGAAAGGCGCCCATATTTTTAGGGCACTAAATGATGAAATTAGGGTTTGAGATTCCAAGCAAATTTGCTCAGTTTTCTTCTAGCTCCGCGATAAATCCAATGATGCAGTCATCAGAACATGTAGTCATCCGGGATTTAAGATCAATCAGATAAGTTTCAAACAACAGACAAAACACAAAAACATGAAAGTCACCAAATTTTGACTAAGTCTGGGAACTTTGGGCGCCCCAAGTGCCCAGGAGCGCCCATCTTTTTAAGGGGCCTAATCCAACAGTTAAATTTAGAGTCATGACAATGGATTTTAGCAAAGTTTTAAAACAAATAAAAAGGCAATATGAACAAGAGGCTTCCCAATTATTTGAAGAGTATCAAGGCATGTCAGATGGGTTTAAAAACACGGTTTCTTGACTCTTTTTTGAGTTGTGTTGTGATATTGAAAGACAAGTGTTATTCACTTGAATCTAAGTCAATGTCATTGGTCGAACAATTGAAGGGCACTCAAGTAAGGTTGGCAGCTTGTCCGAAGAAAAAGTTAATGATGAATATCCTAGTGGCTAACATTCCAACCAGCTACGAGATGTTGTTGAGCCAGAGTTTTTGCAAAGATCTTGGTGGTGCAATGCAGTTAGATTGGTCGTCTACAACCATTCCTATGAAAGAAGGAAAAATCAAGATAAAAACTAAGCCCAAATGTCAATTCATAGTGGTGAAATCCCTAGACCCCCTGGCCCAAATCCTATATCAAGAAACGGGTCTTGGTAATTATGTGACATTGTCAGAGATAGAAACTAAAGACTAGAACGTTGCTTGTCTTGCAAAGAGACTGATGAAGGATACAAAGTTATGGACAATACAATTCGATGGGGGTTGTTTGATTGTGGTTTTAGTAGCAGGGAAATGATCATCTCCCCTAAAGGATAGTTGTACCCATTTTTATATTGCCGACAATTGGGATTCACTGAAGCTAAGAAAGAGGTGCTTTTGTTAGGCCTCAAAAACGCCAAAGACATGGAAATCAGATTTTTGTGTTAAAGGGGATGTAGAGCTGATCAATGAGCCAATTAAAGGATATTACTAGGTCAGAAAGGATCACCTATGACATTATAGAAACCGAGTTTGGAACTCAATTGACTAGTTGGAAGCATTCAGCATCCCAAGGATCAATGAAAACAAAACTAATACCTCAGGGGTATCAACTTCCCCATTTGTGTCATATTCTAACTTTTGTCAAAGTACCTTTGCCTGGATATATGAAAACTTGAGAATCTTCATCTTGGAGGAATTGTCTCCTACAATATCCATCAGAAGAGAAGTGAAGCCTTTTAGGAAGAAATGGCATTGATGGAAGGCTCTTCCCCCTGCCTTACAGTGGGCAATATCTAAAACACTTCATCCTTTCGAGGGTGGAGTAATTTTCTTTCAATAATTTTGTTTTTGTTTTTCGTCATGTTGTAATGTTTTTCCCCTTTCTGTAAATTTTTGTCATGTTCTAGGTAATTTCTTTTAGGTAGTCTTGTGATAGGTGATTAGGAAATGATCTTGACTCTAATGCCCAACTGATAAGACAATGGTCTACGCTTAAACATCCAAAGATTCTTGGTTCTCCTATGTCGTAAGTATCCAACATGGTCCCTAGACAAAGCCAAATGTTGTACCCAAAATTAAATTTTTTGCTTTATTAAGGCATTTTGGTAAAAATGGTCAAAATCTTGTAAAATGGTCGTCAAAAGTCAAAGAAGGTCAAAATTTCTAAAAATAGCAATTTTCTATTTTTAGAAATTTTTGTAAAATAAATGGACCATAGGGTTTTTTTTGGGTTTATTGTCAAACAGATGCTCGCAAAATTTTGGAAAATTTTGAAATTAGGGTTTTAGGCCCCTATTTTTAGAAAAAACCCTAAAAATGGAATCTTTGTGGAAATGGCTAAAATTGGTTTTGATTGGTTGATTCTTCATCACGATCACATTGGTCTAGTCAAAATCGTCAAAATGTTATTTTTTCTCTAGTGGGTTTATTTCACTTTTTCAAAAGAAAAGTTAGGACCTTTGAAGTCATCAATGGAGGATGGCCAGGTGCCAAGTTTTAGAATCTAAGCCTCAAATGCTACACAAATCAATCCATGGCAAAAGATGCTCAAAAAATGGTGAACGGAGGAGGGGGTTTCGAAAAGTTGAAAATTGTGAAAAAATAAACTGTCTAGAAAAGTTGGGCGCCTTATCTCAAGGGAGGTGCCTGATAGTCAATGCCTTAGTCAATATTTTAGTCTTCGTAGGTCATGCACGCACAACAGTCAACACAATCAACACGTCAGCAGCGACAATCAACGCAATCGATGAGATGGCAAATGTGAGGCACGAGGAGGCTGAGAATCATCAAAAAATTTCTAACACTGGAGCACAAAAGCGCCCCTGCAGGCCAAGGGCGCCTAGAGATTCAGGTAATAAAAAGTCATTTTTAGGGTTTTCCACCTCCAAGAGCTCCATCTCAGATTTAATCCAGCTCCGTAGTGAATCTTCCAACCAACTCAGAGGACTTGTCAAATGCCAGTGGTTGTTGGTCATTAAACAAACATGAAAAACAAAGCAAAGAAGATCAAGAAACTCAAAAATGGTTGTCTAGAGTAGAAAAGAACCCTTGCTAGCTAGGGGCGCCCAACATTTTGAGCCATCAAATATGGTTTTTAGGTTTCACGACTTCCAAGAATAATTTATATTTGATTAGGCTTCGCAACGAGTCCATCAACAAGTTCACCGGATCAGTCAAAGGACCATAATTGTGAATCAAACTGAGGTGTTTTTCATAGGGAGAAATTGAAAATCCAGTTTCTGAAGGAAAAATGCACCTACTAGCCAGAGGTGCCCAAAATCACTTTGTAGAGTTTGCAATCCTAGGGGTTCTCCTCAGATTTGATCTAGCTTTGCAACGAATCCATCAACAAGTTCTCAAGATTTGTCAAATGGCCAAAATCTTGGATCGAACAAGGATGTTGCAATAAAGTGAAAATTGAAAATCATGAAAATGCCACACATGGGCGCCCCATCTAGCAAGAGGCACCTAAGGTTTTGAGCCCTTGGAAACAACTCTCAGGGTTTGCTACCAAGTCATCTTTTTCAAAATTTTGTAGGCTTTCCAACAAACATCTTGGCCAGACCAGAAGACTCATCAGTCATTAGCAATCGTAAATCAAACAAATAACGAAGCATAAGAGGCAAAGAAAGACAATTTTAAAAAAAGTTGAAAAATCTCAAAAATGGCTAACTTTGGTGAAGAAAAGCGCCCCTGCAAGCCAAGGGTGCCCAAGCTTTCAAGGGGGTAAATGTGATTTTTAGGATTTGCAACCTCCAGGAGATCCTTCTTAGTTTTGATCACGCTTTGCAACGAGTCCATCAGCCAGTTCACAAGATCTATCAGACATTCGGAACCAAACATCAAACAAAGGCGTTTCATCAAGGAAATTTTGAAAATCTTCAAAAATGTTCTAACACTGCAAAGTTGGATGCCTTATCTCAAGGAGGCATCCAAGTCAACTTGAATTAGAAATTTTTGAAAGACGTCTTCATGATTTAACTACCCTATTTTCTAGGGATTCTTCAAGTTGAAAGATATTTTCACGTGATGACTCCTAAATTTAGGGTTTTCGCGAGTTAACAGCTTCTTTCACCTCCAAACATTACTTTAGAAGCATTTGGGCATCTATTCTTCATTATTTTGCAGGTTAGCTTCAATGAGGAAACACAAATTTTTTGTTCTCAACAACATTTGGAGGATCAGATGAAGGGTATTTTCAAAGTTCTTCATAGATTCGAGTTCAGGTTGCATAGAAGAGCACTTTTTCATAATCCATTTTTTCACTGCTTCTTCGACTTCCGCTTTTCTAGGGTTTCTTGCATGTTTAAGAAAAATCACTTTTTTGAGAAATCTGACAATCTGGGTTTATTCAAAACAAAATTGGCCACAAAACCAAGACCTCAGATTTCTTTTGAAAAATTTGCCTCTAGGTCTCTTCAACACACAAACACCTACCTTTGCCCTAGGTGATTTCTTACTTGTGGACAAAGAATCTTCTAATCTTTTTCACTCTACCTTTTCCCGAATACTTGTTGAAATTGATGTCTCAAAAGGACTGCCCACTGAAGTTCTCTTAAAATCTTCTAGGGGGTCTTGGATCCAATTGTTGGATTATGAGGGGGTCCCTTTCTGCTGTAGAAGATGCTTCAAAACTGGACATGCTGCTACGCAATGTGGATTCGAGAAAAAGACAAAGACAACTACTTGGTGGAATGGGGCTTCTCAACAACATTACATGGTTGAGAAGAAATCTGATCAGCTAAGGAGCTTCTCTGAGGTGGTGGTTTCTGACTCACAAGTTGTTGGGGCTTCTGATTCACAGGTTGCTGGGGTTTCTCCATCCTCTGCTGGGGGAGCTACCATGATAAATCATATTGAGCAAACAATAAGACCGGTTTCTGTTTCTGGTGATGGTGCTTTGATTCCCATCTCTGGCAGCTCTCCGGTCATTTCCACACCTATTCAGGAGAACTATGATGTTACCTCTAGGGTTGCGGATTTTCATCCTTAGGAAAATGAAGGGCTGGCTTGGCAGGCTAAGGCAGCACAAGTTGAAGGCTGGATTACTGTTATTGGAAAAAAATCTAAACCCTTTGGGCCTTCTTTCGATATGACTCTTCGCTCCAACAAGCGAAACTCTAATTGTAAAACCTAATGGTGTTTGTTTGGGAGTTGGTTTTTTGTTGACTGGAGGTTGTCTTTTCTACAGTCTGGTCTTTTTGGCTGTTTTCAGCAGTTTGGCTTTTTGGCTGTAAAGGGTTTCGGGTCCCTTCAAAATTTGTTTTTCCCAATATCAAAAACACACAAACACCTACAAAACCCATATCTTTGATTTTTCCCATAAAATTTGCTTCGCAACTTCTATTTTTAAGGGTTCTCGCATGTTGGTAAAAAAATCAGTTTTTTGAAAAATGGACAATCTGGGTCTATTCAGAACGACATTCTCTACAAAACCCATATCTCATATTTTTCTCCAAAAATCTACCCTTTTTCTGAAGAAGATTGAACAAGCTATTTTTAGCTTTTATGCAGAACTTGTTTGAACATATTCATGTTCACAATCAAACTTCATAGTTTTATCATGTAATAGTCTTCCATTGAGAAAAATCAAGAAAAGTGTCAAAAGCATAAAGCTACAAAAGAAACAAAGGTCATCACTCCAGTTATAGAGCTGCCAAATTTACCAATCAATGAACTATTAGTTAAAGTGTGCAAATGTTTCTAGGAATAGAACTCAACTAATGACAACAGTTAACTCAATGCCTTTTCCATGTTAACTAGCTATCCTCTTTTCATGTATGTCTATTCTTTAGAGTTATATATTATATAGTTGGAGTTTTCTTTAGTTTTAGATGAGTTAACTGATGTTGGTCATTCCAATTAACTATAAGTTATCTTTGTTTATACATAGGAATAAATCTTGCAAATTGGCAAGACTGATCGTTAACACAAGGAGATTTTAGGGTTCCCTACTCCTGTGTTTGTGTATAAATAAGAGCAACCTTGCTCATTATTTTCTTAATTGTTGTTGCTATAATAAAATTGCTAAGCCTTAGTGCTTACAAGTTTGTTATTCAATATTTGTTCACTTTGTTTGTGTAATTTGGTTTGATCGTAAATTGTATGCCTATTGTAGCTACAATCTACTATCTCAGATGTGCTATTATTGTTGGAGTTTGAGGAAATATTTATCGTATTCCCACCTTGCTTTGATCTACAATCTCAAAATCTTGCAGTGTTATTGTTTTATGTTTTTCTTTCATAAGCTTTATTTCAGTTTACATTTGAAAGTACAATGAGTCTTCGAATGTGTTTCAGAAACAAGTTTATTTAAGCTTTGTGTTTACCAACCATTCTCTGTTTACTTCTAAAATCTCTTGCTCTAAATTTACTTGAGAAGTTAGAAGTGTCATTAGTTTAGGCCTAGTTGTAGTTGAAGTTATGAAACTAGAGAAAACCTTAGCTATGAGGCAAAGAGTTTTATAACCTTGTGCTCTCAGTTGAGATAAAAAGATAAGCAATTAGTTTAGTATTTGTTTTTTATGTACAAATCAGCAGAGAGGGAGCTTCCCCTCCTAATTCAAAGAGAAATCTAACTGTGAATAGTTGTATGTTTCCAATCTGCACTTCAAAGGTGTGAATTGAAACGCCAACAGTAGGTTAGGGGATGACTAGCCATCCCCAAGACAACTAGGGGACATCTAGACGCCCCCCATCTATCTTAGGGATTCCTATTCATCCCCTAACATACCTAGGGACATTTTAATTACTTTTAAAATAAACTTACAACATTTCAATGCTTGTTTGGTTAATGACATGACCATCTAGGATTTACAAAAAAATAATATGAAAATGGTGTGTGCCATAAGGTTTGTGTGGTTTTCAAAGTGTTAATTTGGGCTTGGTGGTGGGGGCTTCATCCCTCAACTTCATCTTGTATCATGATAGGGAATGTGCTAGGGGTGTTGTCCTCAACCCCGCTAGGGGTGCTACCCCTCAACTCCATTGGGGACATCGCTCCCAAATCCCCATAAAACTATAAGTCTAACCAAGTAATAGACCAATGATGAATCATGATCACAAAATCTACAAAATACATATCCCTTGTTGCAAATCTCTACATCTTCACAATCAAAGCCACAAGGATTATCTTTTTAATACATTGGACAACTTGTTTAATATATAAGGACTGCCATTGATATAGTTGGCATATTGTTGAATACAGTTATGTCATAGTTGGCAAGAAATGCCATTTTCATAATGCAAAAATGTATTTGCACAGACAATTCATACAACAATCCCATCTATTAGTATCCCATCGAGGGTCAAACTGGAACATAACCAATAATCTTTTTACTTAATTGTTCCTTTCTGTTAATGAGTTTGACAACAAAAAAGGGTCATGAAGGCTTTAGGAAAATTTTAATAATAAATCCCTCACTTCAATATACACACTTGAGTTAGTTATGTCTTTATTAACTCATGTTCATATGTATATTTAAAGAATATTCATCATATTCCTATTCTATTAACCATGCTCACAAAGGTTCTATAATGTCTATGATGAATGTTTTATCAATGTTATCATATGAATATTTGAAATTTACTTATTTTTAATAGTAAAAAATGGTCAAAAAGTACCCCTGTACTTGAAACATGTCCCACCATCCCCTACTATCCCTGTCCCAAAAAACTGGGGGAGCATAGGTTTTCTCATTAAATTGATCAAGTTTGGAATCAAGTTTGCAATTTATTTTGCAAAGATTATTGTCTCCTTTGTGTTGAATTTGATCTCTAACTGCTACTCAACTTGATTGCATATCATCCAATTTCTATACTATTCTTTCATGTGCTTTTCTTCTATTGGTCCATGTGAATACCCCATTATAGCAATCCATATAAATAAGAGGATTCTATTGAGTTCAATGTGATAGTTTTACAACAACCTTTGGATTGAATTGCATTTGTTTACTCCTTTATCTAATAAGACTAACATATTGATAAATGAATATAAATAACAATGAATTCTCAGATAGAGCAATATAAGTGTATCTTTATTAATATGATGTTCTTACATAGAATTAGATCAAAGATGATCAGCGAAGGGTCAAACTACTTTCCCTAACTATGAGAAGTCTACTTAAAAGTAACTAATGGTTAACGAGTAGAATACAACTATTAACTACTACTAACAACTAATTCCTAACAACTATCCACACATCGACAAGTAAATAATACAGTTGGATACAAACAAATTAACAAAAAATTACAAAGGCATTTTCCGCTAAGTATGACCTTCACCCTTGCTTTTCCTCCTTTGAAGGTGTTGAAATATTCGACAAATCTAAGCTTCTCTCCTTTATTTAATAAAAGCCATCCAAAAAATTCCTAAAGTTTTCTAGATGAGAGTTTCTCAAATGGGGAATGTAGATATTTGGCTATGATGTAGTTTCCTAACACTGTGAGGAGAACATCCTTCTTGGAGTACTTCAAATATATGATAAAAACTAGCAGTGTTCCATGGAGTTTTGGGTATGGAGACGAAGGGACAATAGGGGATGCATTTCCGAGATGGGAGACATGAGGCCTAAGCTTGGAGACAGCAGGGGGACGGCGGCGGGTGGGTGGCACTGAAATACATATACTACTTCAAAAATTAGTTATAAAAAGATGTTTAACAATATAATTATATAACTATAGAAGCCTAAGGAATAAGTAAAGTTAACACAAAAAAAAAAACTTAAAACTTAAAATTTTAAAGTTTAAACACAATAACACTTTGCAATGATATATCATTTCATTGAACTAGTGAACCACTGAACATTGAAAATCAAAATGAAAATATAGACATTGGAAAATGCAACAAGAACTAGATGTTTCATAATTTGAGTTTCATAATCATGATTCATGAATCATAATTATAGTCAAGTATCACTGTATCATCAATGTTCAAACTTCAAACTTCAAAAATAGAGTACAAAATAGTAAATGGCTCTAGGCTAATGGCCTAATGCCTCTGGAAGCCTCCTATCAGTTTCCCTGGAGTTTCCTTGGGTGGAGGGAATGTGTTGAAGTCTTCTAGAAGTTTCCCTAGAGTCTCCCATGCAAAAACGTCTCCCTCTATGTAATGTCCCCATTTTAGCCCTACGCTCTTCATTTGGACTTAGCATATTTTCAAAAATCTGTAGGCTAAGCTAAAGTGGAAAATTAGGGTTTCGTCTTACAGATATTGCTCAATTGGCATTCAAAGGTTGTTGTGCAGACTAACTATTTATAGTAGTTCGCTATTTTTAGCAAGTCTATCTTTTGGCAGTATCTATTTAGCAATAGTTCAATCCCTTGCAGTTCAGTTGTTCAGTCTGGCTTTCTGATGGTTTTGAAGTGAACTTACTATTTTTGGCATTGGCTATTTTTAGTAAGTCTAAATTTGGCAGTAGCATCATCAACAATTCAGCTCAAGTCATCTTGCTAGATCCTTAAGTTTCAGTTTGGCTTTGATTATCTTAGTGGACTAAGTTTATACTTAGTCAATTTTATGTTACTTAGTTGCACCCCACGCCTATGAGTGATAACTTCATGTTGTTTTTAAAAAGGGGACATTATGGGGTCAATTGTGCATTTAATGATTTATTAAATGCTTTATTATTGCATTATTAAGTTGAATGCTTAAAGGAGGTTGAATAAAGTTTTATTATTTCAAAAAAATAAAAATGCTTAAAAGTGGCGTCCCTCTTGGAAGTTGAAGTGATTCAACTTCTTGGAACTTGAAGTGATTCAGTTGCCAATTGAAACTTATATATTGAGGCTTTGAGAAGAGTTTTGTATCGCTGGAAAAAATATAACGTTATGTTGCTGGTAAGAAATCTCAACTTGCTTGTTATCTTTATCAGACCTGGTTATTCCAGCTTTTTGCAATTTTTCTTTCAAGTTCTTTCCCATGTTTGTAATTGAAGATATAGTGGAAAACATTGCAAAAGTTTGGAGCAGATTTCATTGTAAAAATCATTGTATTTGGCACTTATTATTTGCAGATGTTTTGCATTGTAAGAATGTAAACAGTAGTATTGTTCCAGTCCTTTAGTTGTTGCAAATTTTATATATTAATCTCTCATATTCGTAACCCTTGGATGGTTTACCACCAGTGTGGAAAAAAAACATTCTAATCTTTCATTTATCACCCACTGTTAAGTGGAGATTCCCACTCACAAATGAATGCCCGCCGCAACAGATGAATTAGTTTGTTTTATAATTCTTTCCCCCCACTAAATTGGTGGTTGTGCAGAAATATTTCATGGTTGGTTCACCGCCTAATTTTACTTCAATTTTGTATTAAGTACTCCGCCATATGTTAGCACCTCGCCTTCAAAAGGATCTTGTGTGCACATTCTTGGTGTTGAGTTATATCTTTTACTTTTCTGTTGTAATCAATTTTAGTATTGAGTTATTTAGATCCTAGGGATCCTCTGACCATATGGCCGCCCCTTTTCCTTCAATGGTTTTAGGGCGCATTCTTGGTTAGTGTTACTATTCTGCATCATTTTGGTTTTGGAGCTAACCTTAACGGGTGTGTGTTGCATTGTAATTGTTACTAAAAATCAAGAAAAAATTAAGGGGCTTATTTCACTCCAGGAGGAGACTTTGGGGGGATGGCGAAGAAACGTGGAGAAGGTGAAGGGACGTTTCCTCGGAGTCTCCCCATCTCAGAAATGGGTGTTTTTCTGGGGGATGCGTCCTCATGGAACACAAAGTAATATGAACTTACATGTAGAAATTTCATTGGAACATGACCTTAGATCTTGGATGGAAGATGATATTTATGCTTTCCAACATGCTATTTCATTGTCATTTTGACCCAAATTTAGTGGTTTCTTTGTACGAGAACCAAATATATCCTATGCTTGTGCACTGCCAAGTCCCACATATTCCAAAGAGGGGATTCACATATTAAGGACTTGATGATGTCAACTCCTTTGTTAGATTGGCTAATGATTCCTCACATCCTTTGGAGTCCAAGTCTATATCATTCGGTTGACTTGTAGGTGAATTGTGTCCCTACAATTCTGTGATACATCTAGGGAATCAAGAGAGAAATTCCACTTCTTTTTCTCTCTCCTATCCCCCAAGTGACCAGATCTAGAGACTTGAGGCCACTAAGTTAACATGGGTATCCTTATGTTTTATGATCTTTGAATATTCAAGGCCTAACATTTGGCCTTGGAGTTGAATCTAACAAGCTCTTTGCTTTTCTCCTTTGTGGCTTTTATATCCTTTTTCTCCATACAATAAATGCAGCTCTGCTTTTGTTAACTAATTTATGCTTCATCTCCATGAGGGCCTCAAGAGAGTTTTGGACCAAAATTAGAATTTGGGATTTGATTTTTCTATACCTCTTCTACTATGTCTTTTGCAACTATCTGGATTGACTTGACTTCTCGTTCTTATGTTGGAGTTCATGTCAGTGACAGTTGACCCAAGCATATTCTTCTTTGGAGTCTTTGTTGATTTGGTGGTGGGTTGGTCTTGGGTGGTTCTTTGTTTCTCTAAAGGGCAGATTCTACAAGATGGCCATGCTCATAACATAGCCTACAACAAAAGGAGATGTTTTCATAATCAATTGGTTGCTTATATTCAATTCCTCACATATCCAAGATGATACAATCAAGGAGAGTCTTGTCTAAGTTGAGATTATCATAGAAGTGAGAATATTACAAATTCCAAGGTTCTAATTTTACTACAATTAAGTGATGTACTCACCATCGGCATTACTGATTTTCTATAGGGAGATCTCTTGTCAGTATTCACTCAAGAGTAAAGGAATAACCCACACTAAAATAGTACTTAGAAGGTCTTCTATAAGGCTTTAGGAAAGAGCTCAGTATTTCATGAAAAGCCTGTTTTTGTTTAGAAATCATGTTCCCCCTTGGAAGATTCAGTCTTTTTCTGCTTTGGAGACAAAAATCGCTAGGAAATAGCCTTTTCGCATCAAGAGAAGATCTATTGAGCCATTGAGCTTCCAACTATCTTGTACCTGTAGTTTAGAGTCTTGGGTTTAGGGAAAACTCACAAGAACCTGTAGATACGGTTCTTTTTCTTGACCATCTAAATGTCTACACGCATCAAATATGCAAACATTTGAAAACCGAAATGATAAAAAGTGTATGAAATGCAAATGATTGGAACCATAATTTTTTAATATGTAACTTATTTAAATGGGAATTCCTATAAGTATAAAAGGTATTTAGTGTGTGTTGTACCCCAAATTAAATTTTTTGCTACACTTAGGCATTTTGAAGAAATGAGTAAAAGTCTTGTCAAAATTGTCAAAAAGGTCAAAATTGGGGTTTACATGACTCGCATGAGGGGCCAAAACTTGAAATTTTCAAAATCTGGTGATCTAGGTCTGCTCAGAGCAACCAAGTCTACAAAATCCAGATCTCAATTTTTCAGCCTTGCTTTTTAGGAAAATTTCTATTTTTAGAAACTTCCTAAAAATAGAAACTTTTTCTGGGTTTTTCTAGGTTTCTTTTGAAACAAATGCTGGCAAATTTTTCTAAAAATAGAAAAAAAAATTAAAATAAAAAGTCTAGCTATCAGGGTTCAAACTGATTTTGATTAGTCAAAAATACTTCCTCATTAGGTCGGTGCAGTCATAATCACAAAACGATTAGTTTTTCCCTAGTGGGTCTATTCTTCTTTTTATTTTTATAAAGAATTTTGGGAGCTCTAAAGTCAGCCATTAATGGAGGCCAGTCAACTGCCAGGTGTCAAATTCAAACATTCAAACACTAGATGTGCACGTAGATCGAAGAATGGAGAAAGGAAGCGATCAAAGTTGAAAAATGCAAAATTTTGGCTAACACTGGAGACTCCAGGTGCCTTAGCTCAATCTAGGCAACCAAACACTCATGCCTTAGAAATTTTTCATCTCCATCGAGCAAGGTGAAGGCAAGCACGTCAAACAAAGGAGGAAGTCAAAATTTGCAAAATAAAAACTAACTCTACCAGCCATGGGTGTCCCACAAGGAGATAGGCGCCCAACTTTTCAAGGCATCAAATGATGAAATTAGGGTTTGTGCTCCCAGGCAATGTTGTTCAGAATCTCCTCATCTCCGCAGTGAGTCCAGCAACACAACCATCAGATCACCTAGTCAACCTAAATCACGAATTGATTGAAGGAGTTTCAACCCAAGTGGCCGAATGCAAATAGTGAAAATCAAGCAAAATATTCTAAGTCTAGGAACTCTGGGCGCCCCAAGTGGCCAAGGGCGCCCAACCTTTTGGAGGACCTAATCCAACAAGTAGGGTTTGCAAATGTGCTCAATCTCTTCAAGATTCTGTTAGCTTCACAGTGGATGTTTTCGTTAGATCATCAAACTTGTTAATCACCAGAAAATACAGATCAAGCTGAAAGTATAACATGAAGATTCAAGTTTGAAGAATGAAAATCAAGCAAAAATGGCTAAGTCTAGAGGAATTGGGTGCCCTAGAAGGAGATAGGCACCCAAGCTTTTGAGGGCCTAAATCAAGTTTTCAAGTGATGTTGCATCCAAAGACCCTCCTTAGATTCAGATACGCTACGGAACAGAGTCTTCAACCAAATCATCTAAGCTCCCAAACTCCCAGAATCATGAACTCATCAAAAGAACATAAGAGAGTGACAAGTTGGGAAAATATTCTAACACTGGAAAGCTTAGGCACCCCAAGTGATCATGGGTGCCCAAGGATTTGAGGTCTCAAATAAACTTTTCTGAAGATGCAGTATCCAGAAGACCCCCCTTAGAATCAGTCAAGCTATCCAATGAATCTGAGAGCCAGACGATCAATCTAACTCCTAAAATATCAAGATCATCTTAAGGTTTGAAAGCAAGTATAAAATTTGAAAATCATGAAAAATGACTAACATTGGTGATCATGGGCACCCGAGGTAGCCAGGGGCACCCAACTTTTTGAAGGGTCAACTAATGTTTTTACCCAAAGTTGCCTCCAGGCTAAACTTCTCATAATCAGTTAGGCTCCACAATGGATCACTCTATCAATTCATAGGATCCTCTGAGCATCCAGAAATCAAAGTCAAACAGAGGTCAAAATCAAGCAAAAAGATGAAATTTCGAGAAAATTGGGTAAGTCTGGAGAGGAAAAGCACCCCAGGAGAAGATTGGCGCCCAAGGCTCAATGCCTTAGAATTTTTTTTAAGGTTTTCATCACTCAACATTTGAACAACGTCTACATTCAATGAATCTGAGCGAGATTGGGTTCAAGAAGTTTTAAAGCAAAAAGAAAGTAGATTTTCTCAAACCTCAACTTATTTAAGATGTCCTTGCCTTCCATTATTCACTTTTTGCAGGTTGGCATCCAAACCAAGAAGATTTTCTCTTTTCTTTCAACGAAGATTTGAAGACCCAAACGACATGCTTTTTCAGTGTTATTCGTGGTTTCAAGATCAATGAGCAAAGATGAATGCTTTTTCATGCTCCAAACTTCTAGGGCATTGTTTTTTCAAAATAGTCACTGAGCATTTTCCATTTCTGATCACATGGGTCTCTCCACTTTTTCATCTTCTTCAACATTGGGAAATTTTTCCCGCTTCTAGAAACTGCTTTTTGGCTGCTTTTTCAAGATGGATTTAGCTTTTTCAATTTCTAAGCATCTAGGTTTCTCCATAACATGATTTTCTACAAAATCGAGGTCCTAGTTTTTTTTTTTTTTTAATTGTTTTTTAAGGAAAATCAACATTCTATTTTCGGCAACACTCTCCACTTAAAATCAAGAAACAACTCAGCTTTTTGGCGAATGTGGATGAGATTTAAAGCAGTAGTCATCTATAAGCTTTCTTCCAACTTTCTTTCTATTCTTGTCTCAATTCTTATCCACTCTTTGTAGAAGAGAAAGAAAACAAGTAGTAATAGTTGGCGTTTCTTGTTTTTATGTTTTTTCAGGTGGTTAGATGTTTATCTTTAGATTTAGAAATAAAGCTTGCATGTTGGAAAGCCTTAATTGTAAAAGCAATGATATTTTAGGGTTCCCTACTCCTCTACTTCTGTATAAATAAGGGTGGTTTTGCCCATTATTTTCTTAACCGTGCTTGTGATAGAAAATTCCAAGCAAGTTTGCAAGTAATGCTGCAAGTTGTTATTCAGTGTCAGTTCACTTTGTGTAAGAGCAAGTTTGCAAGCCTCTTTAGCTACAAGTTCTTGTTCAATGCAGGGGTCTTGTGTTGATGTATTCTAGTTTGATGGCTAAACTGTAAGCCTATTTTGCTACAATCTTGTTGCCCCAGAAGTGTAATCTCTTGTTCCTAAAATTTGAGAAAATAAAGTCTTGTGCCTACTTTGCTGCTCTGATATAAAGTCTCAGATTTCCATTTATTGTGTTATGCTTATATGATCTCCATTTCAGCTTGCATTGAAAGTAAGTAGATGTATGTCGAAAGAAGATTTTATCTACATATTTTTTCAAAAAATCCTTCCTTGTCCATTCCTAACTCTCTTGCTCTGCATTTACTTGAGAAGTTAGAAATTTCATTAGAGTAGGTTTAGTCATAAGTGAATTTTTAAAACAGAAAATCTCAGCTACGACACTTGAGTTTTATAACCTTGTGCTCTTAAATGAATAAAAAGATAGAAAAATTAGTTTTAGTTTACTTTCTTTTTAACAACATCAGCAAAGAGGGAGTTTTCCCTCATTATTTGAAGAGCAGGTTACTGCACATAGCTGTCCATTTCCAAGTCGCATACCAGAAGTGCGATTTGGAACGCCAATAGTATGAAAATAATTGGAGCCGGATGCTATTATTATAAGATATTGACCTCGTGGACATTAAAAGTCTTGTTCTTGGAACCAATGCTGCTACATGTGTCAGATGCGTACATATTTGAATATAGAACGCTAATATATGAATGCCATACGTAAATAATTAATATTAAGAAAGCCAATAAATGCATAAACGTGAAAATAATAAAATCAGAAATGTGAAAAGATGAAAATAATAAATTATTGAACATGAATGCTAATACATATAACAAATATCCAAATAATTAGAAGCAGATATGTATCAAATGTGTAAAGAATTGAAATGGGATTTGCCAATGCATATATTAAATATGCAAAGAATTGGAATCGGAACGCAAAGTAGTCGAATACGCAAATAATTAGAATCAGAAGGTGAATACATGTATTAAAAATCAGAATACTTATTTAGAGAGAGCAAAATAATCTGGGCAAGAATACCAACACAGAAATACTATATGCAATTAATCGAAATTTTAGATTGTTTAAATTCGGCTAAAAGCATTATCATTACCTTAGACGAAGGAATAGGCCTTCCAGGATTACGGCTCATGATATTGGCAACTATTCCACTGATAACCGAGCTATTACTTCCACTCCAAAGAAAATCATAGCAAGGAGTTTTGATTAGATATCCGTCCTCGCACTTAGGAATTCCCTGTACTACCTTGTCGTCGGGGTCATAGATATTTTCAAATGAAGTTGCGTCCTTATAGCGAGAATTGATAGCTTTTTCTGAGCAGAAAACAAGAAAGACGAAAAAGAATGATGAAAACAGCTGAAGGAACAAAGCAGGCTTGTTCCGCCATGACAGAAGCGCATTTTTCTTCATCAACTCCACGAATTGCTGGCGAAAAAGCCCAAACCCTGTTCTCCGCTCAATAACGTGGGAATTCTCCATACCTTTGCCAGCAGTAAGTACAGTACAAATGGCTTGTGAACTTTAAGCACTGCAACAGAATTAATAATAAGACTATGTTTAGCCGTACTATATGTACAAAATTTAGATGTATTTAAAGAGAAGGAAGCAAATCATGTGGCAAAATCTGGGGGAGTGGAAAGTCAAATGTCGCGGGTTCGACGTACGGGCCGCCAAGCAAGGTTTTTGCATCCTTGAGAAAACGTTGGAGAAGTGGTAAGTCGAAGCTGATAGCTGTTCTTGTGATATACCATATTTTGGCTTGTGACGTCTTTAATTATGTATTCTTAATTTTGTTTGACCAGTTCTTATAATATTCCCCATTGTTTCTTCTGATTTAATTTAAACCGCGTGAAGTCTTCCAAGGAAACTCGAAAGACCACCAGTCTGGACGTGATACCTAGTTAAATGCGAGAAACTTCGACTGAGGCAGTTTTTAATAAGAGTACTGGGAAGGAAAATAAATGCTCGCTAAGATTAATTTTAAGATGCATAAGCATATTTATAAATTAATCCAATTTAATAATCGATATGTAAGTCTAAATTAAATTATATTTATAAAAAATAAATGTGAAAAAATTAATAATTATTAATTTTAAATATGCAGATGGATAATTTTGTTGTAGTTTTAGAATCTAAATTAGTTTCAAATTAGAAATAGGATATCTCTAATTATATGTTGTATTAGATTCTAAGGAATAAATGTTTCTTTGTTTAGGTCAAAATCTATGTCCATAGATCACTTCCACATTTACAAATCTATTTCCTAATGAACAAATTTGATCTTGTTGGATGTGCACTTCTACTTCTTGATTTTTCCAGTTCATTACTCTATGCTCTACCATCTAGATTGCCAAAAAAAATTGATGAGTAATTGTTTGATTTATCATTTTAAAATGGCTTTAAAGGGATGTCAGAACATTAATGTACATGTTCTTTGAGGTCAACCCCTAAAAAAAGTTGGCCAATAATTGTGCAAAGGATTAGCAAGCAACAAGCAACTATGCAAATGTTCTAGATAAAGATAGATAATGTTGTTCTTTCTAGTGCACCAAACTTAAGTATTCCTAGGATACTCCTTGATGCAAATGATATTTGACTAATGCATATAGATCATAAAATAAATGCAATTGAATGCCTTTAAATATGGATACATAGCAATCACCCACGTCAAAATGTGTTTGGTTGGCTTACAATGACTAGTGAAGTGAGAGAGAGTTACCCAAATTTAAATATGAGTTTTTAAAATCCATGGGTCAAATCTACATATGGGAGATTGATTTGACACATGTATAAATGTATGCAATTATAGAATAGTGAAGTTTATGTACATAATAGTATGTGTAGTAAGTGTAGTCTATATAAAGAAATATACAAATGGGATAAGATGTGGATAAATGTGTGGGAATGTGTGTAATAGGGGTAGGTAAAGACTTGAGGAATGAGGCCAACTCTTCAATATTGTGCCATTTGTTGATATGTAGATGTAATAAGTCATTCTCTCAAAATTCTCACAAAACTAAATTGGAAATGGCATGTGCATACAAATATCACCATTACAAAGATTATAGTGTGTATTAGAACTTATATATTTTTTCCTATTTCAAATAAAAAATTAAATATGTTACTTTTTAAAATTATATATATACTAGAATATTAATTAAAGAAATTAACACTCAATTAATCTAGAGAAATGAGTTGAGTCTAGATTAAGTATACATGTGTGTGTGTGTGTGTGTCCATCCAACACTCTATTAAGGTTTATAATTACACATGTGGCCCTAATCTATAAAATTATGGTCTTAAATATCTATTTGCAACCTTGAACCTTCTATATGACTTTAAACTATAAACATCTAGTCTTCAATTTCTTGTTTGTCTTTGTGTATATGAGAAAAAGGTAGTGCTTAGAAGCACTATTTGAACTTTTTATGCTAGGAAAGGAAGCCAATTATAGAACTTGAAAACATCTTTGAGGGTTGGGTCTAGACCATTATGGAATGACAACTCATATTTTAATCACATATAGAATGGATGGAAATTTATGCATAGAAGTACATCATTCAAACACTAAACAATTATACTAAGAAAAAAGAGTCCAAGTGAATCCAAAACAAATGAGAAAAAGTGTTGGTGATACACTTTTCGCCTCTTTAGTATTCTATTATTGAATTGTGTGCATTGTTTTAATTCTAAGGAAATTTCCCCATAGATGTTATGTTCAAAACCTAAAATATTTTATCAATAATATAAGAGAGAAACTTATGACTAATGAACTTAAATAAAATTGCACTATGTACAATAACTTAACTTTCTCTCTATGCTATTACTAAATGTATTGCATTCTTTTCTACTATGAATAAACTTCCAATGAGAGAGCATGTTTAAATGTAATATTAAAAATTGTTAGACAAAATTAAATCTATAAAATTTAATAACATCTCTTTTTTCAATAACTTACACCAAATAAATAAGTATTATATTATTTTTTATATTTTTAATAATTAGAGTTTATTCTACGTACTTATGGGTTGGTTTCAAATGATTTACCAAGTACTACATGTTTCATCTCAATTGTTGTACCTAATTGAACACATATTGATGTAATAGTTTTAATATTAAATTTTCAATGATTTACATTTAAATTTTTAGAAATTAAATGCTAGAGCACATGCCTATTGAAAAGGTGTATTATTTTCCAAAGTCTTTACCATAATTAAAACTTTAAGCTAGGAAAATAAGTGTTGTGCTCTTTTCTATATTTATATAAATTTGAGTTTATTTGGTAATTATGGGCTAAGTTTAAATCGTTTATATCTTTTGCATCCGTTTTTTTATTAGTGTACCTAGTTAGGAACATAACAAGTGTTTTATATTAAGTTTTCAATAATTTATAATCTAATCATTCTCTTACAAGCTTATTAATAATTAATTTTGAATAATTGAACCTTAAAATAATGGATAGCTTAGGTACATCAACCATTCCTTTTTGTCAATGTTGATATTTGATGATATATTTTAAGTAAATTAACTAAAATAAACCCTTTTGTTAAATATACATATGTGAAAAACTTGAATTTTTTATTTGTAGGAAAGGGGTATGGTTCATGCAACAAAGGAACCCCATTCTTGTCTAAAATCTAAAAAAAAAATAAGCCACCAATATTATGCTCATTCTAAATGCAACTATGAGAGAAAATTTGAGGGGTAATTAGTAGTGGTGTGAGCTTTAGTGAGCCTCCTTGATGGGTGAGGTTTGAACATACGTGACCACACATACAAGAACATTGAACATTGCAAGCTAAATAAATAAATCACCATTATAAATTGATAATCACTTACATATTTTTCAACACTTTTGTTATAAACTTGTGATTTAAGACTAACTAATGAATCATATATAAGTTGCATCCTTAAGATTTACTAATCATTCTTTTATGCAATTACACTCTTATCATTTTCTTTGCTTCATATATTACATCTAGGTCAAATATTTAAAGTCAAATCCCATGATAATATAAAATCTTGATTATAATATTGGAACAAAATCTTAAGCATTGGAAAGTATTTCTTAAGAAATATAACCCTTGAGTAGAATAGATACGAAGGGAAATATTGGATAACTATCACAAAAATGTTTGATGGTCAAGGGTAACAATAAATTAAATTTTAAAGCTTTAGTATCCATGTGTAACACCCCTACAATGCTAATTACTAATTAATTATTATTATGGGTTGGGACATGAATGTTTTATATCAATGCAAGTGATGGTGATTAAAATTATATTATTGATATCATAATAATTAGTTGGTATACATATATCAAGGATCACTTCAACTAAGTCAACTTAATAATGAGTAACTGATTAAACTCTTTGGAGAGTCTAATAGAGGACTACCCAATAATGTGTATTGAAATGATCACTCACAATGAATGCTAGATAAAATTAAACATCATAAGAATAATGCGACAATGAATTCAAATCAATTTATTATTTTTTCATAGTTTAAATTACATCAATAGTTTATGTTGTTATGTCATATAGTTAAAATAGACTTTAGTCTTGGTGTACAATATATGTACATCAAGAACTTAGCATGAATGTGCTCTCAAATGTTGGTTTCCTTGCGCTAATCTCTTTATCATTTCTATGTACATTTTTTTTGGAAACTACTTGGTCCCTAAATCTCATACTAATCTTCACGCTATATTTCCTCAAATGAATTGTTCCTCATTTAATTATGATTTTTTTATTTAGTATGTGTGTTCTAGCCAAGAGTGTCAAAGTAATATAATTCCAAACTTAATATGTATATAAATGTATGAACCACCCCAAGACTAATAAATCCTCTTATATGATTATCCTTTATTGTAAGGCTCTAAATCGTTCACATCTCTTAGACAAGTCATGTAGCTCTTCATCAAAATCCACCTCATACAATAAATATGAAATAGAAATTGGATATGTGGGAATGCTCTAACTGCTCTAGATAAAATATATTTATGGTTCAAGGTGCATATGTATTATCACACAATTTATCTTATTTACTTCTTTATGTGCTCAAAATGATGAATATGCCTAGAAAATCCAAGTTTAGCAAACCAAAATGATTGCAAATAAGTAAGAGCATAAGTAAATATAGAGGAAATATTTAAATTATTAATGATATTATATATAGGTCTAGGATACTTTGACATAAAACACCTCAAGTATGTGATTTACGAGCTCAATATTCACAAGGGTTGAACTTGATAAAAACTACTCATTAAGCTAGTGAATCAACCATAATATACCCTCAACTAATGGATAGGATTCCAAAATGAATTATTCACTACTCTTACCTCTACCATTTTAGAAACCAAGAACCAATAAAAATGATATCCTCTTCTACAAAACATCTCTTCTATGCTAGTTAGATATCATTTTTATATCTCCCTATGCACCTGTTGTCAAGTAGATTGCACCCGAATGCATGAATGACTAAATTCAACAATTTGTTGAAACATGGGAACTATCTTCAGGCTGTGGGTATTCCTGTGGCAAAGATAGACCTCCAGATTCTAGGCTAGTTCCAATATGGTTATCTAATTATGGAATTGAAACTTTGATGGGAAAAGGGAAAAAAACTTAATCTAATGCAAAACTGGAAAAGCTTAAATGTGGTGATACACCTAATTAGAAAAACTAAATTGCAATTTGACTCACAAAATGATTACTCGGTACTTTAATCTGCACAACCTGATTTGATAGTCTAATCACCTGAATTTTTTAAACAAAGGCTTTGATTCAATACAATTTTGAGGGAAAACATTGTTTTCACAATTAAATTGATTAATCAATTACATACATAGTGTATAACCATTGAATTTAAACTAAACTGCATACATATATTTATGAAGGAGATGAAAAAATTAAAGGTTTCAAAAATTGAAAACACAATAATCAAATCCTACACAATAATGATGCCTAAAATCTTGAAGGCAAAACTTGAAAATGTTGGAAATTGAAGGAATCTTCTGCTTGCTAAAACAATTTGAACCTGTAAACCTATTACTGTATTAATTTGAAAATGAACATTGAGTTACATGATAATTCACTTTGTTGAATGCAAAGGTTGAAAAACAAGAACTAGTGAAAAATGATTAAATCATTTCACTTTATACAATAAGCCTCTCAAAGGGCATGAAGATGAAACTAAAAGTCAATTTCAGTATATAAAATGATAATTCCAAGGAAAATTCTAAGCAAAATAAATATCTCCAAAAGAAGAGCTCAAACTCATGCAAAAATGAGTGAACTCGGTCTCAAACTCGCAATCACAATGTGTACAATTGAAAAGCAGCTCGAACTAAACTGTAAATCCATAAGAGGCGAGTCCAAGCATGCAAAAGCCACCTCGTTTATGTCAATCTGCCCAAGATAACTGGAACTCTATTTCTATATGACGATCTTTGCAGTTGATAATCTTTGCATGATTAGTTAACTCAAACACAACTCGAACCCCACTCTCGTCTTTGATCTCTTTGCATGTTTAAAGTGAAGCTAAGCATTTGAATAATATTAAAGTAATCAATAAATAATTACTTTAATATTGATAATGTCTTTGACTTATTATTTGTATCAGCATTATGAATATTAAAGAAATTATTTATCGATTGCTTTAATATCATTTACAATATATAATTTTCAATTGTCATGAGAGACAATATATAACATTATACCTAATAATAAGGCGACGTAAATACATGGAAAATGTATGGATATTGATTTTTCTATTAAAAAAAATATAAAATTATTAAACCATACTACTTAGGCCAAGCACAAATGTAAGGAAAACCTTAATAACATGAAGGTATTAGTTAGAGGCTCGAAATTATAAACAATGAGATAAAATACCCTATCATCAAATTCAGATATTTTGTAAAAGCAGCCAAACCCTAAAAACATCATTCATTTCCCATTTTGCACTTTTGCTTGCTATGTTGTGCCACCATCATGGAGAGGATAGGGTTTACAGAAAAAATGTGAGGATTTTGATCTTTGACCCCTATGTGGGATGAATCTCCATCAGTAAACATGGTAAGTCAAACTCGAGCCATTAAATGTAAGCTGTTTTTCTCCACTTTGAAACAATCTCTTAGCTTAGCATATAGTCTTATGATTTTTCTTGCTCCATATTCCTGTTTTATTTCATTTTTTGTGTATACTAGCCACCAATGAAAGCTTGATTTGGGTGCTTGAAGAAATTAAGTTTAGAACTCAACCGCAAGTTTATCTTTTTTTGTTTATTTCTTAATAAAAGAAACTCAATACTAGTTGGATGAAAGGTAGAAAGATAAGGCATGTAATTCAACTACATTATGTAGAGTTAATATGGAAATATCTGTATGTTTTATTCGTTGGAGTTTGTGACCTGATATTTTGGTGTTGGGCTTATCTCCATATTTGCATAAGTTTGAACAATGAACATCATTTTATTTGAGTGTTTTGAGAACTCAACATGGTTTCAAATGCTTGACCTGGGGTTTTGGCTAAAAGCTCCCTTCAAGGCAATGGCCATATGCTTTATTCTCCTATTGAAATTCCTGAGAGCACCCCTTTGTAATTTTCAAGAGGCTTTTGAGGGACCTCTTTTTTCCTTTTGCATGACACAAGCTTGCCCTTTAGTGGAAAATGTAATAACCTCCATGTATCTGTCCTTTGTGATGAAAACCCTAAATGGGTATGTTGTATTGCATGAAAATATGTTCTCTTATGCTCTGAATATCTCTATGCATCATTTGACTGTCTGCTACTCTCAAATTTGTAAATAATAACTTTCAGTTATAGTTTATCTTCCATTAATAAAGAATACTCTCCATACAACTGAAAATCAGGGTGATGCTTCCCTCCTCAAGAACTCTTTAAACTGCATTGATCTAAAGTTTAGTAGTTGCTCCTTGCATTACTATTTGAGGAATTGTATCCATAGTGCTATTTGTTGCGAATGAAACTCTTACAACAGTATAATTGTACCAAAACTCATGAACAATTTGAGATTGCATCTTTGTTAGTTGTATTAATGCATTTGAACAAAGGGTGAATGTAGACTTGCTTTATATGTTCCTTTTGTGATTGTTACCCATTGGTTCAAAAGGGTAGGATTTATTTTAAACTGAGGAAGATAAGGTATATTTTATTATCCTTCTTCATCACATTCAAATGTATAAATGAAAAATCTGAAAAGATTACAACTATAGACCATTACATTCTTACACATGCATGTAATAGAGAAAGATTCACATATTTCTAAAAATTTAATCTTTATTGAATGTGATAAGATACATGTGTCTCACACAGCAAGCTATGAGACTGACCTTTTCCTTGATACAAATAAAGATAAATCAATACATGAATAAATGAACGAAAATAAATGTGCATGTAGAAGGGATGACCAGTCATTGCCTGAATGACTGGTTGGTGTTTGTCTCGCTTCAGTGTTGTCTGCGTTGCTTGTCCTTCCTAGTTTTTATGCGCTTCTATCCTTGCAGCAGTCAAGCAATGTGTTAGAGTTATACTCTAAGCAATGAAAGGTCATAACCATACACAGTCATTTATATTATCCACCTATGCATGTATCAACTTATCTCCATGTGCATCAAAAGATCAATGAATGCCTCAAGTGTCTAGGAAAACCATTTGGTCAACGTACACACAAAATACAATCATTTTTTCTAACTTGTTTGTTTCATGTACAGCTCAAGGTGCAGATATGAATTAAATCAAATATGAGTGGAGATAAATGTGGCTCCCATGAGGGTTGAGCCCAGCTCATAATCATAATACATAAGATTTTGCAGTGTCATAAAACTAAACAGAGGTATTCATTTACCATCAAATAACAATATATTTGTTATCATGATAAACCTTTGCTCATTTAATTAGTGGGAGGATCATAAAGTCAGCCTAATCATTCAGAGATTTGTAAGGAAACAGTCCTTATAATATGTAGAATTATTAACATAGCAATCAATTCAATGTTAAAAGAATATGAGACAGCCAATGCTATGAGACAAGTTGCACAATATAAAGCCCAAAACAATATTCAAGATAGGTGACAAAATCTTCTATCCAAGAACAACAACAATGCTCTTATTTCATAGTAGTGCTTTAAATGATAGTGACAATGTCAACTCTTGTCATTAAAGTCATAATTAATAATAGTCAAGGGATAGTCTAGGGCACAGTTAGAATTATGAAAAGAACAAAAGGAATACATGCTCAAATTGTGTAATGACAGTATGATGATATTAAGAAAAAAGCATGACTCAATCACATGACAGATGTGTGTGATAGACAAGGAGAGAACTTAGATATGACATACCTCATATAATACAAGTCTGTCTATGTTTCTACATAACACTAACACTTGTTCAAAAGTAGTTGCATATGAGATATTTACATTCACATATATTATATGACAATTATGTGTGAAGTTTTGTTTTCAACTATAGATTTCTTAGGGGAATGACATCATGTAGATATTCATAGTCTTGTATTATGGAATGCAATTTTAGTACAGCAGAATATGGGAAATCATATGAAACAAAATGGAATGCTTATGCAGGAAACTACGAATCCTTGTTTATTATGGAATCACAACAGATCTAGTATATTTTCAATATAACAATGACAGTTAAAAGATGCTAAAGTTTGGAAATACAGTCCTCTTGACTATAATTCTGAATAATATACGGTGAAGCCCTTAAGTTTGAATTCATGAGAAGCATCAAGTATAGACAGCTAGGGCGTGAGTTTTATTATTCATGAAGGAATAGAAGATACGTTGAGAATTTAAATCATATGCCCATTGTGCAATTGCATTGAATCATATAGCAATCCTATGTTTCTTTCACAGAGCATTTTTTCTTCTAGAAAAGTTAACTAAGGCAGATCCTATTTCAACTACCCGCGCCCCTCATAAAATCTCATTTATCTTATAATATTACATGATCCTATCATATTAAAGGTGATTATAGCACTAATGAAAATCACAGGTGGATATAGATGAGGAAACCCGCAACTTGCAAAATGAAAGGAGAATATACAAAAAAACAAATATCTTCATCACTTTTGCATAAAAGAAGTTTGAATGAGCAGAAAACACAAAGCAAAAGAATATAGACGACATAAATTAAATATTTTCACTATTTTTATGTATATGGAGCTTAAAATAGCATATAAAACATAGACGGAGAGGAGAAATGTATTTTTGAAATGTATTTTTGAAATGTATTTCTTTTGCAAAAAGAGTCATACATGTGTGGCTTCACCATTGAAGGCTCCAAAGATTGCAGGTTGAGCTCCAAAGACCCTAGTCTGGCGATGGCATAGCTTCATCAAGAAGCTTCAAAAAACAATGAAATGAGTTTTCATTTTGATGTTCATTTTGTTCTTAGGGTTTGCAATGCCCTAATATGTTGATAGCATTTTCATAAATCTTTTAATAAAGTTATGATGCAAACTAATACTCCATGGTTTTTATTTTTGCCTTATAATTTACGCATAAGGTGAGATGATAATTCCTTTCATTTATGTCTTTGTCTGATACATGGAGGTAGAAGTCTTGTAATTTTGCATTCATTCTACATTGTAAATGTTTGAGTTTAAAGTGATATTTTATAAATCACTTTAAATTTAAGACATCATCTTTAAATGCAAAAATGGAGCATGTGTCAAATAACCAAGTTATGAGAATATAATTGAAAAATTTATGACTTGGAGAGCATCTTGGGTAGTTATTTTCAATTATCCAACATTGGGAGTAAAATAAGGTTATTTAAAGTTGGTTTGGAAACATTTTGAGCATATTTAGAGACCTTTTATGGTTTGGTAAGATCAACTTGACTTTTTCAACCATGGAGAGTCATTTTGGTGAAGATTCAAGTCCTAAATTTTTGGCTTTATGGGTGCTTATGAAAATGAGGTTTCTAGAACCTTATTTGATGATGCAACTTAGCCGTTTGGCTACCTAGCCATCTTGTAACTCATTTTTGAGTCAGTTTTGGCTATGCAAAAAGAGATTTTGTGACTTTGAGAGCCCCTTGTCATATTTTTGCAGGTTTTGTAACTCATTTGGAGCATAATATACAGAGTTTACCTTGTTATTGTTGATGATTCAAATTGCCTTGTTCTTGCAAAGTATTATGCATCTTCAAGTGAAAGATCAAGTTATTTTGTGAAATTTTCTTATTTCCTTTTAACTGTCTCTTATTGCATACCTTTCTTTGCAAAAGTAGCATTATATAGGTTACAAACTATGTTTACAAAATTGCACATGAATTTTAATTTGTGGAAATTACTTTCCTTCTTGAAAATGTGTGTAAATCAAACCTATTTGTGAAAAAATTATGCATAACTTACAAAAATTCGATGTGTAATCTCATGTTCATCATCAATATTCAAGTGAAATTCGAAGTATCCCATAACTCTTATCAATTCAATGTATCACCCTTTCCATTTCATATTTTTAGTATTTTTTGTTTCATACAACCATATTCTTACCCTTATCCCATCAAGTCTATAGTTTAGGTGATATTACCAGTTAGGAAAGTTTTGGCCTAGAACTCGGAGGTTTCACTTCATTTCAAGCGTCCCACATAGAAGTGAACCCAATGTTTTACCAAAATTGTTGAAACCTGTGTAATTCAGAATCAGGTGCAAATTTTGGTAACAAACAATGACAACAATCCTATTCATGACTGTTCTTGATATGAAGTCTCACTTCAATCTATGAACTATTGATCAGGCTATTTTTTTCTCCTTATCAATACAGTGTAGAACATCATACATGACTACTCATGAGTGTGTATGCTCATTATGGCACTGTTAGACTATAATATGGTTGTCCTCTGCATGACTATCACGGTCCTTGTATTTATGCTTCTCAATGTTAAATTTCTGGTCCATTAATGGCTATCAATGTCATGTTATACTGGTTATGGTGTTCATTAGTTGTTGACAGCTCTATCTGTTACTTGCCAATGAAAACTAATGACTGTCCTTTTATTTTCTAACCATTGTAGTCACTGTTACATTCTTTTAAGATTGTCATTTTATTGTTCTTTCAAGCACCAAGGTTACTTTCAGCTTAAGATGGAAATAAAAGTAGTTTTGACATTGATAGTCATTGTTACCATACCTTGCAAAGGTTGTCCACCTAACAATGTGATTGTTCTTACACAATTGTCGTTGTGGCATTTTTCTGTAAGTGAACACTTTTCATTATGAACTTGATACAACACAGTCCTTGAACATAAATTACAATTATATCTTCATTTGTCTCCTTTGAAATAATGTTGGATCCCTTAGCAAAAATGATATTGGTTACTTGTATGATATATCTCATGGCCAAGATGTCACCTATGTTTGTTTGTTGTCCTACTAGTAAAATTGTATCAATCAATTTGAAAGTTTCCTGTAGCAGCTCAATGCTTGATATTCTATTTTTAATATGTATAAAGTAAGGATTCCTCTATCTCATTAGGTGTAACAAATGACGATGACAACCACGTCCCTAATTTATTGATAATTCCCTTTTGTAGCAATGCTTACTTACAGTCATATAAACTTTTCTCTTGATAGCTATGTGGACTATTTCCTTGATGATAAAGTTGAAGATGTATCTTAATATAGTTGTACAACACTATGATTTCTTTCCTTGATTATGAGTTTGATGATCAAACTATCATGCAATCACTAAGGCATGACTTTAAGAGAATATCATAATGCTTCCATTATTTACCTATGAACATAATAACTATGATTGCTCAACTTTTACATCTTGCTCTTACATTATTTATGAGCTGGGCTCAACCCGTATGGGAGCCACATTTCACACCACTCATAAGCATATGTGTTGATTGGAATGATGATTATACCTGTACCTACACACTTAAACAAACATGTTAGCAAAATAAATGAAGTTGAAAGCTTCCATTGAATTTTGTTCCTTGATTGTCAACCTTTATAACTCAATCATCTGGTGAATGCCTGACTGGATATATGTTACATTCTTGTTGGTAGTGTAGGCATGAATTTGGATGTAATTTATCATTGCTCTAACACCATTCTTTCATAATCTTGCAGGTTCATGGAGCGTGGAATCAAAACTGTTGCAGCTTGGAGACGCAACAACTAAAGACAACGAGCAAAAATGGTTCATCATCATAAGCAATGATGAATTGCTCCCCTCCTTCATGTTTACATTATCTTCAATAGTGTAGTATTTCATCCCTTTTGTGTTCATTATTTGATTAAAATAATCAAATTCAGCTACTCCCATGGCTTGTGCAGGATTTCAATTTTTACAAAACGAATAAAAAGCATTATTATGCAAATGTCCAATTTTCTGTTTCAAATACTTGCATAATAAAACTGAAAATCAAATGTAATGTGATCTTTATGATGAACAATGAATACTTTAGTAGCAAAATTTGATTTTTTTTTTCCTTTCAATGATGAATTCAATTCAGCTCTACCTGTTTGAGCTTGTAGTGAAAAATAGGTAACAACACCTCCATCACCTCTATTTTCATTCACATTTTTTCATTTGAATTTTAGATTAAACTTTATTGGATGAGATCTTCAACCATTATGACATTTTTTTCTCTCTACCATATTTAGTGTCAAAATATAATATTGAATAAATATTTATCGCTATCATCCACCCTCTCTAAGTCTTTTTCCATCTTACCTTCTTAGAGCATAACTTGCTCAAATAATCTAAAATAGTTTCTCTACACCTATCAATCCTTATTTTAGTCAACATACACTATTTTAGTTTAGTTAGATTATATATAACTCTCTTGTTTACTATGTAACATTTTCTTCAAATATCACTATCAAACTGTGTACTTCCTTCATTACACTTCAACATATTGTACTAATTGTGTCTCTACTAATTCAATCTTCACATGCTTCCTTAAATCATTTGCCATAATTTACCACAATAATTTCAACTTCTTTTGATATTCTTTCATATTCTCTAGCTCCATTTTATCTTTAAAGTGTCCCCATTTTTATCATTTCCACCTTTTGCAACACCCATTTCTCTACACTATATTTTATTTTAAATACTACTAATAGATAACTAAAATACAAATGTTCTTGCATTTTCTTCGTCATTACATACGATCTATCCTGCATATCCACTTATAGCATTTCTTATTTGTAAATTATAGTCTTAGGGACTACTTATTTATAATATAAATCATTCAAAAATAGACATATAATCTATTTTAAAATAAACAAAATCCTTATGCATGTGGGTGTGTGCAAGAAGTTGAGTCCACTTTTTGGCCAAAAAGTGGAAGTGTTTTCCCTGATTTTCAGAATTTGACACATTTGACCTTAAAATTTGAAGCGCTTAGAGATGGAATCTTCAAAAAAGTCACTAATCATAAAATGTAGTACTCGGGGTCTAGTTTTCAAATATGTAATTTATTTCAATACCCAAATTGTAAAAATTGAGTTTTAATGGGCGTTTCTAAAAACCACTATTTAAAAGTCACTTTTTATACCATACCATGCACGTGTACGACATCCATATTTTGACCTAAATTAACATATTTTTCTAAATCCTTTTGGGAAAAGATTTGTGACTCACTAAAGCTTGTTTTCAATATTTTTTTATAATTTTTTATTGAATATATTTTTTTTATTAAATATTTATTAGGCATATTTGTCGTTTTGAAAAATCGTCATGTACGACACGCATAAGATGACCTAAACTTATCATTTTTTATTTTTTTTAAACTGAAAAGAATTGTCTGAAGTTTGTTCTCATGCAATTCGTTCGTCAAAATGTTATGTTGATCAAAAGTTATTAAAATACTAAAAAAAATTGATAATTCAAGTTTATGGACTAGTTTCATTAGAAATTAATTGAAAAATAGAAAAAATAATCAAATTATTAAAAAAATTACATATTTAGAATCTGCACTGTCTCATCTATAATGGGTTTTGATTTTGTAAAAAAATTCTACAAAATAGATCTTCAAACATATGTCCAAAGTCATTATTTTCCTGTGACATTAACAGGACCTTCAAGTTGCAGGTCAAACTAGGTCCAAAGCTTAGGTTCGGGTCCCCAAGCCATTTCGTGAACCAAAAAACAAGCCAAAAAACCCACTCAAAAATTCATAATTTAAAAAACGGGATGTTTCAAAACGGATCCCGTTTCATAAAAAACCATTTTTTATGGTTCTATGAAACGGATCCCGTTTTGAAATTCTTCCAAAACAAAAAATTTTGAAAGTTTTCAAAAACGGGATCCCATTTGAAAACATTTTTCAAAACTTTCCATTTTGAAATTCTTTTCAAAATGAGATCCCGTTTTGAAAATTTTCCAAAAATGGAAATATCCAAAAACAGGATCCCGTTTTTTGCAAGCCGAATTCATTTTTTTGCCTAAGGCAAAAACTTCCACGTTTCATAGACTCAACTTTGTGCACTTACCCATGTGCAAGAGACTACAAGTAGAAAAAATTAATCATTTTGATCATATAAATAGACATTTAAATATAACTTATATCCATAAGCTATATATTTTATTCTATATACTAGATAAAATATAGATAAACCTCTAACAAGCATAAACTTACTTATCCACAAATATTTTAGTAATAAAAGTGTTAAGCCAAGCTATTCCTTGTGTCACCTTAAATCCTATATCATGTTTTAGAAAATTCAAACCTTTTATTGCCTTATTTTTCCTCCTAGTTTTATTCTTTGGCTACCCTATTGAAATGAAAGGTCTCCATTGGTCCCAAACTACTATATTTCTAGATATCAAAGTCTCACCCCAAAGGTGTTAAAACTAGACATCATAAAAAAATTGTAATGAAATCCTCAAGTCTTAAAAATTGGCTTTAAATTAGATTAATAATGATTTTCTTTATGAAATATTTATCTTCCCCCAAGATCAAAGATAATAGCCACAAGCATAGAGGAGATATCAAAATTTAATCTATAATGGTGATATACTT
Source organism: Sequoia sempervirens (assembly GCA_007258455.2). Classification (NCBI taxonomy): domain Eukaryota; kingdom Viridiplantae; phylum Streptophyta; class Pinopsida; order Cupressales; family Cupressaceae; genus Sequoia; species Sequoia sempervirens. The sequence goes on along the minus strand of VDFB02281492.1, from coordinate 495,713,677 downwards.
CTAGAAATGTATCATCTACTATCTGTGTTGAGTAACATCAAGTAATGAACCATTGCATGTTTTAAAAACACATTTCATTCTTTTGTTTGATTTTCCACTAAGAAAAGCTATTTTTCTTTGGGTACTCACTAATCTCACTATTGTATCTATTGAAACATTTAGAAAAAAAAGAGGTTTTGATTTCTTCATGATAAAAGCTCCTTAAAATTTCAAGTGGTTTGTGATGATGGATTTTGGATGTTTTGATTAATAGGATTATAAGATTGTGTGGGTGGTGTAGGAATAGGTTTGTGAATAGAACTAAGGCTCGATCCAGATGTCCTGATGGGAATCTAAAGAGGAGAATGAGGGATTTGAATCATCGCCATGTTTGAAAACTTAGGTAGGTACCAAGAATCATCAAGAGGAGCCTAAGGAGCTTGAGGAGCCTATGGAGGTTGTGGAGCCTAAGGAGGTAGTGGAATCGGAGGAGGTTGTGGAGCTTGCAGAACTTATGATGTTGAGGGTTGAACTACACCCAAGTAGTGTTGTATATCAAATCCAAGTGGAGGTTTAGTGTCTTGCATTAGTAGTGCAACAAGAATAGCCTCAAACCGTTCACTATGGAAATGGTTATTCATTTTCACATTAAGAGGATCATTGAAATATTCCTCTAGGCTATGAAACCATACCTCCGTCAAGGGATAATTGTTCATAAAGAATATTTAGGTGCAATAGATCACCCTACATGTTGGTTTGTTGAGATTCTCTATTGTTAGGAGAATTGCCACAGTATAAGGTGATTGATGGAACTATTGTTGTTGTTGCCCCATGAGCTTTTTAAGTTGCAATCGAGTAGTGATAAGCATGAAATATGTGAAGATGATTGGGTAGGATGATTAGGATGATTTATGGTCCAAGGAAAAAAATAAAGGATCTAATGATTGGATGATCAATTGGATGAGTGATTAAGTGATTGACTGGATGATTGATCAAATAATTGATTAGATGGTTGATTTAGCACTCTAATTTGATTTGAGAACTTTATTTAATAAGGATGAGATTGATTGATACTTGAGATAAGCTAAGCTCTCAAGTAAACAAGATGATGATGATGGATTGTACTTGAGATAGGCTAAGTTTTCAAGTACAAATGATTTCGGCACTAACTAGACTGCTTGCTCGAGGTAAGTTAATTTGGTCGAGGGCAATTACTTAGGACAGACAGGGTTCCTAAGGAAGCATAAGGATGATTATGTGGATTGATTGATCAATTTATTTGGGTTCAAAGGATCTCAAATAGACATTTAGGAGGCTAGATTGCGATGTTTTATTATGGGGATGTTGATAAAACACATTTAGGGATGTCCTTGTGTAATTATAAAGATGATTTGATGACTATTGGAAAATATGATTTGACAAAAATGGTTGGTATGGGTAGATGGAGAATGAAAAATATATTTCAATTGCAGGATTGGACTCAAAACAACCAAGGCTACCTCTAGTTAAGAGGGTTTTCTCTCTAGTTTTTCTATGGGAAACACATCCACCTAAGAATAGATCGTATTCGCCTATCAACTAAGCATACACGCCTATAAACATATATGCTTTTGAGGGAAGTGTATTTTCCTAAGGAGGAGCATTGAATAGTTAACCAACGGAGCCAGCCAAGAATAGAGCACAACCACCTATGAAGGATGTGGAATCGCCTATCTGCAGAGCCACCTATGAAGAAATGAACCTACCTCTGAAGAGTAAAACCACTCGTTAACAAAGTGTATCTACCTATGAGAAAAGTGTAACCACTTATGGACACAATGGATCCACCCCTAAAGAATGTGTTTCTACCTATGAAGGGATTGACTAGTTAGATAGAAAAGATGAGGAGATTGACTAGTTAGATAGAATAGATGAGGAAAATGTAGCTGCTAATGAAAAAAGGATAGTTTCCTATTGAAACAATGGATCTACCCTCGAAGAATGCATATTTGCTTATCAAAAAATAATGAATTGATGATAAAGGATGAATCAAATACAAGATAGACATAGATTGGGATGGACTAAAGACACTCATTGGTATTGACAAGAAGACATACCAAATATAACAAGCCTAAATTAGTCAAGTGGGAGTGTTCACCTACCATAGGCCCACCAACCGTGAAGCTAATATCTCAAGATTTGCAAGGAGTGCCACTCAACAAGAATTGATAGATAGGGTTCTAGTGGCACATTCCCAATATGACAACGAGCTCACATTTTCCCTTTCTTCAAAGGTCCTGAGATCTTCCTCGAAGAAATCCTACCTCTACTCAGGGAGATACATGGTGAGAGCTTTGGGCATGATACTGTACCCTACACTAAAATAGGAAACAACCAAAAGGTCCTAAGCTAGGAAATAAAAAGTTTTGAAGTGCATCCTCTAAACACCAAAGGGTGTGTGAGGCACTTCTATGAACACTAAACCATCAAAAGCATGGGTTGGAAATTTTAGTTAAGCTACTCAAACCAACCCTACACTCTTAACTCAAAATTTCACCCAAGTACCAAAGCTTCGCTAGACATGATGTGACTAGATTGGGGTACAAATTTTGTTCTCCCCCCTTTCTATATCTCATCAGTTTATGTGGTTGAGGTATTCCCTTGGGGTTATGAAATCCCCAAGTAGGCCTCCTAAAGGGAAACTGGTAATGCTAGGTGTTTATGATCTCCAATCTTGCACATAGTGCAAGGAGAGAGCATATGTGTAAAATTAGCACACCTAGGATAATAAATCAACTTGAGTTAACCTGTGATTTTTGATCCCTAGGCTCACCAAACAATGCAAGAGAAGATAATATGTCAACAAAAAACTCCAAACATTGAAAGAAAATTAAACTCCAAACATGGTAAGAAAATTAATTGAACCTTTAGAAAATTGAAGTGTTCCTAGCAAGTGGGAAAATACTTACACAATTCTTCAATTGACATCCTGCAAGAAATAAGTTAGTAGTTTTATCCACTGGTCTTTGAAAAATGAACTAAAATCAGATGAGAGACACTCACAAGCACCAAAAAATAAGCTAGCTAGTTAGTGACAAACTGAAAGCAAACTAGAAAATTTGAAATGAAAGTATGGAAGAAGTGTTATCAACAAATCCACTTATCAATACAATGGAGCCGCCCCTAAAGGTTGCACAGCTGCTCATCCAAAAGAATTTCCCCTAAAGATAGCAAGTCCACCTATCTAGCAGATCCATCCTTAAATGATTTAGAACTACCTATAGATGCAAATCCCCCTCTGCACTAGTGTATCTGGTCATCGAGTAATGGATTAACCTCTGAAGTCATCAAGTTTTCCTTTGAATTTGGTTGTGATATAGAAGGCTAGGAGTTGAAGCACATCTACCTTTGAAGAAGGTGAAGCCACCCTGAAGATAGTGGATCCACCCTTGCGTGAAACACCTGCAACTACAAAAACCAAAAAACTTATAAGAAAAAGGTTAAGAAATCCATGTCATGGGTCCCACAGGGTGTGCTAGAAATATGTGTATAAAATTGCATCTGAATGCAACGAAATGACAACAAACCCAAGCAAAACACAAAATCAAAACAAACACTCAGATTAGGGCCAAGAACTAGTACCTTACTCCAAATTGGGCAAAAATGGAGTATGATGACTAGCTTGATGCAATAATTACCCTAGTTATGTCAATTAGTTATGTGCTCAGTAGAAATATCGATAGCATAACGACACTCCAATAAAAATGAGTGAGATCCTTTAATAAATGGCTAAGGGTTGGATATATAGATTTGGGATTTTGAATGAAGGGATTGCTTGATAGAGATCAAGGGTTGAGGATGAATGTGATCTCTCAAGCCACAAGATTGTGCCAAGTGGCATAATGAGATGGCTTGAGATGGATATTGCACCCTTGGGGGTACAATTCCGATGTGCTTGATGTGATGGGAGGGGTTGGCCCTCTTAATCAAGGATTAAGTATGTGCAAATGATTAAGTACATGTTAGGTGGGACTTAGGATTAGGATAAGTGCAAGTGGGAGAATATGGAGGATGGGACATTTGGAGAGCGAAATAGGAATTAAATAATTAGATTTATTTCATATTTGGAGGAAAGGGGGGCTAGAGATTAAATTAAATAAATAAGGGTATTTATTCAATTTAATAGATGAATGAGATGAGGGTAAATAGTTAAAGGTAATTATTTAATTTAGGCTAGGATATATGGATAATAGAAGACATAAATTAGGATGAAGGAATAAGGGATAATTTAATATTAATTAAATAATAAATATTATTTAATTAAAATAGAGGATACAAAATCAATTGAATTAGGGGTAAATTGACCAAACGGGCATGGTCAATTTCCATTGTCTACACCTGGGTTCTAGTAACATATAGTTCACTAGATCAATAATTTTTTAAGCATCCCTTATATTAACTCCATAAGGAGATTATATTGTTGTTTCAACCTTCAAAATCTTCACATTGTATTTCATATCACTAGTTTTGTGTTCAAAGTGTTTAGATTGTAAGTTACATTAAAAAGCATGAACTAGGAAGGAAAAATCCCATAAATACTACTTACTTAAATATTTCCACTTCCTCTACTATTGCTCACTTGAATTTTCATCGCAACAATTGACATTATTAGTAATTTAACATCACTAAATAATGTGCATTAATTGTTACCCTCATACTTTTTTGAAGTTTGTGGTTTATCTTCACTTTTCCATCATATAGTATGTGAAAATTCTCAATAATATGGTCATCAAATTACTTAGTCTATACCATGACCTTATCAATATCTTCATGTAGAAGGAATGACCCAACAAAAATTGAGAGTAGTGTTGTACAACTTAAGAACTTAGGGATTGATCCATGCAAGAGATTTTATTATGGCTAATTGATTTCCCATGGTTTAGAAGCATTATTATCATGACCTCTCTAATTCTCACACAAGGTGAATAATCCATCTCCTTTATCATCCTCTATATTCTCAAAACACATATTTTAAATGTAGGGTTAAGAATTTCCATCTCCATTTTTTTTTTGAAATCTATGTCATCTTTGACACATCCAATATCCTCCCATTTTACCTGAACTTGGCCCTTGGCTCTTCCTCCACCCCATCCAATTTGATTTTCTTGCCTATCACCTTGAGGAGTTGAAAAAGAAGCCTTTATAAAGCACCTCACTATTTCCCCTATCACCAACCATATGAGAAATAACCTTGTATACCTAAGTATCCATGCCAAATTTTATAATTTATCTAATTTGTTTGCTTCAAGTAAAAAACATGTAAGCTTATAATTATGATCCCACCCTAAGAATTTAATTTCTCCTAATGTAACATGAGGGCCAAAAATCATGGTAGTGTGTTCTATCTTGTTAGAAGGCCAATTTACAACCTCCTACACTAGTTTTATTTTATGCCAAATATTTGGTGATCTCAAGTGATATTGCCATATTATTATTATTGCAAGCTCAACTAATGAAATTGTCACTTCAACATTTTAATTGATATTGAGAAACTCTTCTTGCTTCGAAATTTTAGTATCTTTCCTTTTAGCGTATATATATATATATAGTATGTGCAGGATCATGATGGGCCAAAAAGTGGCAATATGATGGGTATATTTTTTTACCCAAAACTAATGAAATGAAAAAGGTTTTTAAAGGAGATTCTCAGCTTTCCACCAATATAAATTATGCTTTACTTTGAATTTAATAAGTAATTATTATTCATTTTCTATTCAAATTATGACTAAAGTCCTGATTGATAGACTGATTGAAAAACATATATAGCTTTCAAATGGTATCACATTTTTTGAATCAAACATGTGTCACATTCAATGCTTTGCATACTATAGGATTAAAAAAAATGAATTTCATGAAGTTTTGACCAAGTTAAGGTAGTCAGACATACGAGTTTTTATATTTTTTAAAAGTTGTAATAAAAAATTATAATTAATTATTTACTTGGAAAAAAATTATAAAAAAATATGCATCACATCGAACATGAGTCCTCTACTTATGCCTAAAATATTATAAAAAAATATTATCATTTTATTGTGGTTAGGGTGGTTAGATAGACACCTACTTCTTATTTTTTCCCGAAATTTAAGTACTCTTGCATTGAAATTTCAAATTTTCACCAAGTAGATTTTTTTTTTAAAGAAACCTAGTAGTTTAGAAACTACATTTAATTTTCTACAAATTCTATTCTTACATATTTTTAAAATAATATAGATAACTTATTCAAAAATTTACGTCAAGTTTCGTAATTCTGATTTTTCTAATTTTTTTGCCACTTAATGTTTTTTTTTTCCATGATGATCTTGCACATACCTATATATATATATATATATAAAGATATAAAGTTAGAAACCTATATACTACAATAACTATTTTTAACAAATTACTTACAAAATGTTTAAAAGATATGAATCTTAAGGACTTTATTTAACTCTTGTCACAAATCCAATATAAATGCTCAAAACTAATATTTCTTAAAATATTTTAAATGAATTTATTTTATATATTTAATAAAAATATTAAAACTCTTGATATATATGAAAGTTATAAATCCAATAAACTAGTATATATAAGATTGTAAAGTTAAAAATCAAATAAATTAGAGTACATATCTTAAATATATCTACTTAAAAGATATTAAAAAATATTTCTCTTGATATATATGAAAGTTATAAATCCAATAAACTAGTATATATAAGATTGTAAAGTTAAAAATCAAATAAATTAGAGTACATATCTTAAATATATCTACTTAAAAGATATTAAAAAATATCAACCTTGAGTTAATTATTTAATTTATGTTACAAATCCAAAATAAATAACATAAGATTAATATCTTTAAATTTTTATTTACTAAAACAATATTTAAAATATTTAACTTTAATATTATTAAAAATAGAAGAATCAAAACAATTACTTTTAAATCAATGTTACATATCAATTACTAACCATAAGAAAATAAAGCAAAAATCATAAAATAGGATAATTCTGTTTACTGGACATAAATTTTATTGTATCTTTTGTTTAGAATTTTATTTATATTTTCTTTTATATTTTTAGTTTTATTAAATATTTAATTACTTAAAGTTAATATTTTCACTCAATTTGCACTCATCAAATTTCTAATTATAATCAACAAATAGAAAAATATCTCAAATGAACTAATCAATTTTTTTCCCTTGACATGTAAATGATTTGTAAAATTTAAGATAAACATAAGAGTTTTTATTGACAGATTCATAACATACACTCTTCACTTGATATTATTATAAAATACATCTTAACATTAAAAAAACACATTATTAATCTAATTTAAACATAGAATAATAAAAAAATAAGTTTAAAAAATCAACCATTTGAATGGGTGACTTTCATTTCTTAAATCTATTATTTTTTTTTAAATGATAAAATAAAAGTCACCTCTTCTACTGTTTCAAAAAAAAATGTATTTTAAAATTATGATATTAAATTGAAACCTAGGAAAAAGCTAAACTATTTGAAACGATAAACGCATGACGTTGTACCTTGCCTTCGCACACGACCTATCCAATTTTAAAAGGTTAAAACAATTGACAAATCAGTTGGTTGAATCGCAAACAATCAATGCCGAACACTGTATTTTTTGATTTTCCATAAAAAAGGAAGAACCTTGCCGTTCAGTCGCTGGCATTTTCTATGCAGGAAAGGCCTTGCAGATATGTCACTGACATTATCTACGCGTCTTTCTTCATCCACAGAATTCAAAACAGCAAATAATCAGTTTGAAACATTCAGAGGTGAAAATGGTTCTTTTAATCTACCTTATGCAGGAAGCAACTTACAGATATGTCACTGACATTATCTACGCGTCTATTTTACATCCACAGAATTCAAAACGACAAACGATCCCTTTCGAAACATTTGGAGGCGAATATTGTTCTTCTAATCTACCATAAGCAGGAAGGAAGTTACAGATATGTCGATTACACTATCTACAAGTCAATTTTACATCCACAGTATTCGAAACAGGAAACAATCCCTTCGAAACATTCGGAGGCGAACATTGTTCTTGCAATCTACCTTACGCAGGAATGGCTTTGCAGATAAGTCGCTGACATTATGTACACGGCTTTTCTTCATCCACAGAATTTAAAACAGTTAAACGATCCACAACAAAGTCTTTTGCCGGAATTTCCCCGAAGCTAAGTGCGGAACGTGAGCGTGATTGATTTTTCCCTTTAAATGCGACCATGTCCTCATCCGCAAACGCTCTAGGTGTGGAACACGTGACCTTTTAAACTTCAATTCCAAAATTTCCGTTTTTCGTAAATTGCCAGAAAATTGACCCTGTTCTATGGAGTTGGCGAGCTGCTCTTCTTCACCAGAAGGAATGGCAACTGTGTCGGCCAGCCGTGGTCCTGCCAGATTTAGCACACAGGCCAACGCTCTCTTGAGAAAGAATTTAACGTTTCAGGTTTTTCTGCACCATTCGTACACTTTTTTTTTAAAACGTTTTTAGTTTGCTTTATGAAAAAAAGATTAAGAAAAGTTAGAAATTACAAAAACACTTGTTGAGACTTTAGATTCCTTTCAAATAAAGGTCATTGAATAGTAAGGGCAGGGCAATTTTTTCTGCCTCTGAGAGTATTTACTGTTGTTATGAGATTCAATGCTGAGTATATTTTGTGAAATATAATTCAAGATTTTAGCTAATAGGGGTGGTATTTGAGTAATTGAAAAAATAATTGTCACATATGCACAGAATCTTCAATTTATAATGCCATCACAGTCCTGGACATAATACCTTTGCTTAAGTCCTAAAGCCTGAGCGAAATGGATAAATTATGTTTGAGGATCCTATATTGTACCATATGCATTAGTTCTCATTACTGTATGGCGAGGAATTTTAACTAGGCCAAAATTGTTAGTAGTACCTATCAATGTGTATACACGATTGAATTCCATTGTTGCCGGCCAGGCTTAACTGGCACACTCTAAGCCTGGAATGCTTAGGTGGTCGGGCCCACATCTTAACCCAGCGTATCTTTACCGGAGCACGCATTTAACCGCACCTTGTCGAATCTCCGTTAATACTGCATTCCCGTTCCCGTTCCCGTTCCCGTTCCTGTTCTGTAACCGTTCTGTAGCTGTTCGCATCACGGTTTGCTTCATCATTGGACCGGGCGATTATTAATCCCACATTCATTTCGTAACATGAATGCAGGGGAGTGTGCTTTATATTAAGAAGATTGGTTGACCTTTTAATACTTACATTTTAATTAAAAGATATATATCTTATTTCTAATATTTTAAGTAATGTTACTTATGTTTTTAATGAAAAAAAAGTTGTTTGTTATATTTTATTTAAATAAAATAATTAATGTTTTATACCAAGCTTGATGTTAAAATTAATAAATTAAATGTGAAGTTTATCTTAAATTTAATGATACAAATATGTTAGGTGAGATGTAGATGTTGATTATTTGAAGTGTTTAGGAGATCTTAAATTTGATTTTACAACTATTCTCAATGAAATGATTTCTTATTGTTCCATGAATTAGAAATGTGGTTCAAATAGGGAAAAATAAAAAGGTAGTGGTGGATCAAAAGATACTAAGAGAATATTCTTTCATAAAGCAAATTATAATGACAAATATTTCTACACATAAGATCTAGTTCTTTTTCACATAAGAATATTTATAACTGATTGAAAGACAAAAATTATAAAAGATTTCATAGAATTGGTAATTGTTAAGCATAGCAGTTGAATGGTGATTTAGTACTTAAACATTTGAATGATAAGTTTTTATTAATGTAGGGAATTAGATATTTATATTTTAACAATTTTATACTTTTTTATTAGAAAAGATGGTGTACAAATATAAATCCTAATACATTTTTTTTTAATTTTGTTTTATTGTATACAACTTTCTTTTGTTTGGTACTATAATTGACTTTTTTATATTCAATGGTTTGGTCTCAATCTTAATAAGTTTAACTTTTCTCAAGTTTATACAAAAGCTTATCATATTTTAATTAATATTGTTATTTAATAATTTATAATATCAAAAAAATAGGTATGTAGGATATGATTCCTTTATGTCATCTATGAATATTGAAAGTAATAATTAATAAAAAAATTCACAAACTTAATAATTGTTAGGTGTAAATAGTTAAAAGGTGATTTAATACTTTAACATTTGAATTGACTTGACTTATTAATGCAGGGAATGCCATATTTTTTATTTACAATTATAGGTTTAAGAATTTTAAACTATTATGATAAGAAAAGATTTAAGTGTAATATATTGGAATACATAGTTTATTTTTAGTTCATGTTTTTCTTGTATGTAACTTTTTTTCATTTTTGGTAGTATGATTGTCTTTTCTTTATTGGATGTTTTTTATTTATATATTAGTATGTTTAACTTTCTCAAGTTTTTGTAAAACTTTTATTTTTATTAAATATTTTTTATATATTTATGATTTCATGTATTGTAGCATGTAAGATTTGATTCCTTAATGTCACATATAAATATGTTTAGCTTTCTCAAATTTGTGCAAAGCTTATTATATTTTATAAAATTTGTTATTTGCAATTATGAGTTCAAACCATAATTACAAATAACAAATTTTATATAAAAAAAAGCTTTGCACATTTTTTTTGAATTGATTATATATTATCAAAGAAAAATTAGGTTGCATAGTACATATTGCACTCAAAAAGAGCATAACAAGTTTAGGAGACCATAGGCCTACATAGAAATGAAAAAATGTTACATATAAGAATAATTTTTAGTGCTCAAAGCCATAACAACCTAGATATTACAGCTTTCACCATATACATCCATATCATAAAACCTAATGGGTAGATTGATCTTTAAGATGTTGCCATTGTTTCTAACCACCTCTAGCTTGCAATCACCCTCAGTAATTATCTGATTTTCATTGAGACCCATGTCTTCAAGGAGCATATCATATTTATAGTTTTTATAACTTTCCTAAAATTCCAAGTAGTTCTTCATTCCATCCCTAGAATAGGGCCAATATTTGGTTGTCTTTACCTCAGATCTCAAGAGATTGACTTGTCTTGTGTCCAAAATCTTCCATAAATTATATTTAGTCACCTCCAATGTTAAGAGTAAATTGTAGGGAAATAGAAAAAGGTACCCTCATTTCTTGCTTTTTTAGAAAAAAAAAAAAGAAGAATACTAGTAGTTAAATCAATCAAAAAATATTAAATATCTACTCACACCTTTAACATAACCAAATAAAAATTATTGCCATGAAAATTTATTCTTGCTATCTTACCAATCCAAATCAACAAAAAATAAAAGCCAAATTTCTTTAGCAAAGAAATGGTCAAAGAAAATATGGTTCACAGTTTCAAGAATTTCACAAATAGAGTGTAGGTTATTAATAGGTTGGAGATGCCTTAGATTGATAGGTATCTTTTTTAATAAGAGTATCCATTTAAAATAGGCTTTCTTTGGCTCAATCACATTGGACCAAGAGTGTTTAAGAATCTTAAATCATTTCCCATTAGTAAAGTTCAAATACCAAAAATTGTTAAGGTGTAGATGTTAACCTATAAAGACTTTAAGAGAGAGTTGTAGATCTTTTGGAGTTCACCTTATAGAGTGTGGTTTTATCGCACCACTTCAAGTTGTCATAAATTTTAGGTTGAAAACTTATTTGGGAAAGAAGTTGAATGTTCTCACAAGCTTTTCTTAAGATTGTATTTCCTCTAAGAAGTGGTGAACCATTCTCAGTACTATGAGAAGCCCAAGACTTGGTCTATTTATTATTCATTATGTTAACAAATTCTTTGATCCCTTTACTATCCTAGCTATTGGAAAAGCAATCTTGTTAGAGATCCATGGGATTCTTCTTCCATTGAAGATTCCACCACACTAACATGAAGCTACGAATTTTTTTCTCTTCCTTATTATGGGCCTACTTTCCTTTGATCTTAACTTATTTAGGGACTACCATTTGAATGTCATTCCCCACTAAAAAAATTTAGGTCTCTTTACCAATTAGACATTTAACAATTCATTTAGCAACAAGCAAAATTATTTGCAATCTCAAGTATTTCAATCCAAGGCCACCATTGTCTTTATCTAAAGAACACCAATCATACTTGATAGTAGATTTTTTTCTCTTTCATTTCCCATCAAACCAAATGAACAAGTCCTAATTCTCTTTTTAATTTCATTCACTTGATAGTCCATATTGTTATCTTGAGCAAATTAAATATTTTTATAGAAATATTGAAAGTCATTTATAACCCAAGAAAGATAATTTATGTTAATTATCCACCCAAATTGATCCAATGGCTTCCCTAGTCTTTTTCTCCTTTATATAATTAAAGAAGAAATTAGAACCTTTATCTCCATTTTTTAGCCAATTTATTTTAGCCCTAACTTTTAAATCATGAATCTTCTTAATTTACAATTTTCTCAAATTATGCTTGAATCTCACCAACTCCTCATTTAAGGACTCATACAATTGAGTTTCAATAAAGAGAAAATCTTATTGAAGAAATTCTTAGATCTCCTTCCATAAAAGGCTCTTTTTTTCCCACAATTGGAATAGGGACCTTGAGTTGCTAACATTGGTACCATGTTTGTCAAAAGTAGAATTTTTTTTTAGCAAGATCTTATCAATTTAAATTTTTAGCAAATATTAACATCTTATATTAAAAGTAATTTAAATATTGTAACACATGCATTAGATCACCCTTTGGTTATTAATAATTTAGAGATATTATGTATTGATAATGGTGGATCGAAAGGTTTAACAAATATTTGTCATTTAGAAAATCCTATGAAATCTAGGTTGAGTAAGTGACTAGATAGGGACTCTTTTGCATTGAAAGACTTGTGTAATGTTATATAAGAAAATCAGGGGAAAACAAGGAACTAAATAATGATCTTTGTATAATGATCTAAAAGAAGAATCTATCTAGAATTTATTAGTATGAGATATAGATGAAATATTAAAAATTGATATAAATACACAACTAAAAAAAAAGCCCCCATATTTACTTTAAATGTTTGATAGATGTTATTCATTGCATGTTTTTTCAATTTTGCATATTTTTGGTGGAGTAATAATTATTAGAAGGAGAATATAATTGTGAACTATATATTTTAAGAATATATATCTTTTAGTATTTAAAAATACAAATAGTTTCCTTGGTGATATCTTGTTTACTTTGACATGCATCAACATAGAAGTTCACATGCACATCAAAGTCAGAGACAAATTTAATGATATATATCTATGCCCTTTTCCATTACTATTTTTGGCACACTTTTGACTAGATTGTCCTATGTGCAATAACAAGTCTATAAGTGGCATATTCCTATGTAAATTCATCTCATGATATTATTAGAGGATCAACATTCCTACACCCATTCTACCACTAGAGACATAGTGCCTTTACCTTGACCTTTGCATGATCATGCTCTTGGATGACACATTGGGATAGGAATATGTACTTACATGGGTGTTTTTTAACCATTAAGAGCCAAATCACCATTTTTTATTTTTCAATGTCAAGGGTGACCTTAGTTTGTTGACGTTATCTCTAGAATCTATCTAATTTCATGCTCTTGCTCGAGATGTTTTATTTGATTATCAAATGACGCATTTATTACAATTACTACTTTAAATCACTCATATGCTTACATGCTTATCTTTATATTACATTTAATTTTCTTGTCCTATTTTTTTCTCATTTAATTCTTTGGGTCCAAAAAATGCAACCAATTGATTGGGGAATATTGTATCCCTAACACTCTTATGCTAAGATTGCAAGCAATTTTTAGATACCTACATAGAGACTCCTCACCATGTTAAGACAAAGAATTACTATGTACCACAACATGAAAGTGTGTAATATGCCATTTCATCCCATGGCTAGTGTATTAGGTGAATCATTATCACTTTCTATACAAGCATAATTCTTAACCCTATTTCCTCACCTTCTCCTTCTTATGATTGTTGATAGTAAAACTTAGCTTGCAATTATTTTTATTTTTATTACTTGTATGATAGAAGGGAGAGTCAAGGCATATTTGTTTTTCTCTATTGCATTAGATTTATTCATCATCAAGCTTATAACTAAACATCCTATCTATTTATAATTAATTTTTTAACTAACATTCAATTATAATTTGAAATTTAGATCATTATTAATTAAACATCTCTTTTATAAAATTTACTTATTTTTAAATAAAACATAATAAACAACAATTTTTTCTTCATTATTTAATTAAAAATTAAATATAATAACATTATTAAATATATATTTTATAATCATTAAAATACTAAATATAAATAATATTCATTAAAAAACAGTTTATAATCATTAAAATATTAAATATACATAATATTTATTAGAAAACATTAAAATTATAAATATAATTATTTAATTGTAATTTAAAGATGTTAATCTTTTAATGAAAATATTATTACTTAACATATGTGAATATAATGAACGTAAAGAACATTTATATTTTCTACCGCTTATATATAGACTCACTCTTCTAAATATAAAAGTTACTTACCCCAATCTGTGTCGTGGAATGCATGTGGGACTAAAACGATCTAACAACGAAACAAATTTGTGATGCCAGGCCACGTTAAAACACAGCGAATGGCTTAAAAACAATGCCTATACATTTCCTGTTCGATTCCTGTCAGTGCATCCTTCAGCCGATTTGAACAAGTGTCTGTTGTTTTGGCTGCATAAAACAAATGTGAACGGTGGAAATGGCAAACGTAAACAACACAGGAACAAGAACGGGAACATGAAATGTAAATTGCATACGGCGGAAACAGAGATTTTAAGAAGTTAAAAGGTTAAGAAAGGCTATGGAAACATAAAGGTTGGGTTAAAAGGGCCCCACATGGGTCCGGCCACCTAAGCATTCAAAAGCTTAGAGTGTGCTAGTTAAGCCGCCCTATTTTGATGAAGTTGTTAAAGAAGGTGAGATCGTGGGCTAGAAGAAGTTAAAGCCACAAATAGTTTAAAAGAAATTGAAGACAGCAGATCGTAGAAAAGAGATCGTTGAAATCGCATTATTACTAAAAGTATATGTGCTTTGTTGTGTGAACATAGATGTCTAAGTTGTTTTAAATAGAGAGAGAATGTATGTGAGGATACTAGTCATAGAAAAATTTTGAATTGTAAATTGTTAAAGAGTTTGGATTGGATGTGAGAGAATTTGTCTGTCTAAATGTGAACGCTATGTCGATGTCAAAAGTGTTCATGTAAATGAAGATTGTTAGATCAATATCTCTCAAAAGAATGATGTTTTTATCTCATTGATAGTATTTGGGTGGCTGTTGAAAAGAGGTCAGTCCCAAACGATGTGCAATCATGAAGTCTAGTTTGCAAACATGACATTCAGCAGAGAGATCAAAGGGTACTACTAACAATTTTGGCCTAGTTAAAATTCCTCACCATACAAGTTAAAAACTATGGTATAGAGGAGAAACCCATAAAGATGAGCTCTGCTGATTACAAGCTCATACATTTAGATTTATAGGCAAATACATATTAAATTCTTCCTTCATTGTAGATTGTTGTTAGCTATAGTATTTAATGAGGATAGGTGAAATAGACTCAATGTGAAGCTTCTAGATGGGGAAAGCGATAGCACGTGGTTGGCTATGGACTATCCTAGATGGTTTTGGAGAGACTATTCATTGGTCTATGCTGATAGCCTTACAATAATTAATTTACCATTCTAACAGTTAGAACTTGCATCTTTTGACAATTTGATGTCAATTAGGATTGACTAAAGATTGTCTCATGCAAACTTTTTTACTTTGTTTGAGAGGTTGGACGTATATTTCAAGATATCTATGTGTATTTGTCTTTCATTCATGTCGTCTTAAAGAATAGATTTGAAACATTAATATAAAAATATGCAAGATAGTGGTAGTTAGAAAATGGTTCATATTCTTCACATGTTTTTATTAAAACTATGTTGAACATAAAAAATAATAAGTTTTTCCCAACTACAAGTTTGTCAAGAAAGCTATAACTTTTCACTTATTTAGTTCTCATATTTAATTCATTCTTATTATTTTGAATAAACAAATAGAGAAATGAGAGTTATTTGAGTCAAATTTTGTCAACTAAATTGATTAGCTAATATCAAATATTAGTTTGTTTTCAGGGCTTAATGAAATGTCCTTGGTAGGACACTAATTCAAATCCACTATTTTTTTGACATGATCACCAAGTTTTTAATGTGGGCAAGGTGAGAGCATATGAAGACTAGAATAAGGACAAGAGAATAACTAGCAAAATAATGGTGGGTATCTGACCAAATTACATTTAATTTCAAATTCATCAACTCAATCAATGCCAAAATGATAGATGGTGATATGCAAATTTCGATCAAACCAATCAAAGCATTTTCACAAAGAAAATCCTAGAAATGAAAGAATTTGACATAATATATTTTGGATTATTACGAGTATTAAATCTTCATAATTAACATATTGAAATATCAATTTTAATAAAATTGTTGATAAGATAATGCTATAGTAAAATGCTAAAATACTAAAATTAAAACTTCATTCACCTAAAAGAAAGCTCACATCACTCTAAAATTGTACATCAAGAAATGGTTATCAATCACCCCCTTTTCTTTCAATATATCTTTGAATATAGTTTGGTTGGAGATTAGCAACAAGATTTTAGATTATAAATAATTGTTACTTTCTAATAGTTGTGATAGATTTTTTTTAGGAAAGCGATAAATATAATCAAGCAATATCTATCTTTTATCTCTTATGCTCCTATGTGCTTTATTTTTTCTTCTTATCAAACTAAATCCACTAAACCTATTATTGTTATTTCTTGGTAATTAAAGTCAATAACTAGATCCACTTGGTCAAATATAAGTGTTTGACTTGCTTCATCTACTAGACTAGGATAACTTGATGGTCAAAACAATAGATAGACAACACTAAGTCGCATATAAGCTATCAATCTAGATTTGGGACTAGAGGATCAACTAAATAAGAACTTTAGTGACCATTGCAAAAGTTTAGACCCTCCTTCCTACAACTATAGAAATGAGAGGTAGCCACCTCCTCCAACCATCCACCCTAAGCATAAGATTCTAACTTATTGTTGATGACTCAACTTCTAGTATCCCTTTTAATATTCACAATATTATGTAAAAAAGTAGCCCAAAGTATCATATGGTCCCTTCTAAATCACTAAATAGTTGGCATAAGGTTTTTGATTCATCTATTCAACTTGGTATTACACCCCTAAGTCTCCCAAAATACCAAAAAAATCTCCAAAATTGAAATGCCTCCTTTACTAAATAATACAAATAATAAGAAGTGATGGATAGACATTTAGAAAAGGTACAACCCAAATTTTTGTATAATATCTTGACTTTCATTGATGATACAAGCTACATAAAGATATATGACTAGTAAGCAAAGTTATAAACTCTGGTAGATAAAAACATTTGTGTTTGTAAAAAAACCACACAATGTGAAAATTTAGAATAGCACATTGAAAATAATAACAATATTATTATATCATCGATAATTCAAAACTAAAATCATTAACTAAAGCTAAACAATCACTTAAAACTTCACATCAATATTAGAAATTTGAAAACCAAGATCAATTGAACTATAATGACTATCCCTATGTAGAACTGCACTGAAAGGTTAGGAGGGTTTTTGTCCTAAAACCAAAATTCCAAAGGGCTTTCATCCTCAAGAGAAGAAAAAAGAGCTCATATTCATTTTTAAAAAATGAAATTATATGAATGAACAAAAAGAGGTCCTTTTAAAAAAAATCCTCCTTTTTATAACTTTTTCAAGGAAATAATATAATATTATTTTATTTTTACTTTATTAATCCTTCAAAATTATAAAAAATTATAAAGTGCCCTTTTGTATTGATTTTTGGTACCTTGGGTCTAGTGACACTTTATTCAATTACTTATAAAGACCTTTTAAATACTTAAATGTAAGTGATCTTTTAATATATAATTCAAAGTTACTTTTCAACAACTTAGTTTAATTATTTAATTAATTTTTCTTTTTTCACCACCACATTAATCAACAAGAAAATTTGAGAAAAATAGAATAGGGTTCTAGATTTACAAATTTTATGCTTTAAAAGGGGGCATATTTAGTTAGTTTTCATCTTCTTTGAAGGAATAACTTTTAATTATTTTGGGTGGATATATCCAAGTAAATTGTGAGTCTACCATGTATAAGTTTAATCCCCATCACTTGTGTAGGTATAAAACTTGCAATTTTATTTCTTTGTCAATTTATTATTGTGGAAAATTTTCATTTTTTTTATGAATCAAATGAAAATAAACTATTACTATATATATCAAAAGAAAATAGAGATAGAGATATATTTCTAAAAATTGGAAAGAAAAAATCTTCCAAATTGATTAAATTTGATAGAGATCTTTCCAAAAGTATTTCCTGAGCAATCTCTATTTATTAGCTTCAATGACTTTGATAGAATAAATATTCCACATATATAAATTAATGAAAGTATTCATTTGCAGGTAGAAACTAAATGGAATTCCAATAATAAAAACATTTATCTTCCCTTATTTTTCATGTAGTAATTTGATCATCTCATTCAATTGCTTGAATAAAGAGAGCCTAGTCCCAAGTATTGGGGGTTCCATTTGTAGAAACTAAGGAATTTGAATTCATTTAGGCATGAAGGAAGGGTTGCACATTTAATTGGATTGCCCTATTTACTTGGGAGGGAAAACTTATTCACCTTAGATATTAGTATCTATTTCAGCCTATGCTTTGCCAAGTTTCTAGGATAGGGACAACAAGGGATTGGGGGATGCAATTTTTTCGGACAATAGGTATGGGAGGCCTATTTTTAGGAGATAATAATTAAAAAATAGTTGAATTTTTAAATATTCATAGTATAATGAATTCACCATATTCATTATATAACCATATTATGAAATATTAGAGTTGAATTGAGAATTCACATGAATTGGCATACAAATTAATAGCATTTCAATGTCTAATCATTTGAGTTTTCTTTATCAAGCTTCATATACAAAAAAATGAAAATGATTAAAGGATACAAATACAATAAAACAAAATATAGATAACTAGATCTATTGTTTCCATACCTTTGCTTCATCTTTACCTAAATCAAAATTCATCTAAATTTGAGTCCCTACTAATATGAGGGACTGCCTCATCCAATAGAACCCCATCCAATATCTCATGTGCCTCCTCATTAATCTATGTGGCATCTTCAAGAATATCCTATCATGTACTTGGAGCTTGTTGACATTGTAGTCACAAAACACTATGCACAACCTCCAACTTCTTCACTCATCAAGAGGCAAGGCTATTCCTCTTGATTGATTGAATGAAATTGTGTGTGGACCAATTATTTTTTCTAGTAAAGGAATTGATAACCTATGAATAAGGTGGGTGGTGTTCATCCTCAATTCTATTACATTATTTTGATACTATGTGACACACCATCCAATAAGGTTGGTTTGAGCTAATGTAGCCCTATCTAACCTCGTATTTGGTTTGTTAAGGAAAGAAATCATTAATGATAATACATCTCTTCTAATGTTTTGAACATGTATTTCGTTGTCTTCAACTTAGACAAAATAGGCACAATATGATCCTTGACGGAATCAACCAATATCTTCATTGCTCTAATATATTTCTTCACCCATTGTAACTTCGCTTCCTCCTCAGGTTCAGGAACGGTGGACTCTACAAACTCACCCAAGTCATTTTCACACAAGGTAAGCATGATCCTAAACCTCCATGATGTGAAGTTAGATGCACCCTCGAGTCTATCCTCGATCTTCAACCCATTCACCATCTTGACTAATGTAGATAGATGAACAACTAGAGTATTGTTGATTAGGAATAATATGATCACGATCCTCTCAAACTCGCTCTGATACCATGTAAATTTTAATGATCAGATTTAATGCACAGAAAATTAATTCAAATCAGACACTAACACAACAGATACCCTGGGAAAACCCTCCTCTTGAGGGAGAAAAACCCAGCAACAATATATCACTTATATATTGAATTGTCACTAGAATGATCTTTTTACAATAGGGCAAGATACAGGCCCAATTACAAGCATCAACAGTTGATGCAACACAGCAATAAGAGAACACAGATTGCTGAAGAATAACCCAGGCTTTCAAACAACACAGAACTGCCTTGCTGCTTTGATGAATTCGCGCTTAGAATATAATAGAATACAATCGAACTTGACTTGATGATGAATGGAGCAAACTTAATGAATATATATACATTAGAGGGAGAGAGAGACGCATCCTTTCATTTAATCCCAAGGTTGGCCTCCAAGAAGAATCGCGTCCAATGGAAGTGGGTCGGCATCATAAGAACTCAGGCCTTTTATTTAAAAAACAAAATCGTGCCTCTTCATAATGTAGTCTTAACATATAATTAACACCTTATAGATATTCGCACCTCTTCAAGATAAATATCTCATATAAATTAAATAGCATTAAGCTATTGTTTAATTTATTCATGACAAAAATATCGCTGGAAGTAATTTTGACGCTGCATGTTGTCATTAACACTCTACATTTCCCTTCCAAAATGGAAACGCTTATCTTCTATTTTTGCCTCCACTAAAATAAATTGTTAATGCAAAGTTTTCCACTACAAACTCCACTCCTCCCTACTTGCAACATGGCTAAAATGCTCCAACAAAATAATTTAAAATCAACCCCTCTTAAAACTCACGACCGCCACCACTTTTGCATGGTTTGGGACAACCTAAACAATTAGTATACCTTTTTTTTTCAGCAAAAAGCTTATAGTTTATATATATCATATATAATAAAAATTTACGAGTGGTTTGCAATTCAAAAGATTATCAAGTAATGATCAGTATGGCACGTATGCCTTACAGTACTTCAAAACATTTTAACTTCGAACTCTGTAAATACGAGCGAGCAATTTGACATATAGTATTGTCAAATGGGTTTTCAAAAATTGCAACATATTCCTTTGTCAGTAGTATTTTGCCACAAAAAACTTCAGATAGCTACAGGTTTGCAAAAACCCTATTTACTGTATTATGTCGATTTCTTTTAGGGCACGACCATAGATATGCCATTTGCTTTAAACGTGAAATACTGTATTATGCCGGATTGTTTTAGAGCTCGACCAGAGATATGCCATATGCTTAAACTTGGTATGTGATAGCTTTGTAGATAAACCCTTAACCCAGAAGCATAACAAAATAATGCAGAACAAAAAAACAAACATAGTCAGGGACCCTATTACCCGCTACCACTCCTCCATCTGGACAATTTCAACTGAATTTTCTCCCTGCTGTTCATGCCTATCCCCAACATTCTGTGAATTCACTATGACATTGCTATCAGGAATAAGAACGCTTGGCGGAGACGGGAACCTTGGAACTGCATTCTGGAAGCAATTATGCACAAGAAGGAAGGAAATGTAATGGTACTTTTCTTTGCAACTTTCAGCTGTATCCCTTCCAATTTCATGACAATTTCTAGCCAAAGCTCTGTTCTGAAAGCTGGGGGTGTTGAGTTCAAGAGAGAGTTTCAGGGCCTCATACATTGCTACATAAGACAGCTTATGCAACAAAAAGTGACGAGGGAAGATATCGCCCACACATCCTTCCCCATTCCACATGTCATAACCTTGAATACTTGTCAACAGTGCATTATTTTCAAGGAAAACATTATTTACCACCTTCAATGCTATTGTTTGAACTTGCTAAAAGCATTGCAACAAATCCATAAGATTTGATAAAAAGATTGACACGAGATTAGATGGGAAAATTAACCTTCGTGATTCGGGTGAAGAATATCTGAGCCAATTTTGCATTTGATACACTTGTATGCACCGGGACATTGCACTTTAAACACCTGCTGTAGTTGGTCTCACCCTAAACATCCTGAGAATGGACGTTCCCAACACAGCACTGGAAAGAGAACCCTATAATTCCTAGGGTAATACTCCATACTTAGCACCTCTTTGATGACCTTTAACTGCACACCAAAAAACTGTGCTAAAAACACTACTGCCTTTGCCAAATGATACCTAATGAAAGCTTCCCCAGAAACTGCCCTATGCTGATATATTTGAGCTGAAGCCACCCCGGCCAAGTACACACCAGCACCAACTTCGAGAGGGCACCGAGGAAAGAATACCCCTGTAAAATACGAGCTAGAGGTTTTGCCCTGAACACTTAGTATTATCTCTAGAATATGATTATTTTAATTTGAAATTTTAAAAATATTTAAAATAATTTTATTTATTTGGAAATATTAAGTTAAATTTAGAAAACAATAATCGTGATTCAAATTAAGCATGTTAAAATATAAACTTAAATTAATTGTTACTTGATAAGTAGGAGGTATTTTTCCACAGCGTGTCAAATTATGATATTGCTATTAGGATTCAACCGTGTAGTTTCGAGTCAAACTCATTGACCCATGTTTCATGAGTAGTGGTTCAACAAGAACCCATCTCTCATGATATCGAATGGTCCACTTAGCACTCATTGCATCTAGGTGATGCTCACAGAGGTGAAGCACTGGTCCGTCCCGGGAGGTCACCCATCCCAGTCTGCTCCAGCTCAAGCGCGCTTAACCGGGAGTTTTCTCCAAAGTTAAGCCCGCTTGAGTTGTTACCCCATTTGCAAAACCTTCAAAACTCCTCAAGCGGGCTTAACCTTGGAGAAAACTCCATGGTTAAGCGCGCTTGAGCTGGAGCAGTACTAGGATGGGTGACCTCCCGGGACGGACCAGTGCTTCACCTCTGTGAGCATCACCTAGATTCAATGAGTGCTAAGTGGACCATTCAATATCATGAGAGATGGGTTCTTGTTGAACCACTACTCATGAAACATGGGTCAATGAGTTTGACTCGAAACTACACGGTTGAATCCTGATAGCAATATCATAATTGTTACTTATGCAATTGAAACCAACTTACAATGATATTCAAGTAAACCATCGACATGCCTACAATGCATTCAGCATACAATAAAACTTGTGCAAGCATGTAGGTTCTTGAATTATCATGTTTTGACTATTTTATTCTTACCATCTACCTTCCTCGCGTGGATGATACTCTTGCTCAACACACGAGAAGGGAAAAACTAGCTTGTATCCACCTCATGCCAGCAGATGGTAGTTAGTCCATGTCATCATTGAAAACTTATAATCATGAAATAATTAAGATATAAATTACATATAATTTAAGAAATGTCCATTATATCATAACACCAAACAAGTACAATGATCATTTACAATTTAACTATCAATTTAAATTAAGAACATTCCACAAATATAGAATTGCCAAACTATCATAGTATCATGCAAAACACAATGCCATCATTTTCAATGTATCATTTAAAACATTGATTACGCACACCTTAATTAGTCAATTAATCAATAAATAAATAATGTCCTTAATAAGTGATAAAAATGAGATTTGTGACAATAATGACATACTAGATTGTGTAGTCTCTACTAGCATTGGCTTCTTTATTTTCTCAGCCTCCATAAAAAATGTAGACATCTTGACCTTCTCAACTAGGGTTACTATTTTCACATCCTTTTATACTATATCCACTTATGCACAAAAGATGACTATAAACCCTAGTGTATGTAGTTGTACCTATAATTCTTTTTGCATAAATGAGAAAACTTAGCTCTACTCCACCTTAATTTATTTCTTTTATCTATGGCTACTGCAAATCCCAAAAGGATTTTTTAGGATTGAATGAGCCCTTTCCATAATGTTTTAGAGGTATCTAAATAGGTTACTTTTACCCATAGTATTGACAACACTCCTATTAGAGTTTTAATTTACACCTTTCAATGTACCACAAAACAAAATAGATGTACAATAGAATATCTCTTTGAACTTGAAAGGAAAGTTCCCAATAAAATAAAAAACTAAATCTAAACAATATTTTAAAATGATTAAGAATATACAATAAAAACTAAATGAATAAAAAACTTTATGCTTGTTTTCTTAATCTAGAGCATAATTCCATTCAACATAGTAGCACTAAACAAGACACTATTTGGGTTTATTGATTGAAAAGATCCCTACAATTACATGTTTGCCTTATTAGCTAAAAGTATAGATTAAACAATACAAGTGCACTTATGCATTGAATAGGTTTAAAATACAAAGACATGAATGTTTGGTAGATTAATCAATACAAAGCTTGCAAAACCATTATAGAAATTTTAAATCTTCCTCAAGGCACATAATAAGACATCTCAATAGGTATTTAAAAGTAAGATAGGAATAATAAATTATATTGAGTAACAAATTCTAGATTAACAATAACACTTGGTGAACAATAATTTCATCAATAGGTAGGCTTGATAAATACCATTCAATCAATTAAGTCTAAAATGACACTTATTGATATGGTTTACAAATCATTGCATAATAACAACTGAAGGAAATCAACAACTAGTTTTACTAAAATAGTTTGATTGTGTGAATACAAACTTTATTTACAAATTATTGTATCCACTAATTATAAAACTTAATCATGCAACTATAAACCAAAATAATATGTTAATATTTTCACAAAAATAATAAAAAGTTTATAGAAACTTCTCTTCATTCACATGAAGAAGAAAACCTTCTTACTAATAGATAATGTAATGAAATAAGAATACCATACTTGTTGAAAATATCAAGTATTTATACATATAGGAATGTATTAATATTGTTTATCAACTATTACTCATGAGAAACAAAAATTAAAATAGATAGAAAACAAGCTACTCATAAGTATCCTAAAAACACTAACAAACAATAAAAAATAAAAATAAACTAGCCATGGGAAGGTAATGATGGGATGTTCCAATATTAACCGTTATTGCATCATTTTATTATTAAAGTATTGATGAGAGAGTCCTAAAATTTTCAAACTTCACACATATAAGAGGCTTGGTGAAGTTGGTGAAGATCTTAGATATGAAGTGGTGGTCAACTTCAACGTGCTTAGTATGTTACTTAAACATTAGATTATAGACAAGCTTGAGAACACTCTAATTTTCACAATGGAAGATTGTGGGTTGATTTTGGGATACTCTTGATCCTTCTAATATGTAATGTAGAAAAATTGTTTCACAAACTATTAAACTTTCCACATGATAATCTACTTTAATTAAGAAATGAGTGAGAATGGTTTATTCCTTTTTCCCAAGATATAGGCTATGAGCCTAAGATAAAATAAAAAAATATTAATGTGGATTTCATATCATCAATAAATCCTACATAATCTACATATATATGCCTTATTAAGAAGAATTAATTCATTATTTTTTATATTCCAAACCATGATTCATTGTACTATAGATATACCTCAATACTTGCTTTTTTTAATTTTCAATAACACATTTTTTTTCTTACATGAACTACAAAAAATATTTGACAATGAAGATTACATCTAGTTTGGTATAATTTGAGTAAATCAACCATCAACAAAGAGTTGCAAATTTACTTGAGGAGATGGATAAAAAACAAATATTTGCAATTTTGATTCCACAAGTGTAGTTGTGGGTTTACAATCCACCATTCTTAAATTTCCAAGAAATGTATTGGTATATACTTTCTTTGAGATACAAAGATATGGTGATTTTTCCACTACGCCTCTAAGACAAGAAATAATATAATAGCCTAAGATATATCATGTCAAATACCTTCTTCAAATAATTCTTGGTTTTCTAGATTATCTTTTTTGAGCTATCTATGATGAACATCATCAACATATGCATTGAAAATCACATTCTCCCTACTTTGACCCTTGAGGTAGAGATTTAGATCATATGGATGCCAACTAAATCCATGTTGTAGAAAATAATTAATTTTGATATACCAAGCTCTAGGAGTATGTTTGAGAGCATAGAGAGACTTAACAAGTTCGCATATTTTCTAACAAGTTCACATACCTTTTTTTTGGGCATAACACTTAGCCAAAAGATCAGCCTTATACTTATCAATAATCTCATCTTCCTTAAGTATATGGTCTTCAAGACCCATTTACATTCAATAGATTTCTTCCTTGGTCAAAGTTCAACAAGCTCCCATGTCTTATTTTTTACCAGGAATTGATATTCTACATTCATAAGCTCTTTCATAAGTAATAGAAGGTTCAAAGTTATCAAATACTGAACTCATTAGTGTTATATTTATCGCATGGGGAGCCATGATGCAAGTCCTCAATCTTAAAGTTGAAGTATCTAGGAATCTATCTCTAGATATTTGCATCATGAATGGTACTAGTATACCACTTAGGTTGTGTGATATTTGTGGGTATTCAGTTTGATTTATTGTCAAAATTATCAACACTTTTCTCATCCAAGTTGAATATAGAAGCACTATTTGGAGTGGGTGATGATGTGGAAGGTGATATTAACTTACTCTTCTCATTAAAAACCACATCTCTAATGTTATATATCTCCATTTTGGTATGATATATAAGTTCATAGGCCTTCAACTCATTGCTATACCCAAGAAGAATGTGTTTCATTGATTTCTCATTAGGCTTCTTTCTCTTTTTCTTAGGAATGTATATGTATGATGTGCAATCAAATACAAAGATATGACAGATATGCGGATTAACTCTTATCCTTCCTTCCTTTGGTATAATTTCATCAAGTGTTTTGGTTGGTGCATGATTCAAAAGATAACCATTAGATGCACAAATTTGGCCCAATATGCATGTCTCAAATGAGAATCCTTTAATAGAATATGTACCACCTCTATGATGATATAGTTATGTCATTCCACAAATCTATTTTATTGAGGTGTGTAAGTTGTATTTAGTTAGGACAACAAATTCCATTTTCCTTAATGTAGGTGGAGAATTCTATGTTGGTGAATTCCCCCCACCAATTTGAGTGGAGAACAAAAATATTGATTTGTTTCTTCTTCTACAAGAGGTTTAAACTCTTTAAAGTAGGAAAAATCTTCATATTTGGTTTGTAAGTAATAGACCCACATTTTTCTTGTGTGATCATCAACAAAAAGCTAAAAGTACTTGAAACCATTGAGACTATATGTCATGGAACCTTCACACAAATCAATATGTACACCATCTTCAAAGGTTTGCTTGCTTGGTATCAAAGGGTGCTTGATGTTGTTTTCCAACAAGACAATTGAAGCAAATTGCACTTGTCTTCTCAAATGAGGGAAGGCCTTTCACCATACCCTTCTTATTGAGAGTAACTAGATATATGGTGCTTAAGTGATCAAATTGATGATGCCATGATATATCAAAATCATTATTCTTTGTTACCAAGGCTTAATTATTGTTGATGGTATCAAGCCTAAAATATTTTAGCAATTTCAAAAGAACTTGCAACAATCTTTGAACTCCTAGGTTTATCATAGATTATGCATATTTTTATCATCATTTTTGTCAAACTTAATCCTCAAGAACCGTGATCAATAAATTGATTGATAGATAAGATATTTTTTTATAATTCCTGGCACATATAAAACTTTAGTGAGCCTACAAAGATGTAGGCCAAATTGTAAGGAGATTTAACCAATACCTTGAATGTGATAGGTGGTATCATCTCCAAGAGAAAATTTACTATCATGAGGTTTCATTGTGAGAAATCACTCCTTTTCTCTAGTCATGTGCCTTGTAGCACCCAAGTCCACATGCCAAATTGAATTCAATTGTGACCTATCTTCATAGGTGTGGGTGGTAAATACAAATTCATTTGCTTGGGAGTCAAATTCTTCAACAATATTGCCATGTTGTTTTTGTTTGTTCTTTTGATCTCATCATGCATTGTAACATTGAAATGAATTCTTTTGATGCATTTTATTGTTGGATAGTCCTTTCACAAATTGGACACTTCTTATGAGACTAGGATTAATTACTAGATTTGTGAGGTCCACTGTACTACTTCTTAGGCTTCTTTTCTTTATGGTGTATATTCATTGCATGACCCTCTTCACTATGTTCCTAACTCAAAGACTCTTCTTCTTGAAGTGGATTCACTAGCTTTTCAAAGTTAGTGTTTGTTCTGTGATATTTGATGTTGTTGCAAACACTTTGTATTTTGAGGGAAAAATTCATAGAACAATAGGCACTATGGTAGAATCCTCAACTATTTCACCTGAAACTTGTAGAAAAGCTCTCAAGTCAACAATCCTTTTGAGAAATGATTCCAATTGTTGTCCATTCTTCATTTTCATTCCATGTCTAGTTGAATCTACAAATTCTAGATTTGATTTTGATTCTTCACCTCATACACCATCCTAAGCTTTTCTTATGCATCTTTGGCTATAGGAAAGTCTTTGATAGGTTGAACTTCATGAGACATAGTAAGCATTATGATCAATTTTTCCTTCTTGTCAATTTAATCAAATTTCTTTTGTTCATGAGCATCACACACATGTTGTTAAGTGGTACCATAAACTACGTTGCAAACTTCTTCAAACTCAAGTTGAGTTCTAAGTTTTATTTTTCATGTTGAATAGTTATTCACATCTAACAATTGAGAATTTGGAAGAAGTTCATGATATTTCAATTGTGTTTTAATTTTTTGTTCTTATTCTTTCTTTTATCTTGAAAAGTAAGTTTTTTCTATTTTTAAGAAGGAAATGAGGTTATAGTCAGCACTCACTGCCTATAAAATCCAAGAAAGCAATAAGTGAATCTATTTTTTTGTATGATATTTTCTTAACTGGTTGCATAGAATTTTTGTTTGTTTTCATTGTGTCATATCTTTGTGAAGTTTTTTGGAGTATAAGCTAGGTAGTTCATTGTTTTAAATTTTTAATGATTCATAACCAAAATATGTTCACGTTTAGAGCTTATTAGCTAATTGTGAACTCATATAAACTTTAGTGTGAGTGTTTTGAGTAGAATTTAATTTGGTTGAAATGTATTTAATATTTATTGATTTTGCTAGAGTACACTTACATTGCTACTACTACTAATGTGCTCTTTTGTCCCATAAATTGGTATTTGTTTCACTTTCCACAATTGGTAGAAATTAGAACTAGAGGTAATTAGTCCATTGATTTGTTACTCATTCTTTGTCTATTCATAGTGGTGGAAATGGGAGAGAACATTTTCAAAACTCTTGGCTATGTTTTTGCTTGGACTAAAATGTATTAAATATTTATCACTAAAATTTAACTACATTAATCACATTGTGGGCTCCATTTATCTTAGGTTTAAGTAAATTTCCTTGGAGACTCATTAGGGAGATTCATTATTATTGTCGGTGTTACAATTCACACCTCTAGAGTGTGTATTGGCAACAAACATCTATGCACAGTATTAATTTCTCTTCAAATTAGGAGGGGAAGCTCCCTCTTTTGCTATTATGTGTAAAAAGTAAATTAATCTAAGTTCCTATTAGCTGGTAGGACCACAAGGTTACAAAACTATTTGCATTATAGCTAAGGTTTTTTCTGGTTTCGTAGATCTCAACTACAACTAGGCTAAAACTTCATATCTATCCTATCTCCTCAAGAAAAATTAGAGCAAGAGGGATTAGGAGCAATTGGAAATGGTTGACAATAAACTATATCTCAGGATTTCCAAGGAGACGAGGTGCTCTATCCAAGACATAGGCTGAAATAAAGATTATTGGAAACAACATCAAACAAAAAGCTAGATCTCAAAATTTCCATGGAGATGAGGTGTTTTGTCCGAGGTGTAGACTAAAATATAGATTACTAGAAACAATATATAACGATAATCCTAATCTCTAAATTCCCTCGGAGGCTCATTGCTCTATTCAAGGTGTAGACTGAAACAAAGGCTATAAAAACCAAGTGTTGATAGACCTTGAAACTTTGGATCAAAGGCTCATTGCTCTTTTGTTATTTCTTCAAACTCGATCAACAATTACAAATATTTGGGATATAAAATGGTACAAAATCATACAAAATGTGATCAACCAAACAACTCTTAGACAAAGAGTGAACCAATATTGACTTGTAAGCTTGTTGGCTTAATGGCACAACAATTTTGTAGTAATAAAAGTTAAGCAATAATGAGCAAGGTTGCTCCTATTTATAGAAGCTCAAAGGAGTAGGGAACCCTAAAATCTCCTTGAGTTAACATTCAGTTCTTGCTAACATGCAAGATTTATTCCTATGTCTAAATGCATATAACTTAATAGTTAACTTGAAAAACTACTTTAGTTAATTGATTCTAAACTAAAAAGAACTTCATATGTACATAGGTATCTCCAAAATAGACATGCACAATTGTTGGGATTAAAAATAGTGAGTTAACTTGGAAAGAGGCATCAAGTTAGTTGTTGTGTCAAATGTTTATCTAGAAAAGGTGGGATGTCCTAACTTAGTAGTTCACTGGCTGTGATTATGAGCAATCAACTCCTCCAAGAAGTTGTTAACTACCTCATCATCTAGAGCACTAGTACTCCTCTGAAGTATTCGATGTCTTAGCAACATCTCTTCACCATATATAATCTGACTCTGCAATCCTCTTCCACTCTTGGCCACTTCGTCGAATTGCGCTAACATGGCTACAAGTTGACCCAACTTATAGTTAACTAAATCATTGCTAAAAATACTAAAGATGAGTTTTTGAAACTCCGGTTGCACGTTGATGAGCTCGATGTATTCACCATTCTCACATAGTTGATACTAGCAAGAGATTTGCGACACGAAAGTTCTTAGGAACTTGAGTGCACTTGTCACCTTTTCTCTACTCTCGGTCAATTCTATGAAAATTGTTTCATGAGTTTTTACCTTGAAGATTTATTGTTCTCTCCAAGTAAAAATCATTTCGTTATCTTCTTTTGAAGTGACTGAGTCATATGCCATCCTCAAGTGAGAGACCATGATCTCATTTCATGGTTTGTCTACCACTATGTCCTACTCTGACTCCTGAATATTTGCACGAAGGTTGTGGGAATTGTACCTCAACTAGTACAACTCTGAAAGTATGAAACAACCCCTTGTGACAAACTCTTCTTCCCAGTCTTTCAAGCACTTCCCATAAACAACTAGCTAACTTAGTTGATTTTGTTTTTCCAATAACTCTAGCATCTGCAGGAGTAAGGGGGTGACATTTTCAATGTTGTGAAGGAGATTTTAGATGTATCAACAAAGCTATTGGTTTTTATCCTTGAGGGCTACTTTATCTTCACCATCTTTTATCACTCTCTCATGTATGCTTACTGTTGTAACCTCAAGGAGATCCACATCAGCCTGGTGTGAGCTTTTACCAAGGCTGACTTTTATCAAAGTGAAGTCATCAACCTCTACTTCATCCAAGTTTTTATCCTCTGGTGGTGCAGTGGTCTCAATGATAATATTGTAATCAACATTCCCTTCCACATGAACCTGCTTCTTTATCTTTTGCTCTAATGTGTCTTGGTAGACACAATCAATTTCTGCAAATTCCAATTGGTAGGACGACTTTCTCCTCTTCCTACCTAGTTGATTCTATTGGCATAACAATTAACACCTCTAGAGTGCAAATTAGTACGAATAGCTATACACACTGCGTAATGAGTGCTCTTCAAATTAGGAGGGGAAGCTCCCTCATTGTGTTGAAAAATGATTGAAAAAAGTAAACTAAACTAATTCCTATCTTTTTGTCTTAGCTGAAAGAGGCACAAGGTTAAGAAAAACCATGAATGTTGCAGCTAAGGATTTTCTAGTTTCGTATATCACTAACTACAACTAAACTAAAGCTTTTAATCTATACAGTCTCCTCAAGTAAATAGGGCATGAGGAAATGGAGCAAGAATGTTCTATACGATAAACTTCAAGTATAGATTCACAATGTGAAGGAAAGGTGGGCTCAACTATTTGCTTGGTTGGGAAGAAGTTTATTGGAAACAACAAATATAGGATAATCCAGGTATAGATTCACAACGTGAAGGAAAGGTGGGCTCAACAATTTGCTTGGTTGAATAGGTTTATTATCACACATCATACAATAAGCTTTAAGTATAGATTCATAATGTGAAGGCAAAGTGGGCTCAACTATTTGCTCATCCGAATAGGATTATTAGAAAGAAAACAAAGAATAGCCAACTAGGACAGTAAATTGCATAGATGAAACACACATGCAATCCACGATCAAACTAGCCACTATATTTAACTAAGATGAGCATTCACCATGATAATAACATGAAACCCGAGTGGCATAACAATTCATCATCATAATAAAACTCATGAATAGATACAAAATCAACAATATTACAAGCAACGTGGGCTCAACATATATTACTATCTCGTGCAAAAGTTAATTACAAATGAGCAAAGAGCTCTTATTTATAGACATCAAAAGGTGTAGGGAACCCTAAAATCACCTTGAGTCAACTACAGTCTTGCAAGCACGTAAGATTTTATTGCTAAACCCTACTAAAGGAAACTATACAACTAACTGGAAAGCTACCATCAGTTAACCAAAACAAGGATAGTCTATATGAACATGTGCAAGCATGCACATCCTTATTGAAAGAAAGTTAACTAGAAAACTATCATTAGTTAACAAAAACCCTAAATGAAAACTCCAACTGTACATAGATGTTCCATAATAGACATAGCATGAGATGTGGAACAACGAATTAACTTGGAAAGAAGTGTCATGTTAATTGTTGTGTCTAATGTCTATCCTGAAAGGTGGGATCTGGAGTTCACTAGTCATGATCTCGAACAAGTAACCCCTCCATGAGGTTGTTAACTGTATCGCCATATGAAGGTCGTCACATGTCTCAACTATTAATTCACTACTTGTTAGCAACTCGAGCAATCCTGGAAATCTTTGCACACTTAAACTATCATTTTATTGACTGGTAACTCTGGCGGCTCCGTAACAGAAGTGATGGCTACTATTTATTCTGTAGCTTTACACTTCTTTTTTTCATGCTTTTCTCTATGGAAGAGTGTTGCATGATGAAATCATGAAGTTTGATTGCAAACCCTCTGATTGTGAGAAATGCAAATGAACTTGCTGCACATGCAAAATTTCAACGATATCAACCCTCTAAACCGGCCTTGGAAGACAATCAACTATACGAGGCATGAAACCACGTGGACTTGAGTGACTAGGCCTATCAACCCTCCAGATGCACTTGATACAAATCGGTGTCAACTTTTATGATGAAATCATGAATTAAGATTGATTTGATCTTGAATTAAGTCTACGTGAGTTGCATTCTAAAAAACTCGCCTGTTGATTGTGAACTCGACTATATTTTGACAACATTCTCTATAAAGCTAAAAATGACTTGCTGAGGCTAAAAATAGCCTATCAGAGGCCAATTTTCACCAAAAAATCTGAGAAGTGGTTTTTTGTGTAGAAAATGATTCTAAGACAACCCACAATGTCAAAATTGTGAAAAAGCACCATTTAGCTTAACATACAAGAGCTTTTCCAAAAAAAAGCAAATGGGGGGCACTAGGGGCTGCAGGGGGCAATTTTTGCGAGAAAATCTAAAAAATGGGTTTTGTCCAGAAGATGATTCTAAGACAACCTAGAATGTCAGAATTGCAAAAAAATTACTTCTCCACCATGCAAAGGAATTTCAGTTGAGAAAATTGAAGCTCTAGAACAAATTTTCCTAAAAAATTCTAACACATGAGTTTTGTAGAGGAAGTTGTGCACAACCAACCTAGATGATCATATTTGTCAGAAGTCATTAAATCTTGGACAAGCGAAGAAAACCTAAGATGAGAATAGAAGAAATAAGAGAGAAGATAGAAGTTCTATTATGCCTCTACCTATCCTTGAATGAAGTCTCTGAACAATTTGGAGTTATATCTATGAAAATTTCTAAAAAAATAACACTTGTGGTGCCTTCAAATCATGCTTAAATAAGAGAAAACTCACTTGCATTCAGCCTTTTGTGAGAGAAATAGACACAATCTTGAAATAAATAAAGAAAAATTAATAGCTTAATGGCACCAACTGCAAGAATAAACCTTGATTTCAAAAGAAACCTTCTGATTGGACCCCTTTTAGTTCAATTGTCATTGACTCAAAGTCTTGAAAGAATTAAAATATTAAAATATTCAATTCACCCTTACATGCAAATTTGCAATTTAACATTAAAAAAGACGCCAATATTAGAATATTGAGCAAAATCGCCTTTTTATGTAAAAGACTGAAAATTTAATATTATTTTAATGAGTTAACTAAAATATCTACATCCTGCTGTGCTTAGAAAAATTCATTGATTCTGAAAAGTCCAAATATGACTCTCCAGGCATCCCCTAGCAACAATTAAGATTTTTTGCTAACTTCCTACTTTATAGCTCACTAAAAAAATTATGATTGCCTCTGTTGAGCTCTGATTTCTAGATGCCTAAGTGAGGTTGTGATTGAGCTAAGATATCCATCGCGAAGCATATAGAGCAAAGATAAAATGTCTGCTAGGAGATGCCTTAAAAAAATAGTGGCCCTTGATTAAATTGATGCAAGATCTCCAGACTTAGCCATTTCTCCATTTTTCCATTTGACACTTCAAACTGTTGTTGCAGGTGAACAATGAGTCTTGCTATCTGGATGATAGATTCATTGCGTAACTAGAAGAATTACGCAACCAACGATTGTATGTAAGGCATTAGATAGCTGAGATAGGAACCCCAAAAGCAAGGGCACCCCTAGCTTGCAATAGTGCAATTACCATTTTGATAAAAGTGCAACTTTCATTTGAACATCATACTTTGACCCCTATCATCGAGAACTAGAATGCTCTAATTCACACACTGTCAATCTCTTTGCCTAGCTAGATCAACTTGGAAGAGATGTTCTTAGAGGTGACTTCGAAGCAAGAAAACTACTTCTAAGACCTAAAAAAGAAAGGCGCCTTTTTCAAGGGAGTGTGTAATTCCCACACTTAGCCATTTTTTTGGTTATCTACATTCTTTAGCAATCTTCACTGACCCTTCATGGATGGGCGTTTGAAAAATCCTGAGGACTGATAGTTGGATTCATTGGATAGCTAGGAGAATTTCGCACAAGTCTCATGAAGACATTGACTACTAAAAACCCCATCTGCCAAGCCTAAAGGCTAGGCACCCCTGGCCTATAGAGGTACAGGTGTGTATTTCTACATTTTCCCATCCTCTATTTTACGTGCTCGTTGGAAGCACTATCACAGTCACTCAGCATATCTGATGATCTCGCGAACGAGTGCATCGTGAAGCTAGACTAAATTAGAAAAGATCTCCAAGAGATGGAAACAACAAATTCAATCATCTGAGGGGTCAAATTCAAGGGCGCCCCTAGGCTACAGGGGTGCAAAAACTTCAAATTGATAGTCCTCTATGATGTGAAACCTCTTCATACCTTCTACTTTAGACTTCAATTGTCAGAGTTTTGCAACTCAAATGATCTCACTTGATAGCTAGCCAAAAAGCTTACTGACATCTGAAGAGATTGAATGTATCTGCAACCAAAAATCACTAAATTTGAACCTTCAAAATGAAGGGCACCCTTGGGCATAGGGGCACAGATTTGCTTTTGCTTGAAATTTCTATTTGTTTCACGCTCTATAACTTCATTGTCAGCTCTTAGGTCGACAACGGAGAAGCACTACTACTATTGACACGTGTATGTGATTGTATCACATCACTTTCAAATGTATTGACACTGTAAAGTTGATTTGCACTTTGATTGCGCAAGTGTCCCCCACATTACAAAGTGAAGTGTTTCTAGACTTAAAAATATTTTTTGCACTTTTCATCGTTTGAAATCCCCTCTTTCATGAAGTATATTTTTCAGCATCTTTGATCATAGAACATTTTTCTTTGAGTTTCAGGCTTAGATTTTGACACCTAGTATTGGCCAACTGCCATTGATGAACTCAAAGATGCCAACTTTTCTCCTAAAAAAGTGAAAACTACCCACTAGCCTTAAACTGACTCTTAACTAAAACTAACTTCACCACTGTGATCGTGATGTGAAATAAGCCTTGATCAAAATTAATTTTAGCCAATTTTGACAATTTTTTTAATTTTATCATTTTGGGATGTGAAACAAGAGTTAAAAACCCTAATTTTCAAAAAAAATCAAATTTCACCAATATCTTCCCGACACCAAACTGACTCAAAATCCATACTTGATTTGCCCAAAAACTATGTTTTGACATCATTTTAACAAGGTTTAGACTCTTTTACACAAAATGCCTTAATGAAGCAATTTTTTTGGTTTGGGTACAACAGATTCTCAAGCCAAGAAGATTCTTGACTAATCTTGTTGGAAGGATTGGTGCTAGTCCTAGGAACCCCTAATGAGTGAGATTTCATTGAGATGCTATGTGGTGGTGAGTTTGGCTCCAAGTTGATGCAAATCAGAGACTGTTGTGGTGGTGATGGATTGGGAGGCTCTGCTTTTGTTTCTGGAATTGTCTTAGTTGTATTTGTGGCTATCTCCACATGTTATTCTTGCTGATTTATATCAGCAAATTGTGTCTTTCCCTTTGAGTGCTCGAACACTCTTCTACCCTGGAAACCTTCTAGAGGGTTACTCCATGTCTTTTTTCTGGGTCTTGATCTTGATATGGAAGGTAGTGAAATAGTAATCGGTGGTGGCTCTATGTTTGGAACGACTATCTTCCTCGCTCTTTTACTATCCAAGTAAAGTATGTTGTTCCTCACAACTCTGCTTGCTCTTTCCTTGAGAGATGTGCTTTCCTTAGCATACCAATCAACGGCTAGAAGAGGTTGCATGTCAACTTGATCTCTAAAGAATGTAGGAAGTGTGACTTCCCCATCATCATCTGATAACCCTTACACATCTTCTGACATGAAATCAAAAATTTGTGAAAGGGTGAACCTATTGTAGTTGTGCCTCCGCACTTCAAACTCGTCTTCACAATTAAACCTAAAATCTTGTATGGAAGGTTTGTGTGAAGAACGTCCACCAAGGCGTGTTGAAAAGTGACCCCAAAGGTCATGTATGAGTGTATTTCGATGAGATACTTAAGGTTAAGTCTCGTCATCTCATGGCTCATAGCCTTGGCATCAACTACCGACCTACACTTATAAATTCCCATTTGAAAAGAAAAAGTGATAATTGTCTTGCGTTTAAAGCACAGATAGGAGTGGACTTCGTGCAACTACCATAGAAATTTCATGAATACCACCTTATCCGATGGATAAAAGGTAACATGGTTGGATGACCAATGTATCCATACATGCAGATGTAGGTAAAAGTAGGGAATTGGATGAACCAATCTGCTCAATCCGCCATTGCCAATTTGGCTTCGACTAAAATACGCACATGTATCTCATGATCAAGATTCCTCACTATGTACATTAGGAATGATTCATTCACTCGCTTGAAGTATCGTTCTGCTTGTGTGAATTCAAGTTGCAAGAAATATTGATGAACCTTTTGTAAACCTATAGTTCCCATAGTATTCAACCCTCTAAACTGGCCTTGGAAGGCTATCAGATACATGAGGTATGAACACGTGAAATTCATGAGCAATTAGGAAACTAGTCATTTGTTTGTGGAAAATGTCGTTGATCAAAGTAGCCTAGTCATAGTGCTCCTTGTTGTTGACAAGTTGAGCCATAATGTAATACATCCATGGCTAAAACTTGTTGGTATCTATTTGATCTATAACATGGTTGAGTAGGGTGATCATAATTGCATATTCGTCTCTAAATTCTCCATGTCCTACATTCTTTGGCAAGCTATTCTTTTTATGCTTGAGCCACCTTTCTGCCATTCTTCTCTAACATTTCTCCTTTTTAGAGTTGAACGCCTTTTTACACTCCTCCATGGATATGACCAAATTGTTTGTGTTTAGAGGAATAGTTGAGCACTTCTTGATGTCTTTTGGCTTGAGACTACATACCACTTGCCTATCCACTAATTGAATTTCTCATGTAGTAGGGTTGTAATGCTTTACACAAGCAATTACAAACTCTACACTCTATGCTAAGATGGGAAATGAGGTTGCTTCAAGCAACCCAAATTGCTCAATGTTCTAAAGTGTGATTTGGTTTATGTCTTCCAAAACATTCAAGTCAACCTCCGGATCTACTTGATGCAAATTAGTGTTAGCTATTTTAATGAAATTATGAATCAAGACCGATTTGGTCTTGAATTTAGTTTGAGTGAATTGCATATTGAAAAACTAGATTGTTGACTGTAAACACAGATATATTCAGGCAAATTTTTTGGTGTAGCTAAAAATAGCTTCTAAGGAGGCTAAAAATAATCCTCGAGGGGAAATTTTTACAAAAATTTCTAAGATGTGGGTTTTGTAGAGAATATCTTTTTAAACAAACCCACAACACTAGAATTTTGAAAAAGTGATTTTTTCTTTGACATGCAATGACTTCTCAAGGAAAAGCT
Organism: Sequoia sempervirens; assembly: GCA_007258455.2. NCBI lineage: Eukaryota > Viridiplantae > Streptophyta > Pinopsida > Cupressales > Cupressaceae > Sequoia > Sequoia sempervirens. The sequence continues at coordinate 495,675,276 of VDFB02281492.1, read as the reverse complement.
GCAAGGGGCAGTGGGCTCTGCAAAAACCTTTTTTATCAAAAAATTTGGGCACATGGGTTTTGTTAGCACCTGAGAGACAATCAAACCCAGTTTCTCTGTTTTTTGAAATAATGACCTTTTTTGAAAACCCTAAAAATAGGGGGTGGTAAGGCAATTTTCCCAAAAAAAATTGGCACGTGGGTCTTGTTGCCAATGTTATGCTAAACATACCCAGAAGGACAAATGTGTGCAACTTTTTTGTTTACTTAGACATACAAAAGAAAATTGTTGCCATTTCAAATCACACCTCTAGTATGCAACTTGGTAATAGACAACTATGTGTAGTAACTTGCTCTTCAAATTAGGAGGGGAAGATCCCTCTTTGCTAATGTTGCTCAAAATAAAGTAAACTAAAACTAATTTTCCTATCTTTTTGTTCAGCTAAGAGCACAAGGTTATAAAACTCAAGCGTCATAGCTGAGATCTTCTGTTTTAGAATTTCAACTACGACTAAGCCTACTCTAATGACATTTCTAACTTCTCAAGTAAACGCAAAGCAATAGAGTTAGAAATGAACAAGGAAGGATTTTATGACATAAATACTTAAATAAATCTTTCTCCCAATGCACATCTACTTACTTTCAATGCAAGATGAAATAAAGATCATATAAGCATAACATACAAAACAAAAATTTGAGACATTATATTAGGGAAATGTCGGCACAAGACTTTATTTTTCAAATCTCAAGGACAAAGATTACACTTCTAGGACAACAAGATTGTAGCAAAATAGGCTTACAGTTTAGCCATCAAACCAAAATACATTGACACAAGACACATGCACTGCACAAGAACTTGCAACTAAAGAGGCTTGCAAACTTGTTCTTACACAAAGTGAATTGACATTGAATAACAACTTGCAGCATCACAGGCTTGCAATTTTCTATCACAATAACTGCTAGAGAAAACAATGAGCAAACACTCTTATTTATAGACAAGAAAGAGGTAGGGAACCCTACAATCCCCTTGCTTTTACAATTTGGCTTGCCAACATGCAAGCACTTTATTTCTAAAACTAAAGAAGACAAACATCTAACCACCTAAGAAAGCATGAAAACAAGAAATGCCAACTATTACAACTTTGTTTTCCTTTTCTTCTACAAAGAGTGGATAAGAATTGAGACAAGAATAGAAAGAAAGCTAGAAGGAAGCTTCTAGATGACTGCTGCTTTAAATCTCGTCCATATCTGCCAAAATCTAATTTGTTTCTTGATTTCAAGTAGAGAGTGACACTAAAAATAAAATGTTGATCTGTCTTGGAAAAAACAATTTCTCCAAAAAAAGCCGAGACCTAGGTTTTGTAGAAAATCACGTTCCAAAGAAACCTAGATGCTCAAAAATTGAAAAAGCTAAATCCATCCTAAAAAAGTAGCCAAAAAGCAGTTTCTAGAAGAGGGAGAAATTTCCCAATGTTCGAGAGGATGAAAAAGCGAAGAGACCCATGTGATTAGAATTGGAAAAAGCTAAGTGGTTGTTTTGAAAAAGCAACACCCTAGAAGTTTGGAGCACAAAAAAGCGTTCCTCTTTGCTCACTAATCTCGAATCCACGAAGAACATCGAAAAAGCATGTTGTTTGGGCCTTCAAATCTTTGTTGAAAGAAAAGAGAAAATTTTCTTGCTCTGGACACCAACTTGCAAGAAGTGAATAATGGAAGGCAAGGACGTCTGAAATAAGTTGAGGTTTGAGAAAATCTACATTATTTTTGCTTTAAAACTTCTTGAAGCCAATCTCGAGCATGTTCATCGAACATAGACATCATTTGAATGTTGAGTGATGAAAACCTTGAAAATTTTTCTAAGGCATTGAGCCTTGGGGGCCAATCTTCTCCTGGAGCACTTTTCCTTTCCAGACTTAGCCAATTTTCTTGAATTTTTCATCTTTTCCTTGAGTTTCATCCTCTATTCAAACTTGATTTTTGGGACCTCGGTGAATGTTGTGATTCGGCAGAATTATCCATCGCGTAGCCTAATTATTTCTAAAGAGATCATCTAGAGAAAACTTTGGCTAAAGACTTCATTTTGACCTCCAAAAGGTTGGGCACCCTTGGCTACCTGGGGCACCCATGGCTTCCAGTGTTAGCCATTTTCTTGATATTTCGTGTTTTCCTCACCTTCAAATGATTTCAAAATTGTGTGAGCTAGATTGACCCAATCGACTAACTGTCAAATTCGATGGATAGCTTGCTAAATTTTGAGAAGCGTCTTTTGGAGGTGATTTTGTTTGAAAACTAATTTAAGGCTTCAAATCCTTGGGCAGCCCTGGCTAACTGGGCCACCTAAGCTTTTCAGAGTTCGAACATTTTTCCAAATTTGTGGTCTTCTAATGAATTCTCATTTCTGGATGATCCGGAGTTCCGACAGACTGATGGTTGGACCCATTGGATAACTCAGAGGATTCTAAAGGGGGTATCTTGGAGATGATATCTCATGAAAGTTGAATCTTGGGGGTCAAAAGCTTGGACACCCTTGGCTAGCTAGGGCACCCAATTCCTCCAAAGTTAGAATTTTTACTAAGTCTTTCATCTTTGCTTTTGGCTTTTGATATTTTTCATGGTTATACCCCTTCGATCAGTCTGTGATATTTGATGATTGGTAACTTTGATTGACGTGTTGTTGATTGCATTGGAAAGCTTGACTGAATCTAAAGAAAAGTTGTTGGGGCTGATAAACTATAATTTCATCATTTAGGCACTCAAAAGCTTGGGCGCCCCTGGCTACTTGGGACACCCATAGTCTCCAAAGATTGTTTTTATATCTCATTTTTCACTTTCCTCCTTATTCCTCGTGCTCGCCATTGCCTCGTTCACTAGAGATGAAATATTTTTCTAAGACAAGAGCATCTAGGCGCCTAGACTAAGCTGGGGTGCATGGAATCTCCAGACTTAGTCAAAATTTGGCATTTTTTCAACTTCCTTTCTCCTTTCTTCATTCTGCGTGCACGTCCAATATTTGAATGTTTGAATTTGACACCTGGCAGCTGACTAGCCTCCATTAATGGCTTTAGAGTTCCCGAAATGCTTTTTGAGATTTAAAAAGTAGAATAGACCCACTAGGGAAAAACTGATCATTTTGTGATTTTGATTGCACTAGCCTGATGAGGAAGTATTTTCGACCAATCAAATTAGTTTGAACCCTAATAGAAAAAATTTCTATTTTTAAAAAAAAATTCCAACATCCGTTTCGAAAGAAACCCAAAAAAACCCAGAAAAAAAGTTTCTAAAAATAGCAATTTTTCTAACAAGTAGGCTCAAAAAACTAAGATCTGGGTTTTGTAGACTTGGTTGTTTTGAGTAGACCTAGATCGTCAGATTTTGAAAATTTTGAGTTTTTACCCCTCATGCAAGACATGCAAACCCCAGTTTTGACCTTTTTTGACAATTTTGATAAGACTTTTACTCATTTCTTCAAAATGCCTAAGTGTAGCAAAAATTTTAATTTGGGGTACAATATTTGGCTCTATCTGGGGACCATGGCGGATACTTATGGTATAGGAGAACCAAAGAATCTCTAGAGTTTTGAACATAGACCAGTGCCATATCCATTGGGCATTAGAGTCAGTAGCATTTCCTAATCACCTATTTGTAAGACTTTCCCTAAGTCACCTATGACGAGACTTCCTAGAATCACCTAATAGTTGTACTTCCCTAAAAATCACCTAAAACAAGATGCCTAATCACCTAAAAGACAACAAAACTGTTATGAAAAGGGGAAATACAACATAACAATCACATCATGGAAAGGGGAAACACATCACAAAACACAAAGAACAATATCTACAAAAATTTACTCCACCCCTGAAGGATGTCGTTTCTGCCTGAATGGCTTTACTTCTCTTCTCCTGGGTAGTGCAGGAGACAAATCTTCTGGGATGAAGATTCTAATATCTTCATACATCCAAGTAGAGGCACCTTGACAAAAGTCAGAATATGGCGCAAGGAAGGAAGTAGGTACCACTGAGTCACCAACTTTGTTGTCGGTCATCTTCGGGATGTCTTTGTTGTCAATCTTTGGGATGTCTTTGTTGTCAAACTCTTCAAACCAATCGATGGCGTTCCACACCCAATTTCTATAATGTCATAGATGATCCTTTCTGAATAAGAAATATCCTTTGATTGGTTCATCGATCAAATCCACATCCCCTTTAACACATAGGAGTTCAATTCCCATATCTTCAACATTTTTTAGGCCCAACAAAAATGCCTCTTTTTCAACTTCAGTGAACTTCAATTGCAGTAATCCTTTAGGGGAGATGATCATTTTCCTTTCTTCTAAACCTATAGCTGAACAACCCCCATGTACATGCATTTTCCATAACTTTGTATCCTCTGTCAGTCTCTTTTCAGAACAAGCAATGTTTTGGTCTTTAATTCCTATCTCTAACAACGTTACATAATTACCAAGACCCATTTCTTGATATAGAGTTTGGGCTTGGGATTTGGGATTTTCACCACCATGAACTGGGATTTGGGTTTAGGTTCTATCTTGATTCCACCTTCCTCCATAGGAATGGTTGCATATGACCAATCTAACTGCATTGCACCACCAAGATCTTTGTAGAAGCTCTAGCTCAATAGCATCCCATAGTTGGGTGGAATGTCAGCCATTAGGATGGTCATTTTTATCTTTTTCTCTAGGCAAGCTACCAACCTTACTTGAGTGTCCTTCAATTTTTTGACCAATGGCACTAAGTCAGACTGAAGTGAATAGCACTCATTTTGAGCTTTTGTGCACGAGAGTCCCAATGCTTTCATCACTTGTAGAGGCAAGATGTTATTTGAGGCTCCTGAATCAATAATGTAATTGTTCAATTTGAATCCTCCTATACACAAAGATATATAGAAAGGTTTGGGCTTTTCTTTCACCGGGACACATGACTTGAGCAACATAGGCTAAATTGAAGCTTCTTTCTTTACATGTATTATTCTTTCCAGCTGCTCAAGATGATCACGAAGGTACTCCAACTATGAAATCTCAACCTTGGTCTTCACTATGGAGTTTACAATGTCAAAATCAGTTGGAGGTGGGTCTTGAGCAACTGCTTTAGCATTCTCTTGTTCTCTAGCTCTCTGCCTCTCTTCTTCTTTTTGTGCTTGCAAGTGTAGAGCACTTGTAAACACAGGCAAAGAGTGTCTTCCATGATTTGCTGCAAGAGAGTGGTGGAAAATGTATTCTTCTTCTTTAATAACAGGTTCACTTTGAAAGTATCCTGGAGTGGAGTTGCCATCGAAGTTGTTTGTCAATGGTAAGACAACATTCGAACTTGGTGTTGCAAAAAAACTAGAACTAGGTGCAACATCAACATATCCCATAATCTAGTTCATTCTTAAGTTCTTAGGACATGTAGAACCGATATGTTCATTGATATCATGAAAGGAACAAAATACTACGTGTGGTACAGCTTCAACTATTTGTCTTGGTGGAGGTACTAGCAACCACAACCTGTAATTGTTGTAAAGTTGAAAATCATTTCTCCCTGGCTAATACAGCTGTTGAGGTTGGTATTGTTGTTGAAGTTGATATTGCGGTGGTGGTAGTGTAATCATTTCATTGGATACCTTCTATAGCTATGGATCTACAGAACTCTGAACTAGGGGTCTGATTGAATCTTTCTTCATTATGCCAGAAGTGATCATATTATCTTCCAGCTCGATGGCATGTCTTTGTGCATCCATCAATTTTGTTTCTTTTGCCATCTTCAAGAAGAAGGCTATCTTTGATGGAAGAGCATTGATGACGCAGCTCATCAAAATCTCCGATGATGGATTAAGTGTAGAAGAAAGTCGTACAACAAGACGATTAAATCTTGCTACAAAATCCCTCATGGGCTCGTTGTACTCCATCTTTGAATTTGCAAGTTGGGAAAACAACGGATGACTATCTTCAACGGGCTTGAATCTCTCCAAGAATTTTGCACTCATAGTTGCCCAACTTCTAATAATGCCCGACTCCAGGTGATTGAACCAGTCAGGAAAATTCTCAACAAGAGTCTCGACAAAGAGACACACTGCGATGTCTTCATGAGCCACATGCAAAACGATGCAAGCCGTTGAAAATGCGGAAAGATGATCATCAACCATCGCCGTGAAACCATGGAAGGTGCTTCCTTGACCCTTTAGGTAACTCGTGATGTTCCTGCAAGCCAAAGGTCCAATGATGTTACCTCAAGATAAAGGGGGTGGACGTCTCAAAGTCCTGCCAACATCATTGTTGTTATCACCCATTGCTTTGCTAGATCATGCAATAGGATGCCAGATGGTCATTCCCATGTCATAAAGTGTAATATTTCTTGAGGTTTTATGCCTCGTACCCCATGGCAGGTGCCAAAAAACTATTGGCATTTTAAATCACACCTCTAGTATGTGACTTGGTAACGGACAGCTATGTGTAGTAACCTGCTCTTCAAATTAGGAGGGGAAGCTCCCTCTTTGTTGATGTTTCTCAAAAGAAAGCAAACTAAAACTAATTTTCCTATCTTTTTGTTTAGCTAAGAGCACAAGATTATAAAACTCAAGCGATGTAGCTAATATTTTTTGTTTTAGGATTTCAACTATGACTAAGCCTACTCTAACGATGTTTCTAACTTCTCAAGTAAATGCAGAGCAAGAGAGTTAGAAATGAACAAGGAAGGATTTTTTGACATAAATACTTAAATAAAATTTTCTCCCAATGCACATCTACTTGCTTTCAATGCAAGCTGAAATAAAGATTATATAAGCATAACACATAAAAGAAAAATCTGATACATTATATCAGGGCAAAGTAGGCACAAGACTTTATTTCTCAAATCTCAAGGACAAAGATTACACTTCTGGGATAGCAAGATTGTATCAAAATTGGCTTATAGTTTAGCCATCAAACCAAAATATATTGATACAAGACACATGCACTGCACAAGAACTTGCAGCTAAAGAGGCTTGCAAACTTGTTCTTACACAAAGTGAACTGACACTAAATTACAACTTGTAGCATTATAGGCTTGCAATTTCTATCACAATAACTGCTAGAGAAAACAATGAGCAAACGATCTTATTTATAGACAAGCAAGAGGTAGGGAACCCTACAATCCCCTTACTTTTACAACTCGGCTTGCTAACATGCAAGCACTTTATTTCTAAAACTAAAGAAGATAAACATCAAACCACCTAAGAAAGCATGAAAATAGGAAATACCAACTATTACAACTTTGTTTTCTTTCTCTTCTACAAAGAGTGGATAAGAATTGAGACAAGAATAGAAATAAAACTAGAAGGAAGCTTATAGATGATTGTTGCTTTAAATCTTGTCCATATCCGCCAAAAGCTGATTTGTTTCTTGATTTCAAGTAGAGAGTGCTGCTAAAAATAGAATGTTGATCTGTCTTGGAAAAAGCAATTTCTTCAAAAAAAACTTGGGACCTCTGTTTTGTAGAAAATCACGTTCCGGAGAAACCCAGATGCTTAGAAACTAAAAAGCTAAATCCATCTTGAAAAAGCAACCAAAAAGTAGTTTCTAGAAGAGGGCAAAATTTCCCAATGTTCGAGAGGATGGAAAAGTGAAGAGACCCATGTGATCAGAAATGGAAAAAGTTGAGTGGTTGTTTTGAAAAAGCAATGCCCTAGAAGTTTGGATCCCAAAAAAGCATTCCTCTTTGCTCATTGATCTTGAATCTACAAAGAACACCAAAAAAGCATGTCGTTTGGGCCTTCAAATCTTCGTTGAAAGAAAAGAGAAGATCTTCTTGCTCTGGATGCCAACCTGCAAAAAATGAATAATGGAAGGTAAGTACATCTTAAATAAGTTAAGGTTTGAGAAAATCTACTTTCTCTTTGCTTTAAAATTTCTTGAAGTCAATCCCGAGTAGGTTCATCGAACATAGACATCGTTCGAATGCTGAGTGATGAAAACCTTGAAACTTTTTCTAAGGAATTGAGATTTGGGTGCCAATCTTCTCCTAGGGTGCTTTTCCTTTCTAGACTTAGCCAATTTTCTTGAAATTTTCATCTTCTGCTTAAGTTTCATCCTCTATTCAATCTCAATTTTCGAGACCTCAATGAATGTTGTGATCTGGTAGAATGATCCATTGCATAGCCTGATTATTTCTAAAGAGATCATCTAGAGACAAGTTTGGCTAAAGACTTCATTTTGACCTCCAAAATTTTGGGTGCCCCTAGCTACTTGGGGCACCCATGACTTCCAGTGTTAGCCATTTTCTTGATATTCTTCAATTTTTGTGTTTTCCTCACCTTCAGATGATTTCAAAATTATGTGAGCTAGATTGACCTGATCGGATGATTGTTAGATTCAATGGATAACTTGTTAAATTTTGAGAAGGGTCTTTTGGAGGTGATTTTGTCTGAAATCTGATTTAGGGCTTCAAATCCTTGGGAACCCCTAGCTAACTAGGGCACCTAAGCTTTCCAGAGTTAGAACATTTTTCCAACTTTGTGGTCTTCTAATGAATTCTCATTTCTGGATGATTCGGAGTTCCGATGGACTAATGGCTAGACTCATTGGTTAGCTCAAAGGATTTTGAAGGGGGTCGCCTGGAGATGATATCTTATGAAAGTTGAATCTTGGGGTTCAAAATATTGGACGCCCCTGCCTAGCTGGGGCACCCAATTCCTCCATAGTTAGAATTTTTAATGAGTCTTTCATCTTTGCTTTTGGATTTTGATATTTTTCATGGTTTTACCCCTCCGATCACGTTGATATTTGATGATTGGTAACTACGATTGAAGTGTCGTTGATTGTGTTGGAAAGCTTCATTGAATTTGAAGAAAAGTTGATGGGGCTGATAAACTCTAATGTCATCATTTAGGCACTCAAAAGCTTGGGCGCCCCTGGCTACTTGGGGTGTCCATAGTCTCTAGAGATAGTTTTTATATCTCATTTTTTACTTTCCTCCTTGTTCTTCGTGCTCGCCATTGCCTCACTCACTAGAGATTAAAAATTTTTCTAAGGAAAGAGCATCTAGGTGCCTAGACTGAGCTGGGGCGCTTGGAATCTCTAGACCTAGTCAAAACTTGGCATTTTTTCAACTTTCACAACTTCCTTTCTCCTTTCTTCATTTTGCATGCACATCCAGTATTTGAATGTTTGAATCTAACACTTGGCAGCTGACTGTCCTCCATTAATGGCTTAAGAGTTCCCAAAATGCTTTTTGAAATTTAAAAAGTAGAATAGACCCACTAGGGAAAAACTAATCATTTTGTGATTCTGACTACACCAACCTGATGAGGAAGTATTTTCGACCAATCAAAATCAGTTTGAACCCTAATAGACAAAGTTTCTAGTTTTAGAAAACTTTACTAGCATCCGTTTTGAAAGAAACCCAAAAAAATGTAGGAAAAGTTTCTATTTTTAGAAAATTTCTAAACATAGCAATTTTCCTCAAAAGTAGGGTCAAAAAACTAAGATCTAGGTTTTGTAGACTTGGTTGCTCTAAGCAAACCCAGATCATCATATTTTGAAAATTTTGAGTTTTCACCCCTCATGCAAGACATGCATACCCCAATTTTGACCTTTTTTGACAATTTTGACAAGACTTTTACTCATTTCTTCAAAATGCCTAAGTGTAGCAAATTTTTTAATTTGGGGTACAACAAAAACCTAAGACAAGGATAGAAGAAATGTGAGGGGGGAAGATAGAAGTTATAAATAGCCTGTTTCAATCCTCAAGAAAAATGCCTCTGTATAAACCCAATCTGATGAATTCTTGGTAAGAATGAACTGGAAAGATGGAGTATGGAAAATTATTCCTCTATGCAATCTAAACCCGGAACTACAAAGAACATTGAAAATAGCCTCCGTTAGATCCTTTAAAATGCGTTGGAGAGAAAATAGCTGATTTTAGCTTCAACCTACAAGAAATAATGGAGAAATGATGCCAATGCTAGAATAAATATCCTTTTTGGAGGTGGGAGTGTCAGTTAGGTGCGCCAACCCTAATTGAGGAATCAATTTACGTGATTGCATTGTTAACTAAAAGTTATCCTCTAATTTTAGGACACCATATGCAAGAGGAAGCATGCAAAAATTGTTACTGAGAGTCAACAGGGCCCATTTTGAATTTTGGCATCCAAGCTTTGGGGAGTTGGAATTTTTTTTAAGATTTTCAACTTCTACTATGACGAATTGCCTCTATTTGATTTTGAATTCCCATTGCCTAGTTGATCCTGAAGCTTGGTTGATAGATTCATTGCAAAACTAGAACAAGTCTGTAGAGATATTGTTGGGAGCTGTAAACCCTAAAAATTGAATCCGATGGCTTGAAATCTTGGGTGCCTTTTTCCAAAAGGGTACTTTTTTCATCAGACAGCCATTTTTTGGATGCTTTTCAACTTCTTCAATTTGACCATTTGTGCTTTAAACTACAATTGTCATTGATTGATGAATGTTGTGAACACGCAAAGATATGGAACGAAAAACTAGTTCAATTCTAAAAAGAATGATTGGTAATGCAACATATGAAAGTTGATTTATGACGCTCAAATTACTAGGTGCCCTGGCCTGCAAGGGCGCTTCTGTGTCTCTAAGACACATTTTGCATTTTGTAACTTTTGATGAAATGCTCTAGTTTGACCCTCATTGCCAGGAGTTTGACTATTTCGATGTTTGTACTATCGATCTTATTGCGGAGATTGATCAACTTTGAAGAAATGATCTTGGGATTCATGAAGTCGTAAAGTTGCATTTGATGCCCAAAAAAGTTGGGCGCCTTTTCCAAGAAGGGTGCATCTTTTTAACACAGTCAAATTTTCACATTTTTTGATTTTCTTTTGCCTCCAACATTTTACACTAGATCTTTGTTTATGAGCATTTGACAAGTCTTGAGAGTTGGCTGGAAGTATTCTGAGTAGATCTCTTGGAGAAGATAGTTGTTGAAAACCTCATCTGATTGACCAAAAGTCTAGGCGCCCTTGGCCCGCAGAGGTACATTTTACCTTTTGACTTCCATTTTATCGTTTTACATGCTTGTTTGCTCAACAACTACGGTCATCTGATATTTCCTCTGAACTGGTGAACAAATTTGTGGTGAAGTTAGACTAAAGTCGAGAAGATCATTTGGAGATAGTCAATACAAAAATTGACATCTGACGGCTCTCATTCTTGGGTGCCCCTGGGCTATAAGGGTGCATTTTCTATAATAGACTACCATTTTGGATGTTTCTTGACCTTCAACATCTTCTACCTTTACCATCATTTGTCGGTGTTTGACAAATCTATTGGATTTGCTTGATGATTTGTTGGAAAGCTAGTAGAATTCTAGAGAAGATGACTGGTTTTGCAAGTGTTAACAACTGGAGTTAGTCTCTCAAATTCAAGGGCGCCTTTGGCCTACAGGGGTGCTTTTGGTTTCAAACTTGATCATTTTCTGATGATCTTCACCTCCTTTGCAATTCGCGATCACTGTGTTGCTTGGTTGGGTTGATTGTGTTGAAACATTACTATTGCTGATGTGAGTACATTTATCATTGTGATTACATTCACATTTTTGCGTGCACAAACATTACAAAGTTGACTTGGGAATTGACTGCAAAGGCATCTCCCTTGTAGCAAGGTGTATTGTTTCCAAGCTTAGAATATTTTTTGCATTTTTCACCTTTTGAAAATCCCCTTCGTTGCGAAGCATCTTTTCAAACATATTTCGCCATAGAATCTTCGTTGAAGCTTTTGAGGCTTAGATTTTGACACTTGATATTTGGCCATCTGCCATTGTTGACCTTGGAGGTCCTAACTTGTCTCCTAAAAAAGTGAAGTAGACTCACTAGAGCAAAACTGACTTTTTACTGATTTTGACTTGACCAATGTGATCATGAAGTGAAATAAGCCAATCAAAACTATTTTCAGTCATTTTTGAAAAGATTATATTTTTTAGGATTAAAACCCTAATTTTCAAAATTTTCCAGTAATCCTCTAGACAGTAAACCCACAAAAATCCCATGCTTCGTTTGACTTGAAACTAACTTTTGATGACAATTTTATGAGATTTAGGCCATTTTAATCAAAATACCTTATTGAAGCAAATTTTTTATTTTGTGTACAACAATTATTATCAAGAAGATTGTTGTGTATTTAAAAATGGATATTTATAGTGCATTACCATGTTAACCTCTTTATCCTACAGCGATGTTCCATGGAAATTTAACTATTAACTATTATCAAATGCTACAAATTAAGCCCAAATCCTAACATCCATGATAAATTACAAAAAACCCAAACCAAAATAAAAGTATTGTGGATGGGATCACAATTTTCTTTGATAATTAAAATCCTTTGATAATTTTTTTAAGGAAAAAGCCTTTGAAAAATTCCACCGCCTGCTATGTCCCTGTCGCTTGTTGCCATGCCCTCATTGCATTCCGAGATAATGTCGTAGAAGGGTAAAATCAATTAAAAAAAATTGTGTTTCTCTTTTTGCAAGTTATAAATCAATCTTTGACAAGTTTTTATTCATTAAACCACACATTTTTGCACATTTTGATGTTCTTGGTTCAAAACTCACTGCAATTTTATGGAATAACTCAAAGTTGTGTTTTTTGGTGAGTTACTTCCCGCCACTCATGGTGTGTGAGTACTCACACTTTTTCCTCGTAATTGGAGAGCTTTGCAAGTAGGATTGAGACCATCTTTACCTCTACCTTCTTGATGGCTTCCTCCCATTTGGTTGTCATTTAGGACTTCCCTTAATTTCCCCAAAATGTTATCATGTTGCCTATTGAAATTTGAATTTGCTAGCTAGATGCTCAAATCCTTCTATATCTTGCCATACATTTGCAATCGGGCTTTAGAATCATTTTCTTCCTTGAGCAACTACTTGTGCACTACCCTTGTCTTTCATAGAGTAATGTTGGTTTCCTTCCTTGATCTTGAGTGCTAATAGTTCTTCCTTAATAGTTCTTCCTTAAGGGGCTATGCCTCTCTATACTTAAAGACACCATGCATTGTTGGGTGAACAAATTTGATTGGCTCCTTAATGGCATGGTTGAAGTCATTGTTGAGCCTAGGCATCAACTATATACTCATGTCCGCTATGGTCTTAGCCTCTTGTTTTAACTCTTTGGCTTGGTTAGTCACACTGTTGGCAATGAACTCAACTTGCTCACATTGGTGCTCAAGGTCAATGCATATTGTAGTTAACTATGAAACTTGTTCCTTCAATTTATTCATCTCTTATGTTCTTTTCCAATTCTTCCAAGTAGTCTCCATGGCAATCTTTATCAAGGCTACTACTACCATGGTTTTTGAAAGGTATGTAAATTAGTAGGAAGCCATTGTTTCCTCCATTGATTTGGACAATGATCTGGGGCTAATCCAATTTGTGGTTCTTGATTTGGACTTCAATCAATTATGAAAATTGTGCAATTTTTTTGTAGGAGGTGTCAATGAATTGTGGAGGGAGAAGAACATGGTGCATTTCCTTTGACACTTGTTCTCTTTGTGCTTCTCCCTCCACTATTTCCTTAGATGGATATTCTAGTTGTTTCTTGTTTTGACTTGTGCATAGGGGATTCTTCTCCACACTATGCCTTTGTTTCTTGTTCACTTCAAGTATCTTCCTCATTCTCATTATGTCCCTAATATTCCTTATTCTTGGGTCTTTGTAAGCATCTCTAAGCCCTTCTCGGTGTGTCTTGCTCACTTGTTCTTGATCCATGTTTTCCACTTGATTAAGCACCCTATTATCTACACATTCACAACATAGGGAAGCTTCATGACAATCGGTCCATCCTCTTCTATCCATAAGCTTTGAGTTGACTAACATGAAATTTTGCATAATCACAAATTGAAAGTGCCCTTTGCATTGGGTTCCCTTTATTTTCTACTGTAAAGAATTCTTTAAGGTCTTAGACCCATACTCCTTCCAACTTCATTAGAATTAGGAGAGAGCCATACTTGAAAGTGCCTTCCTTTGCTTGTGCATTCTTGACCACCTTGTTATTCTTTTGCTAGGTAATGGGCAAAAATGAATTTGTGTCCCCTCACCATCATCTTGAATGTAATGTACATATTTTTGAGATGGAGTTAATCCAAAGGGTAAAAAGTAGTTTTTCCATTGATCACCCTCATTGAAAATCTCATCCTCACATCCTTAATCATGTCACTATCTAGGGTGCAACTGCCTCTCTAATCCCCAAGAATCTCCTTGGTTTTTTCCACTACTTCATTCTCCAATGTTGTAGCCACAAAATTAATATCATCTTGTAGTCCAGTGATTCTTGTGTTGATTTTGATTCTTCTCCTTAAAATATAAAACTAGGCTCTTTGAACTCTTTATATCAAAAAATTCATTCAAACTATGATTTCCCAAAGTATGGCAATTTCCATAAGCTTACCTTTCCTATGACCATTTTTTTTGCAACAATGCTCTTTTTCTTCCACTTCTTTACTCAAATTTCATGGTTTTTACCCTTGATGTAGTTGTATTCGTCAACATTTCTTATACCCAACTAAGTATTTAGGTCTCCCCTCATTGGAATTTTGGTGAGAGATTGCATCAATGGCAGGTGTAATGGTTCCCTTGTCACCTTTGCTACCTTCCCTTTCTCCTCTCCTACTATCACTTTTATTGGAATTGTATTTTATGAGCTTGTTGTAGCGAAGGTTGATGCTTTGGAGTTTGTGCTCTTCCTAGACTATCCTTTGGCCATGCTAATTGGAAAGTGAATATTCTTATAAGTTGGTCTTTCATTTTATCCTAGTCTTGCATCTTGGGTCATGTTTTAGCTACAATATACTATACTCGAGCCCACACACTCATAATAAGATAAAATACATATACCCATAGATGGATTGGTAGTGCCCACTTAATTTCTTCCCATACTCACCAGAAAATTTGTAGGTAGAGTTGTGGATCCTATTCCCCAATGTATGGTGAAATTCCTTTCATTTTAGTAGTTTAAGAAAATCTTACTTTCTTGCTTCCTTGTAGGCAATTTTGGTTTATTCTGATCATTGACTAATTCTGCTTTTCTAATGGATTGACCCATTTTTTCTCCCTTGGTACACATTCTTCCAAGTCTTGTTTAAAGGGATCAATATTATCCAAATAATCACATCTTAATAATTTTTCTAATCATCCCTTGCTTATGTACCAAACCAATTTTTCATTGAATTTTGATGCATCGAATCCATTGCTGAGCTTGCTTCATTGGTTTAATATATGTTGAGACATATGAAAATCAAATTGGCTTTTGAATTTTTTCGTCTTTGATCCTTTGACATGGGTATTTAGATCCATTGTATATTCCTTTCTACCATCTTTGATTATCATGGCTTGTTGTTGGAAAGATAGTTTGTGTGCGAACTTGATTGCAAACATCATATTCTTGGGAATGATCACTTCCATGTTGCATGGTAAAGGCATAGATTCCATTAGCATCATTTTCTATTTCTGTTGTTGCGAAAAAAATTGGTCTTTGGTTTGCATACAAGGAGATCCATTGCTTGGTTCTTCCTAGTCTCAAAACTCATGCATCTCTTTTTAAACCACACATATATGTTGTTCATAAAATTAAGGATGATTTAGTAACTGTTGTCACCTGGATTTTGCACCTTGTTGAATGTAAAACTCAACAATTCAGTGCAACATGGGAAGACCTCTAAAGTTGTGGGTCACTTGTGGATAGAGGTCAACCTCTGGAGAAGGTCGGCTTCCTTTGTGTTATCACCTAACTACTGCTCTTTGAAAGAAAAGGGAAGAAGGAAAGTATGAAAGTTAAAACTTAAACCTATAGTGATACACCAAATTGACACAAATCGGGGAATGAAAACAAGATGAACATACACTGAGAAACTAATAAGGGATATTTCATTTACTCAACATAACTTTGTAAACTTATGCATTATTCTTGAAAAGGTTTAATCTGCGTGTACATTTTACGAAGGAAAGATGAATTTCACAACTTTAAAGTTCAAAATATAGACTTAGAAAACACGGTTCAAAACTTACATAATCTACAAAGAAATGAAAACGGTATGAAACACCAACACTAGTTTCCAAGGTAACCTCTGTACATTATATTCTAGATTCCAGTTGAGTTACCAAAGCATACATCAGCTGAGAAAGGATTGTTAAAATCACTAACTCTTCAGAGTGCATAATCCGAACTGCTTTACAAAAATGCAAAAAACCATATATACAAAAGTGTGTCGGCCCCTTAGGGCTTACAAAAATATCAAATTTCCAAAAGATCTATCCCTAGATATTTTGAATGAAGTTAATGTTGTATTAAATGTGCATCCCTGCTGTCCATGTCGGTGAAGAGTTGCTCCAAGAATGGCCTCTTTGATTTTTTGCAACTATCGCATTCACTTCTTGTCTTCATGTTTACTTTAGAGCCTCCCTGAAGAGCTACTTGAATGCTTTGGAGCCCTTATTATTAATGTCCATCCATCCCTACTAGTTGACATCCCAATTGTCCCTTGTTTACCGATGACACCTCCCAGATATCAAACTGGTTAATTGCTTTATTCTCAGAGCAGATCCACGTTGCTTATGCTCTGTTGATCTTCTTCGTAGGGGGGCCGAACTGTCAAGCAGCTCATGGTGCATCTTTAGCTCCCTCTGATTGGCCGAACTCATGACATGCAGATTCTTGGACAGTGAAAGGCTGCTTCACCAGAATTGCATATTGGTGAGACACTAATCGTGTCTCCCCGATGCGATTAGATTCTTCAACGGTTATCGGCGTAGCTCATGACGATCGGCAGGACCATATAGCGAGTTCAAAAGTCACATCGACATCCATGAAACCATCGACAAGACCTTTCGCTTCGGGAAGACCTCATGGCGATCCTCTAGGAGTCATATCAATATCCTTTCCATCGCTGAGACCTCACTTGTCGGAAGGACCTCATGCCAAGCGCAAAACTTCCTCTCGGAGTCTCCCCGATCTTAACGCTGTGAACCCTATCGGCAAGAGTTCATTGATGTCACACTGAAAGCATAACCTTCGGCGAGACCATGATTAGTTGGTAGGAGGTTACAGTGAGCTCCTTTCCTTCTCCCGAGCTTAATTTCCTTCGGTAAGACCCTATCGGGTTGACAAGACATCACGGCGAGGCCATCTTTCTTTCAACGATGCCACTTCACTTCATTGAGACATTTCGCTTACGGGAAGACCTCGTGGCGAAGACCAACCTCTTTTTCTAAGACCATGAGTCGGCAAGACTTTATGCCAAAGGAAAGATGTCACGACAAACTCATCTCATTGTCGAGGAGACTTTTACAAGTCGGCGAGACATCATAGCAAACACAAACCACTTTCCCCGAGTGCAACATTTCTTTTGATGAGACACTGGTAAGTCAGGAAGACCATTTAGAAAACACAAAATATCATATCGAAAGCACCCCACGGTCAGAAAGACACTCCATTGTCAGCCAGACTTCATGTCGAAGGAAATCTCTCTTGGCGAGCATATTTCCTCTCGGTAAGACCCATTGGGTCGGCAAGAGGTGACAACGGGCTCCCATTAGTTACACCGTAGATTGAAACCATCGGCGAGACTGACATGTATCGATAAGACATCATAGCAATAGCACCTTCTTCTGCCAAGCTCTCTACCCCTTCGGCGGGACCCTACCGGGTCAACAGGACTTCTCATTGAAGTCATCCTATCTTGGCGAGAGCTCACCTTTTGTCTTCGCGATGACACTTCTTTTCGCCGAGACCTCTCAGCGAATGCAAACTCCTCCCCCCGATGCCAACCCCAGGAACAACCTTCGGTGTGACCTCCTGGTGGTCGCCAAGACTTCTCAACAAGATGACAACCTTATGGTGAGCTTATATCATTTCGGGAAGACTCTCGTGTGTCGGAGAGACATTACCCCAACCAAAATCATTCCCCCTGATGCCACCCTCATGAAAGAACTGTCGGCATGACCTCAGGCTTGAAAGCGGAGAGATACATGAAGACTCATGGTGACCAGAGTGTCCTAGTGACGGGTGTATTAAACCAAGTAAAACACACTGCTAGTCAGCAAGACAACAGGAGGGTCTTGCCGACTTTCTTCTTTGATGAGTTTTGTGCCAGAACTGATCGAGGCATGCTTTCCAATAGACCTCCTTGTGAAACTGCGTCAGATGAATGACCTAACCCTTGATGCAAATGTCCCATTTGGCCCCTACGAACATCTGAAACATAATTTATCTTGCCTGATTGAGCCCGTAGGTGAAAATTGAGCAACATTTCTAGCAACTTTTGCTGGATGTTTTCCTGTTGAACATGGAAACTAGTAGCCAAAACTTGTCCATTGGGCATAGAGTCATTAGGAAAACTTAAAACATCAGCTTTGTTCATGGCTCAAACGTGTCTGTAACTTATAGATCATAGCAGGTTGCCCGAAACTCAAGAAACAGGAGAAACTGAAATGAAAATATTCACTGTGCTAGAACAACACTTAGGGAATGAAACAACAATCAAACTAAAGTGTCGAAGCACTTTATTGAAAGCATAAAACCTAACCTGCTATGTATAAAGGAGGAACTTATTAAACCTCGAAACAAGGCTTGAGGTGTATCCCATTGACTACGATAGGAAGCACTTCACCTTCAGTTGTGGCTAGTTGGTACGCATTGTGTTCTTTGTAGTCTTCAACAATAAACAGACCCATCCACATGTTGTCGAACTTGGTGTGATGGCCTAGCTTGCTTTTCAGAACGTCCCACCTGAGAACAATATCACCTTTTTAAATACTCTAGCTGTAGCTTTTTTTTCAAATGTTCTCTTTGTTTGGAGCTGATGATACTCCAAAGTTTTCATTGCCTTATCTCTTGATTCTTCGAGCTCCATGAGCTCTGCATATCTCACGGACATTGGGTCTTGTTCTTCATACATTTCCAACTGGTGAACAATGTCTAGAGCTGGAAGCTCTACAGATAGAGGTAATCTGGCCTCTTTACCATAAACGAGTACATAAGGTGAATTACCAATTGATCTCTTGGGGGTTATTCTATCTGCCCAAAGTGTAGATTTCAATGTGGTGTGCCAAACTCTTTGGTTCTCTTCCATAGTCCTCTTAATCATTCTGATCAAGTTTTTATTTGTACTTTCAGCTAATCCATTACCCTGTGGGTAATAATTGGAAGAAGTATTCAAATGAATTTCGTATTTAACAGCCCAATCTGTGACTCTCAATCCAACAAATGCAAGAGCATTATCTGAAATGATGGAGTTAGGAACTCCAAACCTAGTGACTATGTCTTCATAAAAGCTCAGAACTAAAGATTCATTTGCTTCCTTTAAAGCTATTGCCTCTGTCCACCGTGTGAAATAGTCTGTAGCAGTAAGCACCCACTTGTGACCAGCACTGGATGGTGGGTTAATTGGCCCAATAAAGTCGATCCTCCATCTCATGAAGGGCTACTCCACCTGAATTGGATGTAGAGGCATAGCAGACAACTTTTCTTTTCCTAAAAATAAAGCACATTTGACACACTTTCTTGACCATGCATAAGCATCTTTAAACAGGCTGGCCCAGTAGTAACCAGCTCTCATGATTTTCCAAGCAGTTGTCCTTACAGCAAAGTGACCCCCCAAAACTCCATCATGAAATTCGTGCAGTACTCTTTTTGTTTGATCAGTATTAATACACCTTAACAAAACACCATTCAGATCTTTCCTAAAAAGAATGTTATCTATCACCACATATGGTATACATTGCAGCTTGAAGTATCTTCGTTTAGCTCTGTCTAAACTTGGTGGACACTCACCAGTTTGTAAAAAATGGGTCATGTATTGAACCCAATTTGTTGTTAATATAGGTGTAGCACTTTGAACATTTTGAGGTTCATCTGTATTAGCCAAAATAGCACCAGTTTCTAATTTCTATGTATCTTCAGAAGTGGAGGCAAGTTGCTCACAAAATCCTCTACCCCTGACAAGTTTTGTGATGTTGATGTCAACATCAAATTCCATTACTTTTGTGATCCACCTTGCTCTTTTCTCACTCAGATCTTTATTCAACAAAAATTCCTTCACAGTTGAGTGTGCAACCAAAATATGAATTTTATTGTTTGAAACTAAAGGCTTAAACTTCTTTAGGCTTCTAATCACAGTGAGAACATGTTTCTCAACAAATGTATATTTCTCTTCATAATCAACAAGTACTTGACTAAAGAAAGCTATTGGTTGTTCTAAATTATCACTATTTTTTTGAACCAGCATAGCAGAGATTGAACTACTGCTGCCAAAAGCATACAAGAGGAAGTCTTTAGAGAAATCTGGATTTACTAGTGTTGGAGCTAATGCTAAAGCTTCCTTGATTTCTCTAAAACTACTCTTTGCTTCTTTAGTCCAACTAAAAAATGCATTCTTTTTAAGCATGGTAGTCAAGGGCTGTAGTAAATTCACAACATTAGGAATGAATCTTCTTAAAAAGTTAATCCTCCCTAAAAAGCTCTGCAATCCCTTCTTGTGATTGGGTAATGGCAATTCAAGTATAGCTTCAACTCTTTCAGGATCAATGGTAACTCCATCTTTTGACACTATGTGGCCTAATAGCTTACCTTCATGAATTGCAAAAATACTCTTTGTCAGATTGAGAGACATTTCATATTCTCTACATTTTTCAAAACCTTGCTTGAGATGTGACAAATGTTCATCTGCATTCTTTGAATATACAGTTATGTCATCTAAGTAAACTAGCAAAAATTTTTGAATTAGATTCTGAAATGCCATATCCATGGCATGCTAAAAGGTGGCACTAGCATTAGATAAGCCAAAAGGTATTCTCTTGTAGGCCATGGTGCCCCATTTTGTTGTAAATGATGTTTTATACTAGTCCTCCTCTTTGACCATAATCTGGTTATAACCAGAATATCCATCCAGAAGAGAAAATCTCTTTGAACCAACAACATCTTGAAGAATTTGTTCTATAGACGGTAAGGAGTAATGATCCTTCAGAGACGCTCTGTTAAGATCTCTAAAATCTACACATAATCTTATCTCACCGCTCTTTTTCTTAACCGGAACAAGTTTAGAAACCCAAGACGTATGTTTAATTGGAAACACAATACCTCCCTCTACCAACTTGGCCAACTCTTTGATCATCAAAGGCTTGAGCTTGGGGTTCAATGGTCTCTATTTTTGTCTAACAAGCTTGACACCAGGTTCTAGCTCAATTGTATGTTGTGCAATATGGGGATCAAACCCTCTTAAATCAAAATATTGCCAAGCAAAAACATCATGATACTCTTGGCATAAAACAATGAAAGCTTTCTTATCCTTAGCTGAACAAATTTTACCTCATTTGAGAAGCTTACCTTTAAAGATTTCAACTTCCTCATAATGATCTTCCTTGACTTGAATGCCAACTTTGTTCTTTTTAAGCTGATCATCAAAATTGAATATAGATTCCAAGGTAACCAGCCCTTTGGGACGTTTATTGGTCTTCAACTGTATCACTTGATCACCATACTGTTGTTTAATCTTTTCCTGGTTTATTATAGAAAATTGATCCTCTTGGAGCAAAAAGGTTAAAATCTGTTCATCATTTTCAAATACCTGCCAGCTAATGTTGTTATCAGGAATTGAAGGCCTGATAACCACCTTGACATACTACTGTATTTTATCCTTTTTGACATCACCTGGGATACCAAACTGTGCCCCAATGGCTACAAGTCTGTCAGCATGCTTATTCTGATTTCATGGAACATAAATCATATTGAAGGCATTAAATTCTTCAATTATATTCCATACTTTATTTCTGTAAGACTTCAAAGCATCATTTTTGGCAACATTTAGCCCCCTAACCTAATTAATTATCAATTCACTGTCTCCATAGACTTTCAAACAGTAGATACCTCTTTTCCTTGCCCATTCAAGGCCTTGGATAAGTCCTTCATACTCAGCACTGTTGTTAGAACATGGAAAAGAAAAATGAAAGGCTGAGAAATACTTATCACTCTGTGGAGAAACCAACATTGCACCTCCACCTGCTCCATTCTTGCTTCTAGAACCATCAAAAAACATTTCCCAAAGTCCACTATGTTGTTGCAACAATTGATTTGAATCCTTCTCAAGATTTGGGATCTCTACATCAGACTCAAGCATCACATAATTACCCATACCAGCATCTTGAATGAAGTCTTCAGGACTGTCCAACACATTTTCAGCTGCCCATTCATGTAGAAGCACATCAGGAACAGCTTCTGCTTGAAGTTCTTGAGCAGCAACCAACTCACTATCAGTGAAAATGACACAATTTGTGTCTGCAGCAGTAGGAACATCATTGATGGGACTTGGGTTATATGGCTCAATGTGATCTTTAGCCAACTTTTCAGATTTGATGGTAACTTTGGTTCCATATCTAGTTCTAAATAGCATATGTGACCAATCAGCTGACACATAACCACCTATCTTACCTGTAAAGTCTCTTGAGAGGCACAAGGAAAAGAAAGGTGGGAGATCTATGACACATATGTCTTGAAGAACCAAAAAATTAGGACAAGCATGAAGGGTAAGACTCAAGTCTTTAATAACACCCAATGTATTAACCGAAGTACGATCCAATTGAATCACTCCTTCCTCTAAAGGCTGATACTTTAATCCAATTTTATCAGCAATTTGCTTTGGCATCATTGAGCTACTAGTTCCACTGTCTACCATACAGTTATGAATTAACTTATCACCTATGATTACTGACACATAAAATGGAGGTGGTTTAACTTCTTTTCCTATCTCTTTCCTGGGCTGTTTATCATTTCCTTGAGTATTATTTGTCAACACAGTCCTAACTTGACCTATTGGAGACTCAGATTCATCAGACACTTTAAAATTTGATAAAGCTGAGTGTAACATATCTTTTTGACCTGGGATGGCTAATGAATCCCACATAGACATCGTTACATTCATTTTTTTCATACTATCAAGAATATTAAAGGGCACAACTGGGTTCACTTTATGGTGTACCTTTACGCTAGCATGATCAGCTTGTAAATGTGGCTGCTCCTTATCTTGGAGTTGCTGATCTCTTTGCAAACCGCGAGTCACTTGAGAGGTAGATGGTTCTGCAGCCGTTGCTTTCCCCTTATCAGTTGCTTGATTCAACTCAAAAGCTCTTTTCTTCGCCCTTGTGTTAGCTGCAATTGGAGAATTATCCACATTCAATCCACAAAATTCCTCACCTTGCCAGTTAAGTAGGGTAGCTTCATTAGTAAGCTGGTCTTGGTGTTGTGTGGATGCATCGTTGAATTCATTCTGTTGTGAACTCGAGGCATTCTGTACCATAAGTGCCTGATTAATGAGTCCATTTGAGCAAGTGGCCTGATTGTGAGGTTGGTTACAAGGGTAGCACCACTCATAATCTGCTGCTAAGTTGTTTTGAATAGGGACAAGATCCTTAACTGCACTAACAGGTGCTGGAGCATAGGCCTGAAAAGGTCTGGTGTTCACATTCTGCCTTGGGCCCTAGTAGTTGCCTTGATATGTGTTGATGTGATTTTTGTGACCACACCAATCAGAAGAACGAAGTTGTCTGAAGGCTACTCCATTCTCTCTTGATCAAAGTATTCTGTGCGCTAAGATTGCAAGAAAGTTCGCACGTTCAACTCCAAGGTTCCAAAATACTTAGAATACCCTCAGTTGGTTGGTTGTGAATTGTTGTTTTCACGAGGGGACTTATACAATTGTTCAGAATATTTGCAGTTAACAGCCAGTTAAAGATTTGAAAGGGACTTTATGCGAATGATTTAGCATTGTCCTATGATTTTTCCTAAAACTAATCAAAATTAAACAAAATTGAATGGCTACAGAGATTTATAAAATTTAAGTCCTATCCTAAATGCAAAGGGGTATTGAGTTTGGCTTCAATGAACTTCAACCAAACGTTGTTTTGCCTCCTACTGGACAACTTCAACAAGGTTGGTGCAATCTTCAAAGGAGCAAAAAGATGTTCAAATCACAATTCAACAATGCAAGTACCATCAAAACGATGCATGCATACACATGAATCTTGATCAAAGTTAAATTTAAAAGGGGTTCCAGTTGACCACGTAGGACAAACTCACCATCAGTAAGCTTGTTAGTGGTATGGACTTATAGAAGCTCACTCAAATCAAACACAACCACCCACAACTAACCACTTGCATGAAAATTAAGTCCTACTTGAAGTTGAAGGAAGAAGAAACCTCACAAACTACTCATGACAAAAGTGGAGTTCACCATCAATGAAATTCTTTTATTATGATTAGCCTTCGTGACAATTTCTTACAAAAATTCCCAAAGGGAGAATTCCCCTTCTCCTTCAAACAATGCAATGAAACTATTCTAACTCTCAAAAATGTCTACTCTCTATTTTGCTCCGATATCCAACTGATTAACTAACTAACTAGTGTACAAATGAGGGGACTCCCCTTTATATAGCTGGCCAAACCAATGGATGGTCCAGATCAAAGTACAATGGATGGCTCAGATTGAGCCAGAAAAACCCTAGACAAGATTAACCCTAAAAACCACCAAAAGGTGGAGGAGTGGTGTCATTAATGATCTCAAAAATAGCAAATTCCCCCTTTGACCACTATGGGAAATTAATGCCCATTATCCCTCCAGAAGATTCTCGTTCATGATTCTGTTGCCATTGTCCTTCTCTCAGACCGTGTAACCTACGAATTGGGCCAGCACTAAATCAACTTCCTCTTTTGAAATCGCTAGAGTAAGGTTGAGCTGATACTCAAGAATAGCCACCATCTGCTCCTGTCGATCACAAGTCTTTCTCCAAGTCTCAATAGACTCCTGCGTGCTCTGAATGATAGCTGAAAATGTAGAAATGTTCTTGAAGTCAAGTTGAGAAAACATCCTCATCTTGGAGAAGAAAGGCTGCAACCTTGCCTTCAATCCTTCCACCTCCACCTCCTCAGGAGTTAATCTCTTGGCGAACAATGCATCCAACGTATTGAGAATGCCCTCATGGATATGCCTCATTGCCCTCTTGATCTTAGATGAATCTGCCATTGCCATGTCAAAGAAGCCCTTGCTAGTGAACACAGCCGAATGCCATCCAAGAAAATCATATCTATCCCCGGCTTCAATCACCCCTTCATCAACCAAAGTCTGTGTGGGTACTCGCATCAAAGCAGCAAGGTGAGGAATAGTTTTGTCTTGGAATATATGAGTGTCACCCCAAGCCTACTCGACGTTCTCTAAGCACGAGAGGATACCAGAAACACTCCGAAAAGAGGAGACAAGATCGGCCATGAATTTCTCCGCTTCAATGCGAACACCGCCTACCCATTTATCTCCTTCCTGAATAGCCCTTTTTATTTCTTCGAGCTCACTAACCAATTCCCGTGGCAACTTAGGTGAAAGCTCCCCTGCTGGGATCTCTTGAGCACACGAACATGCTAGATGCTGCACATATCCGATCAACGCCTTATGCTCCTTCAATCTTTTATACTTTTCCTCTTTTTTACCAATCTATCCTTCAAAGCTTGAAAGGAATTTTCAGCTTCTTCAACTACCTGCATTCCGAAAGGACGCCCCAACTCAATAGTGGTGACTGTGTAATTCTCTAGCATTACGTCACCGAAGTCATAATCCTCCTTTGGAACAACAACAAGGAAAGTGCGCGAACCAGCTTCATTTGTTTCCATCCTAGAATATTTCCTGGCCCTCTTCCTTTTAGGTGACTTGCTTGTCCTATTCAAAAGTTCCTCCATCTCTACTGCCAGGTCAACGTCATCCTCTTGATCTCTTCTTATTGCACGTGAGAGCCAATTTGGAGCATTATATTGAGTATCGTAGATAATAAGGGGCTGTTCTTCTGTTGCCTCTACTTCACGAACCTCCTCCCGAGCAATATTTGATCGAGGTTCATCTATTTCCATATGTTGGCTGTCTTCCTCATGAGTTCCAACCTCAGGTTCTACATTACCCCACTCCTCGAAAGCTGCCTCAAGCGCGCGATCAAAGCAGATGTCAGTTTCAGTTTCTTCTCCTTCTTCCAGCTGATTGACGCTTTCAGGAGCATTGGCACTTTGACTGTCTAGTCCTCTCGGCAATGGCTAGTTAACTTCTCCAATTTTGGGCTCCTCGTTCAATCCAGCTCTCTGGTTTGCAAACAATGAGATTTCTTGTACGCTAGAGGACTGCTCCAACAACTGAGTGGGTGATGTCTCTTCTGATCTTTGAGGTTCGGGCTAAGTTGGCTCTTGTTGTTGTTGTGGTTTAGCAGCCTGGGCAATCTGTTTCTTCTTCTTTGCTGATACTGGTATCCTCCGATCACCCATGAGATTGTATGAGAGGGCAATCGATCTCCTTTCCAATCTGTGAACATGCCCATCCACCCAACTCCTAGTAAAGGTCAGGAAAAGCATAGACAAAGTGTCTAAGTCTATAATCTCTGGCTCAGCCCAATCCGGGGGTGGGATTGGCGTGTTCTTTATTGACTCGTAGTCTGGGTGTGTAAGCCTGGTATCTTCTTCAACTTGATCTGGAACCTGGACTACCTCACACTCTCTGATCAGCTTCAGGGGAAATCTGGAAAACATTCTTCTTCTAATTTCTCCTTCATCTTGTGCATTTTCCCAAAAGTCCTCTAAGTGATTCCTGTGTCTATACTCTTCACTCTGCACAGTTCCAATCTTCCCTCGAGGATCAAAGTCCTATCGGCTTGTATGGAGAGTGAACTAGTAGAACTGCAATTCTTCTTTTGCCTCCCTGGCTGCTTGTAAAGAAGGGCAATCCTCAAGTGAGTTTCCCAAAACAATGGGGAAGTGAAAACCTCCCACCTCGAGCATTATCGTTCGATTTGTTGGATACCTTGGCAGTCGGTAGGCGTATGAATGGAATTTTTGGCAACCTTAAGTAGGTAAACTTGGGGAATTGGACAAACCAAAACCCATACTCTTCGATTAACTCCTGTGCTTCCTTAGATATTCTTTCTTGCAGTCTTCCCTGAAGAGTTCTTGTGAGGTACATTGTGAAGGCGTCATTCACCCTCTTGAAATGAGAGGTGCTCATGAGGTGCAGTTGCCTGCATGATTCATGAATTTTGAATTGATTGAGCCCACACCCAATTGGCTCCTGATACGCCAACCCCTTGTATTTCGTCATCCGAGCCAGCATGTAGATAACATACGAACTCATGTAGAATGTCCTCGTTCTCCTTAGATTTTCAAACTGCTCATTGATGTTATCACTTATCATCTATGCCCAATCTACATCCGCTTTTCCTTCTAGCACCACGCTGATATAGAAGAACATCCATGGCTCGAACACATATGCCTGCAGGCTGCCATGAACTTCGCTAAGCAACATGATTAAGTCGCAATACTCTTGATTTAGCTCCTCTAAAATGATCTGCTTTGGTAATTTAGCGCCAGGAGGCTTAGGCTTCCTCATCCATGTTGTGTTAATCCTCTTAACACACTTGTCAAAAGATGTGGCATACATCTTGTCAGCTTTTGCCTTTGACTTGTACAACATCTTATCTATGGGTAAGATCCCGAATGCCTCACCAATTGCATCAAGTGCGAGGTTGGCCAACAACATGCCATCCGAAGAAACAATTGTTCGATGCTCCAAATTGTAAAAATTTGCACACTCCATGATAAGCTCTGGACATCGGACTGCTGGTGGGAAACCGGCTGCTGCATACAATCCACTTTTTACAATGTTATGTGAAGTCACTGTCGGAGGATTGCCACCCTGTTCGTACATTCTTCTTTTGAAGGTCTCGAGGTTGAAAGAACCAAGATTTGTATCAGTCAAGTTTCCAAACTTCGACACGATCTTTGATTCTAGAACAAAAGACTTCTTCAACTGCTTAATAATCGCCTTCCTCGAAGTATTTTCAGCATTTCCAGCCTTGGCTCCAGCCTTGCTTGTTCCAGCAACATCAACTCGTCCACTTTCAGCCATCTGCAAAATAAAAAAAAGCAAGCATTACAATTCCAATTTTTTAAAATAAAAACATCGTGAGATGGCAGGCAAATGGAGTTGGCTGTGAAAATAAAATAAAATTGATAACTCCAGCAGTAAACTCCAACTTCAAACCTCAATAAATTTAAACCTCGAAATATAAAACTCCGAACTTCAGCAATTTGCAGCCAAAATAATTTCATCTCTTCGGAAGAGATCAACTTCAGCAATTTTAACTTTAGAAAATACTTCAAGTTTCAGCAACTTCGAAAAAATTTAAACTTCACCTCTTCTCAGCACTTACTTTCAGCAACTTGGAGAAATAATTTAAATCTCAGCAACTCTCAACTTCAGAAAATTTGAATCACAGCAACCTTGAGTTTCAACAACTTCCAG
This sequence comes from Sequoia sempervirens, assembly GCA_007258455.2. NCBI lineage: Eukaryota > Viridiplantae > Streptophyta > Pinopsida > Cupressales > Cupressaceae > Sequoia > Sequoia sempervirens. Next base: position 495,647,001 of record VDFB02281492.1, on the reverse strand, counting down.
CAATTTCGACTTCCAGCAATCTAGAAAATCAATCTCCAACAACTTTCAACTTTCAGCAATAAATTAACTTCAGAAAATCTCACACAACTCAACAATCACTTTCAACTCTCCAGCACAAATCTTAGCTTCAAATTTTGTGAATGAAAATGAAAACTCCGAAGTTTTATAATTGAAAGCTGGTGCTCATTTTAGCAAATACCATTAATTCTCTTCATCATGACTTAGAAATTTTCCGATTTTAGAGAGAATATTCCCAACCATCATTTAGTCGTTATAGCAATTTGCTAATCCGGGAGATTCTTTCCTCGATTTAAATTTATAATTTCCCTCCCGACTGCCAGTTACTTCCAATTGACTGAAGTACTGAAGTAATTTCTAGAAGTTTTAAAATTCACTTCAGTTTAAAAAAAATCTCACCGCTTTTAAAATGGCAAATTAAAATTTAAAAATTTAATCTTATTGCCATTTGATTTTATTTGAGAGATTTATTCATTTCACCAGTGTCTACGAAAAATCATCGTCAACCTTTTAAAATGGCTAGGCAAAGTTATTTTCCATCCATAATAACTCCAAAATAAATTCCCCGTAATTAAAATCCTCCGGCTTTAAAAATTTAATTTGTCCAAATTTAAGGGGGAATTTAATTTAATACTTTGGAAAATAATTAAATTTTAAATTTTATTTCCCAGCTTGAGCAAATTTTTTTAAAAATCATTCGCCTAGAGAAAATTTATTTTACTTCCAATGCCTTTTAATTTATTTCCAAGCCAAACATTTAGGCGTGATCGAATTTTTTTAGATTTTTTTTGGACATTTTTTAACTTTATCCTCTAGTCTAGGTGTAATAGAGGGGGGGGGGAATATTTAATTTTCCAATATCTAATATTTACTCATCACCCCCTTCTATCCAAGGCGAAAATCAACCTTTTAATTTTACCATTTAATATTTGCCTTAGGAAAATATCTCCAATAACCTCTACTTGCCAGGCGCATATGGAAGTATGTGCTTTTAATTTCGACCCTTTCCAAATACTTAGAAAATCCTAATCACCTTCTTCAAGGCATGGCTGAGGTATTCAACCTTAGATCTGAAGTGCCTTAGAGAATTCTCGAGCTCCTCCTCCTTCTAGGCGCATATCATAGGTTGTGCTTTCACTTTTAGATGACTTAGAATATTCATTACCTTCCTCAAGGCCTTGGGCGCAAATAGCATGTCCTGCTTTCATTTTAACGCCTTGAAGATTTCTCACCAATCTCAAGTTGTTAGGACGCATTCAAGAGGGGTAGCTTTCAGCTTTGGACACTTAGAAAATTTTATATCTTCATGCTAGTCAAAGGCGCATTTGTAAGGGTCAGCTTCCAATTTTAACACCCAACACTTTTAACCACCTCTCCATGTAAAGTAGGGCGCATTTTATACCATGAGCACCAAATTCCTATGACTTAGAATTTTTAGATCAACTCTTCTTCTTTATGGGTGCATACAAGAGGGTGGTCTTTCACTTGGGGGCACAAATTGCATGTTGAGCTTTTAATTTTATCAACTCCAAGCTCAAGGGCGCATATCATACCTTGGACTTTCAATTTGTATGCCTTAGTCAATTTCAAGTCTCCCCTGATGGCCTTGGGCGCAAATCCACCCTTGAGGTTTCAATTTTGAACACTTGATAAAGTTTTATCCTCCAAGTCCTTAGGCGCATGTGGAGTTGATGCTCTTGGGCGCATATGCAAGGGGGAGCTTTTAATTTCGACACTTAGAATATTCAAAGTTCCTGCCTCAAGACAAGGCGCATTTAGGGAGGTCTCCTTTTAATTTCCATGCCTTAGTGTATTTTCTAACTCCTTCCAAGTCTAGGCGCATATTACCCTCTGAGCTTTCATTTTTCAACACCTTGAAAACTTTTATTACTTCCTCCTTGAAGTAGGGCACAAATGGGAGTGGTAGCCTCAAGTTTCTGACACTTAGAACACTTTCCTTCATTCATCTAACTTGGGTGCAAATCATAGCTTGAGCTTTTAATTTCAATGCCTTAGAAGATTTCTCTAGTTGATATTTCCATGAGGGGCGCATTTGGAGGTGTGAGGTTTCAATTTGCAGTACTTAGAATATTTTAAGCTCATCCTTGAGGTAGGGGCGCATTTTAGACCCTGTGCTTTCAATTTTAAACACTTAGCAAATTTTCCAATTCCATCTTCCTTGGGTGCATATGCAAGGGGGACTTTCAAATTTGAACACTTAGAAAATTTCCTCAACTCCCTCAAGCTTGGGCCCATTTCCTACCATGAGCATCAAATTTTGAACATCTGATAAAAAAATCCTATCTTCCAAGTCCTTGGGCGCCTGTGGAGGGGCCAACTTCAGATATGTAACACTTTGACTCGTGAGTCTTCATTTTTTCCTTGGTAGAATTTTTATCCGCCTTTAGCCTTTTAAAGCAAATTTTGATGTTGGACTTGAAAAATTATCAAACTTGGTGGATCTCACGCCTTTTGCCAAATTTAGAGTGATTTTCTCCTGCTAACCCTAGCTTGCCCTGACTTTCTATTTTTAGAAAGTTCTTCAAATTTTGTGCTTTCAACTGACTTCTGACTCTGAAAAGCCTGATTTTACTTTGTTTCGCACCCTAAGACATGGTTAAGCTACTAATGTTGGATGCCTACTTGTACCCGCTATTTTTAGCAACTTGCTAAAAATAGCAATTGCTAAAAATGTCTTCAAATTTTACGTACTGAATGCCTGAAGTGTGACGACCATGGATGGATGCTGCTTTTGCATGACTGTCTTGTCCTGCCCTTGAATTTAGGAAACCCTAATTCCTCTGTGCCAACCTGCTAAAAATAGTAAGTGTCTGATTTTCCATCATCTGCAACTTCATTTGTCTTGAAATTCGCACCATGGGGTCCTTATCATCTGCTTGACCTACTTACACTGAGATTTCGTGATGACCTGCTTTTTCTGGCATGCTTCTGAAGTGGCTTACTATTTATAGCAGTTGCTTGATTTTGAGACTTTCTTAGCTCCGTTCGTGTTGAAATTTGGATGTCATGCTCAACGTTGGTAAACTTGCCTATTCAGACTGAGACTTTATGCTGACTTTCTATTTATAGCTGGTCTCAGGGACGCCTTACTAAAAATAGTAAGTGCTCTGTTTTCCTTCAAATTTTGCCAGCAAACTCCCCGGAGGATACCGATCATGGTGGGATACTTCAGTTTTGGAAATTTCGACATCTGACCTCCTCGTTCTAATCCCGAAGCTTGAAACCATAATTTTCCTGCATGTGCCTTGAATGATCTCCATTTGACCTCGTTTTTGTTGCACTTCGCCCTGTTTGTGATTCTAAAGTGTGGGGCAGCTACTGGAGTGTACCTGGTAAAAATAGAAAGTGGTCGAAAAAGTGACCAACCAGTTGTCCGATGATTTTGCATGTTACGCTGCCCGAGGGATCTTGAAAACCCTAGAAAAACCCAGAAAAATCATCAACATGCAAGCACTGGCTAAAAATAGCAATTTTCTGAAAAGTGACTAGTTCTGCTTGCATGTTACATCGTTGCGAAGCTCTCAGAAAATCTAGAAAGATTATGCCGACATGCGCCGAAAAAACTTGCATCCAAACCCTAATATCAGCCTCCGAAGGCTGAACGCTAAAAGTTGTTGCCCTGTCTTGCATGTCACATCACTGCGAAAGTCTCGAAAAACCCACCAAGAATATCCTGACATGCATCCGAAACTTCAACATGTAGACCCTGGAATTTGCCTTGGAAGATGTGTTGTACCCAAAACCAAAATTTTTGCTTCACTAAGGCATTTTGCTTAATTGAGTCTTAATCTTGTTAAAGTGATGTTAGAAGGTCGTTTTTGGGGTTTTTAAATATGTAGTTGTTGTCAGTGTCATGTTAGTCTGTTACTGAAGGAATTTGAGAAAAGTGAAAATCTGAAGGAAAATCATCAAAATTCTCTCTGGAGAAGGAAGCACATTCTCAAATGGGCGCCCTATCTTTTAGGGGTCCAAATCCTCTTTTAGGGTTTGTCACCTCTAGCAGACATTTATCCGGCATCACGTTAGCTTTGCAATGAGCTATCAAGCCTGTCAAACGGACCTGTTTCGAGCAAGTTGTGGAAGATACAGCGCAAAACAAGGCGAAAGTGAGAATTGGCTAACACTGGAGAAAAGCGCAGCTTTTGAAGAAGGCGCCCATCTTTTTGAGGTGTCAAATGAAGGTTTTTGGCTAAATGCCACCCAAGATGTTTGTTTCATTTTTGTTCGAGTTTCGCGACGCATTCGTCAGTAGGTGAATCTGAGTTGTTGAAGTGCCTGAACCTGAGGTCAAATGTAGGGTCAAATCTTAGTCAAAATATCAAAGGAAAAAGCAAAAGAGCACTTTTTGAGAAAGGCACCTAAGCTTTTTAGGCCTTTAATGCTTTCTTTCTAATGATATCAGATATTCAATGTGTCCATGTTACGTTCAGCTTTCCGTTGCCTGTCTCCGTCAGATCAGAAAATGACTCAGCAGCTTGCAGTCGAGGTTTTTATATTATTTTTGTCGTTTCCATAAATGGCTGTCTGGGGTGAAAAGAGCAACTTTTCAAAAAGGCTCCCTTATTTTTCACCCCTCATATGATGTTTTCTGGAGAAATGTGCCTTTGCAGCTGTCATGCAGAATGAAGTCAGCTCCGCAGTGAACCTGAGATCTAGTCCTGAAAGTTGATAAATCAAAAGTCATGAAGGATTTATTTTTCCCTTCGTTCGAGATGTAGAAGTCAAAATTTGACTGTCTAAGAAAAAGCGCAGCTTTTGAAAAAGGCGCTTGGATTTTTGAGCCTTCAGATGTATGGTCTGTAGTCTCAAGATATCTTTTGATTAGTTTTTACTCAGCTCTGCAATGCACCTGTCAGCCAGCCAATCGGAGTAGTCAGTCAACCAGTGTCAGAGGATGAATAGAGGTCCCGACAGAGGTTTAAGCTTAAATTTTTATAAATTTGGCTAAGTTTGGAATTCGCCATAAGTGTTCAAAGTTGGATTTTCGAAGGAGAGTTGAATGGACGCCTTAACTGGAGTTCTGACTGCAGTTAGACTAAACGTTTTCTGGGTTGTCATCTTCAGTTCATATATTGGCATGTTGAGTGATCTTTCAGTTCGCATGTCGAGTTAACTAGTTTGCATGTTCAGTTAACTGCTTTGCATGTTGAGTTAACTTGATTGCATGTTCACTTAACTGAAGATTATCAGTGAATGTCAACTGGAGTCCACATGCATGGCGAATTTGGTTGCAATTGTGAGAATTTTGTGAAGATGGCGCTTCATTAAGTGTCAACTGAAGTTCTAGAAGGGACGGCATGAATGGTGAAGCATAAATTAGTGAAGTATGGCGCATTTGAGTGTTAACTGAACTTATCAAAAGGGTCGCCATATTTAGATTTTATTGATGAAGCATAAATTAGTGAAGCTACGCATTTTCTAAGGAATGACAACTTTAGTTCCAAAAGGGTTGTTATTTTAGCATAAATGTGAAGTTGGCGCTTCACTTTGAATGTCAACTGAAGTTTTCAAAAGGGACGCTTTAGTTCTTATTTGTAAATTTAATGAATTTTGAAGTATGGCGAATTCAACAAGGATTGTCAACTGAAGTTAAAATTCGCATGAGGTTTTAAATAAATTTGCAACTGAAGATTGAAAGGGAAACCCTAAAGCATGATGCTTTATTTAGCTTATTTTAGTTTCAGTTAACTAAAATTGGGGTCCAATCATAAGCCAAGCGCATTTTTCAAGGTTTAATGTCTTTGTGCGAATTTCAAAGATGAAAATCTATTTATTCAAGCATTGGCCCATTATTTCATCATCTTGAGCTCCGAAATATTCATTCTTCTTGACCGAGTGTTAAAGGTGCTACAGGTCCGAATCCGTTCTTCGTAGCAACGAATTCAGATTGTGCAGAGGAAGAAGATTCCAGACTTATTTTCACTTTGCATGCAGGTTTCATCAAATTCCTAAAAGAGATTGGTGAATTCTTCAGAAGCAAGACAAGCAAAACTTTCTATCTTCTGTCTTATTTCTTCTATTTCTCACCTTAGGTACTTTCTTCGCATGTCAAAGAAATTCAACACATATTCGTGACCCGATCATCCTGGTTCAAGATATTTCAGCATTTGGGTAACCAAAACCCACGCCTTAGATTTTTTCGAGAAAACGCCCATAAAATTTCTCTCATTTTGAAGCTCGCAAGGCTTTTTCCTCGAGAATTTCTTTGCATGTGGGATAAATCACATCTCTTTTGAAATCTCATCATTTGGGTTTGTTCAGAATTCCATTGTGCACAAAACCTCCATGTTCCAGATTTTCTCAAGAAAAAATTGCCCGAAGCCTCTAAAACCCCAGAAGTTCTCGATCAAGAATCTTTGCATGCTGCTTTCAAACGCATCGGTTCTCACATTTTGACGCTTGTGGGTTGTCTTAGAATCATTTTCCTGACAAAACCCATGTCTCAGAATTTTGGTGAAAATTATCCTCCGATAGGGTATTTTTAGCCTCACTAGGAGCCATTTTTGCTTTCCGGAGAAAGTTGTCAGAACATAGCCGTGTTCACAATCAACGGGCAAGTTTTTTAGAAGGTGGTTCAACTAGACTGAATTCAAGACCAAATCGGTCTTAATTTTAGGGTTTCATCAAAGCTAACCGACAATGAAGCATTAGGGTCAGCAAAAAGAAACAGATCACTTCATTTACAGAGTCAGCCAAAGTCACTCGTAGATCTTGTGCAATTATCTTCGTGAAAATGGTACCTACGCTGATCTCGAGGTTGTACAAACTGAGTTTTAGAAGCATGTTTATGATATCTTGATGGAGGTTCTGATCACATTTTCAGTAATTTCAGCCAGTTTCAGAAGGCGACTGAAAATGTTAAAGAATGTATGCATACAGTCAAGGAAAGTGATAAAGAATTGAAGAAGCAGATTATTATTTTTGGACAGCATCAAAGTGCCAGATGACAAAGAGATTGATGAGTTCTTGGTCTAAGTGTTAGACCGAGTTGACATGGAGTAATCTGCCAGTTAGAACCTGTAGTTAATTTCGAGGGTTGAGTCATGAGCAGCAGTTAACTCGACTTTTAGTCTTGAGTTTACTTGCTGACTTAACACATGCTTATCTCGTCCTTGGAATTATCATCACAGGAGTTAGGGTTAGGGTTTCCACCAAAGGAAGTGTCCAGCTTAACTTGGCTTTTAAATAAGGACGCATGCTTGCACATGGTCCATTTAGGTTATTTTCTGTAAATTTAACTGATGGTAGCTTTCCATTTAACCGCATAGTTTACTTCATTAGGGTTTAATAATTAATCTTGCATGCATTTGCTAGATCAGAATAACACAAGGTGATTTTAGGTTCCCTACACCTTGATGTATATAAATAAGAGCTTTTGCTCATTTGTAATTAACTTTTGCTTCTGAGAGAGAAATATATGCTACTTACCTTGCCCCCTGCCAATATTGCTCTTTTAGTATTTGTTCATGTGTCTTCGCTTATTACGATTAATTGTTATGCCACATAGGGTTTTGTTACATTTAAATTCGCGACCTCCGTATGGATTTGAAATCCATGTTATAATGTGATAAACTACTTTCAAATTAGGAGGGAAGCTCCTCTTGCTAATGGTGTTTGAAAGAAAGTAACCAAAACTAAGTTGCCTATCTTTTTGATCGCCAGAGCACAAGGTTTTTAACACAAACGCCGCGAGCTGAGATTTTCTGATAAGAATTTCAACTACGACTAACCTAGACTAAAGACGTTCCTAACCTCTCAAGTAATAGCAGAGCAAGAGAAGTTAGAAATTAACAAGGTAGATTCTCTGACAACAATACTTCAATAATCTTTCTTCCAACTTAACACCTACACTTCACTGCAGAAGCTGAAATAAAGATCATAAAAGTAAAACATAGATAACGGAAATCTGAGATTTTGACCAAGGCAAAGAGGCTCATGATTTTATTACTCAAATCTCAAACAAAGCTCACTTCTAACATGCCTTGAACAAGAAATTGCAGCTAAGGAGGCTTGCAAACTTATTCTTAACATAATAGAAAACAACAATCTCACTAACTCCTTGTTGGCTAAAGAGGCTCAACAATTTGCTTATCACAACACAAATGAACAATACTTGAGCAACAAATAGAAGGCACAATAGGCTCAGCGTTTTGTTCTCATAAGCACGGTTAAAAAAAATAAATGAGCAAAGGCTCTTATTTATAGAGAAGCAGAGGAGTAGGGAACCCTAAAATCTCCTTGCTTTCACAATCTAGGGCTTGCTCAGCAAGCAAGCTTTATTGCTAAATCTAGAAACAAGATAACAACTAAAACCCTAAAAAGCAGAAAAAGGTGAAACGCCAACTATTACATCTTATCTTCTTTCTATCCTCAAAGAATGATATGATTATTCCAAGAATAGAAAGAAAGCTGGAAAGAAAGCTTCTAGAAGAAAGCTGCTTTAAAGCTCGATCACATCCGCTAGGAAGTTTGAGACTGTGTCCCAGTTCGGTGCATCTATGCCATCAACAGCAAAACACCGCTTTTCAAGAATATCTTCAGCATCTGTAATAGATCTCAGGAAATCTTCAATCTCATTGGCCGCTTTATTGAACTTTGCTGACATCATTGACATATGACCTATCCTTCCGCCAACTGGATTGCAACTATGAACAAATATTCGAACTGATTTTGCACCTCCTCAAGCCCGGACGTAAGAACCATCACCAAGGTCGTGACTGGGATCTCATGACGACTCGGCTGATGAAAAGTAAAGAGCTCAACCACCTTTGTCTCAGAGGGCTGGCGACCTTCGGATATCCTCTCATACGTTTTAACTTTGAAAACATGACGCTCTCTCCAAGCAAGGATTTGTCTTTTGTGCTCCTTTGAGACTGCTGAACCGTAGGCTGTGTCTAAATCAGCAATAATAATCTCATGCCTAGGTTTTACTTCAGCCAATGTTTGTTCAAATCCTTGGATACCTCGACGAAGTTCATGAGCATTTTCTCTCAACTGAAACATCCGAGCCAAGATCTTCTTTCCTCTGACAATGAAGTTCTCGATCCACTCCTGAGTCTCTTTCCCACATATGACCAGCTGTCTTAATTGATGGTGATCAGCTGGTGTCTCCAAGATCTGGGGCAGCAACTGGGTTGCTTGTGAAGAACCATGAACAAGGTTAGAAATGAAAAGCCTAAGCTGCTGATTTTCAGCCTTGAGGGCTGCCTTATCTTCTCCGTCTTTAAGCACTCTTTCATGGAGGTTTTCGGATACAACTTTGAAGAGACTCAAATCTGCATGTCTGGTATTTCTACAAAGATTAGCCTTGACCATGACGAAATCATCCATATTTACCTCATCCCTATTCTTATCTTCTGAGGGCACTGCAGTCTCTACGACAATCTCGTTATCAGGATTCCTATCAAAGTGAACCTGCTTCTTTGCCTTCTTCTTAGGAGGTTCCTGATAGATGTTATCGAGATCATCAACACTCACTTGATATGAAGGCCTTCTCCTAACCCTTCCTAAGGAGTTCTCAAGCCAAGACACCGTAGTATCTTTACTAACTTCCTCGGGAGGTACTGCTGCAATCTCTTCATCATCTTCGATATCAAGATCAATGTGAATTGGTGAAGAACCCGTCAAAGGTACGGAATCATGTGTTGAAGGTGGCTCCTCTGCTTCATTTTGATGTACGGGCTCGACATGAGGAACTTCTGAATCAACTGTAGACTGTTCATGTATGACTATACTTGAGAAATCCAACCTTCTTTTTACATTTTTATTTGATCTACAACTTTTGACGCCATCTTGAGACTGACTTTTACCCTTTCCTTTCGACTGTGTTCTGGAAGAAGAGGGAATTATCCTTGGCGGCTCTGCTACTGGAATGGAGTTCTTCCTCTTAAGCACTAAGAAAACCTTACTATGCTCAATGACTTGTCTTGTTCTGTCTTCAACTGAAAGAGATTCCTTGTTTGCCCAATTAACTTGTGGAAGAGGCTGATCCTCAATTCGTCTCTGAGTGTACATTGGTAGAAGAACATCTTCATCATCATCAGAGAGCCCTTCTATATCTTCATTTAAACAGTCTTTCATCTGATGGAGAGTTAGTCTGCTGTAACTACGCCTTCGTACTTCAAATTCATCTGCACAGTTAGCCCAAAAATCTTCAAGTGCGGGTATGTGATTACAGTTCACCTCCAATCGGCCAGCGTAGACACCATGGGGATCAAATGATCTCCTCTCGCTATAGGATTTTAGGCCGAATTTATCTAACTCTTCTCCAATTGTCTTGGCATCTGTAGCAGTCCTGCATGTATAAATACCCAACCCTAATGGAAAGTGAAGAGAGGGTTTCTTTCTATTTCTTAAGACTGTATGGACACCATGAGCTTGCCTCAAGAATTCCATGAAGATGACCTCATCTGACGGATACCTCGGCAACATGAGCGGGGCACCTGAATAACCATAAACCCTGAGATAGGTAAAGGTAGGAAACTGTATAAACCAATCCGCCCATTCCGCCATTGCTGCCCGGGCAACTGAGGAGATACGAACGTGCAATTCGTTGTTTAAGTCACGCACTGTGTACATCAAAAATGCCTCGTTCACCCTTTTGTAGTGGTGCAACGATTCTGTGAACTCCAACTGGGGATAATAGTTATATATGTGTTGTACTCAACGATCCCTCGGTGTTCAATCCTCTGAATTGACCTTGATAGGCCACCAGGTAGACTAGATATGACACCATGTGGAATACATGAAACTGAAAATATTCTGTTATTTGCTGATGTAGGCAGTCACTAATCAAAGTAGGCCAATCATAAAACTCGGTCTTCTTCATAATGTGAGGTATGGCATAAAACATCCAAGGTTGGAACTTGGTGGCATCTTCTGAGCCAGTGACCCTGTTGAGCAAAGTGATGATGATGGCAACCTCGTCCTTGAACTCCCCTCGCCCGACATTCTTGGGCAATGTCTTATGTTTTTCTTTCATCCATCTCTGGGCAATCTTCTTGCTATATTTGTCTTTATGCATATTCCACATCTTTTCACATTCATCCCTCGAAAGAGTTACGCTTTCAGGCCATGGGGGAATGGAAAAACACTTTTCGACCATATCAGGCTTTAGACTGCAAATCAACCTACCATCTGCTGACTGGATCTCCCTAGTAGCCGGGTTGTAATGCTTAATGCAAGCAATTACGAACTCAAGGCTCTGAACTGATATAGGAATAGACGCTGCTGCGAGGAGTCCAGAATGACCCAGGTTCTTGATTGAAGTGTTGCCTGCTCTCTCCAAGGCATGTAAATTGAACACCGGCTTGACATGATGCAAGTCTGTCTCAGCTATTTTGATGTAATTGTGAAAGAGAGCTGATTCGGACTTGAAAACATTAGGAGTGTACTCCATTTCAGAAAACTCGAAGAATGACTGTAAACTCGCCTTGGTTCAGACAAGTCTTGTACAATTTCTATTTTTAGAATGCTGATTTTTGCGCTCCAACGGACAAATTTTTTGAGAATTTTTCTAAGATATGGGTTTTGTTCAGAATATCAATGCAAGACAACCCAGATCATCCATTTTTGAAAATCTTGAATTTAGCCTGAAAAAGCAGCAAACCCTAATTTCTTCAATTTTTTCCCGAAAAAAGCTGGCATCTGGGTTTTGTTCAGAATATGATTAGAAATGGACCCAGTTGATTAGATTTGCAAAACCCTGATGTTTGATCGAAAAAGCAGCCAACCCTAGGTTTTTGAACTTTCTTGAAAAAAGCTGCGATATGGGTTTTCTTCAGAAGACTGATTGAAAAGGACCCAGATGGTTGAAATTTGAATGCACTGAGGTTTTCACCAACATGCAAGATAAAAACACTTGCTGCAACTTGATGAAGTTCTTGAAAAATTCTTCAGAAGATAGAGGCAAAAAGACCCAGATGACTGAAAAATTGAAAGCCTTGGCCTTCTGTTTGAAAAAGTGATCTTCTGGAACAAAAAACTTGAAAAAGCAAGGGTTTATGCTTGCTGGTCTGAAAAATCTGATGTAAAACCAGCAACTATGGATTCTTTAATCACAAAAAATCTTCAAACTTGCTGCTCCAACTTTCTCCTCTGGATGCTACCTGCAAAAATAATGAAAAATACATGAAAAAGAAGTGTTAAATAGACTTAGGGTCTGATTTAGGTTTTGCTTTCTTTTTGCTTTTATTTCAAAACCCTAAATCTCATCTCATCAGATTTGGACGCCATCCTTCTCCTCTTGCAAAATTTTGAAAATTTGAAAATCTTCAAAAATCTTCGAAGGCATGGAACTTTGGGCGCCTTTCTTCAAGAGGGGCGCTCAACTTCACCAGTGTTAGTCAAAATTTCAACTTTTTCAACTTTTCTCCATTTTGGCAAGCTACTTCGCCACTGATTTCTCGTTGATAGGTTTACCCGGCAGGCGAGCTGAGTGGTTCACGGCGGAGCCTATCTGATTCTGAAGAAGACGTTCTGGAGGCACCTCCGGCTAAAAACTTGATTTTGACCTCCGAATTTACGAGAGGCTTTTCCTTCTAGGGGCGCCCAACTTCTTCAGTGTTAGCCATTTTTCTGATTTCCAAGTTCCTCCTCCCTTTGATTTTTTGATGAATCCTCGATTCCGGGAGCTACGTTGATCTGACTGACTGTCTGAATGCTTCGTTGAATAGCTAGACTGATTTTGGTGAGGCATTCTTGGAAGCTACTTCTGCAAATTCCATCATTTAAAGGCTTTAAAGATTGGGCGCCTTTCTTCAAGGGGGGCGCCCACTTCCACCAGACTTAGAAATTTTTTTCAATTTATTCATGTCTTTCACTTCTTCGAGCGACCTTGTTGAATCTTGAGTTTTGGGCGTCAGATTGACTGATGGTTGTGCTCATCGCGAAGCTGACGAAGAATGGAGAGGGGACTTCTGGGAGAGATTTTGCCAAAAAGTGAATTTTTACCCCTCAAAAGATTGGGCGCCTATCTTCAACTGGGGTGCCCAGTTTACCAACACTTAGTTTATTTTTTGATTTTTCACCTTTGCTTTCAGATTTCTCTTTTCAACTCTCATCGGACCCTCTGTTAAGCTCTTTGAATCTAATGACTGTGAGCTCTGTTTGTCGTGCTGGATAGCTCACTGGAAAGCCTGTTGCATTCTGAAGACATCTCGTTATAACCTTGATCGCAAATTCTTCTGTTTCAACCCTTAAAAAGTTGGGCGCCTTTCTTCAACTGGGGCGCCCAATTTCTCCAGACTTAGAAAAATTCTCAATTTATTCTTCTTCAAGTTTTAGATCTTCATTTTATACCTTCCACTTTGACTTGAATTTGCTGGAGACTGGATTGTCAGATGCTCTGACGGGGATATCCATCGCGAAGCTGATTGAACACTGAACAATTTTCACTGGAGACCGTAACCCTAATTCACTCATCCGATGCCCTAAAAAGATGGGCGCCTTTCTTCAAGAGGGGCGCCCAAACTTAGCAATGTTAGAAAATTTTCATGACTTTTAACTTTCTTCCTCGATCCTCGTGCATGTTCATCGTTTTACCTTCTGCCAGAAATTTGAATTCTCGGAATTGACGTCAAATGAATGACTCTACCGGATGACTCCTGAGCTCCAGATATGCTTCTCAAAAGCTCTAATAGACCCGAGGGGCAGTTCCATTATTTTAAGATTCCGGATCAAGACCACATTTGACATTATTTTGAGCCAATCAAATCAGCTTGGACTCTGGCTGACTAGCTTTATTTTAGAAATTTTCTATTTGTAAATTTTGCCAATATCCATTTCAAAGAAACCTAGAAAAACCCAGAAAAAGTTACTATTTTTAGAAAATTTCTGAAAATAGCAGTTTTTCTAAAAAGTAGGGATGAAAACCTATTCTGCCTTTGTAGTTTGCCGCCTTACGACCCAGATCGTCAGAAATTGAAAATTTTGCGTTTTAACCCTTCATGCAAGACATGCACGCCCAAATTTTTGACCTTTTTGACTGATTTGACAAGACCTTTACTCATTTCTTCAAAATGTTTAAGTGTAACAAAAATTTTAATATTGGGGTACAACAGGTTTCATGCAATTGTAATGGTGAATTCTTTCTGTTTTGTGAATCTTAATCATTATGATCAATTGTTATGCCACATAGGGTTTCGTGAGATTGTGATGATAAATCTGTTTTATGAGTCTTTACTATTATGATCAAGTGTTATGCCACATAGGGTTTCATAAGATTGTCATGGTAAATTCTCAAATATGTTTTGTGCCCAATAAACTTGTCTAGATTGAGCTAATAGATGCCCACCCTGCCTTCAAAGCAGAGAATCTAAACTCGCTTATCGCCCGATAGTCAACCCGCCCATTTCCTCACACACCTGCTTTCTTTTGAGGAAATTGATAGGATTTAAAGGATAGCTTAGTTGTAGTTAATGATCTGCGAAACCAGAAAATCCTTAGTTGCAATGTTCTTGGTTTTCTTAACCTTGTGCCTCTTCCAGCTGAGAACAAAAAGATAGGACTTAGATTACTTTTCTTTTCCACACATTCCAGCACAACGAGGGAGCTTCCCCTCCTAATTTGAAGAGCACTCATTGCGTAGTGTACATAGCTGTCCGTACAAACCTGCACTCCAGAGGTGTTAGATTTTACGCCAACAAGATGTACTGCTAAAAATAGCAAGTCGCTTGTTTCTACTCAAATTTTGTCAGTAACGAGTTCAAAGTGCTCAGAGTGTAGTGCAATTGTCAGAACGTGAAAACCTCGAGAAAACAAACTCCAAATTGACATTTACTAAAAATAGAAAGATGTTGAAATTTAGTGAAAATTCAGAGAGATCTTGCCAGAAGTATCCTAACAATAGTGCTAAGCTCAAAAGTTGATTAGTCAATCCAATTTGACCTCAAAAGTTATTTGAAGACTGTAAACCCTAATTCATTGAAAACCCTTTAGACTTAACCAAAATACAAACCTAGGTCAAAAGGTAAGTACATCATCAGACGGGAAGAACCAATAGAAAGAGACAGACCGAAGGACCCAAGCCAAAAGATCTTAATGAAGCAAAAATTAGGGGGTCCCCATTTGAATGGGGTGATGTGTGAAAAGTTCTGTTGTACCCAAAATAAATTTTTGGCATTCTGTATAAATTGAGCTAAATCCTGTTAAAATGCCATGTAAAGTCCGTTTTAGGTCAAACCAATCATAGAATCTTTGTGGGTTTCTGTCAAGGAACACGTGCAAAATTTTGAAAATTTAAAAATTAGGGTTTTACACCCCTATTTTCAGGGAAACCCTCGAAAATAGGACCTTCCCAGAAATGATTGAAAATGATTTTGATGGGATTAAAAGACTTCACGGTCACATCGGTCAAGTTAGAATCATCAAAAGGCATGTTTTACTTTGGTGGGTCTATTTCTATTTTTCAGGAACAAAGTTAGGAGCTCCACAGCCATTAATGGCAGATTGGCCAGTACCAGGTGCTAAAAGCTAATCTTCGAAAGCTTCAACGACACAACCATGGCGGAAAAGGTCTAAAATGATGCTGTTTGATGAAGGGGATTTTCAAAAATGAAAAATGCTGAAAATTGACTAAGTCTGGAGAATGCACGCCTTGCTGCCAAGAGGAGGCTATGCAGTCAAATGCCTTAGTCATTTTCCCAAACATCCATACACGATGAACGTGAGACATGAAGAAATGGTGATCTTTGACGGAGGAGTTTTCTAAAATTGAAAAAGGTTGAGATTTGACTAACTCTGGAAATGCTACGAAGGAGAAATCATTTCACGAGACAAAAAGAGCCTTTTTCAAGCAGGGGCGCCCATGATCTTTTAAGGTCAAATGTAGTCACCTAGATCTTCCAAGGCATTCATTCTTGACGTTGGCTTGCTGGCACGACAATGAAACAAACAAATAAATCATCTGAGGAATAAATCACAAGCAACTGCTGACAAAGCAAAAAGAGGCAGTTGAGGAAATATCAGGAAACCATAGATAATGGCGAAGTTCTAAGAGAAAAAGAGCCTTTCCAAAAGAAAGGCGCCCTTCTTTTCTGACCTCCAGATGTTGATAAATGACAAAAGGCTTCCCAGGATAACCTTCTCAGCCCAAGTAGATCTCGGAAACGCAACTAAAAGCATAAACATCTAACAGTGCAGTCAACGGATAATCAGGATCAAAGTAGGCAACTTTTCTGATGGAAATAATCAGGCCAAAAGGCAAAAGCGCCCCTTTCAAGGAGGGGCGCCCTTGAATAAAGGAACCCTAAATTAAGATCCAGGTTTTCTGAAGTCAGTCATCTTTGGCAGAACAGAGATGGGTACCTGATGAGATATCAAGCTAAATCATCTGACTCTCCGATCAATGAGAAATCCAAATCAAAGCACGAGAGGTCATTTCAAAAGGCTGAAGAACGAAGATCGAAAATTCACTAAGGCATAAGCAAAAGAGCCTTTTCTTGGAAAAGGCACCCTTTCTTTTGAAGCCCTAAACTCATCTTTTTACCATCATGCCTCCCAGGGACTCCTCTTCAGGTCAAATCCAGCTCAACAATGAATGTGTCAACATCATCTTAGGATCAACAGATCAAGCCAGATTCAGGATCAAACTGAGGTTGTTCAAGAGAGAAAATAATAAAAAAACTTGCAAAAATCAAAAGGGACACCTTGAAAAAGTCAAAGGTCAAGTTGTTGACTAAAGTCAAGATATTTTGAGCAAAACTTGGCTAAAACACTCCACGATCAGTGGAAATCGCCTTTTTTGAACTTTAGATCAAGCCAAAATCACTTTTGATCGTGAGTTAGGTCCCCAAACTTGTGGATCTAAGGCTTGAGTCTATGCAATCAAGGTATAGACATCCCACTTCATTATTTCATTGCACGTTGATGATCAAGAACAGCCATAAGCTCTCAAGGACGCCATTTACAGATCTAGCCAAGGTTTTCATCCGTTCTTCGATATTTCTTGCAGATCTGAAGCAGAAGAAGATTGCTAATCTGAGGTTGGATTCAGAGACGGATTTTCTCAGAGAGTCAGATAAAAACTTCCAATCCATCTTCTGTCTACTTCCTCTCTTCTTGTCTTAGGTTTTCATGCACATTTCAAAAAGGTGGCAGGCTACATCAGATCAGATCAACTGGGTAGATCCAGCATAATTTTCCAAAGAAACCCATCTCGTCAAATTTCCAAAAATCAGCATACTTGCTACCCCTATTTTTGGGGGTTTTTCCGAAAAAGTTTCAGAATCAAAATTCTGAGGAACTGGGCTTGTTCAGCATTGAAGCACGAACAAAACCCATGTGCCAGATTTTTTCCGGAAAAATACTTCTCGGCAGGGTGCTATTTTCAGGGGTTTTTCATAAAGTTGTTTGAACATGTCCGTGTTTATAGTTAACAGGCGAGTTCTTCTTCACAGAATGAAAATTTGGCGTCCTTGGACTCCAATTGAACAACTAGACCTTGCACCAGCAACTCTCCAACCAAATCTTACACACATTGTTGGAGAGCAAACGGACATCATCAGCAGTCTACGGATCTTTATCTTTGAAAAGAATACATGTCCCGCTCAGTGGAGACCTGCAGCAATTACTCTGGACGAAGAAGAAAGAAAGATTGATCTTGCAGCAAAAGACCAATATTACCACCTCCAGCGTGGCAGTAAGCACCTTGGCTTGCCAGATGCGAAGAGGTCATTCCAAGCATGGAGCCGCCAAAAGTTACCAAGAGCAACAACTTGCACAAGAAGAGGAGATGGCGTGTCATCAAAACATTGACTATCCGAAAACGGAAGAAGTCAACACAGATCAAGGAATTGTTGACCAAAAATGGTGAAGTATGAAAAGACACCCAGGAAGGACGTCCTACCTTCCAATTGGCATTTAT
The DNA here is from genome assembly GCA_007258455.2 of Sequoia sempervirens. NCBI lineage: Eukaryota > Viridiplantae > Streptophyta > Pinopsida > Cupressales > Cupressaceae > Sequoia > Sequoia sempervirens. The sequence goes on along the minus strand of VDFB02281492.1, from coordinate 495,629,099 downwards.
GATACTTGAAGTTGACTTGATGCCTCATTCCAAGTCAACTCAAGAAGGCATTAAATGTAGTTGGAGTTAACTTGATGTCCCTTTCCAAGTTAACTCCATATCCCTTAAATCATGCATTGTCAGATCCCACTAATTAAGGATGTCTAATTGGCTTCCATGATTTGTGGATCTTAGATCTCCACTAAATGTGGATGTCTATTTTGGAGGGATACTTCATTAAAGTTCACCTTTAGTTTACTTTCAGTCAACTGAAGTAGTTTCCAGTTGACTCTTTGTTTACTTTCAGTTAACTGAAGTAGTCTTCCAGTTAACTGCTTGTTTCCCCTTTTTAGGAATAAATCTTGCTAATTGATTGGCAAGGACTCATTGTTAACTCAAGGAGATTTTGGGGTTGCCCACTCCTTTGAGTTCTATAAATAAGAGCCTTGGGCTCATTATTTGTTTAACTTTTACTTGCTATGCAAAATTGCTGCGCCATTGTTGCCAACAGCTTTGGCGGATATTTGTTCACTCTTGGATGAGAGTTTGTTGGTTGATTGTAATTGTGCATGATTTCATGCCTTTGCTTTCCCAACCTTTGTAATTTGTTGATGAAGCTTTGAAGGAGAATATCAAAAGGCGCTTGCATTTTGGTCAATCTTTTTGAGTTGTGTCCACGTCTTGTGTTTAATAGCTCGTTGTTTCATTTCCCTCCTCGGATAGGAGTCCCTCCTCCTTGGACATTTGTTATTGGCAAGTTATCGTTTGTTGTTGTTTAATGTGTTGACTTCCAAGCTATACTTCGGATAGGAGTCCCTCCTCCTTAGCAAGCTCGTTGGCCAAGGCATCGTAAAATTGTTGTTTCTCGTGAACTATTTCCTAGCCCATACCTCGGATAGGAGTCCCTCCTCCTTGGCAGGTCTCAGATCTAGTTTACCATATAGAGTGTTTGCTTGTACCAACCTTATCTTGGTGTATACCCGAGAGTTCAAAGCCTCGGTCATATTCTTAGGAGACGGCGAATTCAGGTGATCCAACCAACCCATTCTCACTCCTTTACCCTCATGCTCTGTTTACCTTGAAGGTATTGGATAGATAAAAGCTAGATTAGTCGTAGTTGAGATATGCAGAAACTAGAGAAAAAGCTTAGCTACGGCGCATTGTGTTTGTGCACCCTTGTGTCCTGCCGCTAAAGCATAAAAGATAGGAACTTTAGTTTACATTTCCCTTCCTTATGCATTGCTCCCAGTAGAGAGGGACTTCTCCTCTTTAAATAACGAAGAAGTGTTGCAAAACATTTGAAATAGCTGAACGTTTACAATCAGCACTCTAGAGGTGCTAATTTAAACGCCAACAAGTTCACAACAATAGGCTTATCTATTACCTTGATATGCTTGTTGCTGACCTAAATTCTGCTGTTGGTAAGGCCTGCTATATGACTACTGCTTTTCCAAGCTCACAAGCTTATTACCAAAATTTTGCAATAGACCTTTGATTTCCTACAATTCATTTGAAGAACTTGGAACAGCATTTTCTTGTGTTACAGCTGGAGTAGGTGGCAAAGGTGAAAAAGGCGGTATCTGCAAAGGGATATTCAAATAAATATCTGAAAATATAGGCATTGGCGGCCTAGGAGCAAGTTTACCAGCCTGTATTAGGCTGTTCTCAGCTCTGATTGCTACTTCATATGCATCTGGTAGAGAAACACCCCCCATTGATTGTATCATAACTGAAATATTGCTATTTATAGCTCTAAGATAATACAAGAAGGCATACTCAGGTGAAGGCCTCACCATTGTAGGGATTCTATCCCAGGTTCTTTGAAATCTAAAATTGAAACCATTCATTTGCTCTTGCGGAGCCCTCTTAATCGTAGTTAATTTCTCCAATAAAGACAAATTATTAGACCTATCCTAAAACTACCTATGCAACTTGTCTCCAAATTCATCCCAAGTTGCAATTGAGCCTACTGCTAAGCCCCTATACCATTGCACAACTCTTCCTTTCAATGAAGTAGCTAATGATCTCATAGCAACATCCTCTTGAGGTATGTGATGGACTCCACATAATGAAGCCACATCTCGTATATGTTCAATCGGGGTAGTTTGATCTTCCCTAGTGAAAGTTGGTAGACTTTTCAAGGCCGCCATTGGAATGTTATTGTGCTGTAACAAATTTAATGGACTACCTCCGTTGAAAGGCACTAAAGGCTGATTTTTGGGAGCAGCCATTGGAGGTACGTTTACTTGCACTCTAGGTGAATTAGAGAATGGGACAGCAATATGAGATCCCACAGATGGAGAAGTGGATTTGGCTCTTCTGGAATAAACAAATTTTATCCTTGGCCTTTCTGTTGCTCTGCCTTGTCTTCTCGGTGGTGACAGTTGTAAATATTCGAAAGGAACTAAGCTGCTCCTTATCTGAACTTTTCTCATAAACTGTAAAAGCGTTGCTTCTGAAGTTCTTTCTCTTTATGGAGTTGCCAAGTATGCAAAAATGACGTCTGTAAAGTCTGAAACTCGCCAGTTGCATACCAAACCAACAATATCATGTGGAAATAGTCCCACCGGGCATGCTAGAAACTGTTGTCACCTAGATTTTGCACCTTGTTGAATGTAAAACTCAACAATCCAGTGCAACATGGGAAGACCTCTAAAGCTGTGGGTCACTTGTGGATAGAGGTCAACCTCCGGAGAAGGCCGGCTTCCTTTGTGTTATCACCTAACTACTGCTCTTTGAAAGAAAAGGGAAGAAGGAAAGTATGAAACTTAAAACTTAAACCTACGGTGATACACCAAATTGACACAAATCGGGGAATGAAAACAAGATGAACATACACTGAGAAAATAAAGAGGGATATTTCATTTACTCAACATAACTTTGTGAACTTATGCATTATTCTTGAAAAGGTTTAATCTGTGTGTACATTTTAAGAAGGAAAGATGAATTTCACAACTTTAAAGTTCAAAATATAGACTTAGAAAACATGGTTCAAAACTTACATAATCTGCAAAGAAATGAAAACAGTATGAAACACCAACATTGGTTTCCAAGGTAATCTCTACGTTATATTCCAGATTCCAGTTGAGTTACCAAAGCATACATCAGTTGAGAAAGGATTGTTAAGATCACTAACTCTTCAAAGTGCATAATTCGAACTGCTTTACAAAAACACAAAAAACCATATATACAAAAGTGTGTCGGCCCCTTAGGGCTTACAAAAATATCAGATTTCCGAAAGATCTGTCCCTAGATCTTTTAAATGAAGTTAATGTTGTATTAAACACGCATCCCTGCTGTCCATGTCGGTGAAGAGTTGCTCCAAGAATGGCCTCCTTGATTTTTTGCAACTACCGCATTCACTTCTGGTCTTCGTGTTTACTTTAGAGCCTCCCTAAAGAGCTGCTTGAATGCTTTGGAGCCCTTATTATTAATGTCCATCCATCCCTGCCAGTTGACATCCTAGCTATCCCTTGTTTATCGATGACACCTCCTGGATATCAAACTGGTCAATCACTTTATTCTCAGAGCAGATCCACGTTGCTTATGCTCTGTTGATCTTCTTTACAGGGGGGCCGAACTGTTAAGCAGCTCATGGTGCATCTTTAGGCTCCCTCTGATTGGCCAAACTAGTGCCACGTAGATTCTTGGGCGGTCAAAGGCTGCTTCACCAGAATCGCATATCGGTGAGACAATAATCGTGTCTCCCCGATGCGATTAAATTCTTTAACGGTTATCGGCATAGCTCATGATGATCGGCAGGACCATATAGCGAGTTCAAAAGTCACATCGACATCCATGAAACCATCGGCAAGACCTTTCGCTTTGGGAAGACCTCATGGCGAGCCTCCAGGAGTCATACCGATATCCTTTCCATTGCTGAGACCTCACTTGTCGGCAGGACATCATGCCGAGCGCAAAACTTCCTCTCGGAGTCTCCCCAATCTCAACCCTGTGAACCATATCGGCAAGAGTTCATTGATGTCACACCGAAAGCATAACCTTCGGCAAGACCATGATCAGTCAGCAGGAGGTTACAGCGAGCTCCTTTCCTTCTCCCGAGCTCACTTTCCTTCAATAAGACCCTATCGGGTTGGCAAGACATCACGGCGAGGCCATCTTTCTTTCGCCGATGCTGCTTCACTTCGGCAAGACATTTTTCTTTCAGGAAGACCTTGTAGCGAAGACCAACCTCTTTATCCAAGACCATGAGTCGGCAAGACTTTATGCCAAAGGCAAGATGTCACGGTGAACTCATCTCATTGTCGAGAGACTTTTACAAGTCGGGGAGACATCATAGCGAACACAAACCGCTTTCCCTGAGCGCAAAATTTCTTTCAGTGAGACATTGGAAAGTCGGGAAGACCCTTTAGCGAACACAAAATATCATATCAAAAGCATCCCGCAGTCGGCAAGACACTCCATTGTCAGCCAGACTTCATGCCGAAGGCAATCTCTCTTGGCGAGCATATTTCCTCTCAGGCAAGACCCATTGGGTTGGCAAGAGGTGACAACAGGGTCCCATCAGTTACACCGTAGATTGAAACCATCGGCGAGACTCACATGTATCAGCAAGACATCATAGTGATAGCACCTTCTTCTGCCGAGCTCTCTGCCCCTTCGATAGGACCCTACTGGGTCGGTAGGACTTCTCATCGAAGTCATCCTATCTTGGCGAGAGCTCACCTTTTGTCTTTGCGATGACACTTCTTTTCGCCGAGGTCTCTCAGCGAACACGAACTCCTCCCCCTGATGCCAACCCCAGGAACAACCTTCGGTGTGACCTCCTGGCGGTTGCCAAGACTTCTCAGCGAGATGACAACCTTATGGCGAGCTCAAACCATTTCGGGAAGACTCCCGTGTGTTGGAGAGACATTACCCCGACCGAAATCATTCCCCCCAACACCCTCGTGAAAGAACTGTTGGCATGACCTCCCTGAAAGCGGAGAGATACATGAAGACTCATGGTGACCCGAGTGTCCTAGCGACGGGTGTATTAAACCAAGTAGAACGCACTGCCAGTCGGCAAGACAGCAGGAGGGTCTTGCCGACTTTCTTCTCTGATGAGTTTTGTGCCAGAACTAATCGAGGCATGCTTTCCAATAGACCTCCTTGTGAAACCGCGTCAGATGAATGACCTAACCCTTGATGCAAATGTCCCATTTGGCCCCTACGAACATCTGAAACATAATTTATCTTGCCTGATTGAGCCTATAGGTGAAACTTGAGCAACAGTAACCTAGGGTAGTTATTTTCTTTTGCAAGCTCTATTACCTAAAGGCTCCTTTGAAGTTGGATCCTATTATATTAACCTTCGTTTTATGCAATACTCTCAAAGGCCATGCTTTGGTTTTGTTTGCCACCAAAAAAATATTTTAGGATGGATGTAATGTGGGGCATCCAATATTGATCCATACATCATTTTTTAGGATATTCACTTTTGCACCCGTATTGATCAAAATATTACATAATGAGAAGTCAATGGTTGTAGTATTGGTTAATAACTCCTAATATTAATTTGACCTCATCAAACTATGCAGCTCTTTCAGTTGCTCTTGGGCTTTATCATTGGTTTGCCTAAGCCAATACTTAAGTAGGGATAGGATTCTCTCAATCTTCAATAGATCTCATGAAATTCTTTCTTGAGCCTCCTTTCATTTGGATTCCAACTATTTGGCACACTGAACTTCCACTTTTAACTCTTGAATTTAACATTGGTATGATCTTGTTGTAAGATGTCCTTTTGCATAATTCCATTAAGATATCCCATGTTTGCTTTGGCACATGTTGAACTTGTTCCTTGAATAGGTGACAAACTTTGGATGATTGGGTTGTATTTTGCTCTATGTAGTGATACTTACATATGGATCCACCTTTGTACAAAACTCCATTTTTAGTTTTCATTGTGATCTTGGTATTAGGACTACTCTTTCACTTGGAAACACTTGCATCATGCTAACATCTGTGTGCAACTTCTTGTTCAGGGATTTTTTCACATGATTCTAGGGATTTTGGACAATCCCTTTGCTTATTGTTGTATTCACCACACTTGAGAATTTGAAAAAACCTCATTAGGATCTTCTAGCATTCAAACCTCCACTTGATTGGTCATAGAACCTACCTTTGTATCTAGATCCACACCCTCCATAGTTTTGATTTCAGTCACTATAACTTTAAAGAATGTAAGCTACAAAATTTTGTGCATTTGTGCTAATAAACATTTGGGCTATAAATTGGTGGGCACCTATTTTCATACTTTCTTCTGCATAATCCAAATCAACATGATTCACACATCTTTTTACTGAATTGATAGTCCATCATGGCACACATAAGATTATCACATGCCTTACACCATACAAAAACCTTGATCTGCTTTGCTTTTTGAAGCAACAAACATTGTTTGGTCTCATGATCAGCTTGACAAATTTCACAAGAAATTGTGACAACTTTCACATTCTTCCTTAGATAAGTAATCTTAATGTGCCCTCCTTAACACTCAACACATCAAAGCCTCAATTGCCTTTGTGTGGTATTAGTGGACAACTTTTGTAGTTGTGTATCCATGGTTGCTATTTGTACTTCTACAAATGAACTTACCCTTGTGTTAAAGCATCTAATGACTTCCATCTGCCATGCAATGTCCAACACCTCATGCTATTTTGTGTGAGTGTATTATGAAAAAGACCTTCAATATGGGGCTAGAAACCCTCCAATCAATTAATGCGCATACTACATCAAGTGTAATTCATAAGGCATCTTAGACACCAATGTCTAGAATCGAGCATGTAGACTTGTACACTTTGAGATAACTCCTACTTAATCTCCTTCAATACAACAATACTCTATTGCTCAAATTCTATAATATTAAATTCCTTGAAGAAAGCAATCTTCAACTGTACATAGTCTACCACAAATTGAGTGAGATCCAGAACCAAGCATGCCCATGAACCAACAATGTTGTTTTGAATTGACTTGCCTTTAGCTGTGGTGTCGTTACCCATTTTTCTCTCCCTAGAATCTCATACTTGTGAATATGCTCCAAGGCATTCACTATTACTCTATATTCTAAAAATTTCTTGGACATCTTGTAATGAGCATATACTAGTGTTTGTGATGAAAAAAATTATGGCACATATATAGCATTCTAGTTTGGAATGTTCTATGCTGGAATGTTTATATGTCGTGTCATCTGCACACAACTCATGGAAATGTGTGGTTGTGTAGGCTAGCTCCCACTTATGTTTACTATATGGTTAGTTCAAGTCATCTTGATACTTAGTCCAACACCTAAAGGTGTCTGGCCTACTATTGACCCCATCATAGGAACAATTTATGCACTAGCATAAAACCCAATTGTGTACCAACTACTACTTGTGCATGACATAGATACATACTTCCTTGATTTATAGGCAACTTGGTTCCTCCAACCATTGCATTAAAGGAAGATTCATCGGCAGCAGAATTTGTACTAGTCAAACCTGTATGATATGCCATACTTGTAGAGATTTCAAGTGGCATACCAACAGAAAACAAAATACCAGTACTTACCATAAGTGCTTGATCAAATCCTGTCAACTTAAATTGAATTTATTGTTCTAACAAAAATAAATTGTCTTTCATAAGCTCTACAAAATTGTACAAATAACTAGCATCAACAAGGTTTCTAATTGTTCAACGTCCTTAACTGAAGGTTGCATGTAAACATTTGCTTCAGTTAGAGAAGTATTTGTAATTCCTTAATGTTGTTCTGCATCTATTCCTCTCAGTGCTTCCTTATTGGTGCTATGTCCGAAACCTTCAGTGAGCATACTTTCCCCTTCTCTCTTCCAATAAACTCTGCAAACAACTAATCTCAACAGGGTTTGTACTTGTTCAACGCCCTTGTCTAAAGATTGCATGCAAGCATTTGCTCCTGTCAGAGCAGTAATTGGCATTCCTTTATGTCATTCCACATCTTCTCCTCCAATGCTTCCTCATTGGTACCATTTCCAGAACCTTGATTGAACATACTTTCCCCTTCTGTCATAATTAGATGTGCTTCCATTATGCTAGTATCCTCTAGAGAACCTCCTCTCTCATCGTGGGTTCTTGTGGTTACATCCTGGTCCAATGCTGCCCTACCCATGGGATTTATCTTTTCTAAAATCGGTTGTCCTCTTTCTCTATATATGAACAGTCTCTTTTCCTGTTCGCTTGGCTCATGGTTTCCTTCAATCATTACCTGTTCACACAGTTCATGCCAAAACCCTCTTTCTTCCACAGAGCTCCCTGCAGATTAATATGAGTTTTTCAGATTGACACGAGTTTTATAGTGTTTCATAGTTTCTAATATTGATACAAATTTCTGGAAATATACCTGATAAGCATCTTTAGATCTGATGTTTCGAGTACACTTCTGTCTCATCATTAGAGAATTTCTTTCTTGTTTTCCCTACACATTTCACAATTTTCTAGCATGAGGTAGTACAATTTTAAGTGGTTAATAGCTATATGATCTATGGAGCTTGTACATTCTTCGCTTCATTTCCAGTAACTTATCAAACCTTATTTGTTGAATCATACTCTATACGCAGAGCATGATGACAGATGATGTATGTCTGTCCAACTCATTCCTTTCACTCCCAACACTAAATAGAACGATTAGAGATTGTAAGTGTTACACATCGTATTCTAGAGTACACAGTATTATAATCAAAATCTTCTGTTTATGTGCCGGTGAAGGGAGTTTATAATCTCAAGTATCTTCTGTTATTTCTAATTTAGTACTTTCTTTGTCAAGGGATGGAATGCACTGATTCTCTAATGGGATGCTGCTTTCATGTTCAAGGCTCAAGCACAATTGAAACCATGAAAAGTTTAAATTCTTCTTTCATTAACAGTAGTCTTATGAAAAAATGGAAGCTGACATTTTATGCAAGAAGACATATTCATACAATGCTTGGTCTTGCAGAAACGCAATTTGAAAACAAATGTGGGTCTTGTCATCATCCCACTTCTGCTATGCATATTGCTGTTTGTCCTACAACAGGTGGTGAACAATCAACTGAATTCCTCTAAGCATCAATGTGGTTGCAAACGCATACAAACAAATGGTACTGGTCGTGATACAGAAGTCTGTGGTATACAGTATTCAAATTTGGATCAAGTTGGCTCTTGTGCAATACCAAGCCCTCTAGAGTGGCCTGCATTTCTGCAAGTTCCAAGTCTTGAGTATCGAGCTATCAAAACTGATTCTAGTGAATTCACAGATCTTTCAAACAATTCTTGTTTGAAAGATAAGTCGTGCCCTGTGACTTTCCTTTACACAGGGAAGAATAAATCTTTCGTGGAAAGTATGTCTTCTTGATAGTTTGATTTTATTTCTTTGCATTAAGAATGTTCAATATATGTTTCCTTTATTCTTTTCATTGTTATATTTATTGTTAAAGATGTTTTTATCTATATATAAAACAAATTGAATGGAATTTGCTCTTTTTAAGACATTTTATTGTAGGATCAAGAAAAGTAGAGTGAACATCAAATTAATACTGAAATCCATCTGCTTTTCCTTTGATTGATATAACTTTCTATCATTTGTGCCCAAATAATGTATGTTGTGTTGGCTATGCATGAAAGTTAGTGTGAAACCATTGACAGAAATCCTCAATAATTTTCATTTTTTCTTATATATGACCATAATTGACATAATGAACTGTATTTGCAGCCTTGGCGGGGAAACTAGTAATAGATGCTCTTCCAACAAACTTTTCAGACCCCCTTAAAACATTCTCAGTTCTGATTCCTGTGAGTTTCTCCTCTACGGAATAATCGAGTACCTTTTACGTTTGCTTTTAAAGAATACTTATATAAACTTCAAGCATGTTAGAATTCATGAAATTTCGAAATGGCTGGTTATTACAGGGAACTGATAGCAAACCTGACACATCAAATTACGTAGAGCCCGCTTTTCTGACTAATTCCTCTATATATGTTGTTCAACCATCATGTCAAGGAAATTTGAATTTTTTAGGCTCATTTCAGCTAGGAGGAATCACATTACCCTTTGGTATGCACTTGTCCTCTTCTTTTTAGCATTATAGATATGTTATGTTTGATTTTATCTAATGTTTTTGTTGCTATGCAGAGATGGAGTGTGTGAGTAGTTTAGTTATATGGCGTGATAACTCATCAGTTGTAAACACAGAACTTTTCCAAGGTTATCGTCGAGGAAATTCTGCAAAAAAAATCAATGAGATTGTTGCAGGCAAGTCAAATCTATCAGAATCACATAAAATTTCAATCTGAATTTTGTTTCTCTAATATGTCTCATAAATGATAAGTATTCAAATTGTACTGTTCTACTTGTTGACAGCTTATGATTTTCTGAACTCAAATGCAAAGAACTTCAATGTGACCATCTGGTACAATGGAACTTATAAGAATGCTTCTGAAATGACAGCATACTCACTAATGAGGATACCACGCTCTATTAATCTGGTATGGCAGTTTAGAACTTGAGAATAGGGTATTCTAGATATTATCTTTATTATCTTCTGATTCTTTTGGTAATAATAATTTCATTAGAAATGAAAACTTACAGTAAACGTAAACCAAAATATTGAAAAAAATATCAGCATGGTACATATTCATTGTAGCATGCACAATTTTACCAAATGAGAAAGCTATAAAATAGTACACAATGAAAACCATTTAAAGACATTGTTAATTTGACTTATTGTCCCATCCAGGGCTGTAGGCGGCTTAGGTGGCAATAGAAGGATTTCACAATTTTCAATAGTCTCATCATCCTGGTTTTTGTTTTTCCTGTGTGGGAAATGTAAGAGATTAGGATACTTTTCACTAGTATGTTTGGAATGGTTGAGTGAAACCCTTGCCAACTCTCTCTCTTACTTTATGCTGCTCCTTTTTATGCCTCTCTACATGTTACCAATTTTAGATAGTTTCAGTCGTATTCTACTTCCGATATGAGATGAAGGAGCATTGCCTCATGGCTTATCGAGATATGTAGATGCTTTAAATTCACTTTGATTTTCTGAGATCGGTTCTGGTTGATATAACTCATAAAATAAATAAGGAGAAGAAATAGTAATTTTACAAAATTGTATTATTTTTTTGCTTCTTATTGTCGCACATTTTGAAAGGTAAAGTGACCATGGACCCATATCTCCTGAGTCCAAACAGAAAAGTATTTGAACTTAAATGTGGTTTTAGCAGCATATGTAATAAATAAAGGAATATGTCTTTAGGCAACGTTTGAATGTATATATAATTGTGTTTTCCAACTCTAGGGACATTCTTGCTGGTAATTTCAGACCATCAATCTCCCTTCTATGGCCAAGCCACGGTCTAGGAGAGATTAAGCAGAAAATGCATTTTTGAGCAATCCACATATTCTTGACTCTTGAGATACATTTCAACCATATTTGCATAGTTAATGAGTGACTTAATGCCTAGATGTGTTCATTGAACTTTCTTTAGGAAAATCATATAAGTGTAGCTCACTTTGAATATGGTTTTGACCTCATTGTAAGATATGCAATTCACTTGGTTGGTTTTCTAGTAGTTTCATCTCTTCTTCAATGATGTCTTTCCATGAGGGAATCTCACTTATGTAATGTCCCCTTCTCAACAGTGATCAGTGTAGATGGTTGTTAGCCTATTCTAGAGGCCCGTAGGCTAGTCAGAAGCTGAAATTAGGGTTTCCTATTTTCTAGGAGGTGGTTTCTACATTTTTTTAGTGATTTGCACTTGGAATATTGGATTGCGGATTGCAGATTCTTTTTGGGTTTCTAGAGAGCTTTGCAATGGTATCGCATGCACTTTGATCCGAGCAACTTTCTGAATTTACTATATTTAATAAATTCTATTTTTAGCGGTGGTCCAATTGGCATCAACTCAGCAAGCTTTCCCCTTAAGGTAGTTCAGTGGGTAATGTTGAATTTGGCGTTTTGGTGCAATTTTGGAGAGATAAGTTATTTTAATTTAAATAATGTTATATTTTCACTTTAACCCCTTGGCCTAGCTTCATAACTTCAAGTTGTATTTAAAAAGGGGAACTCAAGGGGTGGATGCCTCATCAGGAGGTTATTTTAATATTTCTAAAGTAAAAAATGTGCCTTGAGAAATGGATGCCACTTTGGAGAAGGATAATATTTTATTATCCAATTTTTATGACTCCTTGAGTGGGACGCCAATTTGAAGAGGGAATTGAAGTCAACCTAAAATTTGAATTTGGGTACACTTTCCAGAGGCTTCTAGAAGATCATCACAGGTCTATATAAGGAGATACTTGTTCTTCATTTGAGCGTATCATGTCTACTATACTGTTATACTGTTAGGTTGATTTCAGGCAAAGTGCTTCAAGGAATGCATACCTCCTAGCAAGGATTAGTCTTCATGTTTGAAATATAACACCTAGCTGATATTGGGACTACTTTTCATTCAGAGAAGATAGATTGAGCTTCAATGGAGTTTTTTGTAGTTTTTGAGTATTTTTGAGTTTGCTGGTTAGCATAGCTGAAAGCTGATTTTGTTTAGAAGTCATAGAATAAATTTAATTTGGTTCTGGGTATTTTGTTTTTGTGTTTCTCATCTAGGGGCGACCCTTCTTGCTGAGTTGCAGATTTTATTTTGGAGTGTGTGATTTTATCTCATCAAAATCGCCCCTCTTGAGGCCGTCCCATTCTAGGCTATCGTGGGAGTTGTGCAAAAAAAATATTCACTAGTTTAATGTTATTTTTATGTCTTGGGATTGGGTGCCATTTTCCTTGAGATCATTTTCAATTGATATCAAGTCATTTGGTGAAGTCTAGAGTGTTTTATGAGCATTTCAGTAGTTTGCATAGTTGTTGGTCTACATTTTCTAGTTGCTGGTCTGCCAAATCAGATTGTAGGAGTTGTCATTTTGAGTGGGTTCTCTTTGAGAGTCATTTTGGTGATTGGAGAGTCATACTTCATATTTGCAGCATTGAAACTTCTCTAATATAGTGTTATTTGCAGGAAAAATTTATCATTGTAAGGCTATTATAGTAGTACTATTCAACCGTCTTTATTTCTTGCAATTTCCTATTTCCCATGTTTGTGGAAGAGATTGGTCCTTGCTCAGTCTATTGTAATTCCCATGCTTGTGGAAGAGACTGGCCTTGTTTAGTCTATCTTCACTGCATTTTTCATTCTGTACTGCCCGCTGAAAAGTGGAAGTGGTTAACAAGCCGCCCATTTACTTCTTACATTTGCATAGTAATCATCATACTGCTGATCGTCTGAGCCGTCACCAAATTCATAAGACCCCCAACGCCATATGCTAGCACCTCACCCACATCGGGTCTTGGTGCACATTCTTGGGTTGGATTACTTTTAGCATTGTACTTTCATTTTGAGTATTGACGATCCTTAGTGCCATATGACAACACTATTCTCATCTTGGGATTGAGTGTGCATTCTTGGCGTAGAGTTACTTTCCAGCAGTTGTTTGGATTTGGGCTTACCTTAACGGGTGCTTGTTGTATTGGCTTGATCATTGAACAATTTGAAAAAAGTTTGGTTGGCTTATTACAACTTAGGACTTAATGCCTAGATATGTTTATTGAACTTTCTTCAGGAAAATCATATCACTGTAGCTCATTTTGTATATGATTTTGGCCTCATTCTAAGATAGCCAATTCACTTGTTTTGTTTTCGAGTAGTTTCAGCTCTTCTTCATAGATATCTTTCCATGCTGAATAAGGGAATGTCATTTGGAACTTTATCGCCTTATAAAAGGAAGACAATGTCAAAGAGATTGGGTGTTTATGGACTGATTTTTCTTAATGTATTGGCCTTGCTATTATTTGAAATATTTATAGAAATTTGAACTTTTTGAGATGTTCTTAAAAATAGAGAAGCTACAAATTTTGTGATGATGGGAGTTAGTAAGTTTAGTGATAATTTTTTTACTCTTTCTTGACACATGCTACACCATTTATATTGTTCACGGTGAAGTTCTTTTAGGACTCTTAATCTTTCAAGGCATGGAAACTTTATTTAGAATGTAAATCTATGAAAATATTGTGTATACCAATTTTGGTTAACCTCGAGGACTTTTAGAATTTTTACCATAATGCTCCATTGTATGATGAAAACTGCATTTTCCTTCATTTATGGCTCAAATGATAGTTTGAAAACTTGAGTGTGATTGCTAAATTTAAATCAAAATGGTTGATATTAGTGAAATTGTTTGTGGAAAACAAATACAAATCATCATATTTCTGCTCATTGAGAGCATCACCATAATTTGTTGATTTGTTAAGACCACAAGCAATGCTAGTACCACTCCCATTTTCACATTATTCATGACCTTTGTAGTAGATTCTTGCCCCTCATTATTGTTTGAGACTATAGAAAGTTGTACAATAGAATCACCCAAGTTGGGATATTTAGTTGTTAAATCTCAAAGCCTTGTCATTTCCTCCTTGAGCTCAACTTGCTTGTGTGAGAGGAGTAATAGGTTGAAATGCACATGCACCAACTCCTTTTCCTTTTTGGTTGCAAACTAGTTGCTCCTAACTGAGTGGATAAAGGATTATGTACTCTAGTTCCTCTCAGCTGAAGAGGAATCAAAACCTATTCAATTTTGAGAGAAAGTCAATATAAAATTAAAAATAATAATTGCTAATGAAGAGTAAGAAAGTTAAAAAATTAAACATACATACATGAGTTAGAACTTTGATGAAATGAGGTTGCAAGTAAATAGACCCTTGACCATAGTGTTGCCACCACTTGTGAGTGTTCTTCTTGAACTTATTTTGAAAAGTGCTAAGATTGTGATCTATCAAAGCTCTAGCATTCCCAAACTGCACACAACTATGTTTTTTCATTTCGAGATCAAGAAAGAGTCTAATGCATAACCCCCTTGTACCCATCACTAACTTCAATCTCTCTAAATGGTGGAAACCTCTTAGAAAAGGAATCCTTTTGCTATAGTACTCAAAAGTTAAAACAAATGCTAGAAGATGCAACAATGTGGCCAACTTGTTCCAATGTTCAATTATGAGTATGAAAAATTAGTATACCTGTTATTTTTTATTTAATTGAATCAATTTAGTTTCATCTCTGCCATACATTTTTTATTTGCATAAGATAATTTGATCATACTCATAATGGGCTTAGTGAAATTCGACATATACTCCATATGATCCCCTCAATCATTGTTCAAGGCTACTGTTTTAACCTTTCAGGCCCTCTATATTAGACTGCCTCCAGACACTCCAATGGTTGCTGATCACCATGGTGCTAAATGTCCTTGCACCTTTTGATCTGTAAATTGGATTGAGAAAGTTGTTGGAGTAACAAATGTTGTCACCTTAATAAAAAATGTTGAAGATTTGAATATCCTTATTATGTCAGTTTTGAAGTCAACAATATATCCTTAGTGTTGAAGATGACCTTGGGATGATCCAGAGGATTTTAGGGAAGCTAGAAAATAGGAGAGAAGATAAAGAAAATGAGTATCTTACAGTTGGAAACAGAATTTTTGGTTGTGGAAGGAGTGGTTTGTAATCACTCAAGTGGTTTGTACTACCATTAATTCATAAAGAAGTTGATTTTTTGACTTATGTTGGGGGTTTCATAGCCATAGGTTCCATCATTTTGTCTTGTGGCTAGGGTAATGAATGTAGATGTCTTGTCCACTCCCTTGAGACCATTGGAAGGAAAACAATCAATTGGAAGCATGAAACTTATAAAGCAAGGGAAAAGAAATGTTATTGATTGGTAAGGGATTTGATGCAGTTTTTATGAAGATCTTAGAGTCAGTTGGAGAACCATTTTTCCATGGAGTTGCACACATTTTGCGGATATGGATCTCAGATTTAGTATGCCATGAGCTCAATTGTAGTTAGTTGTGATATTTATATACTTGTACTTGAATGGAATTAGTGATTGAGGAATTGCACTTTCACTTTTGCTGGAATTTTCATTCTTCAAGAGTTTCTCTAGCATACATCTTTATGTTCAGTCGTTGCCATGTTTTCTTTATAGTGTGTTTGAGTTTTCCTTGTGCTTTTTAGTTTCAATAGATGTTCTTGCAAGTTAAATTGGAGGTTTTCAAGTATTTTCCCAAAATTTAGTCATAGATAGATTAGTTCGTTTGGTAATTTTATATTATGCAATTGAGGAGCTGTATGGTGGAATATCCACATCAGTTTATAGATTAAATGGTACTAGAGCAAGGTTTAAGTTCCTTGCAATAAGCATTTGTGGTGGAGAAAGGTAGAAGAATTGAATTTACAGTTAAAGCTCATGACAAGATCTAGTGGGAGTGGAAATTTAATTCCTTTTGATCTCAAAATTGGTATCAAAGTGTTCAAAGAGCGATGAGAAGTATAGCAAGAAATGTGGACAGGCCTCAATTTCTCTAATGGTGGGAAAACTAGATAGGTAGGAAAACATAATTTTTGCATTGTAGACTTGCTCAAGAGCAAGAGGAGCAAGAAAAAGAGCCCAAAGGGAATGAAATGGATGTGGGACAACCCTCTTCTAGTAGAAACAATCCTCTTTTCGAAGATGAATTAAAAATCAATATTCAACCCTTTGATAGGAAAGTGAGTGCAGAAAAAATTATCATTGGATAGCCAATTAGAGGCATATTTCAGCTTGCATTGGTTGATTGAACATCAGAAAGTATCCTTTGCAAATCTGAAATTGTCTGGTCATACTCTCACATTGTATGAAATTTAGGCAATGTTTGCAAATTCGAAAATGTCATGAATATCCAAGTAGGAAGACATCAAAGAGCTATTGAAGATTTTTTGTTTCCCTCATATGATATAAGGAGGAAAGTGTAATGTTCCTTACTTCGCTTGTTCTAAAATTTGTTTATTGACTAGGGAATTTGGATTTCCATCTCCCTGTAATGTTCCTGGCTAATTTTGATGTAATTTTTTCAATTTAAGCTCTTGGACATTTCATCAAACAGTTCTCTTGTGTCTTCTTAAACTGCTGTTTGTGGCTTCTTTCCGTGCTTTGCTGTTTCAAGATGCTGTTATGAATTTGAAGGCCTTCTAATTGCAACTATTGCTAACTGAAGCGAAAGAAAGAAACAATGCAATTCTCCTTATTGATTTTCCAATGCAAAGAATGACTAAAACTAATGCACTCTACAGCTACAGCATCAAGACAATATGACAAACAATTGGAAAGTAAACCACCAACTTCATATCATTGCAATTAAATTGTCTCTGAACTGATTACAGTGCTGGTTGTCTTGAAATGCAAATAAAGACTTCTCAGGCCCCTATGATATGTAGACTTCACTTTCATATATATATATGCAACGTAATTACAAGAATGCTGGGAGTGATAATAATCATAAAATGCAAATATAGGAAGGCTGCTTATGTCAACGACTTCACCTACTAATACTAGTGACTTGCTGAGGATTGAAGAGTAATAGAAGAATCGATATGCAACAAATACAGATTTAACAACAAAGGGGAACCTGGAAATGAATTGTCTCCCTCCAGCTGAAAGAGAATAGAAATACCACGACTTTCTTATTCTGACGGCCTCCTCCAAATTGTCTTTATCGATGATTTGCTTCCAAAGAATAATGATGCATTTGTCTTTCTCCAGTTTATGTCAAGGACTATGCTTGATCAGCGGCTACCTCTAAGAGTATAATATCGGCCTCTACAGAAAAATGACGGCTTCACTAAATGATGAAAAATGACGGCTTCACTAAATGATGTGTCTCCTCCAATGAAATATCGGCCACCTCACAATACCATTCGATACAGATTTTTCTAATATATACTGTCGCACCTATTCCCGTCTCCTATAATATAAAGTCTTCAGCCAATATGAAATAAAGAACTATGGAGAACCCAATTATTTTGTCTTTTCTACAGTCTTGTCTTATTTGCAGAACATTCACACCTTGATAATATTCGACTTAAAATTTGAGAGATCTTTTAAGTAATAAACTGATGTGCCAATTTTTAAATATCGAACTTCTTGAAAGGCCCATTCTTTCACAATATAAATCGAACTCTTCAGTCAGAAAATAAAATCTTCTCCCAAAATTATGAATATTATAATCTGCTCTTAGCACCAGAATGTTAACCTCATTAAATTGATTTAATCCAGCAAACACAAATTTGGCCAATGGCCATTAAATTTGTAAGCAATTGAATCTCAACAATGAATGCAGTAATACATTAGTTACTGCAATGGAATGATAATGGCAGCAATACAACAACTACTGCATCTGTAATTCTCCTCAATGATGCGCAAATAGAAACTCTGGATGGATTTCTTAACTCCAGCTAGGATTGATCTTTCACAACCGAACCTGACACCCTAGAGTATTCAAACCCTCGAGCGAATGCTAAACATTTAGCTTCAACAACTTACCACGTAGGTAATGAGAATGTAAATTCCAAATCAAGTGTGTTCAAATGCTTAGCCAACAATTTTTTAAATAGATTTCTCAACAAGTCTCCAAGAAGCTTCTAGAATAAAATGTTATTTTATTCTCTTAAGTGACTTTTTGATATTATTTTATTTTAAGTCACTTTATTAAATTAATTAAATATAAGGCCACAATTTTGGAAAAGCAAACCAAACGCTGGAAAACTAAACCTTACGTTGGAAAACCTTACAAATAATTAACTTAATAGTTTCTCCTTATTGCTCCAAATTGAGGACATGACAGTCCTCCCTTTCCAAAGATTGTTTGTCCTCAGATACATTCATAAATCTCTGACTAAGATGTGCAATTGACTGGTATGAAATGAGTATGCAAGCAATTATCAATGTATGACTCACCAATGCAATTATATGACTGAAAATATGCATCTACAACCAAGGTACATTAATGCAAACACTTGGAAAACAAACTAGATGACTGAATTCTTATGTAATAATGCAACTACAGCAATGAGCATTATACCAAACACTTATCATGCAATCCTAGAATGTAAATGATACTTCCAGCTATTGGCATTTAGACGAACAGTTTGCAGCCAACTTCCACTTCTTTTATTTGATGAATGCAATGAGATACAAATCTGGAAATGAGTACATGTGATGCAATTCAACTCTCCTTTTACCAACTATAATGAAGACTAAGATTACAATGCAACTTGCTGCCTTGAGACAATGACTAGGTTTGAGGTAAACTGAAATACATTTGCAATGATTACAATATACTTGTTGTATGAGACAACGATCTAACTCTTATTACAATGCAAAGTATTTACTAAATAAGCATGCCTATAAACTTATATCAAAACTTGGAAATGAGATGGCAGCAAGTATTGACAAAATTGATTCTTCTTGTAGCCTTCAATAATGCCTCCCAAATGCAGGCACCCAACTGCCTAGATGCCCAATGAACTCGTACAAGTTTGAGGGAATTTTTCCTAGCCACCTATGCCAAAATCGCACCACCAAGTAAGTGTGCCCAGCCTCTAATGTGCCACATCTTCTCCCAACAACAATACAAAGTAATCGAGCTAGCAAGGCAATGAAAGTATCAGCCTCTAATGCCAAATTGGTCCTTCTTCAAGGGACTGAAATATCTCCACCAATGCAAGCACAAATAGGAAGTTTGAAGTAACTCCCCCAAATATCCAGCTAGGGTTGATCCTTCGCAATCAAACTTGGCACTCTAGAGTCTTCAAACCCTTTAGCAACTTACCACATAGATAATGTGAAAGTAAATTCCAAATCAAGTGTTCAAATGCTTAACCAACAACTTCTTAAATAGATTTCTCAACAAGTCTCCAAGAAGCTTCTACAATGAAATATTATTTTATTCTCTTAAGTGACTTTTTGATATTATTTTATTTTAAGTCACTTTATTAAATTAATTAAATATAAGGCCACCATGTTGGAAAACCAAACCAAATACTGGAAAATCAAACCAGACGCTAGAAAACCAAACTAGACGCTGGAATACCAAACCTTGCGTTGGAAAACCTTACAAATAATTAACTTAATGATTTCTCCTTATTGCTCCAAATCGGGGACATGACACTCCCTCTTGGATGGTCTTCTGCAATAGTGTAACCTTGGACTAATACCTGCATTCACCATATGCATACATTTTGACATATCTATATGTTAGCATTAATATCTAGTACCCAAATAAGACATAATCATAAGGCAATTTGTAGACAGATGAGGAGTGCCATAGGTGGATCTGCCCTAAAGCCCTCATGCCAAGCTCAAAAGGTTGTCCATCACAATCCTTCTTGCCTAGTGGCTTAGTACTTGCATACTCCACTCATGGCAACACCTCGGAAAACACTCATCCTATCAGGGGAGAGGAACTAGAGAGTCCAAGTGGCCTAAGGCCTATCACCTCCTATTGTCCAACCCTTGCTTCTGGCCTATGGGGCTGAATCTTAGGTGGGACCCCCACCCCTCCATGGCCAAACCCTTGTCTCAAGCTTGTGGGATGGAATCCTAGGTGGGGTTTTTAGGCAAACCAACTTGCTCATGATTCACCTTTTTTGATAGGTTCACAAGCACATAGCAGACAATCTTTATACAATCACAAAATATGCAGTTATTATTGATTCGTTTGTATTTGCATCAAATATGCTTTGAAAGTATTTAACATGAGTATGTAATCCAATGAGCCCTACCATGATAATGAATTAGAGTGCAAAAGTAAATGTGGCAATATTAATATATTATGTCAATCTTTTATCACATTCTATGCTATCCATGATGTATGAGATCAATGTTAATCTATTCTATAAAAGATCTAGCATTAGTTAAATCTAAATGCATTCTATTACATGAAAGATCCAATACTAATCAAATCTAATATAGTCACAGTGAATACTTAAAACAATCAGGTTCTATTCCCATAATAGTGATGCAATGAGACCCAATCCAATCTGTTAACTTTTACTTGTCTTTCCTAAGTGATTGAGGAAACGAAATATCCTAGAGCCTCCCCTACGACCGATCCAAGGAGCTACTATTCTAATTTTGAAACTTGGGATTGCTAGATATTAATGGATAAGTGAATTACTTCACCTGTTTTGATGTGTCTCTCTGTGTGTTTTGATTTCTTATTCTCCTTCAATCAATTCATTCACTACTAACAATTCACTATTATATTGTTGATTCCATTCTCTACATGTCAGAGGGCATATCTCCCAAAGCAATGCTTTAACCTTAATTTAGTATTGCGGCTCTCTAAAGATGCGGTAGACTCAGGTATCAGTGAGTCTCATGTCTTCTGAGTACAACTGATTCTATCCCACACTCATTCGCTATCTCCTTCCTTTGTCTATATGCTATCGCACCTTTTTCGTTGAGTGGCGTCCTTTGCAAAAGGTGCGATTCAAAGGTTATTCCATTTGTTTTGAGAGAACGACCTGTTTGTTAGTTTCTTAGAGTTAGAACACAATTACTAAGAAATGTTTGATCAATTACTCTTTAGCAATATTTATGTAAAATATATGTTTTGACTCAATCCGCTTAAAGACTGCAACGTTGTCGATGTAGAATTTATTCGGGAATGTAGATATAGGAATTGGGCTAGATGTCAGGTCTTGTTGTCCTGCCTCTGCTTGCGAGAGGTTCAACGGGTATGGACTTCTCTCCTCATTTATTCATTAGCATTCCGTCAATACGTTAGTCTATAGAAGACTGCAACAGGCATTCGATAGGGGATTGTTGTTTGTGTCTTAACTCGTATAAGCCTCCCGATACCGACAAATGCTTGGCATGACGACAATGCCAAGTGGCGCAATGGGCATAGAAGTCATACACAATAAATACGGGCAATCGTTCTTTACGATGGACTTTATCTATGCCATATGTTGTCGATCACCATTTACTATCTGTAGGATTGCTGCCGCCGCCCATGATGCTTTGTTCCGGTAATGATGGTAATGGCTTGCATAACATTTTTCACTTCTGAATTTCTAAGCATTGCTTCCCAGTGGTAGCCAATAGTACTAAGTGAGGTGGCTTCGAAAGTTGTTGCGAATAGTCCTATAATAGTCGTTACTATGTGAGGCCTGTAGATCTCCTTCTAAGCACGATATCTAATTATTAAATCCAATGGTCATTCAGCTCCTTTGAAATCTCTTAACGGTGATTTCCTTGTAATCTACGTCCGTCAGGTGTTTTTGTCAACTACCTTAGTTCTATTAGAATCTCCTATCCTCATATTATACAAGTCACTAATGTATTGTAATCCTTCAGATTATGAGTGACAACTTGAAGTTATCATGTGTGTTGTTGTTTATTCCACTTTATATTGGTGCAGGATACAAAATCACTACTTGTCTCTATCGTGGCATATGGTATGGAAAACTCCCGACTGTCCCAGGACGACATATTACCTCTACTTTCTGGCATTCATGCCTCAAATAATATATACGCTTCAACGTTTCCAAGTTCTTTATATATACTCCCAGGCAAAAGGGAAGGTGACAGTCTAATTGTATTCATGGAGCGTAGGCCCGATAATCTCTTCCCAATGGTAAGGTATAGTCATAGACTAATGCGCCAAATAGAGAATGGTCATAACATGATAGTATCGGCAAGGATTAGGGGAGTTGGTGAAGATGACAGACTTCTTATACATCATATGTGCCCGATAGTTGAAGACAAATATGGCGGTGGTGGGGAGCTTCTACTCAAAGCCTGACAAGATGCATACGCGGCAGGAGAATAATAGAAGTCAGTCCCTTCGATATGCACAGTGGGATGACTACGGAACAATCAGGGAGTTTATCTTAATCTATGTAATGACTATATTTAAATTGTTTAGTATTTACACTTAATATTTATAATAATTTATAATTGTAATTTATATTCTTAAGGTTTATAGTATTATATTATTATGTTAATATTTATATTTTAATATCTATAATAATCATAATATTTAAATTATTAATATCTAAATTTTAATATATATGATTGTAATTATTACAATTATAATATTGTCTGTGACAATTATAATTGTGATGATACCAACTCAAGTATGCCTTTGTTATCTTATGCTCATGTTTCGGGGACATGACAGAAAGAGTAATTCAATGGCACTTCTATAGAAAAAGTCAAAGTCAAAGTGTGCAAAAGTACACAATCAAATTTTGTAACAAGGTGGTGCAACTAGGCAAAGATGTCATGGACAGAAAGCTGCTAATGAAATACATTGTTGGGCTGCCTTAACACCTAAAGAGGCCTGTTTTCATGTCCAAATTAAAATATATTGATAAGCCTTGTGTACAAGCTCTTTACGTGGAGATTGATTAAAATAAAATATCTTTTGTTGCTAAAAGTAAAATAGGGTAAAGGACAACAGCAAGGTGGTGAAAAAGGAAAGGGGAAAGATTGTAATGTTCCTTTTTAGATTTTGTTGTAAATTTCTGATTTTTGGGGCCAAAATGAAATTGAAATAGTAAATTAAATTTGAAAATAATGTTGATCATATCTACAATTGACTGGAAATGAATATATTGAACCTCCTTGCAAATAACAATTATGAAACCCTTGGGTATCAAATATACACGGTTTTGAATTGCAATAGTCAAACATCAACTTGAAACCCTCCAAAAAGTATTTGGGTTTGTAACAAAGATCATCTCATATTTGTAGCGAGTAGGCTTAAAAAAAATAAAAAAATTTAAATCTCAAGCTATGTGTTAGCTAAAACCAATGAAAAACATTAAAAACATGGGTTCAATTTTGTAACAACACCAAATGAACCTCCAAAAACAGTCATTCCACCAAAAACCAAGACATCAGCAATAAATTAGCTTGTAAACAACAATTAATGCTATATGGATGAGGCACAATTGGCTTAAAATTGTGTAGATCCCTCCTTGTGATGTTGGTACCTTAATTTGGCAGTGTGACAACAACAATTGATGATGAAAAAGTAGCAACCAACTTTGAAAATCCTTGAAAACAGCAATGATGAAGATTTTCTTGCAAATACCAATTGCTTCAAATCTAAAAGTTGCCAAATCAGCACACATACAATCCCTAGATAGAATCTCCAATGTTGGAGATGAGGGTTTTCATCCTCAACTCCAATTATAAAGATACAAGAGAGAATTTCATCCTTCAAGATCTTCAACCAACCAAGGGTTTTCAACCTCAGTTGAGAAATTGAACGCAATACTCAAATTCCTAAAAGTTTGATTTGCAAAATGATGACAAAAGATGATGTTCAAGTGAATCCAAACACCTCCTCTATGTAGCGCTCCAAAATAGGTCCATAAGTCCAATATCCTTAAGTATTTAAAAAATATTTTTTATTTTAATATTAGTGTTTAAAACACTTTTTATTTTAATAATAATACAATTAAGTTTCCCCTTAATTAGAAATTACCAAGCCCAACTTAAAAATATATTAACTATTTCCCTTGCTTTATTCTTTATCCTATGGGAAATGAGGATAGGCTAGAGGTCTTCTTCATCTCTCTAATTCAGAAGAGGGGACATGATAGTCTTCCCTCCCTAGAATTGTTTTCCCTCAAACACTCATAGATTTGGATGATCAAGTATCTCCGCACTTTCTCAAATGGATCCTCTAGTGGAAGATTCTTCCAACACACCAAGTACTTTGTTATGCTCCTATTTCTCAACTTTCTAACCTACATATCCAAGATGGCTTCAAGTACCAAAACCAACTTACCCTCATCATAAAGAGGAGGAAACTCAACTAAACGAGTGACATGCTATCCAAGAACCCTTTTGAGGCATGAAACATGAAACACATTATGGATCTTTGTAGATTCTAACAACTCTAACTCATAAGAAACCTTTCCAATCCTCCTCAATATCTTATAAATTCCATAGAAATGTTGTGTGAGCTTTCTTTTCTCTAATCCTTTAAGGCTGCAACCTCAAATTAACCATATCTCCAAATTCAAAATTTATCTCCAAATAGTGGCAATTTGCATACATCTATTGATTTTGTGCTTGATGGAGATTTTCTTAAAGTGCTTTCAAATCTCTTTCCTTTGCTAAATCAAGTCCTTTACCCCTAGCACTTTGCTATCCAAGATGATCAAGGCCACAAAAGATAAAGTGTCATACTTGTACAACACTTTGAATGGATCCATACCTATGGACATGTGATGAGAAGTTTTGTAACAATGCTCACCAAAATAAAGCCATTTGATCCATGTTGGTTGTTTTCTTGCAATATAATTCTCGAAACACCCCTCAATCCATTATTTCACAATTTATATTTGTCCATCTATTTGAGGGTGATAGCTAGTGCTAAGAGTCAATTCATACTTCTCAATTGAAAAATCCCCCACAAAATAAGACTTAGGAACCTATTGTCCTTATCGTTCACAATTTTTCTAGACAACCTATGAAGTCTACAAACCTCTTTGAAAAATAAATCAGTGTAATATATACCCCCAAATGTAAAACCAATTTTTTTTTCAAACCACTGTAATAACGCACACCAATTTATACCAAGTTCTTCTTGCAGATTTTCAATAGTTCATACACAGGTATTTTGATAAATAACTTATATCAAACTGTCTCAAAGAGTTTTATCATATTTTAAAAATACTTGTTTATTTAAAAAAAAAAATTATAGCAACAATAATCAAATGATTTTAATATCACAGATAACATTTTCTAGAGTATTGAAATTGCTGAAAGAAGTTACTAGAAAACTTGACAGGAAACAAATTTTGTTTACAATCACTAAAAAATTATCATTCATTATTTTTGATCTCAAACAACTCCCAAATGAACCGTACGAAAGGCTGGAAAACTATCTGGAAAAATCAAACATGGTACAACATGCACAAAATAAGGTATGAAATGCAAGTTGGGTATTGACTCCTTCATTTCCCTTAGTCACGCTTCATTTTTGACCACTTTCAAACTTTAGACTATAGACAGTGATGTTGAAAATGACCCAAACAAATCTTGATTCAGTTTGCAGCCTTCAAGAATAGTTCATACGACGATGAGATGTACAACAGGAGATATTTAAGAGTTCGACTCCCTCTTTCCTACCTGTGCCTTCTTCCTGACCTTCACATCAAACTTTTCTAATCCACTCTTCTTGAGAGTGGACTGCCTTTAGGACTTAGCCTCAAATAAACCATGTCACCAACCTCAAATGTTTGCTCAATGCAATGCTGGTCTACATACTATATTTTCCGATTTTGGGCTTGTTGCAAGTTCTCTTTCAAGGATTTCAAGATATCCTGACTTTGTTGTAACAAATCCTTAACATTTGGCACCCTATTGTCTCCAAACAACAAGTCCATGAAGCTAGGGGGCTCATAACCATACAAAGCCAGGAATTGTGACATCTTAATCGACATGTGGTATGTGGAATTATAACAATACTCACCAAGCTATATCCATCTCACCCATGCCTTTTGCTACCCTAAAACATAATTGCGGAGATACCCTTCCACTCACTTGTTGAAAATTTCACTTTGACCATTTGTTTGTGGGTGATGGTTGGTACTTGAAGTGAGCTCTATAACAATCAATTTGAAGAGTTCCTTCCAAAACAAGCTCAAATTTATTTTGTCCTTGTCACTAATTGTGTTCCTAGGTAACCCATGTAATTTGAAAATCTCCCTGAAAAAAAATTTGCTATCCGTGTTGTTGTAAACAATCCTGAAATAGCAAAGAAATGGGAAAATTCGGTTAACCTATCCACAACAACAAAGATGCAATCATTTCCTTGCACCTTGGGTAACCTTATGATAAATTTCATCGAAATGCTTTCCCATTTTTGACTGAGAATTGACAAGGGCTGCAATAAACCAGCAGGATAAGTATGTTCATGTTTATTTTGCTAACATGTGGGGCACTTTTGAACATACTTAAGGACTTTATTCTTAAGTCATTTTCATGTAAACCTCTCCCAGATCTGCCTATATGTCTTTAAAACACTCGGGTGACCAGCCATAGGAGTATCACGAAAAGCTCTCATAACTATCATCTTAAAATGTGAAGTGGGTACCAAATAATTTCTACCTTTGTAAATGATAAGCTCATTGATTGCTATATACTCGTCATCCTATATGGTACCCTCAATGATGCTAGATTTCCAAGAGTCCTTAGCATACTTTTATGAAATTATCTATTTCCAATCTATTGTAATCTCCACCAAAGAGCATAAATGTGGTTTCTTAGATAAAGCATCAACCACTATGTTCCTCTTCCCTTTGACACAAACAATGTCAAAGTCATAATCTTGGAGTTTTCTTACCCATTTTTGTTGTCTGTCATTCAAGTATTGCTGATTTAGGAAGTATTTGAAGCTATTGTGGTTGATTTTAATAGTAAACTTACCTCCCACAAGATACGATCTGAATTTGGCCAAAGCATGCATTAATACCAACATCTCCTTATCATCAATAGAATAACTCATCTCAACACCCCTCAACTTCCTGCTCTCAAATGCAACAGAATGCTTATTCTAAATCGAAACAAAACCTATTCCCTCTTTGGAAGCATCACACTCAAGCTGAAAAGGCTTGGAAAAATAAGGAAGAGTCAAAATTGGAAAAGAACTAATGATTTTCTTAAACTGATTGAAGCATCGTTGCGTTTGCATCAAGTAAGAACCCTTGTTCTCCCAAATATAATTTTTTTGCAACAATTGATCTGATTGTTTTATGTTTTGAAGTGTTCAAAATATTTACCAAGAAATGCATAACATTGCAAGCAAATGCAAAAAGAGAAATATTGAAAGCTGAAATATGAAATGATCAACTTTCATTATTTATTGCTTTGAATTTGCAATAAGATTGATCATACCCAAATTTATCAAATTTTGATCTACAAATGTTTATCCTTTGAAACCCTTGAGAAATCCTTCAATGAAGCACAATGTTGACTCCTGGATGAAGCCAATCTCACAAGAAATCCTTCAAAAGATCTTCCACAACCTCAAGTATGCAAATCAATGTGAGTTTTCATTCCCAATGATCAAGAGTTGTAGAAATTGTAGAAACCCTAGGTTTCCTCTTCTCCACAACAAAACACTTCAAAGCCAAATATCAAATCCTGGATGAATAATAACTTTGGTTGATCTATTCTCTCATGAGAAGGTCGATTCCCTCCACTAGCTTTTTCAATCATTTAAAATAATATTAAGTTTTTCCCCATTGACTTTACTAAATGCATTAATATATAGGCTCTCTTTTTAAAATATAATTAATGCGCTTTAAGTCACTTAATTGAGGGTCATGGCCTCATTGATTATAAAGTGACATTATAAACTTTATAATAAACCTTTATATTATTTTATTATCATTAAAGAGACCTTAATGATAATAACTCCTTTAATAACCATTATTTTACTAAACCACCTAAACATGGAAATCCACCCTGCGTCCAAGACCTATCTAGGTGCCTTACTAAATATATAAATAGTGGACTTTGCTGACAAAGTGACTTACTATAAATAGTAAATGTATGAAAATGAGTCCTAAATCACCAAACGAAGACCAATCCTAAACCACCCAAAGCTTTGGAGAAGAAAACACCCTGATATCTGCCAAACAAGACCCTTTGACCAACTGCATTAGCCTACAAGGGCCAATTAATAGGCTAATCCTTAGAACTTTGATGCTCATGAAAATGGGGACATTACTGTCCGCCCTCCCTGAAATTGCTTGTCCCCAAGCAATCTCCACTACAAAGAAACTCCACCCCTCAGAAGGCCCAAAAGAATAACTGTGAAATGTCCCACACATCCCCAACTAATTCCTGTAGCACCAACAACCATAACTACGCAAAAATGGATGTCAAACCAATTGTCCAACTCATGCGCACAAGAAATGTGCACTGTGAATGAAACATGTACAAGTAGACCAAAGATGAACCTGTATGCTCTTTGTACATTGTACATGCTACAATGCTCATCAGTAAGCCCTATCTGAAATCTTGATGCACCAAAAAGATCCCAGTGCACACTGGAGAGTGTCCAACAAAATATACCTAGATCCCAAATCTAGAATATAAGTTTTCCAGGAATAACACTCTCAGACTTCCGCTGCTCAACCCTCATCCCAACTTCACCATGCTGGAAATGGTGAAGCAAACCAATTGGACCCATCCAAACTATAGTGCTAACTCTGTCACCAACAAAATCCCAATATAAATAGCACTCAAATCCATCTATCATAAGGAAGTAAGAATATTCAGAAGCATTTGCTACGCAACATCTCTCCACAACCTTCGCTAAACTCTCAAGGATGTGATATCCAACTGTTCCATCATGCTTGTTGCCACTATGACTACTTGGAAGCTCTATCTCCCATCGAAACCCAGAAGTGGAAAACTTAGTCAGGTAATCACCAGCATGATGGTAGTCCATCATCTAATCCTACAAGTAATCCCCTGCAATCAACTACATCGAATACTTGTAGCCTCTAGTATCATCTTCTAAAGATGGTAACTTTGTGCAAAGAAATGATTTGCTTCCCTCAACTGCACAAAGAGAATCACCCTGCACATAATAATTATGCATCAAATTCAAATCATGTACAAGTGGATCAAAGGAAAAACTATAAGCACTCCTCATTGTGTACACACTGTGAAACTCCTCCATGAGCCTTGTTTGGAATCTTGATGCATTGGAACAATCCCAAACACTACGATTATCACTCAACCCTGAACTAGTATTAGGAGTGTGATCAGCTTCCAACTCGAAGAGTGGATTATCATAGATCAAGCCACCATCAAACTCAAATAATGGATTATTCACAAACTGCACAATCACTCCATGTTGATCTAAATCATCCATCTCTGAATCCTTGGAACAATAAATTCAATCATATTCCTGAATTGGCTTAACAAACTGCCAATCATAATTAAATACATGAGATAAAATGACTAATTTGCTTCCAGGAGAAGGAAACAAATCAACATTGTTGTGACCTTTTCACACATCGCCCCATCTGAAATGGGGACCCATAAATTTTTGCTCCATTCTGGTCTTTTGGCTTTGCTTTTTGTCTCTCTCTCTCGTTCTGCTTCTGTTCCGCTTTCTGCTTTTCTGGGGACGTTCCCGTCAGCAAGCTTCAACGTAAGGTTCGACCAAGTCTGAAATTAGGGTTTCACGTTTTTAGGTCATATTGAGATCAGATTGAGTTGGTTTGTCAGCTTTTGAGCCTAGCAGAGTTATTACCATGTTTTCAGCAAGCAATCCCTGAACTTTCACTGAATTCTGCCATCTTTCTATTTTTAGTAAGTGTCAGTTTAGGGTTGATTTTCTTAAGATTTTCACATTTGGATCACTTCATTGTATTCCGAGCACTTCAGATTCACTTTTGGCAAATTTTGAGCAGAAACTGACAACCTGCTATTTTTAGCAGTTCCGCATTCGGAGGCAATTTTCAGGGCTTAAACGCAGAGTTTTTCAACGCATGTCCGAAGATTCCTTGTGGGTTTTTCGAGACCTTCGCAGTGATGTGACATGCAAAGTATGATGATGACTTTCAGCATTCGGCCTTCGGAGGCCAATATCAGGGTTTGCATGCAGACATTTTCAGCGCATGTCGGCATTTTCTTTCTGGGTTTTCCAAGAGCTTCGCGACAGTGTAACATGCAAATGGAGCTGACCACTTTTCGGAAACTTACTATTTTTAGCCAGTGCGTGCATGTTGAAGATTTTTCTGGGTTTTTCGAGATTTTTTGGGCAGTATGACATGCAAGATCATCCGACAGCCGGTTGGTCACTTTTCAGGCCGCTTTCTATTTTTAGCAGGTATCACTTGGGCAGCAGCTCGACGCTTCAGAACTGCAAGCTGATCATCATGCAACTGAAACGACGTCAAACGGAGCTCATCTGAGCGACATGCATAAAATTAGGGTTTTGAGCTTCAAAGCTAAAAATGAGGAGTCAAAGAT
This sequence comes from Sequoia sempervirens, assembly GCA_007258455.2. Lineage (NCBI taxonomy): Eukaryota > Viridiplantae > Streptophyta > Pinopsida > Cupressales > Cupressaceae > Sequoia > Sequoia sempervirens. The sequence goes on along the minus strand of VDFB02281492.1, from coordinate 495,598,250 downwards.
CAAAATGGTCAAAACTGAGGTATCCATCATAATCAGCATCCTTTCGAGAGTCTGCTGGCAAAATTTGAAGGCAATCGGAGAACCTGCTATTTTTAGTAAGGCATTTTGGGCAGGGGCTATAAATAGAAAGTTGATCTCGGCGTCAGCGTACACAGGCAAGTTCACCAGCGATGGGCCCACTGTCCAAATTTCCAAGCAAACGGAGCAAGGAAGGTTTCAGAAACAGACACTTACTATAAATAGTAAGTCACCTCAGCAGCGGCTATAATTGGCAGGTCAGCAGCAGATCTCAGCAAGCACAAGTCAAGCACGTGATAAGCAATCCTTGGCGCGAATTTCAATACAAACAGAGTTACAGAGAATCAAGAATCAAGCATTTGCTATTTTTAGCAGGTCAATTAGGGTTTCCTAAAATCAAGGGCGGAACCTGACATTCACGAAGAATCAGCATCCGATGGCAATCACCATGTTTCGGGCATCTGGCACATGAAATTTGAAGACTTCCTGAGAAGTTGCTATTTTTAGCAGGCTGCTAAAAATAGCAGGTACAAACGGACATCAGGCGCTGACAGAAAAGGTTAGTCGAAATTCAAAGCAAAGTGAAAATCAGGCATCAGGAGTCAGAATCCAGTCAACGGCGCGAAATTTCAGGAACTTTCTAAAAATACAAAGTCAAGGCGAGTTAGGGTTGACCACGGAAAATCAACTCAAATCTGGCAACAGGCATAAAATTTGCTAAATTGGATAAAATTTCAAATCCAGCATTAAGGCTCACTTTGAAGGCTGAACGGAGGTGAAAATTTTTCTAAGTGTCGGAATTGAATGTAGACCCTTGCAAAAGCGCCCCTCTTGACAAAAATGAAAGCTTAGTATGCTAAATGCGCCTAGTCACAAAATGGAAGTTGACTATCTCAAATGCGCCCCCCTAGTCAAAATTGGATGTTGACCATGTGGAATGCGCCCATGTGCCAAAATGGAACCTTGATAGGTGAAATGCGCCCATGTGCCAAAATGGAACCTTGATAGGTGAAATGCGCCTCAGTGCAAAAACTAAAAGTTGGACCATGCAAATGCGCCCAAGTAGTAAAAATGAAAGTTGACTAGGCAATATGCGCCCCCCTTTGGAAAAACTGGAAGTTGATGGCCTTAAATGCGCCCTTACAAGTTGATGTTGAAAATGAAACCTTGATAGACCAAATGCGCCAAAAGTGAAAGCATGAAGGGTGATTTGCGCCCAAGGCACAAAATTGAAAGGTGACCATGTGATTAGCGCCTCTACCTGGGAAATTGCAAAGATTTGACTAAGTGTTGGAAATAGACGTAGCCATGATGATTTGCGCCTATGACAAAATGAAAGTGGCATGTGCAATATGCGCCCTTGGGTGAAACTGGAAGGTGAAGGTCCAAAATGCGCCCCAAAAGACAAAATTAAAAGCTCACCCTATCATATGCGCTTAACCTTGGAAGGTGATTTGAAAGTTAAAAGCGTTTAAGTGTTAAAATTGAAAGTTGAAGACATGATATGCGCCCTTGGGTAGATATGACTTGAGAAATATTCTAAGTATGAGAAACTAAACGGAGACCCCTCAATTTGCGCCTGGAGTGTTAAAGTGAAAGCTTATGGATCTATTTGCGCCCCTCTCAAAGATGAAAGCTTGATGCTCTATGGGATATTTGCGCCTTGAGTTAGGAAGGGGAATTTTCTAAATCTGAAACTCAACACCCATCATATGCGCCCTTGAGGTTTTGAAAGTCTGAGGCGTTGAAATTGAAAATGCCATATATGATTTGCGCCCAAAGCTGAAAAAGCGAAATTGAAAGATCAACACTCTAAATGCACCCCTATGTGTTAAAGTGAAAGTTAGGACACTAAAATGCGCCCAGCTTGGATAAGCTAGCGAAAGGTTTCTAAGGCAAGTGAAAATTGGGCGTAGACCCTGTCATATGCGCCCAGTGTCTGGAAATTGAAAGTTGAGGCACTTAAATGCGCCCATGGCAGAAACTAGACATTGACCCTCTCTTTTGCGCCCAAGGAACAAAATGCAACATGGAGATCTTATATGCGCCCAAAGCTTCAGCTCTCCATACGCGCCTGAAGGAGTTAAGAGAGTGGATTAAAAGTTGGAATATATCGGAATTAGATGGAGACTACCATGAACGCGCCCCACTTTATAGGTCGAATATGTAATGTGCGCCCTTGGCAGGAGAAAATTCAAAAAACGTCTATGGAGGTCGGCCCCTTCAAATGCGCCCAGAGCATCAAATGGAGGTCCCTTGTGCTATTTGCGCCTGGGAGTAAGACATGTTGTATGCCCCCCAAACTTGAGTTTGAAAATATCGGGGTGTTAAAAAATGAAAGAATAGAAGCATGGGACCGAAAATTTAAGGTGTTGATTGCGCCTGGTTTTGATGAGTAAAGTAAAACGCCTAAGTTGTTTCAAGTATATCAAACTCAAAATAGACGCCTCAGGAAAATGTTTAAAAAAAATAATGATAATAATAATAAAGGCGTTTAATCTTGAAATAAATTAAAAGGGGCGTTTGAAATAATAAAAAATCAAGTGGAGATTAAATTTTAAAATTTTGACTTCAAAGACACTTGAAATTTTCTTAGCACAACTAAATCGAAAGGCATTCAGGAAGAAATTAAAATTTCTCTAGGCAAGACGGAGAAATTAATTTAATTAATCGATTTAATTATTTTCCTAAGTCTAATATTAAATTCCCCCTTCGATTTTGACCCATGCAATTTTAAAATTTCGGACGATTTAACAAGGGGAATTTGTTTCGGAAGTTAATTACGGACGGAAAATAAAATTTTTGCCTAGCCAATTTTGACAATCGACATCGAATTTTTAATGCGTTGAAAGAAATAAATTAAAATGGCAATTAAATTAAAATTTTAATTAATTAAAAGTGCCATTTTAAAATACAGTCAAGATAACTTCAAATCGATGTAAAAAAATGATTTTCTCGAAATCACTAGAGGTAACTGGCAGTCGGGAGGGAATTTTAAATTTAAATCGAGGAAAGAATCTCCCCGAATAGCAAATTGTCATAATAACTGCCAGACGACGAGAATATTCCCTTTTAAATTTAGCAGACGCGTCAGTCATGATGAAGGGAATAAAAGGCATCTGCTAAAATTAGCGCCAGCCTTTTGCTATAAAACTTAAAAGATTTTCATTATCGTCTCACAAGATTCGAAGTTGAGATTTATGCTGGCAAACTGAGTGGTGAGATTAATTCGAGAAGTTGCTGAAGTTTGAGATTGTTGAAGTTGCTGAAAGTTCGATTGTTGGAGTTGCTGAGATTTGAGATTGCAAGTTGCGAGGTGCTTCGAAGTTAAAGGGTTTAGCATTTTCTTTTTCTTCACGTTATCGAGGTATGTCTTCGAAGTTGCTGAAGCTTTTTATTTTGCTGAAAGTCGAAATTGTTTTTGAAGTTAAAGTTGAAATGTTGAAATGCTTTATTTATGCTGAGAGTTTAAAATGCTGAGATTGTTTGAATGCCAAGATTGATTGAGCGTTAATTTTTCGAAGTTGTTTGAGATTGCTGAGGATTAGAATCGAATTGGATTTAATTTGTAATGCCTTCGAAGTTGCTGTTTTATAACTTCGAAAAGCTGATTTTAATTTGTTGAAGCTTGCTGATTTTAACTTGTACACGTCTAAAACTCTCGGATTATTTTTCTTCGAAGTTGCTGATGTATAACTGTCGAAGAATTGATTTCTGACTTGGTAGTTTATAATTCGATGGCTTGCTGATTTTAATTCGAGATTGCTGATTTTAAATATTGCTGATACTTAACACGCTTTTTCGAAGTTGAAGTTAATAGAGTAAATTTCTCGTGAGGAGTTAAGTTACTTATTCTGGCTGCGAGTTGCTGGAGGTTGAAGTTTAATTCTTGATAAGTCAAAGTTGGCTGCTAACGCTACTAACTTGTATTTATTTTTGCAGCCAGCTCAACCGCCAGCCGCCTCACGTAATTGTCGTTTTTAAAAGTTGATGGAGTAATATTCGCTTTTGTTTTGCAGATGGCTGACGCTGCTGGCACTAGCAAGGCTGGAACTAAGACTGCAAACAATGAAGCTAACGCCTCCAGGCAGGCGATCATCAAAGGTCTGAAGAAATCCTTCGTCCCTGAATCAAAGATCACCTCAAAGTACGGCAATTTGACGGATACCAACCTCGGGTCCTTCAACCTCGAGACGTTCATACGCCGAATGTACGGGCAAGGTGGCAACCTTCCAACGGAGGCATCACAGAATATTGTGAAGAGTGGGTTGTACAATGCAGCAGGCTTCCAACCAGCAGTTCGGTGTCCCGAGTTGATTCTTGAGTGCGCCAACTTCTATAATACTGAGGATCGGACTATCACCTCTCCTGGTGGTTTGATCATGGCTAATCTCGCTCCAGATGCGATTGGCGAGGCGTTTGGAATCCTTGCCACGGACAACATGATGTATAATTCCAAGGCCAAGGCGGATAAGATGTACGCCACAACCTTCGAGAAGTGCATGAAGAGAATAAACACCACATGGATGCGCAAACCAAAGCCACCGGCTGCTAGGCTACCGAAGCAAATAATATCAGAGGAGCTGAAGCAGGAATATTGCGACATCATTATGTTGCTCAGCAGGGTCAATGGTAGCCCGCAGTCTTTCATATTCGAACCATGGATGTTCTTTTACATCAGTGTGGTGCTCGAAGGGGACGAGCAAGTGAACTGGGCGAAGATGATAAGTGACAACATCGATGAGCAGTTCCGGGACCTCAGAAGAACGAAGACATTTTATATGAGCTCATATGTCATCTATATGTTGGCTCGAATGACCAAGTACAGGGGATTGGCGTACCAAGAGCCAATTGGCTGCGGCTACAATCAGTTTAAGATCCACCAGTCGTGCAGGCAGCTACATCTCACTCACACTGGTGACTTCCAAAGAGTGAACGACGCCTTTACTATGTACATCACGAGAACACTTCAGCAGAGGCTACAGCAGAGGATCTCCGAGGAGGCACAGGCATTGATCGAAGAATACGGGTGTTGGTTCATCCAATTCCCAAAATTTACCTACTTGAGACTGCCAGGGTACGATTCCTATGTGTATAAACTACCAAGGTACCCCACTAACAGGATGATCCTACTTGAGTTGTCTAGGCAGTTAGTGGCCTACGACAAGATTATAAGGCGTAAGAAGAAGGGAGGTCTTCATTTTCCCATTGTGTTGGGAAATTCACTCGAGGAGTGCCCGACTTTGCAAGCAGCCAAGGAGGCTGAGAATGAGCTAAAGTTTTACAAGCTGACTCTTTATACCAGCAGGCAGAATTTTGATCCCAAGGGGATAATTGGAACAGTACAAGGAGAAGAATTTAAGCACAAGGCTCACATGGAGGACTTTTGGGCAAATGCTGCAGGCGAGGACGAAATCAGAAGAAGGACATTCTCAAGACTACCTCTAAAGCTGATCAGGGAGTGCGAGGTGATTAAGGTGCCGGATCAACTGGAGGAAGATACTAGGATCACCCATCCAGATTTTGAAGCAGTGAAGAACACGCCAATACCACCTGTAGATTGGGCTGAGTCGGAGATTGTGGATCTAGACACTCTATTTATCCCAGTCATGACGTTTACGAGAGCTTGGGTGGACGAGCGTGTTAATAGATTGAGGAGGAGGTCAGTCGCTCTCACATATGACCTCATGGGTGATGGAAGGCCACCAGTGGTAACAAAAAGGAAGAAGCAGCTCACACGAGGTCCGGAACCAAAAAGAAGGGAGCCCGTTCAGCCAGAGCCCGTTCAGCCGGAACCTCAGGGATCGGAAGATACGTCCTCAACACAATTGGTGTCTCATGCTTCCAGTGTGCGCGAAGTGTCATTATTTGCTAGTCAGAGAGCAAAAGGGAATGAAGAGCTAGAGGATGGAGAAATTAACCAGCCGATGCCAAGGGAGGTGGATACTCAGAGTGTGAATGATCCCGAAGCTGCTAGTAAGCGGGATGAAGGGGAAGACACGGACATGGACACCCACTTCGATTATTCCTTCGGAGAGGAAGATGCTGGGGCACATGAAGGAAGTGATCAAGAGGTCGAGATAATCGAGCCTCCACCAAACACCCCTCGGGAAGAAGTTCGAGAAGTGGAAGCCACTGAGGAGCAGCCTCTGATTGTTTATGATATTCAACGAAATTGGCTTACACAGGCAATCCGAAGGGACCAAGATGATGACGCCAGCCTAGCAATTGAGATGGAAGCACTCTTGAATAGGACAAGCAAGTCGCCAAAGCGGAAGAGGGCGAGAAAATACACAAGGATAGAAACTAACGAGGCAGGTTCCCGTAGCCTTCACATCGCTGCCCCAAGAGAAGATCACGACCTGAGTGATGCAATGCCAGAGAAATACACAATCACCACGGTTGAGTTGGGACGCCCTTCAGGAGCACAGGTGGTGGAAGAGGCTGAAACTTCGTTTCAGGCATTAAAAGATAGGCTGGTAAAGAAAGAAGGAAAGTATAAAAGGTTGAAGAAAGAGCACAGAGCGTTGGTTGAATACGTGCAAAATCTCGCACATCCTGTTGCTCAAAGTAATCCAGCAGCAGAGCTTCCACCAGAGGTGCCACGTGAGCCTATCAGCGGCTTGGAAGAAGTAAAGAGGGCTGTGCGAGAAGGAGATAAGTGGGTGAATGGTGTCCGCATTGAGGCAGAAAAGTTCATGGCGGATCTCGCCTCAGCATTCCAAAATGCTTCCGGTATCCTTTCACGATTGGATGATGTTGAGCAGGCTTGGGGAGATACCCACATCTTCCAAGACAATACTATCCCACGCCTGGCTGTTTTGATGCGTGTTCCCACGCAAACTCTGGTGAACGAAGGGGTAATTCAGGCTGGTGACAGATATGACTTCCGTGGATGGCATTCAGCAGCATTCACAGGGAAGGGTTTCTTTGATACTGCAGCAATAGAGTCTTCCAGGATCAGAAAGGCCATGAGGAATATTCGTGAGAGTATTCTCAACACTTTGGAGTCGGTATTTGCAAAAAGGCTCGCACATGAGGAGGTAGATGCAGAAGGACTAAAGGCAAGATTGCAGCCTTTCTTTTCAGAAATGAGGACATTTTCCCAGCTAGATTTTGAAAACATCTCCACGTTTTCAACAATCATTCAGAGCACACAGGATTCCATCGAGACTTGGGGAAAATCTTGCGAGAACATGAGCAGATGGTGTCTATCTTGGAATATCAGCTGAATCTCACTCCATCAATTTCAGAAGAAGAGGTCGACGCAGTGTTGGCAAGATTCATAGCGTACGCGGTCAGAGAGAAGAGCAAAGGAATCCGGGTCATGGACGAGAATCTTCTAGAAGGTTAGTGGGCATTAATTGCTCATACTGGTCAAAGGAGGAATCTGCTATTTTTAGGAGCATTTATGACGCCACTCCTCCACCTTCTGCGGTTTTTAGGGCAAACTCGTCTAGGGCTGAGGTGGCTCAATCTGAGCCCTCCGTTGTAATTTGATCTGGACCGTCGATTCAAACAGGCCAGCTATATAAGGGGGAGTCCCCCTCATTTGTACTCTAGTAGTCATAGAATCAGAGAATAGAGAGCAATTGTTGAAGCAGAATAGAGAGTAGAAGCTTTTAAGTTAGAGTAGTTTTTCATTTGCATTGTTGAAGAAGAAGGGGAATTCTCCCTTAGAGAATTTTGTAAGAGATTGTCACAAAAGATTATTCTTAATAAAGCTTTTCATTGATGGTGAATTTCAACTTTGTTTGGAATAGTTCGTGAGGTTTCTTATTCCCTTTGGCTTCAATTAGGAACTTAATTTCATGCTTGTAGTTAGATATGGATGTTTATGCTTGATATAAGTGAATTTCTTTTATCCATACCACTAACGTTCTTGCTGATGGTAAGTCCGTCTTGTGTGGTCAACTGGACTTTCAGTACTTAACTTCAATCAAGGTTCATAGGTGGTTATGCATCGTTGTGATGGTAGTTGCTCTATTGAATCGTGATTTGAACATCATTTTCACCCTTTGAAGATTGCACTTACCTTGTTGACGCTGTCCAACAGGAGGCTAAACAATGTTTGTCGAAATTCATTTAGGTTGAGCGTAATATCCATTTGCATTTAGATTAGAAGTTAGATTTTAGAAATCTCTGCAACCATTCAATTCTGCATAATCTTGGTTAGTTTTAGGAAACTTGCATCATAAAGCCAAATCATTCGCGCATAAAATCCCCTTTAAAAGCACACATTGGTTGTCACTACACGTCTTGTGAACAACTACGTAAGTCCCCTCGTGAGTACACAGCATACACACATCAACCAAACTGAGCCTATTCGCATTTAAAGAACCTTGGAGTTGAAGGCGTGATCTCACTCGCAATCTTAGCACGTCGAATACTTTGTTCAAGAGAGAATAGGGGATCCATTTGGAAACTTTGTTCTACCTGGTTGGTGAGGTCACAAAAATCACATCAACAGGAAACTGGCGCTAGAAGGAGGGCCACTTCGAGAATTCTTGTAGTTAACAACCACATTCAAGTAAGAAGGGATTTTATCAAAAACAATTCATAGGAGAACAAGTTATCATGAGTCAAGATGGTGTTGCCGCATTGAGAGATATTCCCGGTGTTGCAGCCTAATTTGGGATTTAACGACGACCAAGAGGATATTCTTTCAGGATTGAACAATCTTGCGTGGAGGACAAAGGAGAGTTACGCTCAGTATATGCAAGCTTGTGCTGTGTTGCGAGAAGAAGAAGAAAAGGCCATTGAGATTCAAGTTGCAATTGAAAGAAATTTGTTGGACCAAAGGCACCCACTCGCTCCTCTTCCTCCTCGTCAGTAATCAGCCACATCCTGGATCGTATTAGCTCGTTTTCTCCAGACAAGTTGAAAAGGATTTTGAGGTCTGCACCTAGTTCGTCTAAAGAGTTCGTGGAGTTAGAACTACCTACTAGAGCAAGGAAAAAGAAAGAGGTCTGTTCAAGAGAAGAAGTTTGTACAAGCGAAGAAGTGTGTTCAAGTGAAGGAGAAACAAGTGAGATAGAAATTTCAAATTTGTTCAAGACTCCACCAAGCGTTTCCAGGTTTGCTCAATCAAAAACTGTTCAAGTTTATACACCGGTGTTTGTTCAGCCATCGAGTCAAGCTACCACACTTCAACAGTCACAAGCGACCCCGATAATCGTATATCAGAGGCAGCCAAATCAAGCAATGGCTCAGCCAGCAGGTCAACCCGCTCCTAACGGTGCTACATGGCTGGTTACTAATCCATCACCTTTAGAGTTTGCAGATTACCATGAAATGCCAAAGAACCCAGAGCACTTTTGCACTAAGTATCAAGCTAATGATCCAAATCGTTCTGCTGAAGATCATATCAAGATGTTCGAGGATAATCTGCGTAATAGACAAATTGCGTATGCGGATGTAGCTTGTAGACTGTTTCCCTACTCGTTGGGAGAGGAAGCACATTTCTGGTTCATACACTTGCCAATTGGATCCATAAGAACATGGGAGCAGATGAAAGAGGCTTTCATTGGAAAATTTGGCATTCCCATCACTCCAGTAGAGCTTTTTCGTCAATTCACTGAAGTAAGGAGACAAGATAAAGAGCCCATTCATGCCTTTAATAACAGATTTCAGAAGGCTCTCACGAGGTTACGAACCCCTTACATAATCACTGATGCTAGGGAGAATTACTATGCAGCTTTGGACCCATTGACCGCAATGTTCGTAAGGCAAGCTCATCCTACTCCAGCGGACATGAATCAAGCATATGCAAAAGCCGTTGAAGTGAGTCAAAACATGGGACAGAACATAACGGGGCCTTCTTTGTACACGGGCTTGACAACCACAAATAATCAGATGCAAACTCTTGGTGCAACTTGGAATCAGCAGGCTCCACCATTGAATCCTATTCCACAACCATCTTATCAAATGCAACCGCCATCTAATCAGTTAGTTCTCCATCCTGGGGTACCTTTATCCCAGACCCAAGCTACACAGCCAGTCTATCTTCAGAATACAGTACCACAAACGAGGACTCAAGAAGAGAAAGACGAGATGAAAGAATTAGTTGAACAAATGAAAAGGCTGTCATTTGAGGTTACTTACCTCAGAAATCAGAACAACCAAATGCAATCCATGCTGAGAAACTATCAGGTACATCCAGGTGCCAACCGAGGATATCAAAACAATCCTCCACATCATCAAGATGCCCATCAAGGACATGGACATGATAACACTCATGGGTATCGTAACAATAATCAGGGATATCAGAAGAGGTCTTGGAACACAGGACCCAACAATGGAGGTGTTCCTTCACCGTTGGATAATCCGCCACCTCCTGAGAACCGTCCCGCGGATAGAGTTTTCTTAGCCGAAGCCACCATGTCGGGATGGTGTAGATTACACAATACCAATCAGCACTCAGAATTGCAATGTCATGAATTCCAAGTTGCTGCTGATATTTTTAAGAGAGAAGTAAAGAGTACGGAGGGTACTGAAAATCCTCCAACTACTGGTTATGAAATTGTCCCAGTACAGAGATATGATCAAGCTTTGATTCTAGAAGAAGTCAATGTCCCACCTGAGTACCAAAGTTATTGGCCACCATCTATTAACCAAAGATTCCCACCAGCTTCAGCAAATGGTCCCGTGGGGATGCCAGATAATCAAGCTGAAGAAGCACAAGTCTATTCGGAAGCCCAAGCATATTCGGGAGCTCAAGATGGTTATTCAGAAGAACATCATGATCAAGGTAGCTACATTTTCCCACCTCTCAACAACAGTGTTTTGGTAGAAGGGAGAAGAGAGGTACAGGCTTTTCAGACTTCCGGAGGAGCAACACCCAAAGTTTATCAGAGGAGCTACCACCAAAAGGAACCCTTGACGTCCTCAATTCCTCCAAATAACTTTGCGACTCCGCCGAATCCCAATGCAAGCAACAATCCGAGTCTACCAAGGGATTCTCCTGAATATAGGCCACAAAATATGATGCAAAACAGAAATGGACAACAAGCTGTTCAACAGCCTATTCAAGTAATGCAACGGCCACTAAAGGACAATATTCCGAGGGATGATATGAAGAAGTTAAGTTCTTATGTGCTGGATGAAGTGAAGAAGATAAAGGTAAGTCTTCCTTTATATGAATTAATGAAGATTTCAGAAGTTAGAGACACAATATTGGGAAGCTTATACGAAACACCTGTTGTGAAGAACTCTTCTCAAGAGGCACCTAGTACATCTAGGAACCCTCCGGTCAGCACGCAATCCCGCCCCATGCAGAGTGCAAACATGGTAGAAGAGGTACCACACGCGCCATTTAACACTTGGGAAGCTCCGCAACAGTCTCAAGGATTTGTAGGTGTGGTGCAAGGATCTTCAAGCGAACCCGAGAAGTCGAAGGATGAAGATAAGAAGAAAGTCCGATTCAGTCTACCTGCAGAACACAAACAAGAACAAACACAAAGTCAGAAGGTTACTCAAGTAAACCAAACTCCATCAGATGGAAAGGTCGAAAAGAAAAATACTCCTATTGAGGAAAAGAAGAAACCAGTGGTATTCTATCAGGGGAAAGATGAACCAGCCCCCTTCCTTGTGTCAATCAGAATTTTCGGGAAATTATTACACAACTGCTTGATTGATTCTGGTGCCTCAAGCAATGTGATGCCACTGAAAGTATGCCAAAGATTGGGTATAGTCCCACTTCAGACTACTAAGAAGGTCACTCAGCTAGACAAAACAGAAGTTCCAGTTGTAGGTGAATTGAATAATATACATATGCAATTGTCAGCTGATCCTAGAATTCAAAGTTGCATTGACATATCAGTGGTTGATATACCTGATGGATACGGCATGTTACTAAGCAGAGATTGGGCCAGAAAGTTGAATGGGTATATTGCAACCGATTTTTCCCACATGTGGCTTCCGTGGAAGGGAGTCCCCAATCAAATCAAGGTCGAAAGCACACCAAGGCTTAAACTGATGATCACTGAGTACGGTGAAGATAATGAAATAATGTTTATAGAAACAGATTTGGGCTCGTATAGGCCGGTCAAGCAGGAGATTTTAATGCTACAAAGTTTCAATGAAGTAAAGATCCTAGAAGATGCCAACGCTTCCACTGAAGTCCTAATTGAAAGTGACGCAAGTGACAGTGAAAGTGGAGGGACATTTGAAAATTTCAGAGATTTCGTTTTGAATAGTGTAAAACAAGAGACAGAATTGGGTAAGGAGGCCTCCATCAGAAATTTGCTACTTCCGAATTGGTGTAGAATACATGAGGCATTCCACTCCGAGATCACCTGCGCCATGTGTAAAGTGGCACTTGAACAAGTTGAAAAGCTCGTCTCGCAAGCTTCGATGCGGAAAGAAGATCAAAAGACAAGTAAAGGGAACACTGTGTTAATAGAAGAAATTGCAGAAGATGATAAAGTTCAGTCAAAAATAGAAGAAAAGGTTTCAGAGGTATGCAATAAGGAAGATTCACATACTCAGTCCCCTAGCCCCCTCATAGAAAATCAAGTATGGACCTTGAGGTTCGACGGATCAAAGTCGAAGAAAGGCAATGGAGCAGGGTTCGAACTTATTAGCCCAACTGGAGAAGCATATTTGGGTGCTTATAGACTTCAGTTTGCATGCACCAATAATGTTACTGAATATGAGTCCTTAATTCATGGATTGCTCCTCGCCATTCAGAAGGGAGCCAAGATTGTACACGCCTTTGGGGATTCAGATATTGTGGTCCGCCAAGTAAGAAAGCAATATGCTTGCCACGACAAGAGGCTGGGCCGTTACCGAAATAGAGTATGGGACTTAATAGAAAGCTTTGACGCATTTAACATCAAGCAGGTGTATAGGTCCAAGAATCCAGTTGCAAACTCACTAGCGCAAGCTGCTAGTTCCCTAGAGCCCTTGGCCATGCAAGGACTGAAGAAGTTTACAGTAGAATTAGTTTCAACACCAGCCATCCCGGACAACATAAAGAATTTTCAGGTGTTTGACGATGATAAACAGATCTTAGATTTTCTCACGTGCTCAGGTGTGTTCGAGGCACAGATCATTGATGAGGAAGAGACTGAAGAAGCGGAATTTGACACCGAAGGAATCCTTAATTTGAAGACGAATGTCATTCCAAGGGGAATGGTGGAACTTGAAAGACTATTTGATCCTGATAAATTGAGCAGAAACCAGAGCACCCAGGGCAATGATTGTGAAGCTGTTAATCTGGGGACAAAAGAACAAATAAAGAATGTTTTCATTGGAAAGGTTTGCACACAAAAAGAAAAGGAAGGTATTTTGAAGCTGATGAAAGAATTTCCAGGGGTAATAGCCTGGGGGTATGAAGATTTAAAGACATATGATACATCATTGATTACACACACAATTCCATTGAAACCAGGCAGCAGGCCCTTCAGACAGAGGCAGAGGCCGGTGAATCCATTGTTAGAACCGTTGATTTACCAGGAGGTCAAGAAACTTCTATCGGCTAGGATCATCTTTCCAGTAAGGCACTCCACGTGGGTCGCCAATCTTGTTCCAGTTAGAAAGAAGAACGGAGAAATAAGATTATGCGTAGACTTCCGAAATTTAAACAGAGCCTCTGAAAAGGATAATTATCCTTTGCCCTCATTAGACGAGGTGCTGCAAGTAGTGAACGGCTCACAAATGATGTCCTTCCTGGACGGATATTCTGGATATAACCAAGTGATGGTGGAACAAGAAGACCGACTGAAGACAGCATTCACCACAAAATGGGGAACCTTTGCCTACAGAAGAATGCCCTTTGGATTAATTAACGCAGGAGCCACTTTCCAGAGAGCTATGGATATCGCTTTTCGAGATTTAGTAGGGAAGTGCATAATTATTTACATGGATGACTTGACAGTATTCTCAAAGAAAAGAGGAGACCATGTCGAAGATTTAAGAAAGATTTTTCAGAGATGCAGAAGATTTGGTATCTCCTTGAATGCAAAGAAGTGTTTATTTGGTGTGACAGAAGGTAAATTGCTGGGTCATGTCATCTCAGAGAAGGGTATTTCAATTGATCCTGAACGTATTGAGGCTATCTCCAGGATCGGCTTGCCCGGAAGTCAAAAGGAATTAAGATCATTCTTCGGCAAAATTAATTTTGTGAGAAAATTCATAACCGGATTTGCAGAGATAGTAAGGCCGCTGAATGAAATGCTAAAGAAGAATGCTAAGGTTGAATGGACCCCACAAGCTAGGAAGGCTTTTGATGGAATTAAACAAGCTATAGTCGATGCTCCGGTATTGGTGAGTTCAGATTATACAAAACCCTTTTATCTATATTCATTTGCTTCAGAGCATACTTGTGCAGCGGTGTTGACACAAAGAACAGAGGAGAAGGACGAGCACCCAATTGCTTTTATGAGTGCTCCACTGAAAGAAGCTGAGTTGAGATATCCCAGTGTTGAAAAACAAGCATACGCTTTGGTGAAGGCTATGAAGAAATTCAGACACTACCTTTTGAGAAGCAAAGTCCACGCAATTGTTCCTGATGCTACCGTGAAAACATTGTTAATGCAAAATGAGTTAGGAGAAAGAAGAGGCAAGTGGGTCGCCACTTTGCAGAAATACGACATAGAGATACAGCCCATGAAGTTAGTCCGAGGACAAGCTTTAGCACAGACAATTGCCATGGTGGGTCCAGAGTTAGTACAACAAACGTATGTACTGGAAGAAGTATCCCCAGGGGAGTGGTACGACGACGCCGTTTATTATTTGCTGAATCATAGGTGTCCTCGCCACCTGAATCCAGTCCAACGAAGAACCTTGAGGATGAAAAGTCAGAAGTTTATGCTCCAAGGATCGGTGCTCTACAGGAGGAACTATGAAGGGATTTATTTAAGATGTGTAGGCAAACAAGAAGCAAAGCAGTTGATGGAGCACTTCCATGAGAAGTTTGGGACTGGACACGGCGGTAGTCTGGCCACGGCCCATCAAATCCTGAGGGCTGGATATTATTGGCCCACGCTCTTTAAAGACACATATGAGCATGTAAAAGCTTGTCACATCTGTCAGACAGCAGCGAATAGAGGAAGACATCCTGCCATGCCTTTGCAGCCAGTGATTGAGGTCAGGCCCTTTGCGAAATGGGGATTGGATTTTATTGGTATGATTAATCCGCCGTCTTCGGGTCAACATAGATATATTCTGACAGCTACAGATTATTGTACTAAGTGGACAGAGGCTCAGGCTTTGAGGCAATGCACAGCAGATGTGGTCATCAGGTTCCTTGAAGAGAATATCATTACAAGATTTGGGTGCCCTCACGCCCTAGTCAGCGACAATGGCTCGGCCTTCTCATCACTAAAGTTCTCTAATTGGGCCTTTGAGTATGGAATCACACTGAAATTTTCTTCTAACTACTACCCACAGGGGAACGGACTAGCAGAGTCCACAAATAAGAATTTACTAAATGCTATCAAGAAATTGTTGGACAAGAACCCGAAAGATTGGCACACGCAGTTGAGGTTTTCCCTATGGGCAGACAGGATCAGAACGAAGAGTTCCTTGGGAACGTCTCCCTACCATTTGGTATATGGACAAGACCCTGTCTTTCTAGTGCAACTAAGGATACCAACTCTCCAGTTTATTCAAGAATATCTCGAAGGAGAGGATCAAGTTCAGACGAGATTATCTCAGTTGATGCATTTAGAAGAGAAAAGAGATGAGGCTCTTGAGAATCTGGCAAAACACCAGGCAGTAGTAAAGAGATGGTTCGATAAACAAGCAAAGATCAAGTCGTTTAGGATTTCTGACTTGGTTTTATACTGGGACAAAGCCCACGAAAAGAAAGGAGATCATGACAAGTTTGACAAGTTGTGGTTGGGGCCATATCAAATTTCTGAAATCCTCGGAGATAATGCATTCAGATTGCGTACATTGACAGGGGAGGATGTCCCGTTGCCCGTCAACGGACAGTTCCTCAAGCATTATTTCCAGCCCTAGGTCCTCTTCGAGAGCCTGTTTGTAACATATTAGGTTAGGTTTGCTTTCCGTTGCTTTTCGGTTTTCCTTTGTTTTGGTTTTGGTTTGTTGCCCTCTGGGTTTTTGGTTTGGCGTTGTTTCCCTTGAGTTGTCCGCTCAAGTGGTTTTGGTTTGGAATGGGCAAGAATTTTAGGGTTTCCCGTTGCGGAGGAGGCGATGATGGTTTTAACTTTCACAATATGATTTCTTTCCGCTGGGATATGCAAAATTTCGAAAAAGGACTAAGGTTGTTTTCCTCTTGTCATCATCCGGTTTGGATTAAACTCGTCTTGGGAGGTTAACCCGTTATTGTGTCTCAACACATGAGTCTGAAGATCCTAAATACTTTACCTATCTCCATTCTAAGTCATTTTGGTTTCTTGGGAAAGGCCTTAGCAGGTGAAAATTTTACGTCTTGCTTCAGCGCCACTACAATTCTCAAACCCATTGGAGGCTTCATTGCCTGCCAGCCAATCGAGGAATTGACGGAGAAATCAAACGGAGAAAAGAAAATGTGCTCAAAAGAATTATACAAAAAACAAAAAATGAGAAAATGAAAAATGAAAGATGTATTATGAAATATTGGTTTTGGGAACATACGAGTAACTCCACCGGGGCTATGGACGCCTGACCGGCAATGGAGCAATATTCGTGAGAATTGTAGCGACAACCTCGTCGGGGCTATGGACGCCTGACTGGCAGCGAGGCAATGTCCAGGATGCTTTTGAAGTTAAGATATTTATATAACTTGCGACGGCCGATTCCGGAAGTCGAGATGGTTTAGAGATGGAACGAATGCACACACTCACAGGGTCTTGGATGAAAGTGTTCTGATCCAATACCGGATTCTTCTCCCCTTTTGAGTAAGCGTCTTTTCTGTATGATGGTTTGAGGAAGATTTAATCAAGGTCCAGTTCTTAAAGTGTTTTTCAACACTTTCCCGTGGAGTCGCCAGATGTTGTGACCTTTTCACACATCGCCCCATCTGAAATGGGGACCCATAAATTTTTGCTCCATTCTGGTCTTTTGGCTTTGCTTTTTGTCTTTCTCTCTCTCGTTCTGCTTCTGTTCCGCTTTCTGCTTTTCTGGGGACGTTCCCGTCAGCAAGCTTCAACGTAAGGTTCGACCAAGTCTGAAATTAGGGTTTCACGTTTTTAGGTCATATTGAGATCAGATTGAGTTGGTTTGTCAGCTTTTGAGCCTAGCAGAGTTATTACCATGTTTTCAGCAAGCAATCCCTGAACTTTCACTGAATTCTGCCATCTTTCTATTTTTAGTAAGTGTCAGTTTAGGGTTGATTTTCTTAAGATTTTCACATTTGGATCACTTCATTGTATTCCGAGCACTTCAGATTCACTTTTGGCAAATTTTGAGCAGAAACTGACAACCTGCTATTTTTAGCAGTTCTGCCTTCGGAGGCAATTTTCAGGGCTTAAACGCAGAGTTTTTCAACGCATGTCCGGAGATTCCTTGTGGGTTTTTCGAGACCTTCGCAGTGATGTGACATGCAAAGTATGATGATGACTTTCAGCATTCGGCCTTCGGAGGCCAATATAGGGTTTGCATGCAGACATTTTCAGCGCATGTCGGCATTTTCTTTCTGGGTTTTCCAAGAGCTTCGCGACGATGTAGCATGCAAATGGAGCTGACCACTTTTCGGAAACTTACTATTTTTAGCCAGTGCGTGCATGTTGAAGATTTTTCTGGGTTTTTCTGGGTTTTTCAAGATTTTTCGGGCAGTATGACATGCAAGATCATCCGACAGCCGGTTGGTCACTTTTCAGGCCGCTTTCTATTTTTAGCAGGTATCACTTGGGCAGCAGCTCGACGCTTCAGAACTGCAAGCTGATCATCATGCAACTGAAACGACGTCAAACGGAGCTCATCTGAGCGACATGCATAAAATTAGGGTTTTGAGCTTCAAAGCTAAAAATGAGGAGTCAAAGATCAAAATGGTCAAAACTGAGGTATCCATCATAATCAGCATCCTTTCGAGAGTCTGCTGGCAAAATTTGAAGGCAATCGGAGAACCTGCTATTTTTAGTAAGGCATTTTGGGTAGGGGCTATAAATAGAAAGTTGATCTCGGCGTCAGCGTACACAGGCAAGTTCACCAGCGATGGGCCCACTGTCCAAATTTCCAAGCAAACGGAGCAAGGAAGGTTTCAGAAACAGACACTTACTATAAATAGTAAGTCACCTCAGCAGCGGCTATAATTGGCAGGTCAGCAGCAGATCTCAGCAAGCACAAGTCAAGCACGTGATAAGCAATCCTTGGCGCGAATTTCAATACAAACAGAGTTACAGAGAATCAAGAATCAAGCATTTGCTATTTTTAGCAGGTCAATTAGGGTTTCCTAAAATCAAGGGCGGAACCTGCCATTCACGAAGAATCAACATCCGATGGCAATCACCATGTTTCGGGCATCTGGCACATGAAATTTGAAGACTTCCTGAGAAGTTGCTATTTTTAGCAGGCTGCTAAAAATAGCAGGTACAAACGGACATCAGGCGCTGACAGAAAAGGTTAGTCGAAATTCAAAGCAAAGTGAAAATCAGGCATCAGGAGTCAGAATCCAGTCAACGGCGCGAAATTTCAGGAACTTTCTAAAAATACAAAGTCAAGGCGAGTTAGGGTTGACCACGGAAAATCAACTCAAATCTGGCAACAGGCATAAAATTTGCTAAATTGGATAAAATTTCAAATCCAGCATTAAGGCTCACTTTGAAGGCTGAACGGAGGTGAAAAATTTTCTAAGTGTCGGAATTGAATGTAGACCCTTGCAAAAGCGCCCCTCTTGACAAAAATGAAAGCTTAGTATGCTAAATGCGCCTAGTCACAAAATGGAAGTTGACTATCTCAAATGCGCCCCCCTAGTCAAAATTGGATGTTGACCATGTGGAATGCGCCCATGTGCCAAAATGGAACCTTGATAGGTGAAATGCGCCCATGTGCCAAAATGGAACCTTGATAGGTGAAATGCGCCTCAGTGCAAAAAGTAAAAGTTGGACCATGCAAATGCGCCCAAGTAGTAAAAATGAAAGTTGACTAGGCAATATGCGCCCCCCTTTGGCAAAACTGGAAGTTGATGGCCTTAAATGCGCCCTTACAAGTTGATGTTGAAAATGAAACCTTGATAGACCAAATGCGCCAAAAGTGAAAGCATGAAGGGTGATTTGCGCCCAAGGCACAAAATTGAAAGGTGACCATGTGATTAGCGCCTCTACCTGGGAAATTGCAAAGATTTGACTAAGTGTTGGAAATAGACGTAGCCATGATGATTTGCGCCTATGACAAAATGAAAGTGGCATGTGCAATATGCGCCCTTGGGTGAAACTGGAAGGTGAAGGTCCAAAATGCGCCCCAAAAGACAAAATTAAAAGCTCACCCTATCATATGCGCTTAACCTTGGAAGGTGATTTGAAAGTTAAAAGCGTTTAAGTGTTAAAATTGAAAGTTGAAGACATGATATGCGCCCTTGGGTAGATATGACTTGAGAAATATTCTAAGTATGAGAAACTAAACGGAGACCCCTCAATTTGCGCCTGGAGTGTTAAAGTGAAAGCTTATGGGTCTATTTGCGCCCCTCTCAAAGATGAAAGCTTGATGCTCTATGGGATATTTGCGCCTTGAGTTAGGAAGGGGAATTTTCTAAATCTGAAACTCAACACCCATCATATGCGCCCTTGAGGTTTTGAAAGTCTGAGGCGTTGAAATTGAAAATGCCATATATGATTTGCGCCCAAAGCTGAAAAAGCGAAATTGAAAGATCAACACTCTAAATGCGCCCCTATGTGTTAAAGTGAAAGTTAGGACACTAAAATGCGCCCAGCTTGGATAAGCTAGCGAAAGGTTTCTAAGGCAAGTGAAAATTGGGCGTAGACCCTGTCATATGCGCCCAGTGTCTGGAAATTGAAAGTTGAGGCACTTAAATGCGCCCATGGCAGAAACTAGACATTGACCCTCTCTTTTGCGCCCAAGGAACAAAATGCAACATGGAGATCTTATATGCGCCCAAAGCTTCAGCTCTCCATACGCGCCTGAAGGAGTTAAGAGAGTGGATTAAAAGTTGGAATATATCGGAATTAGATGGAGACTACCATGAACGCGCCCCACTTTATAGGTCGAATATGTAATGTGCGCCCTTGGCAGGAGAAAATTCAAAAAACGTCTATGGAGGTCGGCCCCTTCAAATGCGCCCAGAGCATCAAATGGAGGTCCCTTGTGCTATTTGCGCCTGGGAGTAAGACATGTTGTATGCCCCCCAAACTTGAGTTTGAAAATATCGGGGTGTTAAAAAATGAAAGAATAGAAGCATGGGACCGAAAATTTAAGGTGTTGATTGCGCCTGGTTTTGATGAGTAAAGTAAAACGCCTAAGTTGTTTCAAGTATATCAAACTCAAAATAGACGCCTCAGGAAAATGTTTAAAAAAAATAATGATAATAATAATAAAGGCGTTTAATCTTGAAATAAATTAAAAGGGGCGTTTGAAATAATAAAAAATCAAGTGGAGATTAAATTTTAAAATTTTGACTTCAAAGACACTTGAAATTTTCTTAGCACAACTAAATCGAAAGGCATTCAGGAAGAAATTAAAATTTCTCTAGGCAAGACGGAGAAATTAATTTAATTAATCGATTTAATTATTTTCCTAAGTCTAATATTAAATTCCCCCTTCGATTTTGACCCATGCAATTTTAAAATTTCGGACGATTTAACAAGGGGAATTTGTTTCGGAAGTTAATTACGGACGGAAAATAAAATTTTTGCCTAGCCAATTTTGACAATCGACATCGAATTTTTAATGCGTTGAAAGAAATAAATTAAAATGGCAATTAAATTAAAATTTTAATTAATTAAAAGTGCCATTTTAAAATACAGTCAAGATAACTTCAAATCGATGTAAAAAAATGATTTTCTCGAAATCACTAGAGGTAACTGGCAGTCGGGAGGGAATTTTAAATTTAAATCGAGGAAAGAATCTCCCCGAATAGCAAATTGTCATAATAACTGCCAGACGACGAGAATATTCCCTTTTAAATTTAGCAGACGCGTCAGTCATGATGAAGGGAATAAAACGCATCTGCTAAAATTAGCGCCAGCCTTTTGCTATAAAACTTAAAAGATTTTCATTATCGTCTCACAAGATTCGAAGTTGAGATTTATGCTGGCAAACTGAGTGGTGAGATTAATTCGAGAAGTTGCTGAAGTTTGAGATTGTTGAAGTTGCTGAAAGTTCGATTGTTGGAGTTGCTGAGATTTGAGATTGCAAGTTGCGAGGTGCTTCGAAGTTAAAGGGTTTAGCATTTTCTTTTTCTTCACGTTATCGAGGTATGTCTTCGAAGTTGCTGAAGCTTTTTATTTTGCTGAAAGTCGAAATTGTTTTTGAAGTTAAAGTTGAAATGTTGAAATGCTTTATTTATGCTGAGAGTTTAAAATGCTGAGATTGTTTGAATGCCAAGATTGATTGAGCGTTAATTTTTCGAAGTTGTTTGAGATTGCTGAGGATTAGAATCGAATTGGATTTAATTTGTAATGCCTTCGAAGTTGCTGTTTTATAACTTCGAAAACCTGATTTTAATTTGTTGAAGCTTGCTGATTTTAACTTGTACACGTCTAAAACTCTCGGATTATTTTTCTTCGAAGTTGCTGATGTATAACTGTCGAAGAATTGATTTCTGACTTGGTAGTTTATAATTCGATGGCTTGCTGATTTTAATTCGAGATTGCTGATTTTAAATATTGCTGATACTTAACACGCTTTTTCGAAGTTGAAGTTAATAGAGTAAATTTCTCGTGAGGAGTTAAGTTACTTATTCTGGCTGCGAGTTGCTGGAGGTTGAAGTTTAATTCTTGATAAGTCAAAGTTGGCTGCTAACGCTACTAACTTGTATTTATTTTTGCAGCCAGCTCAACCGCCAGCCGCCTCACGTAATTGTCGTTTTTAAAAGTTGATGGAGTAATATTCGCTTTTGTTTTGCAGATGGCTGACGCTGCTGGCACTAGCAAGGCTGGAACTAAGACTGCAAACAATGAAGCTAACGCCTCCAGGCAGGCGATCATCAAAGGTCTGAAGAAATCCTTCGTCCCTGAATCAAAGATCACCTCAAAGTACGGCAATTTGACGGATACCAACCTCGGGTCCTTCAACCTCGAGACGTTCATACGCCGAATGTACGGGCAAGGTGGCAACCTTCTAACGGAGGCATCACAGAATATTGTGAAGAGTGGGTTGTACAATGCAGCAGGCTTCCAACCAGCAGTTCGGTGTCCCGAGTTGATTCTTGAGTGCGCCAACTTCTATAATACTGAGGATCGGACTATCACCTCTCCTGGTGGTTTGATCATGGCTAATCTCGCTCCAGATGCGATTGGCGAGGCGTTTGGAATCCTTGCCACGGACAACATGATGTATAAGTCCAAGGCCAAGGCGGATAAGATGTACGCCACAACCTTCGAGAAGTGCATGAAGAGAATAAACACCACATGGATGCGCAAACCAAAGCCACCGGCTGCTAGGCTACCGAAGCAAATAATATCAGAGGAGCTGAAGCAGGAATATTGCGACATCATTATGTTGCTCAGCAGGGTCAATGGTAGCCCGCAGTCTTTCATATTCGAACCATGGATGTTCTTTTACATCAGTGTGGTGCTCGAAG
This sequence comes from Sequoia sempervirens, assembly GCA_007258455.2. Classification (NCBI taxonomy): domain Eukaryota; kingdom Viridiplantae; phylum Streptophyta; class Pinopsida; order Cupressales; family Cupressaceae; genus Sequoia; species Sequoia sempervirens. Next base: position 495,575,587 of record VDFB02281492.1, on the reverse strand, counting down.
GGGACGAGCAAGTGAACTGGGCGAAGATGATAAGTGACAACATCGATGAGCAGTTCCGGGACCTCAGAAGAACGAAGACATTTTATATGAGCTCATATGTCATCTATATGTTGGCTCGAATGACCAAGTACAGGGGATTGGCGTACCAAGAGCCAATTGGCTGCGGCTACAATCAGTTTAAGATCCACCAGTCGTGCAGGCAGCTACATCTCACTCACACTGGTGACTTCCAAAGAGTGAACGACGCCTTTACTATGTACATCACGAGAACACTTCAGCAGAGGCTACAGCAGAGGATCTCCGAGGAGGCACAGGCATTGATCGAAGAATACGGGTGTTGGTTCATCCAATTCCCAAAATTTACCTACTTGAGACTGCCAGGGTACGATTCCTATGTGTATAAACTACCAAGGTACCCCACTAACAGGATGATCCTACTTGAGTTGTCTAGGCAGTTAGTGGCCTACGACAAGATTATAAGGCGTAAGAAGAAGGGAGGTCTTCATTTTCCCATTGTGTTGGGAAATTCACTCGAGGAGTGCCCGACTTTGCAAGCAGCCAAGGAGGCTGAGAATGAGCTAAAGTTTTACAAGCTGACTCTTTATACCAGCAGGAAGAATTTTGATCCCAAGGGGATAATTGGAACAGTACAAGGAGAAGAATTTAAGCACAAGGCTCACATGGAGGACTTTTGGGCAAATGCTGCAGGCGAGGACGAAATCAGAAGAAGGACATTCTCAAGACTACCTCTAAAGCTGATCAGGGAGTGCGAGGTGATTAAGGTGCCGGATCAACTGGAGGAAGATACTAGGATCACCCATCCAGATTTTGAAGCAGTGAAGAACACGCCAATACCACCTGTAGATTGGGCTGAGTCGGAGATTGTGGATCTAGACACTCTATTTATCCCAGTCATGACGTTTACGAGAGCTTGGGTGGACGAGCGTGTTAATAGATTGAGGAGGAGGTCAGTCGCTCTCACATATGACCTCATGGGTGATGGAAGGCCACCAGTGGTAACAAAAAGGAAGAAGCAGCTCACACGAGGTCCGGAACCAAAAAGAAGGGAGCCCGTTCAGCCAGAGCCCGTTCAGCCGGAACCTCAGGGATCGGAAGATACGTCCTCAACACAATTGGTGTCTCATGCTTCCAGTGTGCGCGAAGTGTCATTATTTGCTAGTCAGAGAGCAAAAGGGAATGAAGAGCTAGAGGATGGAGAAATTAACCAGCCGATGCCAAGGGAGGTGGATACTCAAAGTGTGAATGATCCCGAAGCTGCTAGTAAGCGGGATGAAGGGGAAGACACGGACATGGACACCCACTTCGATTATTCCTTCGGAGAGGAAGATGCTGGGGCACATGAAGGAAGTGATCAAGAGGTCGAGATAATCGAGCCTCCACCAAACACCCCTCGGGAAGAAGTTCGAGAAGTGGAAGCCACTGAGGAGCAGCCTCTGATTGTTTATGATATTCAACGAAATTGGCTTACACAGGCAATCCGAAGGGACCAAGATGATGACGCCAGCCTAGCAATTGAGATGGAAGCACTCTTGAATAGGACAAGCAAGTCGCCAAAGCGGAAGAGGGCGAGAAAATACACAAGGATAGAAACTAACGAGGCAGGTTCCCGTAGCCTTCACATCGCTGCCCCAAGAGAAGATCACGACCTGAGTGATGCAATGCCAGAGAAATACACAATCACCACGGTTGAGTTGGGACGCCCTTCAGGAGCACAGGTGGTGGAAGAGGCTGAAACTTCGTTTCAGGCATTAAAAGATAGGCTGGTAAAGAAAGAAGGAAAGTATAAAAGGTTGAAGAAAGAGCACAGAGCGTTGGTTGAATACGTGCAAAATCTCGCACATCCTGTTGCTCAAAGTAATCCAGCAGCAGAGCTTCCACCAGAGGTGCCACGTGAGCCTATCAGCGGCTTGGAAGAAGTAAAGAGGGCTGTGCGAGAAGGAGATAAGTGGGTGAATGGTGTCCGCATTGAGGCAGAAAAGTTCATGGCGGATCTCGCCTCAGCATTCCAAAATGCTTCCGGTATCCTTTCACGATTGGATGATGTTGAGCAGACTTGGGGTGATACCCACATCTTCCAAGACAATACTATCCCACGTCTGGCTGTTTTGATGCGTGTTCCCACGCAAACTCTGGTGAACGAAGGGGTAATTCAAGCTGGTGACAGATATGACTTCCGTGGATGGCATTCAGCAGCATTCACAGGGAAGGGTTTCTTTGATACTGCAGCAATAGAGTCTTCCAGGATCAGAAAGGCCATGAGGAATATTCGTGAGAGTATTCTCAACACTTTGGAGTCGGTATTTGCAAAAAGGCTCGCACATGAGGAGGTAGATGCAGAAGGACTAAAGGCAAGATTGCAGCCTTTCTTTTCAGAAATGAGGACATTTTCCCAGCTAGATTTTGAAAACATCTCCACGTTTTCAACAATCATTCAGAGCACTCAGGACTCCATCGAGACTTGGGGAAAATCTTGCGAAAAACATGAGCAGATGGTGTCTATCTTGGAATATCAGCTGAATCTCACTCCATCAATTTCAGAAGAAGAGGTCGACGCAGTGTTGGCAAGATTCATAGCGTACGCGGTCAGAGAGAAGAGCAAAGGAATCCGGGTCATGGACGAGAATCTTCTAGAAGGTTAGTGGGCATTAATTGCTCATACTGGTCAAAGGAGGAATCTGCTATTTTTAGGAGCATTTATGACGCCACTCCTCCACCTTCTGTCGGTTTTTAGGGCAAACTCGTCTAGGGCTGAGGTGGCTCAATCTGAGCCCTCCGTTGTAATTTGATCTGGACCGTCGATTCAAACAGGCCAGCTATATAAGGGGGAGTCCCCCTCATTTGTACTCTAGTAGTCATAGAATCAGAGAATAGAGAGCAATTGTTGAGGCAGAATAGAGAGTAGAAGCTTTTAAGTTAGAGTAGTTTTTCATTTGCATTGTTGAAGAAGAAGGGGAATTCTCCCTTAGAGAATTTTGTAAGAGATTGTCACAAAAGATTATTCTTAATAAAGCTTTTCATTGATGGTGAATTTCAACTTTGTTTGGAATAGTTCGTGAGGTTTCTTATTCCCTTTGACTTCAATTAGGAACTTAATTTCATGCTTGTAGTTAGATATGGATGTTTATGCTTGATATAAGTGAATTTCTTTTATCCATACCACTAACGTTCTTGCTGATGGTAAGTCCGTCTTGTGTGGTCAACTGGACTTTCAGTACTTAACTTCAATCAAGGTTCATAGGTGGTTATGCATCGTTGTGATGGTAGTTGCTCTATTGAATCGTGATTTGAACATCATTTTCACCCTTTGAAGATTGCACTTACCTTGTTGACGCTGTCCAACAGGAGGCTAAACAATGTTTGTCGAAATTCATTTAGGTTGAGCGTAATATCCATTTGCATTTAGATTAGAAGTTAGATTTTAGAAATCTCTGCAACCATTCAATTCTGCATAATCTTGGTTAGTTTTAGGAAACTCGCATCATAAAGCTAAATCATTCGCGCATAAATCCCCTTCAAAAGCACACATTGGTTGTCACTACACGTCTTGTGAACAACTACGTAAGTCCCCTCGTGAGTACACAGCATACACACATCAACCAAACTGAGCCTATTCGCATTTAAAGAACCTTGGAGTTGAAGGCGTGATCTCACTCGCAATCTTAGCACGTCGAATACTTTGTTCAAGAGAGAATAGGGGATCCATTTGGAAACTTTGTTCTACCTGGTTGGTGAGGTCACAAAAATCACATCAACAAACATAAGAATCAATCTCCCAACTAGATGATACTCTGCATATCTCTTGTGAAGAAGATGGAGTAGTGTCGTGAGTTGTCACATAACTCTCTGGTGAATCAACTACTATGTCACAAGAGCTATCAATAATTTTCCCTACATCACCTATCATGAGACCAACCTTAGGAGAACTTGGTGCAACATGTGGTTCCCTGCAACTCTCAACCAATGCACTCATCCCATTTGTATCAACTGCACCTCTAACCATGATGGATGTAACCACATCCTCAACTTGCTCACAACCAAAATTCATGGATACATGCTCCTCACCAACTATTGCCGTAGGAACTTGAACTTTATCTATAGATGTTGAAGACTATGCCAAGCTCAATTCCATGGTAAGCTCCTTTACATGTGATTGTGACTCTTGAAGGGCCAACTGAGTGTTCTTCGACGAGTTCATATTCACCTTAAGCTCATGAATGAGCTCATCAACCTCCCCATCCTTTCCCTTCAATGCATCTTGACGGATGCAATCCCACTCGAGAAGATAATTTACGTCCACAAGTAGATATAGGTAACTTTGTTTCATTATTCCAATTGCTTCTTGAAGTGCATGAAACTTTGCATGGGAAAAACCACTATCACTGTGCTCTTTTGCCATAGGAGTGATCCAATCAAAAGTAGCCAACATTTGATGAGCAACATCAAAATGCTCTATGGCCGTGGCAATCATATTGTCATTCACCTTAAGTTGCCCTACCAAATGATGAGGATCTTGGAACTTATCACTCCCATACAAGTTCTTCAATTTAGAATTTGCACTATGATATGAGGCTGAATCATCATCGCTCACTAACTGATAAGCAGCATTGTGTGTGCTATCAACTTCACACACAATATCATCAAGGGTACTGCTGCTATGTACCTCATAGGATGGCTCAATAGACATTGTAGAAGCTGCTATTTTGACAATATCTTCGCGCACTTCTTCCAAAGCATCTGCATATCCATTTGACTCATGATCCTAGGATTTATTGCCATTAAATAAATTTTTTGATTTGTTTGCTAAGGTTTGATAAGAAAAATCAAACTACTTGTGGCATGAATCATCATCATAAATTGCATCATTAGTACCCAAATCTTAAGTACCAACATGTGACAACTCTGTAGAAACATCATTCCCTTGTGAAATCACTATTGTCTCATGTTGATGCAAAGATTCCTTACTACTGTCATGAAAATCAGAATGGTTATAGGTCAAATTTTCCATGCTATTTTCTTGTTTGACACCTATATCATGTGTGCCAACATTCAAAGGTTCTCCCACAACATTTTTTGCACTTACCATGACTTTTAAATCGTCATTATGCTCAAGCAAAGGACTGCTGCCATAAAAATCAGAATTGTTATCATGACTGATAACTTCTTGAGCACTGTGAATATCATTTTGGGGTTCCACCATACTATTTTCATGATGTAAAATTTCCTTATCAACCACCACTTCAGTTTCAACCCTATGTCCACCTGTAGGTTGAAGATCATTATCTGCTGGCTTACCACATTTTAAAACAAACTCATCATAGAGACTTTTGGATACTTCACCAAGTCTCATTTTTTGCTTCGTGATGAGGTTTGTCTTGAAATGGAATCTTCATACTGCTGCAAGCTGTGAGCTAATCTTCATTGTGAAAGCATAAGTTTTCGTTGGATATTATTCAAGATGCTCTCAACACTTGGCTTCTCGCATTTATTTGATTTCCTTTGTTGCTTTTTTATGAACGTTCGATGCTCCATATATTGCTCGAAGTCTAGATGATTTTTGACCTTATTTGGAAGTGCTCTATACCCCTCATAAGCAACCATTAACCTCATCAACAAATTTAGAAGCCATAATTCTGAATTTTCTTTTTCTCGAGTTTGACAATCCTAGTTATCAAACTATTTTTCTGAACAAAACTGGAAAAGATTTATCATCTAATATGTGTGGAGTAGACAGTGTAATATTCCTGCTTAAATCTGATTGAAAAACTTCTGATTTTTGGCCTTGGAAATTTGTTAAACACTTTGCATACAAGGAATATATGACTGATATAATATTTCAGTTTGCAAGGTTTACCCTTTGACTAAAAGTTGATGATGCAAATGCTTATAAATGAATGCCAAATGATCTAACAATGAGCTGAGAATGAAATGCACTTACTTTTACTCTTTTCAAATGCAAATACATGAGTTTCTAATGAAGAAATGCATACCTACAGCCAAGAACATCTTTACAAACACTTGGCATACAAACTAATAAGCTGATTATGAAAGGTGCCAACTTGTTCAATACAACCAATATATAATCTGCAACTTATAGCTCCTCTATTATGATGCATAATCTATTACAATGCTGAAGCAAGTGGCCAAGACTCTTGGCATTACAACATGATCAAAGTGCTATCAAAATGCTGATATAAATATGCATCTACAACTGCACAACAGCAGCAACTCATATGACTGATATGATTATGCAAAACTACACTTGAAACATGAAAAAACTTGGTGCAAATGAAGCCCTCAAAATTGATGAAGCAATGGCAGCCTTGTATATGCAAAATTGAGCCTTCTCCAAACCAAATCAGACTAATGATGGAGCCACCCCTGTTTTGATTGATTGCTGATAAAATATAATTAATTTCTGCCTTCAAATAACCTCCAACAGCATCAAGAATATTTGTCTAACATTCTTAAGAGGAGCGCTCCAAGCAACAAGCTAAATCGATGCAAGAAGAATCCTTCATGAACAAAATTGTGGCTCCAAGAAACTGAAAATGACTATCCAATGCATCTGATGAGCCAACCAACTCCTAGGTAAATGCCGAGAGGACCCTCTAACCATGCCCTATTAGCCTACGAGGATCAAGAATAAGCTAATTCCTCTAAACTCCAATGCTCATGAAAAAGGGGACATTACAGTCCGCCCTCCCTAAAATTGCTTGTCCCCAAGCAATCTCAGTTGCAAAGAAAAACCTTCTCCATCTGGATCCCAAGGGAATATATGTGTAATGTCTCTTTCATCACTAAACAACTCTTGTAACACTAGCACTAACACAACCAACTGGAACTACTGAGTCAACTCAATAGCCGATGTAAACCATGCCAAATATGAATGTGCAATGGAAACCCAATTAGGACAGCCATCAATCAATGAAGAATCTAAGAAGATTAAGTCACCAACCAACATGTAGATAGCTGTCATATAATAAGAAATGGGTAATAAATCCAAAGATGGGTTGTGGATGCCTTTATTACCCTCCAAGGAAAACTCTTGAGTGGCTGACCCACTATGAGTGTCATCACTAAAATCATCATCATCCTCGAAAGAATGATCAACCTGAACAAAATTTTCAGAATCAGACAAACTTTGCTTATCATTTTCTAGGGAGTGATGAAGGTCATGAATGTGTTGAAGATGGAGCTTGGTTTGTTGAGCCAACAACTTGGCTTGCTTTGCCCTTTCTAGCCATCCCTCAATCAACCTTTGGGACTGCTCCATATCAGCTGCTCCAAAGTGTCTAAAACTTGTCCCGAAATGAGATGCAACATCAAAATTTTCATGTCCTCTACTTGCATCATGTGTACCAACCAAAGTAGCACTTATGTCACTCCCTTTTCCATAATTAAAGGTTGTTGTATCATGAGAAAGTGAAAACATACCACTGCTGTCCATGCACAGAAAATAGGGACTGATTTCAACTTGTTTGTCCCTCCCTTCGAATTCCTCCCTAGAATGATGAACAAATGCATGACCTTTGTGGCTTGAATTTATATTATCTTCCTCATATTTATCACCCACAACTTGAGTGTTATCATAGAAAGATTCCATAATACCATCTACCTCATGTGACACTGTTGTTACCCCACGTTGATGTAAAGAAGTATGACTGCTGTCATCAAAATCAGAATAGTCATCATACTGTTGTGTAAAGTCTTCGCCGTTTTCAAGCATCTCTTCAATGCAAGTTTCATGCCCAACACTTGTAGACTCATCTTCACAAATTCTTCCATGTGTAAGAATTGCAATCTCATGAGAATGAAGAAACATAATGCTGCTGTCCTCAAACAAATCAGCGATGATATCATGCCATTGTAAAGTGTCTCCATCATTATGCATAGTTGAATCACTAGTGGCTGCTCCACCAACTTCCACATGCACCGACATATCTTGGACCTTCAAATCACAATCTGATTTTTCACTATGATAGGATGAAGTAATGCTAGACTCCCCTAATGAAGCATCACAAAAACCCATGTCTTCATGTGGTTGCTTTAATGCAACTAATTTGTCTTCAAATATCACTTGCTCTTCTCCAACCTTGAAATCATCCTGAAGTGTCTTGTACCCAACTTCTTCCTCTATGTAGTTCTGATTTTTGTTCTCCATAGGATCACCTATAAGTTGATCACTAACTGCTGCAAATTCATTGTAAAGTTTTCTTGACACTTCACCTATAGAGATCTCTTGTTTCTCCTTATCCTTTCGTTTATAATTTTCAAACATCATTAGACATCCCCTTTTAAATTCAGGATCACTCATCAAATCATACAAATTCTACATCAATTCATATGTGGATCTATCAAAAGTCATAATGTCTTCGTTCTAAATTTCAATGACTCACCCAACAAGATGGCAGGAGACTGCTCTGATACCACTGTAATATCCTTGCTTAAATTTGATTGAAAAACTTCTGATTTTTGACCTTGGAAATTCGTCAAACACTTTGCATACTGTTGTACCCAAACCAAATTTTTTGCTTCACTAAGGCATTTTGCTTAATTGAGTCTTAATCCCGTTAAAGTGATGTCAGGAGGTTGTTTTTGGGCTTTTTAAATATGGAGTTTGTGTCAGTTTCATGTCAGTCTGTTATTGAAGAAATTCAAGAAAAGTGAAAATCTGAAGGAAAATCATCAAAATTCTCTCTAAAGAGGGGAGCACATTTTCAAAAGGGTGCCCTATCTTTTAGGGGCTCAGATCCTATTTTTATGGTTTGTCCCCTCCAGCAGACATTTTCCTAGTATCACACTAGCTTTGCAACGAGCTATTAAGTTTATCAAACGGACCTATTTTGTGCAAGTTACCGAAGATATAGCATAAAACAAGAGGAAAGCTAGAATTGGCTAACACTGGAAAAAAGAGTAGCTTTTGAGAAAGGCGCCCATCTTTTTGAGGTGTCAAATGAAGGTTTTTGACTAAATGCAACCCGAGATGTTTGTCTCACATTTGTTCAGGCTTCGCGACGCATCCGTCAATAGGTGAATCTGAGTTGCAGAAGTGCCTGAGCCAAAGGTCAAACATGGGGTCAAATCTTGGTCAAAATATCAAGGAAAAAAGCAAAAGAGCACATTTTCATAAAGGCACCTAAGCTTTTGAAGCCTTTAATGCCTTCTTTTTGATGTTTTCAGATATCCAGCTTCTCCGTGTTACGTTCAGCTTTCTGTTGCCTGTCTTCGTCAGATCAAAAGATGACCTGTCAGCCTGCAGTCAGAGTTCTAGTATTATTTTGGTCAATTCTAGAAATGGCTAAGTTTGAAGGAAAAAGAGAAACTTTTCAAAAAGGCGCCCTTGATTTTCACCCCAAGATGATGTTTTCTGGAAAAATGTACCTTTGCAGCTGTCATGTGGAATGAGGTTAGCTTCGTAGTGAGCCTGTGATCTAGTCCTGAAACTTGGTCAATCAGAAGTTATGAAGGATTTATTTTTGCCTTCGTATGAGATCGAGATGAGAAAATTTGACGAAGTCTGAGAAAAAGAGCAATTTTTGAAAAGGGCGCTTGGATTTTTGACCCTTCAGATCTTAGTTTTATGATATTCAGTCTCAAGGTACCTTTTGATCAGTTTTTGTCCTGCTCTGCGATGCACCTGTCAGCCAGCCAATCGGTGGAGTCAGTCAGCTAGTGTCAGGGGATGAACAAAGGTCCCCAAAGACATTCAAATCCAAATTTTCATCAAAATTGGCTAAGTCTGGAAAACGCCTAGAGAGGTCAAAGTTGATTTTTCGGAAAAGTTGATTAGTGCGCCCTAACTTGAGTTCTGACTTCAGTTAGACAGTTAGACTGAACGATTTCTGGGTTGTCATCTCCAATTCACATTTTGGCATGTTGAGTGTTCTTTCAGTTTGCATGTCCAGTTAACATCTTTGCATGTTGAGTTAACTTGTTTGCATGTTCACTTAACTGAAATGCATGGTTGAAAATCAACTTAAGTTTGAATGCATGGCGCATTAGTTGGATTTTTGTGAAGATTTTGTGAAGTTGGCGCTTCACTTTGGATTGTCAACTTCAGTTTCTAAAAGGGATGCCTTAGTTCTTAAAGCATGAATTTAAAGCATGTGAAGTATGGCGAATTTAATTTGTCAACTGAAGCTTAATTCGCATGGTGCTTTAAATAGTTTTGGCAACTGAAGTCTTAAAAGGAACGCTTTAGTTCTAAAGCATGGTGCTTTATTTAGTCTTCAGTTAGCTAAAATTAGGGGTCCAATCATAAGCCAAGTGCAATTTTCAAGGTTGCATGCATTTCTACGAATTTTGGTGATGAAACTCTATTTATTCAAGTTTAGGCGTCCATTATTTCTTCATCACAAGCTTAGAAATATACATTCTTCTTGAGCGAGCAACAATTTAAAGGTGCTAAAGGTGTCAGAATTCAACGTTCTTCATAGCAACGGATTCAGATTATTCAGAGGAAGAAGATTCAAGACTTTGTTTTCAGTTTGCATGCAGGTTTCATCAAATTCCAAAAAGAGATTGGCAAATTCTATAGAAGTAGAGCAAATAAAACCTTCTTTCTTTTGTCTTATTTCTTCTATTTCTCATCTTAGGTACTTTCTTCGCATGTCAAAGAAATTCAACATATTTTTAGAGTTTGATCATCTGGGTTCGCATACTTCAATACTTGCAGCAAAACCCATGTCTTAGATTTTTTTGAGAAAATTGCCCTGTAGTCTTCATTTTGAAGCTCTGTGCTTTTTTCCGAGAATTTCTTTGCATGTGGGCCTGAAACACATTTTTTCGAGAATCAAACTATCTGGGTTGTCTTAGAATTTGATTCTGCACAAAACCCATGTTTCAGAAAAATTCCGAAATTTTTTCCTGCCATAGGCTATTTTTAGCCTTGTCCAGAGATTTTCAGTTTTTCTAGAAAGTTGTTCAAGTATATTCGACTTTACAGTCAAAAGTCTTTATTTTCAAAATGTAGTTCAATCTCATTGATTATAAGACCAAATCGGTTCTTATGCATGATTTTTTCAAGACTTTAGATACAGACCTAAATCATGTTTATCTAGTGGTTAATCTGAGCAGTTTAGAGGGTGTTGGCAATAATTCATTGAGGAATCTTGAACGTTCCGGATTGCTAGCAGCGACATCTATTCCTGTTACCACCTTTGATCTCGAGTTCGTTCTTGCTTGCATCAAGCATTATGACTCATCTTCACGAAAAATCAGATCAGTTGATGGGAGGGTTATCTGCAATCTCAAACTGAAGGATATAGAGAAATGTTTTGTTATTCCTCCTTGTTTAGACAATTTCACTGTGGTTATTGAAGCCTGTGAGAAGATATGGGATGGAGATCAAGAACGTTCACAGAGAAAGGTGGCTCAGAGATGGCTGAAAGTTCAGAAGACTAAAATGCCTAAAAAAGATTGGTCGTGGTGAATTCAAGGATGAGGTTGCTGTTTTGAAAACTTTGCTCAATCGAGTTATAGGTCAAGAGGATGCCAGCACTTTCCGATCATGGATGTTTTACCTTATTTCTAGAATTCTTGATGGCACAGAACATTTTGACTGGGCCATGTTGATTAGTGATTGCCTACATCAGCAGATTTCTTATTTTCTCAAGTCTCGTGAGTTTCATATGGTATCCTACTTAGTCTACTTAGTTGCATTTCAAGGCAGCTACAAGCATCTAAAAACTAATGGCACTCTTAGTGTTCAACGTGTTCATGAGTACTATTCTCAGTTAGAGTTTTCTAAATCTAAACAAGATTTCCGAGCAGTGAATGATCATTTTTCTATGAAAACAGTCAGAGATCTTGACAATGAAATGCACATTCGTATTTCTGCCGAGGCAAAATCAGCAATGGAGACTTGGGCGGATTGGTTTATCCAATTCCCTACTTTCACATACATCCGAGTTTATGGTTATGTTGGAGAGCCTCTGATGTTGCCAAGGTATCCTTCAGACAAGATCATCTTCATGGAGTTTCTCAGGCAGATGCAACATTTTCATTTCTTTCTCCGCAGTCGTCATAAGACTGCGGCTACTTTTCCATTTGCATTGGGAATTTTTACATGCAGTGTGGCGACAGATGCCAAGCATATGTCAACCGAGATAGAAAGATTCGAGCTTAAAACTCATACTGAGAGGCGTTCCTATGATCCTTTGGGTCATTATGCAGCCAGGTTAGAGCGAGGGATTGCACATAAGCCAACACTTGAAGATTTTTGGGCTAATTGTGAAGATGAATTCGAGGTTCGTCATCGTCACTATTGTAGACTCACTATCGCTTAGCTCTTTGATTACCTATCAGAGGATGTTGATGGTCTATCAGATGATGATGGAGAAGTTCTTCTCAATTCATATGTCAGAGATCAAATTGCTCGGCAGCCACTTCGTTCACCAGATTGGTATGCTAAGGAGAATACTTCTATTGAGGAAGTTTCTAGATCGGTTATCAAGACCAGCAAGCAATTCTTGGAGAGTAAACGGAGGCGAAAGTCAGTTCCTGTAACAGAGCCACCAGAGAAGTTTTCTTCATTGCCTTCTACTTCTAGGTCAAGACCTCGGGTCAAGGCTATTGTGATACCTCCTGAAGGAGTTAGACTCAGTGGAAACACGGGAAAGAGGGCTATTGGTAAGAGAAAGCAGAATCGAGTTGAGAATGTACCTGAGATTCCAGTAGAGACAGTCATTCAGGCTGAGCCTCACATTTCACCTCCTAGTTTACCACACATGCAACCTATTGGCATAGATTCAAAGCCTGAGATACCAATTCGAGTTGGATCAGAGACAACTGAACAGCCACAGGTGGATACATCAGGGACAGTCTCTCCTCGAATTGATGATATTGTTCAGTCTTGTTGGCTCGAGAGGTCTTTGGGGAGACAGAGGCGAGAACCTTCATATAACCTTGATTTATCTGAGTTCGGTGAACCTTATCAGAGAAGGTCGAACAAGAAAATCAAGAAACAGGTGCATATTGAGAAGACTCCAGAATCAGAGATTGTTATAGAAGTTGCTATTCCTCCAGAGAGTAAGAGCCTAGATGAAGTTGAAGTCGGTGACTTTACTTTCACTAAGGCAAATCTTGGTAGGACCACTCGAGAGACAGATGTGAGCCTTCTTAAGATTGTCACCAATAATCTTGAAGAACGCATCACGAAGGATGGAGAGGATGAGGCATTGCTTAAGGCTGAAAATAGTCAACTTCGTCAGTATATCTCTGATCTTGTTCATGGAAATTCAAGTAGAGCGCATGTTCTTCCTTAGAATACACCTGTAGAACAACGAAAGTTGGATCAGTTAGTCAATCATGGCAGACTTTTGGATAATTGGATTGAAGGCTTAATCGTTACAGGTCAACGTCTTCTTGTGGATTTGTATCAGTTAAGGAGTGACGCACATAAACTTCGTCAAGGTATTCAATTGCTTGAAATTTCAGTTGCAGAAAGTTTAGCCAAGGATCGAGTTCTTGTGTCTCAGTTGTCGGTTGCATATGATGCCTTGGAGATTGATGAAGATCGAGAGAAAGTTTTTACTTGGAGAGAGCAGCACCTTTTCAAAATGGAAATATGTGAAAAGATCTCTACCAAGTTATTTTCACTGAAATATGATGTTGTTGGAGCACTTGCACTTGTCAGTGGTTTTGTTGTTCAGATTCCGTGTCATTATCTTCTTGAGGATGGCAGGTATATTGAATTGGACAAAGTACAAGTTGCGTTCGAAAAGCTGATTCGTGATAACCTTGAGGGGGATCCTATGGCGGCTAAGTTGGAGAATATTTCAATGATTACAGCTAGTTTCAAAAAGGCGACTGAGGATGTTAGAGAATGCATGCATACAATCAAGGAAAATGACAAGGAGTTGAAGAAATAGACTATTGCTTTGGATAGTATCAAAGTGCCAGAAGACAGAGAGATTGATGAGTTCCTGGACGAGGTGTTCAACCGAGATGACTTTGAGTGATCTACCAGTTGAGACCCGCAGTTAATTTCGAGGATAGAATCAAAAGTAGCAATTAACTCAACTTTCAGTCTTAAGTTCACTTGTTGACTTCATACATGCGTATATCTTCCTTGGAATTATCTTCACAGGAGTTAGGGTTAGGGTTTCTAGTTAACTGAGGGTAGTGTCCAGTTAACTTTGCTTTAAATAAGGACGTGCATGATTGCACATTGTCCATTTAGGTTAAATGTACCGGTTAACTGATGGTAGCTTTCTAGTTAACTGTATAGTTTACTTTATTAGGGTTTAATAATAAATCTTGCATGCATTGCAAGACTATAGTTGACTCAAGGTGATTTTAGGGTTCTCTACACCTTTTGATGTCTATAAATAAGAGTTTTTGCTCATTTGTATATAACTTTTGAAAGAAAGAGAAATATATGATGTGCCTACCTTGCCCTCAATATTGCTCATTTTGTATCTGTTCATGCGTTTTTACTATTATGATGAATTGTTATGCCACATAGGGTTTCATGCAATTGTAATGGTGAATTCTTTCCTTAGTTAGATCAAATTTGTTTTGTGTTCAATAAACTTGTTCAGATTGAGATGATAGTTGTGCCACCTTGCCTTCAAGTAGAGAATTTGTTCTTGGTTATCGTATGATGTTTTGTGTTCAATAAACTTGTTTAGATTGAGCTGATAGATGTGCCACCTTGCCTTCAAGTTGAGAATCTATACTTGTTTATCGTCAGATAGTCAACCTTTCTCCGTTTCCTCATGCTCTGTTTTCTTGAGGAAACTGGATAGATTTTAAGTAATTAAGCCTAGTTGTAGTTAGTAGTCTACGAAACCAGAAAATACTCATCTACAACGTATATAGTTTTCGAGAAAGCCTTGTACCTCTACAACTGAAGCAAAAAGACAGGATATAGTTTAGTTTATTTTCCTTTGCAAATACTTTTGTCAAGCACAACGAGGGAGCTTCCCCTTCTAATTTGAAGAGCACTCATTGCGTAGTGTACATAGCTGTCCGTACCAATTCTTACTCTAGAGGTGTTAGTTGTTACGCCAACACATACAAGGAATATATGACTGATATAATATTTCAGTTTGCAAGGTTTTCCCTTTGACTGAAAGTTGATGATGCAAATGCTTATAAATGAATGCCAAATGATTTAACAATGAGCTAAGAATGAAATGCACTTACTTTTACTCTTTTCAAATGCAAATACATGAGTTTCTAATGAAGAAATGCATACCTACAGCCAAGAACATCTTTACAAACACTTGGCATACAAACTAATAAGCTGATTATGAAAGGTACCAACTTGTTCAATACAACCAATATATAATCTGCAACTTATAGCTCCTCTATTATGATGCATAATCTATTACAATGCTGAAGCAAGTGGCGAAGACTCTTGGCATTACAACATGATCAAAGTGCTATCAAAATGCTGATATAAATATGCATCTACAGCTGCACAACAACGACTCATATGGCTGAAATGATTATGCAAAACTACACTTGAAACATGAAAGAACCTGGTGCAAATGAAGCCCTCAAAATTGATGAAGCAATGGCAGCCTTGTATATGCAAAATCGAGCCTTCTCCAAGCCAAATCGGACCAATGATGGAGTCGTCCTTGTTTGGACTGGTTGCTGATAAAATATAATTAATTTCTGCCTTCAAATAACCTCCAGCAGCATCAAGAATATTCGTCTAACCTTCTTGAGAGGAGTGCTCTGAGCAACAAGCTAAATCGATGCAAGAAGAAGCCTTCATGAACAAAATCGTGGCTCTAAGAAATTGAAAATGATGACTGTAAATTTAATACCAGATCTTTATTTATTCTCCAATCTGCAAATGCAAAACTCTAATGAATTCTACAACTGAAATGCAAAGCTATCTCCAACTCCAAATTGAACTCTTCACAAGAATTGGCCCTTGGCCACAAATTTGGTGCAATGAAAAGTTTGAACTCCTCCAATCTGTTGCAATAATTTAGATAATATTTCACACCCTCAAAATTGCATAACCAATGAGGGTTTTCATTCCCAATGGCTGGAAATGGTAGAAACCCTCGCTAGCTCCTTCACCAAACAAGTTCTTCAAATCAAATAACAATTCTTGGATGATGAAACAATGGCTGGCCTCACCTATTTATTCTTTTTCTCGAAGAGGTTGGCCTACAATCTAGAAGCTTCCAGAAATAATATAATATTTTATTATATTTACACTTTATTATAATAATATAAAATATAACTCATAAAGTGCAAATATGATATCCTACACAATATGTTTTCCAACACAATGTGTTATCAAACAGTATGTTGTCAAACAGTGTGTTATCCAACATTATGTTTTCAAACATGTTATGTTATCCAACATCCAAAATATCATGAGAAATGACTATCCAATGCATCCGATGAGCCAACTAGCACCTGGGTAACTGTTGAGAGGACCCTCTAACCACGCCCTATTAGCCTACAAGGATCAAGAATAGGCTAATTCCTCTAAACTCCAACGCTCATGAAAAAACGGACATTATAGACAACAACTTGATAACCTCCACATAAGACATCTTGACCATGCAAACAACCTGATAACTTCAACTGTTTGCTTTGAACTTGCTGAATAGACATGGCTACATGAACTACGTCTTTGAAGAGAACACTCACAGGTAGCTCTTGATAGCTCCACCCCAATTTTGAACTCTCCTCATTTGTTGTCTTTATTGCTGCTTTGTTTTTTCCTCCAGATTACAAGCGGCTGGGTGAGGTTATCGACTTCCTCAAGCTTATAGTCACCTACAAATTTTGACTTTCATCCCACGTCAGACATTTAAACTGTCCTGTAGCTGTTGCTCACCCAACTCTAGGCCACAATGGATACTACTAAGCGTTTTTTTGTCTTCATATATTACTTTTTCGATTCTGGAGGAAATCATGACTTCAGAAGAGACAATTCTTCTCCTTTATGTTAGCACTTACAATCTCCAGCATTCGATATTCAAAACATATGAAGTTATTTGTCTTCTTCTGCATTTGGCTATATTTGCTAAATTGGCCTGACATCCCTGATTCCATCTCTTCCTCCATAGAATGGTCGACGTTTTTAGCTTGAATTTCCTAATTGCGTCTCTCTCTAAGCCTGATACGCACCCAAATTAAATATAGTGGAGTTACTATCTTCAAATCGATAGCTCCTCACAGGTTTCCCAAGCGATTCTATTTGCCTTGTTCGCTTACTAACAATTTTCATCTTTATTCAGTAGGTGTCTTTTCCAAACAATATTCGTTCCCTTTAATAATTTTTCTTTATTATTTATATATGTGCTTGCTTCATAAATCAATCCCTTTTAAAGGTATTGTTGTGAGCTTTTCACACATCACCCCCATTACAAATGGGGAACCCCTAATTTTTGCTTCGTTTGGGTCTTTTGGCTTGATTTTGGTTGGCTTTTCTTGTTGTCTCTCTTTTGCTTTATTTGTCTTTCCAAGATGCGCCTGTCTTTGTGCTTAAACTTGAAATTTTAGCTAAGTTTGAGAATTAGGGTTTGCTTTCTTCCGGCTAGCTTGAAGTCAAATTGAGTAAGTGAATTGAAATCTGAGCTTGGCACTACATTCAGTATGCTTCCAGCAGGTTCCCAACAAAATTTCATTGAATTCCAACAACTTACTATTTTTAGTAAGTACCTTATTTGGGGCATTTTCTCAGTAATTTTGGAAGTTCTAACCATTACATTGCATCCGGGGCATGTCAAACTGCTTGTTTGCAAAATTTGAGCCAAATCTGACAACTTTCTATTTTTAGCAAGTTCACCTTTAGAGGCGGATTTTAGGGTTTACATGCGAAGTTTTTCAATGCACGTCTGGAGAATATTTATGGGTTTTCTGAAACCTACGCGATGATATAACATGCAAGATGAGATGATAACTTTCAGCACTCAGCCTTTGGAGGCTATTTTTAGGGTTTGCATGTTGGGATTTTCTATGCATGTTCAGACATTCTTTGTGGGTTTTTCGAAAGCTTCTTAGTGGTGTACATGCAAATGAAGATCAAGACCTTTTTCAAGAGTTGTCTTCAAAGGCTATTTTTAAGGTTTGCATGTAGGACTTTCAGCACATGTCAGGTTATTCTTTATGAGTTTTTCAAGAGCTACACAGTGATGTGACATGCAAGCAAAGTTGATCACTTTTTCAGCGACTTGCTATTTTTAGCAGGATCACTCCAACAGCTGCCCAACACTTTAGTATCACGAACAGGGTGACATGCAATAAAAACGGGGTCAAACGGAGATCATTTGAGCAACATGCAAGTCAGATTAGGGTTTCCAGCTTTGGGATCCAAAATGAAGGGTCAAATGCCAAAATCTCTAAAAACTGGTGTATCCCACTGCGATCAGTATCTTTTAAGCTATCCACTAGTGAAATTTGAAGGCAATCTGAGCACTTACTATTTATAGTAAGGCACTCCAGAAATAGGCTATAAATAGTAAGTTGGCAACAACCACCAGTGTGAACAGGCAAGTCATCCCATGAGGATCACACCGGTCAAGTTTCAAGTTGAACGGAGTTGCAAAAGTCCTGAAATCAGGCAGTTACTATAAATAGTAAATCACCTCCAAAAACAATCTATAAATAGCAAGTTAGCATGAGATGGCAGTGTGAATAGATCAACTAGGTCATGAGGATCCTATGGCACGAATTCCAAATCAATCAAAGCTTCAGAGGTATGAAAATCAAAGGGCTTACTAAATATAGTAAATAGGGGCAAGCAAGTTGAAAAAAAAATTTCTAAGTCTGAGAGAGTTCCTTCACCCCCTGTGAAATGCGCCCGAGATGAGACTAGCAGAAGGATGGAAAAGGTTTCAAATGCTAAAATTCCTGCTTGACCCCTGAAATGCAACCTCAAGGAGAGATGGTAATGGAGAAAATTCTAAGGCATGAAAATTCCTCCTAGACCCCCGAAATGCGCCTTGTCATGAAGGGAAGTGAGGAAAAAGTGTTAAGTTCCTGCTTGACCCATGAAATGCGCCCTCATCTCAAGGTGGTGATAGAAAATTTTCTAAGGCGTTGGTTTATTCCTCCTCCTACTCCCAAATGCGCCCAACTACAAGGAGGCTCAGGAAATCAACTAAGTGTTGGAAAATTCCATCTTGACATGTCAAATGCGCCTAATGTGAAGGAAAGGCTTGGATTTTTGTCTAAGTGTTGAGAAATTCCTCTCCTACCCCCAAAATGCGCTCACACTTCATGAAGATAGATAAAAAGTTTCTGAGGTATTGTAAATTCCTCCTAGACCCCCTAAATGCACCTTAGCCCAAGATGCATCAAGAAAAAAAGTTAAGTGTTAGAAACTTCCTGCAGGGGTCTCCAAATGCGCCCAAGTCAGAAGTGACTCTAGAAAAAAATGAAGGCGTTGGAAGTTCCACCTTGACATGCCAAATGCACCCAAGTGCAAGGTGAAGTTAAGAAATATTCTAAGGCATGGTTAATTCCTCCTAGGCATGCAAAATGCGCCCAAGTTCAAGATGATTCTAGAGAAAAGTTGCTAAGAATTGTTAATTCCTCTACCTCAAGCAAAATGCGCCCATGATTGGAGAAAGATGCATGGGAGAAAATTTTTCTAAAATGTTCAAAATTCCTCCTTGACCCCCTATATGCGCCCATGCTCATGAAAGATGATAAAAAAATTTCTAAGTGTTGAAGTCTCTCCTCCTCTAGGAAAATACGCCCAAGTTTGAGAAGGTGATGAAATTCACTAAGGCATGGATGAATTGGCAGTTGATACATCAAAACGTGCCAACTTCCTGAGGTTGAAGAGGATTGTCAAGACAAAGCAAGAAAATACGCCCAGAGATGAAGAATGAAGATAAATTTGTTGGCAAAATATTTTTCTAAGGTTAAAATTCAAAAATTAAATGAACCCCTTCATTCGTAGACCCATGAATTTGATGCTTCTTCTGGGTACAGGATATCTTTGACAAGGAGATGATTTTAAAACTTTTCACGTCTTTCCTAAGACTTTAAGATGGAGATTTTACTCAGGTGCCTGCTTGATGAAATTTTCCAGAGGAAATAAAAAAATTCTAAGGCAGAGGAATAAAATATGAAAATGCCTAAGTCTGTTATCACCAGAAGGATAAATTATGTTGAAAAATGTTGATGAGGTGAAACACGCTCACAAGAAGGAAATGAAATTTGTCTTAGGCATGAAAAATTTGTAGATGAAGTGAAACTCAAGCATCAAGTTTCCAAATGCACCCTCAAGGTGGAGAAATTTCTAAGGCACAAACTCCAGACATAGGTCCCTAAATGCGCAGGTGTTGAAAGGCTATGAAGAAGGAAAAGTCTTCTAGAGAAAAGTGATGAACCCTATCAGATCTGGAGATCACACAGACCTTGGAAGTCAAAGCATGAAAATCAGGTAAGTGAGGTGAATTTACATTATGAAGTGTTTTGATGCTCTTCTCTTGCTTGTTTTTCAGGGTGAACACCAAGGCCAAGGCATGATGACTTGGGGAGATGGAGCGAGTACTTGGAAGAAATGGCTAAGTGTTGACCTAGTATGCACTCGGTTCAAGAAGGCGAGTGGCAAAGGAGAACGGGTCGAGTCCAAGATTGGAGAATCCTTTAGGATGAGGGTGAAGAAATGATGAAGACCTAGGCGTTAAAGAGTCATCTTCAAGCACTAAAAAACCCTCAAGGCTAAGGATGAGGAGTGAACAAAAGGATTCAATGTTAAAGAATGACAACAGAATGGGCTAAAGAGCGAAGTAGAGAAATTCTCCTTAAGTTTAAAGTCCTTCGATGACCCAAAAGATGTTCTCCAATGTGTTTCATACAACTCAAGATGCAGTGGCAACAAGGAGGATAATCACCATCAAACAGGTTAAAAAGTTATAGCCTTGGAGTCAGATCAAGAACATGCCTGCCATACCCTTTCAAGAAGTTGAAGCCACAATGATCAGACTCATCCAATTTGTAGTCAGGAAGAACAGTGTGAATGCGTTTACAAACAAGAATCTTCTAGAAGATGGCGGACATTAATTGCTCATTTATTACTCCACTCTTCTTGGTGGAGGTTTTTAGGGTTAGGGCTGATGTGGCTCAATCTGAGCCCTCCATTTGATTGTAATATGAGTCGTCCATTGGACTGGGCCATCTATAAAAGGGGCATCCCCCCCTCATTTGTACCTCATTAGATTAGCTTAGAGATAGGAAGATAGAGGGACAACTTAGAGATAGCTTAGTATAGATTGATAGTGTAGTTTGAAGAAGGAAAGTTTTTCCTTTGAAAACTTTGTAAGAAATTGTTGTGAACACTCTCTCAATAAAAAGAGTTTTCATTGGTGATGATCTCGTCTTTTGTTGTGAGTAGCTAGCAAGGTTTCTTCGTCCTTCTGATTCGAGTAGGATCATAAAGTAGAATAAATTTCATTTCATGCAAGTAAATGCTAGTAATTGTGGAACGTGGTCTTCAATTTGAGAAAACTTCATCTATCCATACCACTAGTGGGGTCGCTAATGGTGAGTTTTCCTTGCGTGGTCAATTGGAAACTTGTGGACTTAACTTCGATTATGATCTTCATGTTGGTATGCGTTGTGGTGACGATGTCTTCATTGTTGAATTGTAATCTGAATATCTTTAGTTACTCCCCTCGAAGATTGCACAGTTCTTGGAAGCTGTCCGAAGTGAGGCAAAGTGGAATCTAGTTAAGGCTTGTGAAAATTGATCTCTAAGTCTCGCACGTAGATTAGTCCATAGCATCTTCTATCCCTGCACCTGTTTTAATTCAATACTTTCTGGTTAGTTCAGGAAATATGTAATGTCCCCCTTTTCCGCGTGATCTTGTTTGCAGAGTGTTAGCCTATTTCTTGGACCCTTGTGGGCTAACTGGATTGGTTAGAGGGTCAGTGGTACCTTCTGGAGAGTTCGGTCGATTTCATTTTCTGAGATCGTGGATAGGCTCATTGCAGGCCTTGGCAGTACAGGAGTTTCTTTGCTTCTGACGGCATTGAATTCTGTTGAGAATTGAGGGAGATAGGCTTACTTAAGTGATTTAAGTTAATTTTTAACTTAAAGTCTTTTTATAAAGTCAAATTGACTTTATAATTCTTATTTCACTTAAATTAAGTCTAAAGTGAATATTTTAATGTTATATCTTTATTCACTTAAAGGAGGCGCCAAAAATCAAAAGGGAAACTATAGAAAGTGATTTAAGTTTAGTTTCATAAATTTAAATGAGCTAAAGCCCTAAAATGTACGGCCTTCTTAGGGTTTCTCCTCTTTTGCTTTATAAGGGATTTGGGCAATGAGAAACTCATCTTTTTGAATATTTCAACTTTGCCTTGGAGGTTTTTTCCCTTGCTTTCAGCCTGTGACCAGGTTTGCAGCAAATCCACCATTGGAGAACGAAATCTCTTCAGTGTGAGCACTTGTGAAGTTGTGAAAGATCAGCTGAATTAGTGCAGATTGAGAGAGCTTCATTTCAGAAGTTCTGCAGTGCTTCAACAGATTTTTTGTAGTGTTCTTCATCAAAAACAGAGGGTTTATTAGTTGCTGTTCTTCCTTCACCATGGCAGACTTCATGGCTGTTTGGGCACACCTTCAGAGATGGTTTTTGGTGCTTTTTGTTTGAAAGGGCGTGGCACTTGCAAGGAAGTTTATTTTGGCTTTTTGGAGAAACGTCTTCTTTTGGAGGATCTCTCTTCATGAACTTGGGCGCCCTACCTATGTTACTCTCTGGCTTCAGTTTCAGAATAAACTTTGAAGTCTGTAACTCTCTACTCCAGTTTTTGTCAGTTCTTCACCATGCTGGTCGGATTTCTTATTTAAAAAACCTGGAGGCTTTCGGGTATGTTTGTATGTTTTAAATCCATTGTTGATGATAATAAACACCTTCTACAATTCCAGTTTGATTAAATTTGCTCAAGTTTTCATTTTGTGAGCTTTTATATGATGCACACCTTCTCTTCT
The DNA here is from genome assembly GCA_007258455.2 of Sequoia sempervirens. NCBI lineage: Eukaryota > Viridiplantae > Streptophyta > Pinopsida > Cupressales > Cupressaceae > Sequoia > Sequoia sempervirens. The sequence continues at coordinate 495,552,636 of VDFB02281492.1, read as the reverse complement.
GTCTATAAATTTTCTCTAAAAAACTAAAAAACACAAATAGACTTAACAAAAAGACAGGAGTTTGAGCAGTGAGCTAGCAAGGCTCATCACAGTGGCTCTACATCATTTGTCAAGTGCCAAGAACCAAAAACACAGCAATCAAAAGTTTACATCAGCGTATATCAGCTTTACATGACAAGTGTTTGACAAAATTCCCAAGGCAGAAATTGAAAAGTTTTGAGTCTATATTAGCAAGGCTCATCACAAAATAGGAGCTTTATAGAAAAATCTTTCGAGCATTCAAATCCCTTTCTTCGTTGTTGAACAATTTCGTAAGTCCCCTTGAAAGACCAACAAATCACATCAAGCCAACTGAGACTATCCCCTGCGTGAGGGAACCTTGGAGTTGAATGCATGATCTTTCTAGCAATCTTAGCATGCAGGAGATTTTGTTCAAGAGAGGATAGAGTCATCGTTGGTAACTTTATTTTGTGTTGGTACGGTCACGAAAATCACATCAACAGGTACCACAATTATGGAGGGAACCAATAGAGTATTATTATTTAAAATTTTTGAATCCAAGCATTTAAATTGTTTAGCATCTCTTATAATATTTAATTCCATAATAGAACCCCAACTGAAAATATCTAAAACCTTGAAATTTGAACAAAATTTATTCCACCAAAACAATGAATACCTCTGAAATTTTCAACGAATTCTCAAAACCCTACCTCTTGAGAATTTTCTTTTTGCTCATAAAAAACAATTTTCCACACAAATGGTAGGAAACCGCTTTGATACCACTATAAGAAGCCTCGTTTTCCCAAATATAATTTTTTTGCTGCTATTGATCTAATTGTTTTATGTTTTGAAGTTTTCAAAATATTTACCAAGAAATGCATAAAATTGCAAGAAAATGCAAAAAGAGAAATGTTGAAAGCTAAAATATCAAATGATCAACTTTGATTATTTATTGCTTTGAATTTACAATAAGATAGATCATACCTGAATTTATCAACTTTTGATTTGCAAATGTTTATCCTTTGAAACCCTTAAGAAATCCTTCAATGAAGCACAATGTTGACTCCTGGATGAAGCCAATCTCATAGGAAATCCTTCAGAATGTCTTTCACAACCTCAAGTATGCGAATCAATGAGAGTTTTCATTCCCAATGATCAAGAGTTGTAGAAATTGTAGAAACCCTAGGTTTCCTCTTCTCCACAGCAAAACACTTCAAAGCCAAATATCAAATCCTAGATGAATAATAACTTTGATTGATCCCCTTTTATATTCTCTCATGAGAAGGTCAATTCCCTCTAATAGCTTTTTCAATCATTTAAAATAATATTAAGTGTTTCCCCATTGACTTTATTAATGCATTAATATATAGGCTCTCCTTTTAAAATATATAATTAATGCACTTTAAGTCACTTAATTGAGGGTCATGGCCCCATTGATTATAAAGTGACATTATAAACTTTATAATAAACCTTTATATTATTTTATTATCATTAAACAGACCTTAATGATAATAACTCTTTTAATAACCATTATTTTGCTAAACCAACTGAACATGGAAATCCACTCTACACCCAAGACCTATCCAGGTGTCTTACTAAATATAGAAATACTAGACTCTGCTAACAAGGAGACTTACTATAAATAGTAAGTGTATGAAAATGAGTCCTGAATCACCAAACGAAGGCCAATATTGAACCATCCAAAGCTCTGGAGAAGAAACCACTCTAATATCTGCTAGAAAACACCCTCTGACCAACTGCAGTAGCCTACGAGGGCCAATCAATAGGCTAATCCTTAGAACTTTGATGCCGACGAAAATGGGGACATTACACATCAAACCAAACAAAGGCCCCCTTTTGGGTTAAATCAAAGAGTGGGGTAGCCACCTATGAAAATCCCTTCAAAAACCTCCTATAGAACCCACACAAACCAAAGAAACCCTTAACCTGTGAAAGAGTACTAGGCGGAGGCCAATCAACAATAGCTCTAATTTTCTTTGGTTCCATACACACACACTTGGAGTTGTTTATGTCACCAAGGTAAAGAAGCTTTGTCAACCCGAAATTGCACTTTGATTGCTTAGCAAACAATGACTCCCTCTCAAGGATGCTTAGTACTTCTAAATGCATCATGTGCTCTTCCCATGTCTTATTGGATATCAAAATATCATCAAAGAATATAAGAACAAACTTACAAAGTTGTTTGTTAAACACCCTATTCATGCAAGACTGGAAAGTAGTTGGTGCATTGGTTAGGCCAAAGGGCATAACCAGGAACTCATAGTGCCCAAAGTGACAATGAAAACCAGTCTTATCCACATCCTCCTCACAGAATTTGATCTAATGATAGCCCGATCTCAAATCAATCTTGGGTAAGTAGCAAGCACCATGCAACTCATCTATGAGCTCATCAATGTGTAGTATAGGATACCTATTCTCGATTGTTTTCTTATTTAGAGCCCTGTAATCAATGCACATTCTCATTGTCCTTTCTTTTTTCTTCACCAACACTACCAAAGATGCAAAAGGACTCTTACTTGTCCTGATGTGCCCCATGCCAAGAATCTCCTTAATAGCCTTTTCTATCTCATCTTTGTGTCTCTTAGGATGCCTGTAAGGGGTAGTGATAACTTGTTTTGCACCCTCCTCCATCTCTATGATATACTCAATACCTCTATCTAGGGGTCTCCCTGGAGGTGTGCTACTAAAGACTTTGTTGTACTTGGATAAAACAACCTCTAGATTTGGATGGTAACTCCTCCTCTATTGCTTTGTAACTATGGGCATGATAATGCATTTTGCTGCCCACTCTACCTAGTCATGTCTAATAAGTCTCTCCATCTATTTGAAAGAGGTTGTTCATGGCCCATCGTTTGACATGCCTCCAAGAGTGATCTTCTTACCACCTGCATCAAATTTTATTTCCATGGTTTCCAAATTCATATAAAACTCTCCAATTGAACATAGCCACTGCATACCAAGGACCACATTTGTATCTCCTATGCTCAACAAATAGAATTCATCTTTGATCTCATACTCACCCAACTGAATGCTCAAGTTTGGAACCTTCCTAGTGCAAGTGAGGGTGAATACATCAACTACCATCACTTTGAAATCGTCACAATCTTCTATTTTGATTCCACTTCTAGCTACAGCACCCTCATCAATAAAATTGTGTTTGGAACCTATATCAACAAGAGTCACTATCCACTATCCACATAACACTCCTCGAACTATAAAAGATCCTACTTTTTGAAAGCTAGAGAGTTGGGAAATTACGCCTTCACAACCCTACTCCTTTTCAGACTTTTCAAATGAGATTTCATCTTCACTTTCCTTTGAATCAACTTGTTGATCTGATTTTTCTGAAGTTGATTCATTAGCTGAAATGTACTCAATCTTCTTAGATTTTTCCTTAACACATTTATGAGTTGAGTCCCGTGCCTCCCTACATTGGAAACATAATTTTTTCCTTCTGAGTTCATTGAGCTAATCATTATCCAACTTGGTTGACACATTTTTCGACTGATTGGAATCCTTCTAAAAATGTTTATTGTCCTTATCCTTCTTATGTAAGAATCCCTTTGACTGAAATTTACTTTTTGAACTAGAGGACTCCATGTCCCTTGCCTTTTTGATTGAGTCATGTAATTTAGATGAGATAAGTGTCTTAATCCAACCTCTCAACAGATCTGCTAGCCCATTCATAAATAAAACAATAAGTCTCTTCTCTGAAATTTGAAAATCAGCAATGTAGGCATCAACAAAACCCCATTTCTTAAGTTGTGCCAACTCCTTAAAATGCAATTCTAGATCCTTTTTATTGAATCTATCAACCGGCTTCTCAGTGAACTCTGCATATGAATTAATCTTATCATGTCCCAATGTGACCATTCCACGATGCCACCACTTGTGAGCACTACCATCTAAATGTATAACAACATATTTAATAGCCTCATCCTCTAGCATCGGGTTGAGTTAAAAATAAGTATCTAGCTTCTACATCCAGGCCCTAGATATAGTGTTCTTGGATCCATCATAATAAGGAATTGATAGTTTACCTAACTTCATCTGCAAGTCTTGACTATGTGGTCTACCACCCTTGTGTGGTCTATGCTTCAATTTGATATCCATGTAGTCACAAAAAGACATTTCAGCCTGAAAATCAACACTTGAATCCCTCCAATCTTGTAAAATCTGATCTTACTCTTATTGTGTTGGTTCATTTTTTAGCTTGAAGATTATTTCTTAGAGGAAAGCTAGGCATAAGAGGTCTAGAGTTGGCTGTCCTTGTCACAGTACATTGATTTATAACCCTATTATTGACTGATCCATCCCCATTTTCATTATTTATTTCATGCCCATTGTTCCCACCATTGTTATTGTTCTTATTGTCACCCATCATATGTTGAGTCATTAGTCGTAATGTCCCTAATAGGAGTTATACCAAATCTATTCTAAATTATTAATTTCCCAAGCAATGGGCCCTAGAGGATACCTTGAATTGATTTAGTCCCTACAAACAAGTTAGAGATCCATCACTAAAATAGCCCAACAAGTAGGATATTAGTACTCCACATTGAGCATCGGAATTAAGCATGAGTAACTCTACATAAATATCATAATTAATATAATTAATATTAGCAACTTCATAATGAACAAACTAATCCAACCACTATCCTACCTTGGGGTTGCTCAATTATGGGTCACATGAAAGAGGATGTTGATAGGATATCTTGGTCTCTCCCTCCTCATGTGGTGCATTCCATACATATGAGGGGGATCTCCTAGGCCTCATGTGGTGCATTCCATTCATATGAGATTAACTAGTGAGACTCTTGATCCCCTTGTCATCATCCTTGTTCCATTTCCCATGATTGATCCTCCCCGCTTGTTACACCATGGTGGGAAGGTGGGATTACAATGGTTACTCCGGTGATTAATTCTAGACCCAAGGGCAGTACCCTTTGATCCCAAAGGCAAGTACCCCCTTGGCCCTTTGTGGGGTCATCTTGTAACCCCCCTAGGTGGCATATCTAGGAGAGACCCCTTTGTCTCATTCCCTTTGTAATCCTTCCTTCCCACCATAGAAGCAAGTGACTAATTACAAGTATGATTATTATTAGTGTATCTATAGATATAAATTTCTAAGCATGTTAAATGGAGAATAATAATAAGCACACCTACTGATTGTCCTTTGTTCTACCATATATTACTAACATAATTGCAGCATATAATAGGGTGATCCCACAATAGTGGTTTACAATTTTTGACCAAACTAGACACTAAAATAAATTTTTTTTAACTAAATCTTCACTTTCAAGCACCTATAGTGGCTAAACCGTGAGGAATTTGAAGATGATGCAAACTAGAGTTTTATGACATTTTGTTTGTATATTCTAAATATATTTTTTTCAAAATTTTTGGAATTAGATTGCACTTATTTTTCCATCTCCTTCGAAAACTAGTTTTTTCAGAAACAACATTTTTAAAAAGTAACACTCACCGTATAATGCATAACTTTTTTTCCATAAAGGATAAAATTATAATTCTTTTGAATTTAGATTTGTAACTCTGATATCTAGTGTTTTCACTTGGTCAAATAGTTTTTTATTGAATAATTTTTTTTTAATCAAGTTTTGAAGTTAAACCAATTACAATTCAAACATAGCGTGACCGTATAACATGTAACTTTTTTTGTATGTATCGAAATTCAATTTTTATTTTTTTTATTGAATGTGATTAATGATAGCCCCTAATGCTATTGTATGCATTCAAACATGGCAACAAGTACACGCCAAAATAAATAAAATTGAATAGAGGTTTATGTTAAGTTGTTATGAATGTGTTAGGATGATGGAGAATTAGAACCAATAGTATATTGGTGCCTTTGTCTTGTTGAGCAATAGAGTCTCTAAGTCTATACAAAATTGTAACCTAATGCAATGCCTTCATCAAGATACCACAACAGATTATGTCCTTCAAAATGCATAAGAAAATGGGCTCTACACATACATTAAAAAAAAATTAAATGTTTGCAAAATACTAAATGAGTCTATTTAATGATCCGTGAGCATACCCATACATTTTCTTTATTGTTCTGAGAAGATAATTCACAAAATCATGTCTTTTTACTTAACTTGTCATTAACTTAACTATTCGATGTCTTAGTTGAACTGATTGTGTTTCCTTAATTGGTCTTTAACTACTTAACAGCACTTGGACTGATTAACCCGTATTAGTATCTTGAGATGATGCGCAATGCCTTCATATTAATGAGTCCACCCCGAAATGACAAACAACGTGAATGTGATGGTAGCTATGAAATGGAATCATCGAATCGGGAGTATTTAATCGTCTCACAACTTCACCTTCGATGGTGGCTCAAATAATATTTTGGACTTATATTCCAGGGTTGCGCCACGATTCTCTTTGCACTGATGTATGTCTCGCGGATACTCCTGGTACTCATGCTCCACGATTGCCTTATAGACTATGACGAGTAAAATCTATGTTGACCTCCACATCAGTCCCCAAATGGTCAATGAGATGTGCGGTAAAGATTCAGATTACAAATTCGTAAGTATTCATACTCGGAAATATACAATTTACAATGATACATTCACCCTCCCAAGTAATGTATGCCACGATACGTTGACAAGCTAGCATTTACAAGCACATGAGTCGAATTTGAGAAAGTCGTGATCGATTAATATATCCCTGTGCATACCATCGGTGGCAATGAGTGTTGTAGTGTGTAATAAAATGTCACGAACTTGTTGGTGTCAGAAATCTCAAGTTTCCCGATACAATCAACCACTATTTTGGAGCAATGATCATGTATTAAAATATTCAACCCCTCCAATATATGCGATATCATAGCTGTCCGATAATGATTGTTGCAAACTTTGGAATAATTATATATGCAAGGTATGATACGACAGTGAATAGATAGAATTGGCTTTCCAGGTAATGCTAATGTGCCCGATAAATAAGTTTAAATCTTCATTTTAAACTTGGATGGAATCACCTAAGTGGGGTTATTACATAGTGCTTATTGGAGTTGAGGAAAGGGATTGAATTTCCCACTTGGCACACTTATTTATGTGGATCACATGGCATGGTTCTTCATATAATGGAAGGAGATGAATATAGCATGGTTTACTTGAGATTAGATAGGTAGTAGTCACATTTTGTAAGGTTTTAATTGCTAGTAATGTGTAGAAGTCTAAGGGGTTTCCCAAGGCCTAAAGTGGATATCAAAGTATAAGATCAATTTTATATTTACCAAATCAATGCTTGTAACTTATCTTTGTGAACCAATAATCTATTCTTAAACTATTGCTCATGTAAGTACATGTTTGCAGTTTTTGCTCTTTACAAAGATTGTATTGTGTTATTCCTTATTGTCTAATCTCTCATGCTAAGAATAAATAAACTATGTTACATGGGGACGCATCTCTTGTACCAAAATGCATTTTCCTCATCCCTAGCCGTCCCCGGGATGGGGGGACACAAAGAGGACATCCCCTTGCCATCCTTGAAACAGGCTAGAGAGCAAGAAACGATAGGAAATGTCCTTGCCCATTTGGGGACTACTCCTTGTCTCCAATATGGCTAAGGGATGTAGGAAACATCCCTCGTCGTACACAAGGAACTTCTAGCATTAAAAAAAATTAAAAATTCAATTTTTTAAAATTTTCTTTGTGTTGTTTAGGGACATGGGGGGCCCACAATGACTCCCAAACCTAATACAAACCCTAAAATGCCAAAAGAAGTTAAAACAAATTGAAAAATGAAATATAATATTGCACCTTACTGATCTAGGTGATTTCATGGAAAGTTCTATAGCCATTCACATTGTTGTTCACAATTGTTTCAGAAGTCATGGGGCTCTCATGTATTCCTTGCATTGGTTTTTATAGACCATGGTTTTATTGATGTTTGAGACTACTGTTAGAAATTTTATAATGCTTTAATGACATTTATTATGCTATTATACTACTACTCTCATCGTTTATTTACATATTGATATTGTTGTTATCAATTATTGACATATCTCTCTCTTTCCCGATCCTCTACCATCCCCTAAAAATGGCCCCTTAGGAAATGTCTGAGAAACACATTCCCTACCATCCCTAATCTGTAATTAGAGGTTTACAATTCAGATGTATTTAACTTTAATTACAATTATTCCCGATCTAGACAAAATTGTGTGACTATGTTTAACCATTGAAATTGCATACTAGGTTCACTTTTATATAAATTAATGAAATTACTAATTACTAAAATGTTGTAATTAGAAATCAGATACTGAATTGAAAAATAAACTGAAATGAAATAAAGAGAAAATTAGACCAAAGATAGAAGACTAAGACGAAAGAAAAGTTAACACAGGAGCTTGATAACAGAGTTCGTCCAATAAGAACTATGTCTTCAAGTTCACTTCTCAACATTGGACCACTTTCATTAATATCGCCAAGCAAAAAAATGCCTTGTTACAATATCCAAGCTCCAAACTTGCATAAAACTCTCCTCATAGTCTCTCTCAACACTTGAAGACAAATCAAACGTCTTCGTGTTTACAAAAATCCCCTTTGAAAGAATTCTCTCTCCTCAAACTCTCACAATTCCAATAATTTTCCAATGTCCTCTAAAACCAAAAACTCCCCCTTCAATACATAAAATTCTCTTAATATGGTTAAAACCATAAGATTTACAAATCATAATATATCTCCCATTTTTTACAAGTAAATTTCAAATAATCCCTCTTAAAATATCACTATATATCCTAATATTCCTAAAAAAAAATCCTAACCCCTTAAAAAAAACCTCTTAATCTTCAAAGATTTTTAAAATACCATTTAAGCCCTTTTAATATCTTTTTTTCAGGCTATAAAATCTTAGAAGGTTTTTTTACGAGTTTAAATTATTTAAAATTAAGGGGATATTAGTTTTTGATACTATTTCAAATAAAACTAATGCCGCTTATTTCTCCATAAATCGTGCATGGCGCATTGGTTGAGTAGCTGAAAGGTATTTGGGAGGTCGGGGGTTCAAACCACCCGACCCCCTTTTTTGGGTTTTTCCTTTTCTTTTAAACAATAAACATAAGTGAGGCAACTTATTAAGCAAAGTGCATGCATGGTGCAACAGTGAATAGGAGAAATATGAAGTGGGAGGTAGAACCTCCCCATCTATTTTGGATATTCGCATAACAACCCAATCCTGTTGAACATGTGCCTTGTGACACTCTATAAAGGAACCACATGGCCTCTCTTAATGTGACCATGCCCTGCCACATGTCGACTATTGCCACATCAGCAACTGGACTTGCCATGTCATCATGCCCAGTCAACAGCCTTGTACCATCTGGTCAACCTTCCCTTTTGCAACTTTGACCGACGATATCTTTCGCATACGGGTTTTGTTTGATTTGATTCAAAAGGTGTTAGAACTATATTGACAAGCACTATGACATGGAGATGTTTTTGTCCAAATTTGAGATCATTTTTTTCAGCCTTGTATCGGCCGTAATTTCCTTGTTTGACCGAACCTTTGACTGAGCATAACTTTTGCATACAGACTCCTTTTGATCCCGTTCAAGTTGCATCAGGATCATGTTGGCAAGCTCTTTCCAATGATATTGATTTGGTTGAATTTTGAGAATGTGAAATTTTTAGGTTTTTTGGATCCACCTGGATCAATCCTCCTATCCCCATCCCCAAAACACCGTGTATAGTAAATAAATGAAAGTTTAAATACTTGAAGAGTTGTGATTGGTCCTTTTTTTTGTCCAAGAGTCCTCAATGAAGGGTTTAAATTGATTGCCAAAGCCACAAACTCTTGTGATTGGTCTTCCAAGTAAATCAAGTAATTTCAAGACAATAATTTTTTATATAGTTCTTTCCTATAATCCCATCAATAATATATTCTTATAAAGAACGTATTATCAATATTTTTACTCATCTTTTATAATACATAAGAATCAATTGGTATGGATTACACTTCTTGGGACATGACACATTTGTTATATATAAACATTATCATGTGGTAGGAAGTTGTTTTACAAATTGTTGCAAAACTTAATTTTTTTAATCTCTTCTTCAATAGAACATATTTCCTATACCATGTTCCTCTCATTCAAAAATTAAAATGCATTTTCATAATGTTAAAGTGTCCTCAAAACTAAAACCTTTCCTTGTTGCAAGCCATTAGATGCCAAAATAAAGTTTTTTTAATGTTTATTGAGGTTTATATTTGCAAGATCCACTCTATCATTCTCTAAATCTGTTGTGCTTGTCATCTTGGTTAACTAATCTAAGAATATTAGAAGTTCCACATAATTTTTTTTTTATCATATTCATAAGGCTTTACTGAAAAGGAGTTTACTTAGTACTTTCTTAATAATTTTTTGTCTTGATAAGGCTGTCAAAAATGGAGAACCAACATAACAAAATCATGAAGGTTTATTTCTTGTATTAATACTTTTGCCTCTTCAATAATTGAATCTTTTAATAAAAAATAGATCCTTTTTTCTGAAAATGCAGGTGTCTCAAGCCTTTCTTCGTCTTTTAAAAGGTGCAAATGTGCAGATGCCACTTGAATTTGTTAAAGAAATGCCAAAACCTGCAACAAAGATCAGTATTGACTTCTCTTCTATTCTTGGTCCATTGTTTTTCGTGTGGGTTATTCAACTACTCTTTCCTGTAAGTATCCTTTTGTTACATTATTTTTGTTCTTGGTTAATTAATCATGGTCACAATTCAAGCTATCTCTTGTATGAGTTCTTATATAGCCTTGCATGTTTGATAAATGGAATTCAGTAGTACCACTTATAATTAGATCACAAACCTCACTCACACATGCACATATGAATATTATACAATTGCTTTATATTGAGGTGGTATATGAATTTGTAACTCCAAATAAATGAATTTATTTATATGGATGCATTAATGCTCAAGTACAAGTTTATGCAATAGTCAAGCTACAATGTAAGAAAGCCTCCTATTTTCAACATTGTAATTCAAAAATGTAGACTCAACAAACAGTCAGGAAAATTTTGACTTCGATTCAAAAGTTGACAAAATATCAAAAAAAATTCAAAACATTAAAAAAGTATATATATTTATAATTTTACTAAATTTAGATAATGAATTCAATGCACATAATAAAGTCATATCAATATGATTATATATTATGAAATTGTAATAAATTATTAGCATTTAACAAATTTCTTCTTCAACTAAAGCTTCTACGTAGCTTGTGATGCCCTTGAACTTGGTGATAATAATTGTGATGCCCTTGAACTTGGTGATAATAATTCTTGTTGAGGATAAACATCATCCTTAGGCATATCATAGTCATCAAATGAAGCCTTTATTGACACCTTTGATGAACACACGATTATAGTGAGAGGGGTGTGGGGGGAGAGGTGTGAATCAGTATAATACAATCTTTTACTTTTTCAACTTAACAACCATAACAATATCAATTGCAAAATATCATTCACTCAACATCAATAATTATGCACATGAGAAGAACACAATAACACACAATATTTACATGGAAACCCATATAGGAGAAAACCATGGAACAATATTGCTTATATATAAAATCTTCTTACAAATTTGTAGGCACCAACCCACAGGAGACACCAATCTCCTCAATTCGTAGGCACCAACTTAGCAAGAGACACCAATCTCCTCAATGGATGACGGACAATTAGATCTCTTGTTTGATACCACTCTTCCTCTTAAATTTATCTTCCTTGAATGATCTCCAAATGTATCTTATTCATATTAGTGATTTACTTTATCATGATATCATTTGTCTCCTTCACAAAATCTGCATTATATTCTTCTTCTCAAATCTTCATTTTTTCTCTTTCACCAATCTACTCTTAGATGATGCACCATATATGCTCTCTTTTGCATATCACTTTATAGAATTTCACTAATGTCTTCCTTCAATTCTGCTTTTAATTCTGCCTCACATCTGCTCATAGTTCTTCTTATAGATATGTTCATAAGCTCTCATACATCCTCTGTAATTCTGCTCTTATATTTCCTTTTTGAGTCTGCTCATAGATTTTCTTTAAGTCAGAAATATATTCACTCTATCTTTCACATATACTTCTACTTTACATATGCTCTAAGTCTACTCCAATTTCACGTAATGTTCATTCTCTTTCTTTCCTCGATTAACTCTTGAATAATCTTTATATTTCTTATTTACTTCATCATTTCATGATTGATATATCTTCTATTTATTGCTCCATTCATATCTCTTTTTCTTCCATACAAAATTTATTCTAGATTGCTGTAGATCTGTTTTTATTTGGACTGATATATCGTTGTATTTCCAAATCGCCTCTTCTAATGATCTTCTACTTTCCACACTTTTCTTTTTCACAATCTACATTCATTATATATATCTTATGCCTTCAATGAAGAGAGGCAACACTTCACAAAGGATGCATCACAATTCAAGGGAGGCATCCTTTTGTTAAAGCTAATTCCAAATCTCTAATCCAGCGCTCCATTTTATTTATTAATCGCTGCCTTCCTTTCACTAATGTTAATCACTACTTTAAATATTAATCACTGCCCTCAACACATTTAGGATCACTGTTTTATATTAGTCTTGATGTCTTTAATAATAATGATCATTGTCGTTTCTTTAGTAGATGGAATCGCTGCCTTATCAAATATAATCACTGCATTTTAATTTATTCTCCTTCAGTAATCTTGGTCGATCCATTATATTCTCGGTCGGCCCATTAACATATGAACTTAATTTAATTCTAATTTATCTTTACTTTATTCAGAACTGTCTTTTTATTAGTTTTTATTGCAGCCTTCAATAGTCTTTAATCAAATCGACTTCCTCAAATGTTTTGGCAATTGTGACTTGCCGACTATTAATAGTATCTCTATCATTGATCCTTCCCATGTTATGAGGCCATACATCTGGTGAGAATGTCATACAAATGAAATACGTAGTCGCACCATTATTTGCTGCAGCAATTTAAGCAGTAGTAATTGTTGTTGTACATATCCTTCAGCAGTCATAAAGACTATATGCCATCTCATGTATCAATCTATCTATCACAGTCTTACCATATGTTTCTTCTCATTAAAGATGTCATACAAACTGCACCTTAGGCACTTAACAAGACTGCAAATTAAAGGCAACTTCAAATTTTGTAATCTGGTTCTACATCCATTGCCCATGCAAATTTGGCCTAGAGAGATTTATATCTTTCATTCAACATGTCTACATAATTATCTTTTAACACTCAAGACTTGTGTAATACTTTTTGTTATCATGGAATCTAGCAGCGCTCGATTCACGGATAACCCCCCTACGAAACTTGTCCGTTTCCTAGGTTCGTGAAGTTCAAGCACGCAAAACGAGGTGATTTTCAAGCCACCTCGAAATGCATTCCAAAGCCTCAAACAGTCAGTTTGAGCATCCCCCTATGTTTGCTTCGCAAAGACCCTTGAAACGAGCTCCTTCGCGAAGTCTCACTGATCATACTTAGTTAAATTGTGAAAGATACAGTTGTGCCAAAAAAGTGCACTCTAACTCATCCAAATTTTTGGCTAAGTGTTGAAAGTGCAGTGGCACCAAAAATCAGTGACCCTGCATAAAAAGTGATTTTCCAAAAATGTGTAGAAGCGCTAAAAAAGTGTGCTCTTACACATTGTTGCCAGACGTAGCCAATTTTTGGCTAAGTGTTGAAAGTGCAGTGGCACCAAAAATCAGCAACCTTGCATAAAAAGTGATTTTCCAAAAATGTGCAGAAGCGCTAAAAAAGTGTGCTCTTACATATTGTTGCCAGACTTAGCCAATTTTTGACTGTGGCATTATTTTTCGCACCTTTGCACTTTTTCCAAACTTAGTTATTTTTTGTGCAATGGTGCTGAATTTTAGCACCTTTACACTTTTCTTCCAGACTTAGCCAATTTTTGACTATGGCATTATTTTTCACACCTTTGCACTTTTTCCAGACGTCATTTTTTGTGCAATAGTGCTGAATTTTAGCACCTTTACACTTTTGATAGTTTTTATCTTAGTCTTTTCAAACTTGCTCTATTTCCATTCTAGACCCTGTTTCTTCGCTTCCGCATCGTTTTCCATGCCTAGTTGCTCGTTTCACGCTTGCTCAACATCGTTTCTTGCTTCACGCTTCCCAATGCTACTTTTTATGCTAACGTCTATTGATTCACCATCCTTGTAGTTTCTCTCCATTTTTTATCAAGTGATACTAAAGGTGACATCTTCTGATCTAGTGAACTATCTCAAATCTACAAAGAAGCCGTTATGCAACAAGTTGAGGATGATAGTTTTTCCCAAAGCCTCAATACATATCATTTGCGATATACGGCTGACACTCGATAATCTTAAGACGCATCTTCGCGGGTGCAAGAAAATCCATTCATTTGCCAAAAGACCGATCACAAGAGCTCACACCCTTGTAGATTACACAATCGGCCTAGATGATGCGTTCATACAGGAGACCAAGAAGAAGTATGAAGACTCTGCGCCCAAAGCAAGGAACCATGAAAATTCTTGATCTTCGATGTTGAACATTTTGATGCATCCTTTTATGCATCTTGTAAATATTTCCTGACATCTTATATGTCTTTTTGTAAATTGTAATCGCACCAAGTTCGAAGATGTAATCTTTTGAAAACAAATTACACTTTGACTTTGGTCAAAGTTAGGTGAGATCTCCTAAAATCACTCACCTAACTTTCCTTGATTTCCTCAATTAGATTCCTAATTTTGCTCATCCCTCTTTCTATATAATGTGAGGGATTTCTATTGTAAATTTATCCTTTAGTATTTTGCAACGAAGTGCTGCCCTTTTTGAAGCAGAATTGTGAAACTTTGTGTTCATGCTTTGTGAATGAAATTCGATCAATAAAGAAGAAGATTGCAAGCCAGACTTTGTCTTGGATTCGATAATCTTATGAATTGATCTTATTTGGTGGTGATTAACTTATGGAATCTGAAGGACTCTAAGTAATTTATGTAAACTTTGTGTTAGATCCATTATTTAGATTTTCATTTGTGTTTTGTTTATCTTTTGGTTGAATGATCTACAAGACTTTGTGCTTGTAATTATTCACGCTCTTTGGATACTTTTGTTGAATGATCTACAAAACTTTGTGCTTGTAATTGTTCATGCTCTTGGATAATTTGGTTGGATGATCTACAAGACTTTGCGCTTGTAATTGTTCATGCTGTTCGAGGAATTGCTGCGTCTAAGAAGACTTTGTGCTTCTAACGTGACAAACGACACACTTTTCACAGATCCACCATTGATAAAGCTATGGAACGACTTTGTGCCTTCATGAGCTTTCCCTTTTATTTTACTAGTTTATCGTTAATCATTTCTGGTACCTCTAAGCTTTGCTTTGACAAGATAGAGGTATTGGCATTATTGCTCATTGTTAGTTTAGAGTTATTAAGAATTGAGAACTTCCAACAGTGAAGCATTGCAAACATCTTCTCTAAAAAAAGAGAGAAGGATGAATGTGACACACCCCCCCCACTTCGTAAGTATTGTGTACATTTTGTAATTACTTTGTTTTACTATCGCTTCTATCAGCAGAAAGAAGGGTGCCTCCCCTTTCTGAGAGGAGAGATTTACATCTCACATAACTGTGGCTGAAGTCCTAGTTGTGTAATCTATCGAAAAGCTAATTACATAATTTTCACCCAACACTTTTGAAGACATATAAAAGTCTATGTATGCTAAGCTCTCAATACTCCTTGACTTGATGTTATTCATGTGTCATTTTATCTTTGTATGATTGATCCATATACTTTTGTATACTAGCGGCTTCTTCAAATCTCTAGACCACCCTTTGACCTTTTATCACTAAGCTACTGCAAATGGTTGTTGTCTTTGCTTATCCAAATGTCTATCAAGTTCAAAATCATCATCACTTCTAACAAATTCACAGTCTCCTTCTTGTCCTGCAGTATTGGCTGAATTACTTGAATCCTCATCATACTTTAAAAATTATCTCCTCTTAAACACTACCCCATAATAATTAATATGATTCCATTCGAAAATCTATGGTCGATCCATATGTTTCTCTATAAGGAAGTCGGCTCATACAAACAAGTTTAAATCTTTAATTTAAACTTCACCTTAATTGTCTGTATATCAATGATAACAAACTTAGACAACATATCCCTTCTTGACATCAATGACAACATTCTAACAATCTCTCATATGCCTTTGAAATCACTAACAATATTTCCAACAATCTTGCCTTCTACCTTTGCTTGTTCTATTACATTTGCTGCCCATTTTGTTGCTTCCCTCAAAATAAGCAATATCATCCATAGATAATATGGACTCCACATCTTCAACAATCCAGTCTAAATATGGATAGATGTCATCCAAATCAATTTCTTTGAGTGCTCTTGTTCCACCACCATTTTGGCATGCAAGCATAAGTTATATTGTACAAATATTTCATTCAAGCACCTTTGATTCAACCTTAAACACACCCCAATAACTCTCCACCTACAAGCAATATAGGCTGGGACAAAAATGCAGAGGATAAGGTTTTGAAAATTAGGTGTTTTTGCACTAAACATTTTGACCATATATTTGCACGGACAACATTTATAATTTTGTAGGTAACTCAATAAATTTAAATTTAAAATAAATAAAAAATGTAAACTTATCAAACTTAGTTAACTTATTTGATTTTTTAATCTAGTTGTCAAGTAATTTTCCGTTGAACGCATAGAGGTGAAGAAAACAACTTCCACTTTGTGGCCTTGTAGATTTACAGCCATCCAGATTTATGTCTCTAAGATCTTTATCTAGGACCATATTTTCTATGTATGTTTTGAGGCCATCTATAAGCTCATCAATCCTAAAAGACTTGGAGAAGATAATTTTTGGATTCAAGTAATAGGTAGCAACATGAATATGTTGGTGGAATTGTTTGTTTCACCTCTTATCAATCATGTGTCAAATGGACTCATATTTTGTTGTTTTTGACACATACAAATGTTGGATGGATTCCTTGCCTTTGTCAATGGCCTCATGAAGATAACCCATGGGTTTTTTCTCCGCATCCACCAATTTATACAATCTCGATTAAAGTTTCTAATAGCTAAATAAAACTAGTATAGAAAAAATTAATAAACTTTGATTTTGAGCAATCATAAAGAAAGTAAATGAAAATAAAAAAACACTGATGGATTAACAAGTTGATAATTTTATAAGTTAAACAATATTATTGTAATATCTCTATTCAATTTTTTAAGCACATGCACTTTTTGATGATTCCATTCCACACAACAATAAGGCATAAACAAGAATATCAAAAAGTAGCAATTTTAAATTGAATAATGAAACCATTTGATTTGATTTTTTATTTATTAGAGCAGCTAGAAAAATAAAAAATGTTGATATGTTGAATCGGAAAGAAAGATTTCTTAATATTCAAATCAGCAAACCCTTTATTAAAATTTTAGAATATAATAATGATAAAAATTTCCAATCAAAGGTGTTGTACTATTGTACGGAATTGTAAATTTGGCAAAGGGAAGTGGTTGGGAAAAAAATAGCTGATCAGTGGGGTGGATGTTGGTATGGTGGTTGTACGACCATTGTGACTATACGGTTGGTTGTTAGGGAGGTACAACAGAAAAAAATCATATTTTTTGCTATGCAAGAGCAATAATATATCTTCTAATGCCTCGTAGATCCTCTGACAATTGTTCACAATTCAAATTTAGATATGTTGGTAACCCTCGACAAACAAACCTTCCTAAATGTCACTTATTGTCTGCAACTTGAATTAACTTGCAATTTTCAGCACTCATGTGATTCCCAAATGGAATTGCCTCACTTGTATAAGAGGGTTTTCATCCTCCAAATTCTTGCACACCAAGATTTTTCATCCTTGAATGAGAAGTTGAATACAAATGCTTAAGCTTTAGAAAAGGATTTGAATATAATAACAATGGATAACACACTTTGATCCATTCACCCTCCTTTTACAAAATTTCTTCGAGGCCCCTTAAATTTGAATTTTCTTTTCCCTCCAAAAGCATCTAAAACAATTTTAATGTTAAATATTACAAGACATCTTATGATGTCCCAAATAGATGACCACTTTATTAAAACAATAATATTTCAGTTATCTTTATAAAATAAAGTTATCGAGACCAAGTAAAAATATTATCATTAATCTAATAATCACACGCTTATACTAAGAGGGGGGAGGGCGCACTGGAGGGGGAGAGGGGTGGAGGGGGTAAATCAGTATAAGCTAATCTTTTACTTTTTCAAACTAATCAACCACAAAAACAATAAACATGCAAGATCTAACAATTAAGAACACAAGATTTACGTGGAAACCCTTTCGGGAGAAAACAACAGAAAAATGTTGCTTATACAAAATTCTCTTACAAACTTTGTAGGAACCAACCTACTAGAGACACCAATCCAAATCCATCCTTCCTCTTCTTTTAGCCACAAAGGGTTGATTTTTCTTCCAATCTCACTACTCAATATGAGGGCTTGATTGTTGCCACCCTTGCATTAAAGTCCCTTATTATTATGAATTCCCCCATAGTGCTTGAAACTGAAAATTTCTTTTTGAGTGAAGCGTAAGGGTCTTCACAATTTGAGTTCCTTTTCTTATGTCTTCGATATTTTTGGCGCAATTGCAATAGGTAGGCAGCCTTATTGTTACTTTTTGTTTTGTTATTTCAACCATTTGTATTGTTTACTTGGATCTTCATTTTCCACTTTTGTAATTCTACACCATGATTCTTTGATTAGCACTATTACTTCATGTCCTTTGCTAATATCTGCCCATTCATTCTAGACTAATGCTTTCTTATACCCTTCAAAATTGGGAGCTTTGCAATCCTCATATTCATGCATTTTTGTGAGGGTGATGATGTCTTTTCCTTCTAAAGCACTGTAAAGTGCCTTGCCAAATCTGATCCAAAAACACTGATTTTCTGCCTTTGGAATTTTGACAAACACTTTGCTTGCAACACCCAACTTGCTGATAATAAGCTTCAAATTGTATTTGAAATGCTTTTGATGAATACAAATGAAATATAAATGCTTCCCAATAGATTCTAGATAACTATCAAATGAGTTGAAATGAAATGCAAGATACTTTGGTGCTTTTCAATGCATATACATGACTGAAAATGACTTCTATAGCCAAGGGACATTAAGTCAAACACTTGGCAAGCAAACTAATGTGCATCTACAGCAATGAATAATTATATCAAACACTTACAATGCAACTTAAATATGCAATTAGAACATCTACAACACTATGACATTTTGTCATACACATTGTAGCCAAACTCCTTATGCCACCAATTTGTATTGCCAAATGATGAAGACTGAAAACTAAATGCAAAATAACTTCAGAAATGAAGAACCTAGTTTTGTAGCAGCACCCACAAATAAGCTCGTTTCTCTTTGATGAAGCTGAATTTTTCCTTCAAGAAGGTGTGTCAACCCTTAGCAATGCCACACAAATTTTATTGGAATTTATTGTGCTTCCAAAACTAAAATCGCCCCCTTGCCAAGAGGTCGCCCTTGGTTTGCCTGGCAACTTTTTAGAAAAATAAATACAGCAGTATTGGCTTCCAAAATTGTTATAGAAATGATTGTCTTCGCAAGAGAAAGTGATCCCTCCAATACCCACAAAGTGATGAAGCTTCAATGAAGAGTAATGAATGAAAATGCTAATCCTTCCATGGCTGATCTGCAGACTGAAGCAAAATTACAGACCTCAAAATATCTCATAAATCTCTCCAAAAATAACCTCCAATGATTGCAATAAGTCCAATGAGAAAGACTAAAGTATCTTCCTCCACTATCCAACTAAAGTTGGTGTTGCACAACCGAAATTGGCACTTAACCAGCTAGGTTTGGTTTTTGACAAAAGAAGACTAGAAAACAATAAGCTAAGCATTTAGCTTCAGCAGTGTAGTAGAAAAGTGTTTGCAACTCAAGATATCCAAATGCATAGCCCAAGCCTTTTTTATTATTTTTCAACCTCATCACCAAGAGACTTCTAGAAGATTCTTGATTATTCCTTAAGTGACTTTATTATTTTATTATTAAGTCACTTAAGTCACTTTTTATTATTAAATTAATTAAATAATAAGTCATCCCTTTTGATAATTTATTTTTTGGGAATAACTTAATAAATAATTAATTTAATAACATCTCTTGATTTAATTAAATTATCAATTAAGCTATCCTCATAAATTATCAATAATTTGGACAACTTAATTAAATAATTTAATTAAATCACCATACCTCCAATTCGGGGACATAACAAGCATCATATGATGGTGTCTTATACTAAAGTTCTCTCCTCTAGCTATAATCTTTACAATTCTAGCTCACTAGAGACAAGTATTCTTGAGGGATCTTGAGTCTCTATTTCATGTGTACCACTTAGTTGCTGATTTGGCCCTTTCCATCCTATAACCAAGCTTCTTTTTTGGCATCTATTGCTACCTTCATTTTTTCCCACTCTTTTCTTATCTCTTCTTGTTGTACTATGGTTAGGTCCTCATCTAGGTAGATTTGTGTACCTCTAAGAAACCTTATGTTCCTTAGTATCATGTTCTTGTCTTCTATGTTTCTCATAGTGATTCTTACATGTTTTCCCCTTCCTTTTCCAACCATTTTCCAATCCTATTTGCTTGATGGATAGATCATGTCCATTGTAGTTGGTCCTTGAGACATTCTCTTCTTAGCTTGTTGGTTTCCTCCTTAACACAATAGTCCTTCAATGATGATATTTACAATCCTATCACTTATATTCTTTTCTTCCCTTGCATCTTGACCTATTTTTCTATTAGTTCTCTTTGTGTGTATGTTGGTCCCTTCAATATTTGTGCCCAAGATTTAGCCTCTTTAATTTGGTCTCTTAGCTAATCTTCTTTTATCTCCATGATTACAATTGTAGATTGAATTTATTTTATTTTTGGTATGTCTTTTACTTCTAGCACTTTTGATTTATTTTCTTCAATTGTTTTTAGCTAGCTTAGCTCTTGTTTTACCATGATCAATTCTTGCTACCCTTTATTGTAATGTCTTTGGTAGGATGTTAGCTCAAATCCACAAATTTTTTTACTATCAACTCAAATCCTAGTTCAATACCAAAATTGCAGAATATCGCCTAATTCAAATACATGCCAAGCTGGTGGATAATGATAAGAAAATAAAAATGGATCTCATGAATAAACTCAACATATTCTTACAATGATAGCATGGATCTAGTGGTGAATTGTCTAGGATCTTCAAAATTCAAAATATTGGCAATAAATTATCCAATTATTACAATATAATTAATAAGCATGAAATTAGCATTTTAAACTTAAATAATTGAATCAATTTAATGATATTAATCTAGAAATCATTAGAGTCAGTAAAGGCATAGTGAGTGGTTAATTATGGTGTTGTGATCTTCTTTCCACCAAGATTCAAACCCCTACTAGGGTGCTATTGTTGAGTGTTCATGTTGGCGATGAGTTCCCTTGTTTGCGGCCTCATTGATTCATACCTTCAGTCAAAAGTGTTTACCCCCAAATTTAAAAAAGAATCTAGAAATCAATGGAACTACAGTTAAATTGAAAGGATATGCTTCAACCAATGAATTTTTTATAATCAAAACATAAAAGGTACCTCTAAATGTTATGGATAGGTCTAATATGGTTTTATAGTTGTTTGATGGCCTCAAATGAAATTTCAACAATAGATATGTGATTGCATCCATAAAAGAAAACTCCCAACACCATAATAAGATAGTACAACTTCCAAACTAGGTATGGATTCCCAATGTTCCCTTTGTAAGATACTCTTCTCTCTCCAACTGCTGGTATTTTTTTTTGGTTTTGTGATTTTGCAATTTTTTTGGTGTTTTCAAGGTTTTATGCTTTTTTGGTCTTTTTGAAACAATACTGCGAAATACATGAAATTAAATGCAAGAATACAAATAACTATAGGAAATAGCAGCACTTTATTACTTTGGATTTATTGACCAATTTCAGTAGGAAAACTCATTACAATCATACCCAAATATGAAAGAGATTGATGGCTGATTGCCGCAGCAGCAAAAAAAGCACCTCAGGAAATAATTCGATACTCCTTGAATATTGAGCAAACACCAAAAATGAAGGTGCCGCTGCCTTCTACTGATCAAGGCGTCCCTCCACAATTTTTATTTGTTTTTTGATGACCTCTCCAATAGAAATCACCCCACTTGATGGGCCGGCCTTTTGCTGTATTAATGGCTGAAGAAAACCAAGCCGTACCTTCTTGTAGTTTGTGCTAGTAGCCACCAATAATCTGCTTCTAAGCTGCTCTTTAATTTGTCACCAAATTCCTTCGATTTAACTCTAAAACCCTTAACCAAGTACTCAGATTTTTGCACAAATAGAACCCTTGAATGAAGTTCTCCTATTTGCCAGATTCAATGGATATTTCACCACCTCAAATGGCTGCAACACTGAAGAATGAATCGTTCTCGAATGGCTAGAAGAATGAAACCCTTGGCTTCCTTCTCTCAGACAATTTTTCATCAACTCCAAATGCTCAAGAATGAATTAACTCTTTTCTCAAGGCAAAATATATATGCTCTTCTCAAGAAGTCGGTTTCTCCACTAAAAGCACAATTTTAATAACAATTAAATGTTATCACTTTAATATCATTAAATATTTCATCTTTTACCTTGGGATAGGCGCCCACATTTAATTACTCAATTGGCCCCCTTTTAATGATGCCTAGACCCTCAATTATTAAGTTTAAGTTATAACTTAATAATATCACCCTTTCATTTATTAATGTTATTTGAGCCAAATAAACATTAATAACTCCTTAAATACACAATATCTAATCATGCTGTTTGAACTGGGGGCTAAGCTGATGAATCTCCATATGACCACATTCCTTACTAAAAATAGTAAGGGTCCATCTCTATCAACTTCTGACTTACTATAAATAGTAAGTAGAGCATACAGAGTCTTGGAAACCTCAAACGAAAACCAAGACTGGAAACCACTGAACTTTGGAGACGATACAAGCCTCAGAAGACCCTCTATCCAACTTATTAGCCTACGAAGGTCAGAATGATAGGATAATCTCACTGATGACTGATGACTAACTTGGAGGGGAGATTGCACCCTTAGAGTTATGCGATTAGGAAAGAAACAAAACATCCAACAATGAAAAAATAGTATAGCTTGATTTGAGGATAGTACGACTAGTGGTTAGCACTATTTTTGATTAAATTTATCATGAACACCTTCTAAACTATATGGACCCCCTTGAACTTCATTCTTTGAATGATATTTGACCCAGAAAGGTATGGATAGGTTAATCTCACCATACAGGAACAGTACAACCACAAAAGTGAATGGTATGGCCTACAATATGCTATAGATTATAGCAATGATTCATTTAATTGATTGAAACAATCTAAAATAGGAATTCAACACCCAACTTCACAAAAAGAATGTAGAGAAAAATAATATGCCATTTGAAAATTGTATGGACCGACTAGAAATGTATGACTAGGCTTAGAACTAAAAAAATGTAGTCTTTCTCCCTTCATAGTTGGTATAGCCTATGTAAGTAATTATTCTCACCAAAATATAGATAAATATGCATCATAATAATATTATCACCATAAACCCAAAATTGCAACCAATAACTAAAGAAAAAAACTAAATACTAGAAAATCACTAAAACTTCACAGGAAAAATATGGAACCCAAAAATCAAGATCAACTAGAGCACAATGTCAATCCTTGTGTGGAGTTGCATTTAAAGGATAGGAGGGTTTTCCTCCTCAAAATCAATAATACAAGAGGGTTTTTGTCCTCGGGTGAAGAAAAAAAAATCACGTTCATTACTGGAAAATGAAATTGTTTGAATGAGCAAGAAGACCCTTTTTAAAAAACAGACCTCCCTTTTATAACTTTTCTAAGGGAAATAATATAATATTATTTTCTTCTACTTATTATTCCCTCAAAGTAATAAAACGATAAAATGTCATGCTTATCACTCACTTTTAGGACCATAGGTCTAGCGACACTTTAATAATTCACTTATATCAACCTTTTTAAATACTTAAATATAGATATTCTTTTTAAAATAAAGCTATTTTTTGATAGCTTAATTTAATTATTTCACTTTTTCCATCACCTCATTAACCTATAGCAATTTTTTTTTAAAAAGGCTAAGGTTCTTCGTTAAACTTGTGTTAGATGACAGTTATACATGATGAATAGCAAGTTGTTTATTTTTTCCTTGAGTAGATTATTCTCACATACCAGCTTCTAGTTGGATTCTATGGTTTCTTTTATTTTGTCGTCTTCCCATTGTCATTTTGCTTCTAAATTTTGAAGCCTCTTTTTCATGGTCATTAGCACTTTTACCTATAATTTTGGTGATCATATTAGTGGTGTTGATGTGGGGCTATATAAATCCTTTTTTTCTCGGCTATCCCAAGCCCTTTCTCCCCTATTTGCTAGGCATTCTTTGATCTCAGTTTTCTTTGCCCTTGTTTCACTTTGAAGTAATATGTTTACTATTCCTCTTCCTTTAACTTGTCCTTGAGTCACTTGCATTTCTTGTGTTTGTTACCTAATGATCCCATTATACTATTTTGCATTTACATATACCAACCTTTCCATTGTGTTTGAAAAGCTAGTCTAAGGGCAACCTAGCATGTAACCCCTCGCCGACCTTGGCCCCGAACCCCCTCGTCCCTGCTAGTTATTGTCTTTGCATAGGCATTGAGATTGGGTTGTGAGTACTTTGTTTGGTGTTGAGAAGTGCAGTTCATAAGGATTATCAAATCCCCCCATCCCCTCTAGGTTCAATTCCTGCCATTGACCTCTATGTTTGCCTCTCCACTTGAAACCCTTCTATTGTAACATTGTTGTTGACTATGCAATCTTCTAGCCTACCATTTCAGACTGTTCATTTGAGTATAAAATGAATTTTTCTTCAGCAAATTTGCTTATCCCCAGGTATGCCTAGAAGCCATTATTTTCTTGTTTTCCTTTCAAAAAGACCAAGGTATGACTTAATGTGTTATGAATTACTTTGAAAGGGATTGCATATATTTTTAATTGAGCTTGAGACAAAAGAAAAAAAAATATAGCAGGATAAGGATATTCTGGGGCTCACCTATTTTTGCTTGTTTGTACCTTTGTATGCCCTAGGGACCACATGTTTGCTGTTGAAGCCATTCTCTTTCATGAGACCCCTGCTTTGATCTCCTTTGTTTGCTCCAGCTGTCCCTACCTTCCACTTTCTCAGCCCTGGGCCCCCAACTGAATATGCACTTTCTTGTTGTCAAATAAGTCCTGCCAAAGTTACCTAACTGCAAACTGTTGAAGCTAACTACAAGACTGACAAAACCCTCGAACTGCAAACTGCTGAAGCAATCTGCAGACTGTAGAAGTGACAAAATCCTCAAGCTGCAGTCTAAAAGTGAAAGAAAAAACCCTTGAACTGCAGAAGACTGTAGATACTGCGAAAGACCAAACCCTCAAATAATTGATCCATTTACTTAATTATTTGTTGCATCTGACATTGGGTCTGACTTTGCTTCTGTACTTCTGTATTGGTGAACATGTGAGGCCTGCAAAGAAAGGTGTGATGCACATATTACCACATCTCCTTTGTCTGCTCCATGACAGGGTTTGATCTGTTTACTTTGATCATTAAGCTGTCCTCTTGTGCCTGACTTACAAAATTCGGTTTTATACAATGTGCATTGGTGTAGGTAATCTTGATATCTCTAGTATATGAGAAGCAAAGGAATCTGCGGATTATGATGAAAATGCATGGACTAGGAGATGGGCCATATTGGTTAATTACATATGGTTATTTTTTGGTCCTTTCAATCATCTACATGTTGTGCTTTGTGGTTTTGGGGTCTGCTATTGGTAAGTTACAATGGTTAATTTGGCTTGGAGAACTTGGGGATAGAAATTGTCAAACATGACCTCTGTTTCAGAATCCTTTCAAACTGACTTCTTTGGTGCAGGGTTGAAGTTCTTCCAGTTGAATGATTACAGCATACAGCTAGTTTTTTATTTTATCTACATCAACTTACAGATAGCACTTGGATTTGTAGCAGCAACTGCTTTTTCTAATGTTAAAACAGCTACAGGTATCACAGTAGAAACCTGATATGAAAACCAATTTCTGTTTTAGGTGGACGTCATTTGAAAATGTGATTTGCGTGTTATTGTTCATAAGCATAGGTATTCTGTTTTTATTCAACTCTGATTTCTGGTTTATTACTTGGCTATACATTGACAGTTGTTGCATATATATACACATTTGGGTTTGGACTACTGGGAGCCTTCGTTTTTGTTGTCTTACTGGAGGATAAGATTTTTCCAAGTAAGACTGAGTACATTCAAAAGTAATGCAATAAAATTAATATTACAATAATCTCTTTGTCACTGTCACATGTTGGTTTTGGTGTGGATTAACAGAATGCACTAAATAGTAACATTTTGTAAGCAGGTTATCTTTAATATTATGTTTAAATCATATAAACTAACGTAAGATATGATTTGATTCTCTATTTGAACTCTGCTCACTTTGGTTGCCCAGAAATTTGATGAGCAAGGTCTTACTTTATGCATGCTTTGATTGCAATACCATGCTCATTTTCTTGGTCTTTTTTTCCCCTTAAGTATGTTTTGTTTTGACAACTATATGCACCTAAAAGTTCGTTATTATTTCCACTGATATCTAGTATGTTTAGAGAATTGATAACCGGATAAGATTACATAATGATAGGCAGCAGGATTATAATTCTGTGTTGTAGAATTGGACATGCAGTTTATCTTTTTGGATTGAACTCCTTTTTGAGGCCTTGTTTCATATATATTATATACTGATAGCTGAATATAACTACATGATGATTAGCTGGTTTAAAATTCCATGTTATAGCAACGGATATGCTATTGATCTATTTTGGATTGAACTCTGCTTCGAGGTCTTTATAAATATATATTTGCAACAACTTTTCTAGGTGTTATCCTAGCATGATACATGATTTTCTATGCAGCAGAAACACAGAAAAACATGGAGGAAAGAAATGAAAAATATTTTTTAGAATTTAGAAATAACATCAATAGAGAGAATAATGCAGCTAGGAGAATCCAGGATAGAGGTTGCTTACAGATGAAGCTTTATTTTTTTAATTGGAAGTAATATGAAAACATTAATATAAAATTTTATTCTTTTTCTGTGTTGTACCCAAACCAAATTTTTTGCTTCATTAAGGCATTTTGCATTTAAAAGTCTAAACCTTGCTAAAATGTTGTAAAATACCGTTTTGGGCAATGTCAAGCATGGAGTTTTTGTCAATAATTTGTCATTCAAAGTCAATTATATTGGTCAGAACCTGAAGAGGAGACTCAAAATGAAGATTTTCACGATGGAGGAGCATCTCACGACGGCATTTCATATTTCAGACGGTCATTTCAATGATCGAGACAGAGTTTTCAGTGATCAAATCATGGAGATTTTTCAGAAGAAAAGCTCAAAGTGCAAGTATAGCTCAGGGGCGCCCAGTTTGTTGGAGGTCAAGATTCTGGTTAAAGTGCTCAAGCATCCAGTCAATCTCTTCAGAATCAGTCTGGCTATCCGTCGAGCTATCCAGCGAGGCATTCCGAGAACCACAGCTCCAGTTATTCGCGACAGAAGTAAAAATCCCTAAATTTTAGGAGATGGAAATTTTGTTCTTTTCAGGCAAAAGCGCGCCTCTAGCCTGAGGGCGCCCATTTCAAGGCAAGGGTAAATCTTGTCAGTTTCGATGCCGAAGACAGTCAATTCATTCACAGCTAGTCTGCTTATCCGACGAGATATCAAGCATAGTCATCCGACTCTCAGAGTTCAGGCGGCAGACGTCCGAAGAACAGCTTAAAATGGAGTTTTCATGTTTTTGAGCTTCTCCGTTTATGCCCAGTGCAAGTACAAGCCAGGGGCTGGCTAAAGGACCCCTCAGATGCCAGAATTTGCAGACAGAGTCTTCACGACATCAGTAGTATATTAGCCCAGCTCCCAACGCATCATTCAGCTTGTCGATCCGACGTTCCTGGTGGTCGTGGCAGAGATTCTACTAAGCACGTAATTTTCCGGGCGGAACCAACAAATGGTTTTCAGTGCATTTTCATGGTCTTTAGGCGCCTAGCCTTTGACTGATCAGATGAGCCCGTTCGCGTTCAAGTCTTCACGACTATTGAGCGTAATCAATTTATCTTTCCAACGAGCATAGCCGTCGGCCTTCAGCATTTGGCAGTCGCTCGTGCGTGCGAGGTCTTTGGTGTCATATTTCAAGGTGAAAACGTCCGAAAAATGGCTAAGTCTGGGAGCGGTAAACATATTAAAAATACGCACTGGAGAATTTGAGGTCTTAGAAGCAGTTTTCTTGCCTCGACACCTCCAGTGACTTCTCTTAAGAGCCCTCCTGGCTGTCCGTTAAAACAGATAATGCCTGAATCGGGTCATCCCAGCTCCAGATATCAACTGTCAAAGTAGGGTATTTTGACGACGTTTGATTTTCGTTGAAATGTCCAAAGTGCAACCTTGAGCCAGGGGCGCTTTTCTTTTTGAGGCCCTTAACACAGCTTTTAGCTGTCGTGTGAGCAGTCATTGGATGCAGAATATCTCCAATCATGCCGTGAGCTTCGTCTCGTATCAGCAGGGTTCACCATTCACCGTCAGCAGCCGTTTGAAGTGTCAGATGGCAGTTTAGGAAAATGGCTAAGTCTGGAACCATAAAGCGATTTAATCAGGTGCGCCTAATTTTTCAAGGGGTTAAATGATGGATTTTGCAGTTATGTCTCCCAGCAGACATTTCTTCCTTGTTCAGTAGGCTTTCCGTTGATTATCTCAGATCAATCTCAGCATCACCGGTTATCCGAAACCAGTGTCGAAGTTGGCAGTCGTGACTTTGCTGTCAGCTATAAAATAGGAAGTTAATAAAAAGTGCAATATCTTGAGCAAATGAACGCCTATGTGCTCAAAGGATGACTTTTCGGAATCGTTGAAGTCTCACGATGAATCTCAGAGCTTCAACCAGTTTGTCAACTGAAGTTCAGAATATGTCTATTTTTAGCGCCATTGCATGATAATAAGTATTTTATTATTATTTTCAAATTTGAACTTCTAGTCAGTGGCAGTGAAACTGAAAGGCAGCCAATCAGAGGATTTCTATTCTTGTCAGGGTTTTGAGTTCTTGCAGTTATCAAATTGGTGCGAGTTTCTTCTTGTTTAACATGGCGCATTCTTCATTGTTATTCACAGAGCTTTCGATAGAAATTCGTATTTCTCAAGAGAAAATCCAATCTTAGGAGAAGTTCGTATTTTTCAAAGAGAGATTCATATCTTCAAAGGGAAATCGAATTTTATATATTTTCAAAGCAAATTTAAAGCAAAATTCGTTTTTCTTCAAGGCAAAGGCGTATTTTCAAGCAAAATACGTTTTTCTTCATTCAAAAGGCGTATTTTCAAGGGAGATTCATATTTCTCAAACAAAGGCAGATTTCTCATCTATTTGCAAAGGCGATTTCTCCAATCACATTCTTTTGCAGGTTAAAGTTCACAGTTCTCAGCAATTCAAAGAATCTTGAGCGATTTTCACAGAAGAAGACATACAAAAAACGTCTTTTTCCTCCTTGGTTCTCAGATTTCTCTCAGTTTTCAATTCGCATGTTCCTGAAATTGGCAAATTCGACAAGTCTCAACATCTGGATCATTTTCATATAGCTTCCTCGAATTAAAATCGTGCGTTTGATTTTTCAGGAATTTTTAACTTCAGAACATTCGTTCTTGAGTTTCTAAATTTCTCAACTGAAAAGTCTTTGCATGGTCGAGTAGAAGTCAAATTTTCGCAAATATGACATTCTGGGTTGTCTTAGAATCTTCTTCTGGACAAAACCCATATCTCAGATTTTTCGCTGAAATTGACTTTCGATAGGCTATTTTTAGCCTCAGCAGGCTATTTTAGTTTTTCTAGAAAAGTTGTCAGAATATAGCCGTGTTCACAGTCAACAGCGAGTTTTTCAAAGTACAGTACACACAGACTGAATTCAAGACCAAATCGGTCTTAATTCATGATTTCATAGAAAAGCTGAGACCTATTTGTATAAGCTGCAGATGAGATAATGGCCATCACTTCAGTCACGGAGCCGCCAAAGCTATAAGTTAGTGAAATGCTAGTTTGAGTGTGCGAAGATTGCCAAGATTGCTCAAATTGCTGACATTCAGATGTTGATGCAGTTGGCAGCCTCGTTGAGGGATTGCTTGTTCGAGATCACGACCAGTAGACTTCAGTTTCCACCTCTCAGGATAGACATTACACACACGAGTTGAACTTGGTGTTACCCTTTCAAGTTAACTCGATGTTGTCATCACATGCATATCTATTCTGAGATCAGCTTTACACACTTGGAGTTTTATTTTTAGGGTTTTTCGTTAAACTGATGGTAGTCTTCCAGTTAACATGCTTTCAATAAGGACGTGCATGCTCGCATATTTGTCCATTTTTAGATTAGATGTTTCAGTCAAACTGAGGGTAGTTTCCCAGTTGACTGTATAGTTTACTTAATTAGGGTTTGGCGCATTGCTTGCATGCATTGCAAGAACTATAGATAACACAAGGTGATTTTAGGGTTCCCTACACCTTGATGTATATAAATAAGAGCTTACGCTCATTTGTAAATAACTTTTGCTTGAGAGAGGAATATATGCTGTGCCCACCTTGCCCTCAATATTACTCTTTTTCGTATTTGTTCATGTGTCTTCAATATTGCAATTGATTGTTATACCACCTAGGGTTTCGAAAGATTGTGATGCTGAATTCTTTCCATAGATTAGATATCTGTTTGAACATCTTTATCATTGAAATCAATTGTTATACCACCTAGGGTTCCAAAAGATTGAAGTGATAAGGCTGTTTTGTGTTAATTTATCATTGTGATCGATCGTTATACCACTTAGGGTTTCGAGAAGTTGCAGCGGTAAATCTGTTTTGTGAATCTTTATCGATATAGTTGAAGGTTATACCACATAGGGTTTCACGAGATTATAAAGATAAAGGCTGTTTTGTGAAGGCTTTGCTGATTCGATTAAGTGTTATACCACCTAGGGTTTCATAAGATCGTCTTAGTAAATTCTTAAATCTGTTGTGCTCAATAAGCTGGTTTAGATTGAGATGATAGTTGTGCCCACCTTGCCTTCAAGTAGAGAGTCTAAACCTGCTTATCGTCAGATAGTCATCCCTGCTCCATTTCCTCATGCTCTGTTTTCTTGAGGAAACTGGATAGATTTAAAGTAGTTAGCTTAGTTGTAGTTAATGATCTGCGAAACCAGAAAATCCTTAGCTGCAACGTTCTTGGTTTTCTTAACCTTGTGCCTCTTCCAGCTGAGAACAAAGATAGGACTTAGATTACTTTTCTTTTCATGCATTCCAGCACAACGAGGGAGCTTCCCCTCCTAATTTGAAGAGCACTCATTGCGTAGTGTACATAGCTGTCCGTACAAACCTGCACTCCAGAGGTGTTAGATTTGACAACAGTTTTCTGGCGCCCACCGTGGGGCACGAGGCAAGAAAACTTCAAGAAAAGCTTTACGCTTTTATTTCACGGGAATGACACTCTGGCATCCGATTGCATGATCCACACAGAAGCAATGGATGATAATAACAATAATGCTGACAGGCGACGTCCACCCCCATTACCTTGGGGTAATAACATTGGACCTTTGGCTTTTGAGGTAAATCATGAGTTACCTAAAGGGTCAAGGAAGCGTTTTCCTCGGTTTCATGGCGATGGAACTCAACACCCGGAGGACCATTTTTCTGCATTCACAACGGCTTGCGCTGTCTTGCACGTGGAGCATGAAGACATCGCGGTGCGTCTCTTTGTCGAGACTCTTGTGGGAAATGCTGCCGATTGGTTCAATCACTTGGCGCCAAGCAGTATCACAAGTTGGGCAACTATGAGCGAGAAGTTTTTAGCGAGATTCAAGCCCGTTGAAGACAATCATATGTTGTTCGCCCAACTCACAAATTCAAAGATGGAGCACAAAGAACACATGAGGGATTTTGTAGCAAGATTTAATCGTCTTGTTACAAGAATTTCTTCTACATTCGATCCATCACCGGAGATTCTGATAAGCTGTTTCATAAATGCTCTTCCATCAGAGATAGCCTTCTTCCTCAAGACGGCCAAAGCAACAGAGTTGAAGAGTGCACAAGAACATGCCATTGAGTTGGAAGATAATATGATCACTTCCGGCTTGATGAAAACAGATTCTATCAGATCTCCAGTTCAACAACCGTACCAGCCAAAGAGAGACAATCTTCAGCCACGGTTGCCAACATCTCCACCAAGATCAATGATTGAGGCTGCACACAGTGTAGTATTTTGTCCTTTTCATGACACTAATGAACATACCGGATCCACATGTCCAGAGAACCTGAGAATGATCCAAATCATGGGATACACTGAAGTTGCTCCCAGTTCTAGTTTTGTACCAATACCAAGTTCGAAGGTTGTTTTACCACAAATGGACAACTTCGATGGCGACTCCGCAGCGGGATACTTTGATGAAGAACCCGTAAATCAAGAAGAAGAAGAAGAATACCGTCAGTACACTCCTCCTGTGTTTACACGTGATCAACACTTCAAAGCACAGAAAGAAGAAGAAAGGCGGAAATCAAACGAAGAGGGTGAAGAAGTGCCATTCACTTCTAAACCCAAACCTTCACATGCGATTACTATGCCAGTTGCTCAAGAGACGTCTTCAGCAAATTTTGACATCGTAGCTTCCATGATGAAGACCAAGGTACAAATCTCGCAACTGGAATATCTTCAGGATCATCCAGAAGAATTAGATCAGATTCTCAAGGTCGCAAAGAAGCAGGCTGTGCTCAAGTCAAATGTTCCAGCAAAAGCAAAGTCTAAAATGGGTCCTGGTAATTGTGTAATTCTGTCAGAGATAAAAGTTGAAGACCAGAACATTTCTTGTTCTGAAAAGAGACCGACAGAGGAGACAAAGTCATGGACAATAGAGTTCAATGGAGATTGTTCAGATACATTTTTAGAAGTAGGGGAATTGATCATATCCCCTAAAGAACAGTTGAACCCAGTTGCACATTTCCTGCAATTGGAATTTACTGACGCTGAAAAAGAGGTGCTTTTGCAAGGCCTCAAAGATGCCGAGGACATGGGAATCAAACTCCTATGTGTTAAAGGTGATATAGAACTGATCAATGAGCCAATTAAAGGATATTATCAGATTAGAAAAGATCACCTTCGGCATTACAGAAATCGAGTTTGGAACTCGATCGACTGGTTTGAAGAATTTGAAATCCCAAGGATGGACTATAGTAGAGCTAATGACTCAGGAGTATTAGATTTCCCATTTGCATCATATTCTGACTTTTGTCAGAGTACCTTTGCATGGATATATGAATACCTTAGAATCTTCATTCCAGAAGGATTGCCTCCTGCAATTCCCATCAGAAGAGAAGTTAAGCCTTTCAGGCAGAAACGACATTGGTGGGAGGCTCTTCTCGCTGCCATGCAGCGAACAATATTCAAAGCACTTCATCTATTCAGGGGTGGAGTAAATTTTCTTTAAGTAATTTTTATGCTTTAACGTTATGTTGTTTTGTGTTTCCCCGTTTTGTGATGTTTTGTCGTGTATTAGGTGATTTAGGTAGTCTTGTTTAGGTGATTTTTAGGTTAGGTTTTTAGGAAACTCCAAAGTTTTAGGTGAATAGGGAAAATTCCTGACTCCAATGCCCAATTATAAGTCACTGGTCTACTTAACATTGAGATTCTTAGGTTCTCCTATGCCGTAGGTATCCGACATGGTCACCAGTCGGAGCCTAATGTTGTACCCAAACCAAATTTTTTGCTTCATTAAGGCATTTTGCATTTAAAAGTCTAAACCTTGCTAAAATGTTGTAAAATACCGTTTTGGGCAATGTCAAGCATGGAGTTTTTGTCAATAATTTGTCAGTCAAAGTCAGTTATATTGGTCAGCAGAAGAGGAGACTCAAAATGAGATTTTCACGATGGAGGAGCATCTCACGACGGCATTTCATATTCAGACGGTCATTTCAATGATCGAGACAGAGTTTTCAGTGATCAAATCATGGAGATTTTTCAGAAGAAAAGCTCAAAGTGCAAGTATAGCTTCAGGGGCGGTTTGTTGGAGGTCAGATTAAGTTAAGTGCTCAAGCATCAGTCAATCTCTTGAGAATCAGTCTGGCTATCGTCGAGCTATATGGGCATTAGAGAACCGGCTCCGGTTAAGCCAGACGGTAAAAATCCCTAAATTTTAGGAGATGGAAATTTTGTTCTTTTCAGGCAAAAGCGCGCCTCTAGCCAGGGCGCTTTCGCAAAGGTAAATCTCGTCGGTTTGTTGCGAAGCATCAATTGTTCATTAGTGCATGTCGACGAGATATCAAGCATATTCATCGATTTCAGAGTTGAGACGTCCGACAAAATGGAGTTTTCATGTTTTTGAGCTTCTCCGTTTATGCCCGGTGCAAGTACAAGCCGAGGGCCCTGGCTTAAAGGACCCCTCGATGCCAGAATTTGCAGCCAGGTCAACATCATGTAGTATATTAGCCCAGCTCCGAACGCATCATTCAGCTTGTCGATCCGACGTTCCTGGTGGTCGTGGCAGAGATTCTACTAAGCACGTAATTTTCCGGGCGGAACCAACAAATGGTTTTCAGTGCATTTTCATGGTCTTAGGCGCCTAGCCTTCAGGCTGATCCGATGAGCCCGTTCGCGTTCGAAGTCTTCACGACTATTGAGCGTAATCAATTTATCTTTCCAACGAGCATAGCCGTCAGCCTTCAGCATTTGGCAGTCGCTCGTGCGTGCGAGGTCTTTGGTGTCATATTTCAAGGTGAAAACGTCCGAAAAATGGCTAAGTCTGGGAGCGGTAAACATATTAAAAATACGCACTGGAGTATTTGAGGTCTTAGAAGCAGTTTTCTTGCCTCGACACCTCCAGTGACTTCTCTTAAGAGCCCTCCTGGCTGTCCGTTAAAACAGATAAGCGCTTGAATCGGGTCATCCCAGCTCCAGATATCAGCTGTCAAAGTAGGGTATTTTGACGACGTTTGATTTTCGTTAAAATGTCCAAAGTGCAACCTTGAGCCAGGGGCGCTTTTCTTTTTGAGGCCCTTAACACAGCTTTTAGCTTGTCGTGGTGAGCAGCCATCTGGATGAATATCTCCGGCCATGCCGGAGCTTCGCCTCGATCGCAGGGTTCACCATTCACCGCCGCTGCTCGCTTGAAGCGCCAGATGGCGCTTTAGGAAAATGGCTAAGTCCTGGAACCCGGTGAAAGCGATTTAATCGTGCGCCTAATTTTTCAAGGGTTAAATGATGGATTTTGCGCTTGTTCCCGCCAGATTCTTCTTGGGCTTTCCTTTATCTCAGATCGTTTCTCATCAACTGGTCAGTTCGGAACCGCGTGGACTTTGCTGCCAGCTATAAAATAGGAAGTTAATAAAAGTGCAATATCTTGAGCAAATGAATGCCTATGTGCTCAAAGGATGACTTTTCGGAATCGTTGAAGTCTCACGATGAATCTCAGAGCTTCAACCAGTTTGTCAACTGAAGTTCAGAATATGTCTATTTTTAGCGCCATTGCATGATAATAAGTATTTTATTATTATTTTCAAATTTGAACTTCTAGTCAGTGGCAGTGAAACTGAAAGGCAGCCAATCAGAGGATTTCTATTCTTGTCAGGGTTTTGAGTTCTTGCAGTTATCAAATTGGTGCGAGTTTCTTCTTGTTTAACATGGCGCATTCTTCATTGTTATTCACAGAGCTTTCGATAGAAATTCGTATTTCTCAAGAGAAAATCCAATCTTAGGAGAAGTTCGTATTTTTCAAAGAGAGATCTCATATCTTCAAAGGGAAATCGAATTTTATATATTTTCAAAGCAAATTTAAAGCAAAATTCGTTTTTCTTCAAGGCAAAGGCATTTTCAAGCAAAATACGTTTTTCTTCATTCAAAAGGCGTATTTTCAAGGGAGATTCGTATTTCTCAAACAAAGGCAGATTTCTCATCTATTTGCAAAGGCGATTTCTCCAATCACATTCTTTTGCAGGTTAAAGTTCACAGTTCTCAGCAATTCAAAGAAATCTTGAGCGATTTTCACAGAAGAAGACATACAAAAAACGTCTTTTTCCTCCTTGGTTCTCAGATTTCTCTCAGTTTTCAATTCGCATGTTCCTGAAATTGGCAAATTCTGACAAGTCTCAACATCTGGATCATTTTCATATAGCTTCCTCGAATTAAAATCGTGCGTTTGATTTTTCAGGAATTTTTAACTTCAGAACATTCGTTCTTGAGTTTCTAAATTTCTCAACTGAAAAGTCTTTGCATGGTCGAGTAGAAGTCATATTTTCGCGAAATATGACGTTCTGGTTGTCTTAGAATCTTTTTCTGGACAAAACCCATATCTCAGATTTTTCGCTGAAAATTGACTTCGATAGGCTATTTTAGCCTCATTAGGCTATTTTTAGTTTTCAGAAAAGTTGTCGAGAATAAGCCGTGTTCACAGTCAACGAGCGCTTTTTGAGTACAACACACAGACTGAATTCAAGACCAAATCGGTCTTAATTCATGATTTCATAGAAAAGCTGAGACCGATTTGTATCAAGCTGCAGATGAGATAATGGCCATCACTTCAGTCACGGAGCCGCCAAAGCTATAAGTTAGTGAAATGCTAGTTTGAGTGTGCGAAGATTGCCAAGATTGCTCAAGTTGCTGACATTCAGATGTTGATGCAGTTGGCAGCCTCGTTGAGGGATTGCTTGTTCGAGATCACGACCAGTAGACTTCAGTTTCCACCTCTCAGGATAGACATTACACACACGAGTTGAACTTGGTGTTACCCTTTCAAGTTAACTCGATGTTGTCATCACATGCATATCTATTCTGAGATCGGCTTTACACTTGAGTTTCTTTTTAGGGTTTTCGTTCTGATGGTAGTCTTCCAGTTAACATGCTTTCAATAAGGACGTGCATGCTCGCATTTTGTCCATTTTTAGATTAGATGTTTCAGTCAAACGAGGGTAGTTTCCCAGTTGACTGTATAGTTTACTTAATTAGGGTTTGGCGCATTGCTTGCATGCATTGCAAGAACTATAGATAACACAAGGTGATTTTAGGGTTCCCTACACCTTGATGTATATAAATAAGAGCTTACGCTCATTTGTAAATAACTTTTGCTTGAGAGAGGAATATATGCTGTGCCCACCTTGCCCTCAATATTACTCTTTTTCGTATTTGTTCATGTGTCTTCAATATTGCAATTGATTGTTATACCACCTAGGGTTTCGAAAGATTGTGATGCTGAATTCTTTCCATAGATTAGATATCTGTTTGAACATCTTTATCATTGAAATCAATTGTTATACCACCTAGGGTTCCAAAAGATTGAAGTGATAAGGCTGTTTTGTGTTAATTTATCATTGTGATCGATCGTTATACCACTTAGGGTTTCGAGAAGTTGCAGCGGTAAATCTGTTTTGTGAATCTTTATCGATATAGTTGAAGGTTATACCACATAGGGTTTCACGAGATTATAAAGATAAAGGCTGTTTTGTGAAGGCTTTGCTGATTCGATTAAGTGTTATACCACCTAGGGTTTCATAAGATCGTCTTAGTAAATTCTTAAATCTGTTGTGCTCAATAAGCTGGTTTAGATTGAGATGATAGTTGTGCCCACCTTGCCTTCAAGTAGAGAGTCTAAACCCGCTTATCGTCAGATAGTCAATCCCTGCTCCATTTCCTCATGCTCTGTTTTCTTGAGGAAACTGGATAGATTTAAAGTAGTTAGCTTGTTGTAGTTACTGATCTGCGAAACCAGAAAATCCTTAGCTTCTACGTTCTTGGTTTTCTTAACCTTGTGCCTCTTCCAGCTGAGAACAAAAAGATAGGACTTAGATTACTTTTCTTTTCATGCATTCCAGCACAACGAGGGAGCTTCCCCTCCTAATTTGAAGAGCACTCATTGCGTAGTGTACATAGCTGTCCGTACAAACCTGCACTCTA
The DNA here is from genome assembly GCA_007258455.2 of Sequoia sempervirens. Lineage (NCBI taxonomy): Eukaryota > Viridiplantae > Streptophyta > Pinopsida > Cupressales > Cupressaceae > Sequoia > Sequoia sempervirens. The sequence goes on along the minus strand of VDFB02281492.1, from coordinate 495,514,461 downwards.
GAGGTGTTAGATTTGACGCCAACATTCTGTTTGTCAGGAAACTGGGTCTTGGTTATGGAGTTTTTACCAGGGTTCTCTTTGTATCGAGGGCTTTATGAACTGGCAGACTATGCTTTAACTGGGGTCAATCAGGGAAGTGATGGTATGCGATGGAAAAACTTGAATGATCATGACAATGGCATGAAAGAAGTTTTGATCATCATGTTTATTGAATGGCTAATTATACTTCCACTTGCATACTATTTGGATCAAGTAGTTTCTTTAGGAAGTGGAATCAGGAAGCATCCCTTATTCTTTTTGGATTTGATAAGGAAGACAAGTCAACCATCCTTCAGGAGACCAAGTTTAAAAACGCAAAGCTCAAAGTCAAAAGTGACAGTGGAGATGGACAAAGCAGATGTGGCACAAGAGGTTACTTTCTATGACTTTCAATAACATGCATTCATGCTTTTCGATTTATGCAAATTAATAGACAATTAAATTTTTTATCAGTGCATAAATTGCACAAATATAGTCTAAGTCTGTTTGTGGCAGTATAAGTGTTGTTTTCTTGCATAATGGGAAGTTGACTTTCTTTTTCAGCGTTGTCCTGTTCTATCTGGCAGCTGTGGTATCTTTGAAAGCTGAAACACTGCTTTTCTTTATGATTTAATCGATTTTTTTTTCTCATATGTTTGTAACAAAAAAGGTTGAGATGTTTTCCATGTACATGATTACTTAGATATGATAAGTAAGTGATGAAACTATATGAATTAATCACAAATGTTTAACAGAAAATTCTCTCATGTCACCCCAAGTACACTTCTCCCTACTATTATACAATTGGCTAATGGGTCAATTTTGAAGTCAGCCTTACTGTCTCAATATGATCAAGGCTCTGGCATCCCCATACAATCAAAATCAGCAATACCTCAACCTGATTAAAGTGTGCTTTTAAGATGAAATTGTTTAACATAAAATCACTCTGTGCTTTAGTTTTATTTCCCAAAGACTACACCATGCATACCACCCTGTTAATGTCATGCCATTCATCGGTTTCTCAGTTTAAGTTTCGCTTAGGATTCGGGGCTGCACAGTCGTTTTATGAGTAGAAATGCAACCACAATTAGACAAACTGGAAAAATATGTTAAACAAGACAGTGTAAAAGCTTGAGAAAACATGTTGGCTGCATAGAAAGTCATTTTAGTAAAATGTTCTTCGACTTATAAAAGCACTGAAAGGAGGGATTAAACATCATAGACTGTACTCAGGCCTCCTTTTTTTGACTCACATTTCTCATGTATAGTTATGTATGGGTAGTTGTGTATGGAAACATATGAGTGATGACCAATCATATATGTGCTTTGAACTCCATTAGTGATAAAAGCCAATGTTAAATGCAGACACATTATACTTTATATTAGAATAATGGATGAGTTCTAGATGTTCTCATTGTTTTACTCTTTGATCTGATAAAAATAGTACTTGAAAAATAATAAACAGAAATAACAATGCATACCTGATAGGGCATTTTGTGACGTAGGTGTAAGGTTATAATGATGCATTTTATGTCAATCTATTCATGTTCTGCTTACTGTAAAAATATAACATATTTTCTGATTGACAACTTACAGAATGCAGTCACAACTATTAAATACAGCCCTTAGTGGAATTCTTTCATGCAAGTCTGAAGTGTTGACAACCCTGAAAATCAATTTTAAAGAAACAAGAATATTGCTAGAATAGAAGACATGTTTTTTGTTATGCAACACTTCACTCATGGAGTGATTATACAAAATTGGGAGAAGTGAACTACATAGCAAAATTAAGTGCTGTTCTGTCTGGTGGATTCTGCAATATTGAAAAAGTACTGGAGTTATAATGGAAATTTACAAGGTTAAAATATATCAGAAAAATTTAGATTGAACAGCAGAAGGAGCTTCAAAAACTTTTGGTAACAGAATTCATCATCATTTCCCTTTGTATTTAATAATCCTCGCTGACAATAGTTTATTCAGCACCAGTATTAAGGTGTAAATTTGGTATTCAGTAGTGACTTATAGTCTTATTCTGTAAACACTGATTTCTATCTTCTTTCAACTCTAAATATGCCATTTGCACTTGAACATTGGTTTTAAAGCGGTGGCTTATTGTATTGAAATAAAAAATGTTAAAAAATTAACTTCTGCAACTTGTGTATTTTTTAAAAGCTTTTGGGGTTCTTGATTTCATGCTTATTGGATCAAATTTGTTTTATCATACTTGTTGGCCACCTCACCAGGATTTAAGTATGATCTAAATCATGAAAAAACATTTATTAAAACTTTAGAGCAAACAATGCTGAACTGGCTTGCACAAGAACAATTTTAACCTCTGACTAGCTTGGCCGGCCTCACTATCATGCTTTGGATGATCCATTTCCAGCTTTTACGAAGGTTCCAACCATCATCTCTATATAGGCTGTTCCCATTGCTTTTTTGTTTCCATCTTGTCTCTAAGATGCTGTTTGGCATTGTGTTCAAACCTATTAATAATCATTTCATTCTCAATGCACGTATGGTGCATTCTAGCATGTGAATGCTCAGTCAATGCTAATTTCTGTACCAGTTTATGTTGAAAATCCTAAGAAGGCTGCTTAATCTGTTTTGGAATGATATGTCATTTTCACCAACGTATTGGCTACCCACATGAACATGGAGTTTGATGAACCACTTATTTATATGTCAAATTTTTCTATATTAGTTTTAAGCCCTTTTGAAGTTATTAAGTGGAAAGAATATTGTCTTTATACATTTTCTGAAGATTCTTGCAATTTTATCAATTCCACCTCAAATGTGGAGAAAAACTTGTGGTTGTCTCCCTTATTGTTTTCCTTTTGGTGTATTTTGTAACTTGAAATTCTTTCTTGATTTGCCAAACACTAGCTATTTCTCTTCAAAGCACTAGTGATATAAGGTTATTCTTTTTGAAAGTGCTCATTATCTATGATTCATTAGACTCTAGTTAGGGTGTGAAGGATTCCATATCTTTGCAATAGATGATGATCTAGTGATTCATTACACATGGATGAATATTACAAGACAACATGCAACAAAGGATTTGGCGTGTTAAAGTTTGGAAATGCTTTATCTTGTTACTTTTTTAACAGCAATTGGAGTGCCTTAGCAGTGACAAGAGCACTATCTATGAATTTAGAATGAGAACAACAATGAAAGCATAAAGTATAAGTGTACAAATTGCAATGGTAATTGTTATTGTCTACTAGTTCCATATAGATGCAAGATGTTGGGTGTAAAATGATTTGTGAAGATGATCCTCTTTTAACCAATTTAATAGATATTTATACATGTCCTAATGAGGAACATGAAGAATGTTTTCAGCATCAAGCACGACTGCTTGTTGTACCCTGATGGCGTAAAAACTAACACCTCTGGAGTGCAGGTTTGTACAGACAGCTATGCACACTGCATAATGAGTGCTCTTCAAATTAGGAGGGGAAGCTCCCTCATAGTGTTGGAATGCGTGGAAAAGAAGAGTAATCTAAGCCCTATCTTTTTGTTCTTAGCTGGAAGAGGCACAAGGTTAAGAAAACCAAGAACGTTGCAACTAAGGATTTTCTAGTTTCGCAGATCATTAACTAGAACTAAGCTAACTACTTTAAATCTATCCAGTTTCCTCAAGAAAACAGAGCATGAGGAAATGGAGCAAGGATGACTATCTGACAATAAACAAGTATAGATTCTCAACTTGAAGGCAAGGTGGCACATCTATCTGCTCAATCTAAACCAGTTTATTGGGAACAACAATATACAATAAACTCAATACAGATTCTCAACTTGAAGGCAAGGTGGCACATCTATTAGCTCAATCTGAATAAGTTTATTATTCACACACATCACACGATAACCAAGTGCAGATTCTCAACTTGAAGGCAAGGTGGCACAACTATCAGCTCAATCTAGACAAGTTTATTGAACACAAAACAGATTTTATCTAACTATGGAAAGAATTCACCATTATAATTGCATGAAACCCTATGTGGCATAACAATTCATCATAATAGTAAAAACACATGAACAAATACAGAACGAGCAATATTGAGGGCAAGGTAGGCAAAGCATATATCTCTCTTGTGCAAAAGTTATGTACAAATGAGCAAAAGCTCTTATTTATAGACATTGAAAGGTGTAGGGAACCCTAAAATCACCTTGAGTCAACTACAGTCTTGCAATGCATGCAAGATTTATTGCTAAGCCCTAATAAACGAAACTATACAGTTAACTGGAAAACTACCATCAGTTAAACATCTAATCTAAAAATGGACAATTGTGCAAGCATGCACGTCCTTATTGAAAGAAAAGTTAACTGGAACACTACCATCAGTTAATGTAAAACCCTAAATGAAACTCCAAGTGAATAAAGTTGATCTCATAATAGATATGCATGTGATGAAACATCAAGTTAACTTGAAAGGGTAATGCCAAGTTTAACTCCTGTGTGTAACGTCTATTCTAAGAGGTGGGAACTGAAGTCTACTGGTTGTGATCTCGAGCAACCAATCCCTCAACGAGATTGTTAACTGTATCACTATTTGAATGTGAGCAACTTGAGTAATCTTGGCAATCTTTGCACACTCAAACTAGCATTTTACTGAATTATAACTTTGGCAGCTCTGTAATTGAAGTGATGGCCACTATCTCTTCTGCAGCTTGAGGTTTGACTGCGCACACTCTGGTTGTGAGAAATGCAAATGAACTTGCTGCACAAGCGAAATTCCAACAATATCAACCCTATAAACCGGCTTTGGAAGACAATCGGCTATACGAGACATGCAACCATATGGACTTGAGTGACCACCCCTGTCAACCCTCTGCATGCACTTCATACAAATCGGTCTCAACTTTTCTGATGAAATCGTGAATTAAGACCGATTTGGTCTTGAATTCAGTCTGTGTGAACTGCACTCTGAAAAACTCGCATGTTGACTGTGAACACGGCTATATTCTGGCAAATTTTTTGGAAAGCTAAAAATACCCAAAAATAGCCCTTGGAGAGCAATTTTCACAGAAAAATCTGAGATATGGGTTTTGTCTAGAAGAAGATTCTAAGACAACCCAGAACGTCAGAAATGCGAAAATCCAACCTCTACTCGACCATGCAAAGAGTTTTCAGTTGAGAAAATTAGAAGCTCCAGAACAAATGTTCTGGAGTTAAAAATTCCTGAAAAATCAAACGCACGATTTTAATTCGAGGAAGTTGTATAGAAATGATCCAGATGTTCAAACTTGTCAAATTCGCCAATTTCAGGAACATGTGAATTGTATTTTGAGAGAAATTTGAGAATCAAGGAGGAGAAAGACGTTTTTTATATGCTCTTTCTTCTGTGAAAATCGCCCCTCTTCTTCAAATTTGTTGATGAATATGAACTGAAACCTACAAAAGAATAAGTTTGAAGAAATTGCCCCTGCAAATGGATGAAGAATTTGCCTTTGCTTGCTAAAATTCGCTTTTGCTCTAAAAATTATGAATTTTCCTTGAAGATACGCCTTTGCCTTCAAGAAATACGAATTTTCTTGAAAAACACGCCTTTGCCTTGAAGAAAGACGAATTTTGTTTGAAAATATGGATTTCTCTTTAAAAATACGAATTTTTCTTGAAGCTTGGTGAATAATAAATGAAGGTGCCATGTTTAAATAAGAGAAAATTCGCACCAACTTGTGAACTGCAAGATTAAAACCCTGACTGAAATAGAAATCCTCTGATTGGACCTTCTTCAATTGAACTGCCACTGACTCGGAGTTCGAAAATAAATAATAATAAAATATTTATTATCATGCAATTCAAAATCTTAGCATAAAGAGGGCACCAACTTTAGAAAATCACCATTTAATGCTAAAAATGCAAGAATAAATATTAAATATTATTTAACTTCAGTTGATAAACTGAATGAAGCTTTGAGATTCACCAGCGAACTTCACTGATTCCGAAAAGTCATCATTTGACCTCATAGGCGTCTATTTGCTCAAGTTATTACACTTTTTATTAACTTCCTACTTTGTAGCTGACTCCAAAGTTACAACTGGCCAACTTCGACACTAATTTCTGAGTGACCGGGTGAGGCTGTGACCGAGCTAGTGAATTGAATGCAAAGCCTGCTGAGCAAAGAAGAAATGTCTACTGGGAGTCATCACTGCAAAATCCATCATTTAACACCTCAAAAAATTAGGCGCCCTTGATTAAATTCATTTACAGGTGCCAGACTTAACCATTTTCCTAAACTGTCGTCTGACACTTCAAACGGCTACTGACGACAAATAGTGAACTCTGCTGACAGGAAACCAAGTTCACTGCATGACTAGAGGCATTTTGCATCCAACGGATATATGCAAGGCATCTAAAAAGTGCATTAAGGGCCTCAAAAGTAAAAGCGCCCCTGGCCTACAGGTGCACTGACACCGTTTTGACGAAAGTGCAACTCTCAACTAGATGCCCTACTTTGACCTCTGATATCTGGAGCTGGGATGACCCGATTCGAGCACTGTCTATCTCAACGCGTAGCTAGAAGGATGTACGAGAGACATCTCTAGAGATGACGAAGCAAGAAAACTGCTTCTAAGACCTCAAAAATGCAAGTGCGTATTTTATTTAAAATATACGCTCCATACTTGGCCATTTTCCGGATGTCTTCACTTTTCAACATTTCGCCAAAGACCTCGCACGTACGAGCGTCTGCCAAATCCCGGAAGCTGATGGCTAGGCTTGTTGAATAGATAAAGTAATTATGCTCAAGTCTCATGAAGACTTCGAACGTCAACGACCTCATCTGACAGGCCTAAAGGCTAGGCGCCTCTGGCCTACAGAAATACAATGAAAATTTTATGCCAGTCCACCCGTGAAATTATGTGCTTGGTAGAAACTCTGCCACGATCTCTCAGAAGATTGGATTAACAAGCAACTTGGTGCAACGCGAAGCTGAACTAGAGTAGTATTGATGTTAGGAAGACCTCGTCAGCAAACTGGATCATCTCGAGGGTCATTTTGACAAGTGCCCCTGAGCTACAGTTGCACTGGAAAAACAATGAAGAAGCTCTAGAATGTGAAATCTCCATTATAAGCTCATCTTCAGATGTCGACTACCGGAGTTCTGGGACTTGGATGACTGCGTTTGATAGCTCGTTGGATAAGCAGACTAGTCGTGAAGAGATTGACTGCATCAGTCATCAGAAAAATCAATATCTAACACCCCTTTAAGAAGGGCGCCCTTAAGCTACAGGCGCGCTTAAGCTGGAAAAGGACAAGCTTTTTGCAATCTGGAACTTTGGAAACTTCAACTTCTGTCGCCAATTGCCGGAGTTTCGAGTCTCAGATAGCTTCGCTGGATAGCTCATCGGATAGGTAGACCAATTCTGAAGAGTTTGATTGTATTTATGAGTATTTTCAACAAGATCTTGACCTTCAAAAAGAAGGGCGCCCCTGGGCTACAGGTGCACTTTCTTGCTTTTCTCTGAGAAATCTTCATAAATTAATCACTAAAAACTCCGTCTTGACCACTAAAATGATCATGCGAAAGCATAGTTGTTGTCGTGAAATGCTCCTTCATCGTGAAATGCTTCGTTCTGAGCCTCCGATGTAGGTTCTGATCAATGGATGGTGCCTTTGACTGACAAACTACTGACAAAACTCCATGCTTGGTATTGCCCAAAAACTATACTTGACATCATTTTAGCAAGATTTAGACTCTTTTAAACAAAATGCCTTAATGAAGCAAAAATTTTGGTTTTGGGTACAACATACCCAAAATAAAAATTTTGCTTCAATAAGTTGGTAAAAATGGTCTAAATCTTGTAAAATTGTCGTCAAAAGTCAATATTAGGTCAAACAAAGCATGGGATTTTTGTGGGTTTATTGTCAAAAGGATACTTGCAAATTTTGAAAAGTTTGAAAATTAGGGTTTCAGGCTCCTATTTTTAGGAAAACCCTAAAAATAGGACCTTATCAGAAATGACTCAAAATGATTTTGATAGGTCAATTTCACTTCATGATCACACTAGTCAAGTTAGAATCACAAAAGTCAATTTTTCTTTGGTGGGTCTATTTCACTTTTTCAGGAGAAAAGACATGACCTCCAAGGTCATCAATGGCAGATGGCCAATACCAAGTATCAAGATCTAAGCTTCAAACGCTTCACAGGATATTCTATGGTGAAAGATGCACGCCTTGTGAGCGTTTGTTTATGAGCGTTTGGCAAATATTCTAAGTATGGAAATGCTGAAAACAAAGATCAAGCCAGAAATGTTGAAAGTCAAGGCAAGTTGAAAAACGTGAAAATTGTCTAAGTATAGAGGAAAATGCACCCTTTTAGAAAAAGGCACCCAACTTTTTGCAGCACCAAATGCAACTTTCAGGTTTCACAACTCCTAAGAAGTCCTCAGCTATGATCAAGCTCCACGACAAGACTGTCAGCAAATTCAATGGAGCAATCAAACATCCAATGATGAAGACCAAATTGGAGCATTTCATGAAGGGTTACAAGGTGAAGATTGTCTCAGAAGCACAAAAGCGCCCCTGCATGCCAGGGGCGCCCAAAATTTTGAGCCCTCTTAATCAACTTTCATAGCTTGCAATACCAGTCATCCTCTCCGGAATTGAACAGGTTTTCCATTCAACATCACAACATGTTCACAAGAATCATCAATCACTAGTGATTGTAGATCAAAGCACAGAAAGTCGAGAATGGAGGAATTTGAAAATCTTTGAAAATTGGTTGTCTGGTGAGAAAAGCACCTAATCTCAAAATGGTGCCCAAGAATTTAAGCCATTAGAACTAGTTTTTGAGGTTTTCAGCTCCCAGTAACATCTCTTCAGAGTTGATCCAACTCTGCAGTGAATCTGTCAGCTAGGCCTTAGGATCAGTCAAATGACCAAAATCAAGGATCAAATGGAGGTTGTCTATCAAGCATAAGTTGAAAATCTTCAAAAATATCCTAACATTGGCAAGGTGGCGTCCAAAGTCAACTCCCAGTTACGAATTTTGAAGACTTTCTCATGTCTAAGCATCCCAAAATTGGTGGAGATTCTTTTAGTTAACTTCCAATCACATGAGATAACTCCTCAATCAGGGTTTTGACGCCCTAACTGATGCTTCCACCTCCAAATGCTATTTATCATAGTTTAAATACTCGGAATTAGAGAGTACTTGGCAAGCCCAAAAATTTTGACTCGGGAAAAACTCAACAAATACTCAGCAAATGTGTGTGGATATTTATGTGTGTATACTCAGGACTACACTGCGCAAACATACATATCTATAAACACACACAGGATGCCAAGTTTGCATGCATATACACACACAAACATGCCAAGTTTGTGGATTTTTTGCGAGCTACGGTGATTACTCGATAATTTGACGAGAGAAAATCCATCTGCATACTGCTCGCAAGTAAAAGAAAAAATTACTCGACATGTAAATTTTTTGGAGATTACTCGGCTACTCGGAGAGTAATCAGAGAGTATGTAAACTATACTATTTATCAAGCATCTAGGCGTCTTTTCTTCATTATTCTTTGCATGTTGAAGAGAAAACACACATTTTTCTCCACAATGCCATTTGAAGGATCAAATGGAGGCCATTTTCAGTGTTCTTTGTATTTCCAGGTTCAGGTTGCACAAGAGAATGTTTTTCAAGACTTCATATCTCAAGGCATCATTATTCAAAGACAACAATTTATAACTTCCAAATTTCCCCCCCAAATTTCTCTACTTTTGTCTTAGGTTTTCTTGCATGCTCAAGCAAACTCCATTTTTTCATAGATTTAACCTTTTGGGTTCATTCAACACAACATTGGCCACAAAACCCATGTGCCAATTTTTTTTGAAAAAGTTGTCCCGCTGCTTCCAGTTTCTAGGGTTTTTGCAAAAATGTCATCTTTTAAAAAAACAAACAAACTGGGTTTGATCACCTCACAAGCACCTACAAAACCCATGTGCCAGAATTATAAGAGAAAATAGCTTCTATAGCTTCTACTTCTGAGGGGTTGTTGCATGTCCAAGGAAAAGTCACTTTTTCAAAAATTTGACATTCTGCGTCCATTAGAAAAGACATGCCTAACAAAACCCATGTCTCAGAAATTTTCGTAACAATTGCTCCTCGACGAAGCTACTTTTTAGCCTCTATAGAAAAAGTTGTTCAAGTATAGGCGTGTGCCCACTCATTCTTCTAGATTTTTGGTATGCAGTTCTCTCAAGTTGAATTCAAGACCAAATCAGTCTTGCTTCACGATTTTGTGAAGACAGCTGACACCCATTTGCATCAAGTGCATCCAATGGTTAATTTGGACAAATTGACAAGCATAAACACTCAAAGTCCACAAATTCCATATGGTTTCATACCTCATATATCTGATAGCCTTTCAAGGCTAGTTTAGAGGGTTGAATACTGTTGGAACTCTAGGTGTGCAGCGAGTTCATGAGCATGTCTCACAGCTAGAGTGTTCATAGTCAAACGTCGCGGTTTCATCATGCAACTCTCTTCCATTGAGAGAAAATCAAGAAAAGGATCAGAAGCATAAAGCTGCAAAAAAAATAGAGGTCATCACTCCAGTTACAGAGCCGCCAAAGTTACCAATTAGTGAACTGTCAATTGAAGTGTGCAGATATTTCCAAGATTGCTCAGATTGTTGACAAGCAATAAACTGACAGTTGTGGCATAAGACGATCTTCAGATGATGAGGCAGTTAACAACTTCTTGGAGGAGATGATTGCTCAAGATAGCAACCAATGAACTAGCAGTTGTGACGTCCTACCTTTTCCAAAGATAGCATTTAAGACAATAATTAAACTTGACGCATTTTCCAAGTTAACTCGTTGTCCCACTTTTCATGCATGTCTATTTTTAAAGACACCTTTGTACAATGGTGTTCTATTTAGTTTTAGAATTAGTTAATTGAAGTAGTCTTTCCAATTAACTATTAGTTACATTTGTTTAGACATAGGAATAAATCTTGCTGATTGGCAAGAATTGAATGTTAACTCAAGGTGATTTTAGGGTTCCCCACTCTTTTGAGTGTTTATAAATAAGAGCAACCTTTGCTCATTATTTTTTAACAGTACTTCTTATAACAAAACACTAAGCCTTTGTGCCTTTGAATTTGTTATTTAGTATATGTTCTTGAACCATACTTGTGATAACAAAATGCTAAGCTATTTTTGCTTGCTTTCTTGTTTTCATATACGTGCATTCAATCTTTGTTCAAGTGTAAATTGGTTGATCATATGTTGTATGATTGTCCTCTTCATACAATTTGTTGTCCCAATGTGTAACCATTGTTGGAATTTGAGAAAATAAAATCAAACGTACAATGAGTCTTTGATCCAAAGTCTCAAGATCTTTCAATATATTGTTGTTTCTATAATCTTTGTTTCAATCTACACCTCGAAAGAGCAATAAGCCTTCAAGGGAATTTTGAAGTTAACTTTACCGTTTGATGTTCTGTTCTTATAATCTATATTTCAGCATAAACCTTGAAAAAAGCAATGAGCCTTCAAGGGAATCCTGATATTTAGTTTGTCATTTGATGTTTTACTTTCATAAACTCTATTTCAGCGTACATTTGAAAGAGCAATGAGCCTTCAGATGCATTCTGAGAACCAGTTTGTCTAAGACTCTAAGTTACCCAAATCATTCCCCATTACTTCTAAATCCTCTTGCTCTAAATTGACTTGAGGAGATAGAAGCATGATAAATTTAGGCCTAGTTGTAGTTGAGATTACGAAACCAGAGAAAACCTCAGCTGCAACACAAAGAGTTTTATTAACCTTGTGCTCTCAACTGAGATAAAAAGATAGGAATTTAGTTTACTTTACTTTTTACGCAATATCAGCAAAAGAGGGATCCCCTCCTAATTTGAAGAGCAGTTTATCTGTGCATAGCTGTCCATTTCCAATATGCACTCCAAAGGTGTGAATTGAAATGCCAACATTGTTTTTTGAGTCTAGTGGTAAATTCTCTAGTATGTTGATGATTAGGTAGACTCCTTGGGTGTCGGTGCTTGACAAGTAGACTACCCAACTCAACTGGATTATTTGCCCCTCCTTGAGAAGTGATGGTGCCTGTTGTGTCCAAATGATAAACCAAGTATTCAAAACTTTCCTCAATTTGCACTTTGGTTAACAATTTCCTTGGGTGAGGTTTGACAATTTTGTAGATAGTGATTGTCTGGTTCCTTGTATGTTTGATCTTGATATCCATGATGAGATTTGTCTCATCTAGGGTGCTGCAATCAGGATTTATCTTCTTTGGCTGAGATTTTCTCTTGCAGCTGATTTGCCCAATAGAGGTGGATCCATTGTGAATTGACGCAGAGCAAGCATACTATATTGCAACTCTAGTCAATTTGTCACCATTCAAAACTTGGTGTGATATTTGAGTTTTGGAGTATTCTCTATTTCGAATGAAACTTGAATTATTACTATAGCATAAATTTTAGGTTTTCATAGCATTCAAAGTTGATGATCACTTTTGAAATTCTGAAGAAGTTTAACTGAAAACAATTTCTCTTTTGCTAAAAATTATAAATCTATGACTTGAGACTGCTGTTATGTGAACATATTTTCATGTTCAAGCATTAATGAAATGGTTACAAGACACCTAAGAAAAGGGTAGTTGCTGAATGAAGACTGACACTCACATGCAATTCACTTGAAGAATAATGTAATTATGTTCTATAATATGTTGCAAAGTAAAGAAACATCAACTTGAGAGTGTTTCTTTGATTCTTTCTTGCCAAAAAATAACCAAACTGCTTTTGTCTCCTAAAGTCCAAGTTTGAATGTTTTACTAGAGGTACAATAATGCTTTCTTGAAATATTTATCACCATCATACAAACCTTGTGCCATGAACATTTCCAAATTTGTTTCTATCCCTAATCCTAAATAGACAAGTAATGAAAGTAATTCATATAAATTTTATGTTCCAATGCAGTATTAGAAAACCCATTATTTGAGATTAATGCTAAAGTTATATGATAAAACATAACATGGAGAAATGCAAAACACAGAAAAAAAATGGAGTTCTTAGATGTTGAATCTCAGGAAAATTAGAGAACAGAATGATTATTTTATGTATGGCAGAGGCTACAAGACCCAAGTTTCAAAATCCTAGTGTGGAGAATCTATAAACTGCATGCTTGATTGATAGTAACTTGATTAAGTGATTGAATGTGATTTGTTGATTGAAAAGGAAATTGCACAGTAATTAGTGAATAGCAGTTTGATAAGCTTATTTTTTATAGAGGTTCTTCCTTTTGGAATGATTTGCTGAAACATATTTGACATTTGTTTGTGACATTTTCCCCCTAAGATTATGCTTAATATTCAGTTCTTTTCTCTCTTCCTGCAGAGGGATGTGGTGGAACAATTACTACAATCATCTACTCAATCTCATCCTATAATTTGTGATAGCCTTAAGAAGGTGTATCCAAGACAAGATGGTAATGCTGAAAAATATGCAGTCCGTGGTTTGTCACTTGCTGTGCCTCGAGGAGAGTGCTTTGGTATGCTTGGTCCCAATGGTGCTGGTAAAACCACCTCCATAAACATGGTAAACATAAAATTGTTTTCCATCTTGAAACTCTTTATATTTTTCTTGGTATTTGATTGTCATATTTTCACTTTTTGTGTGTATATACACAATTCAACATGTAAGATATCTTCATCTTCTAATATCGGTGACATTAACTTGTTTATTGTATTTCTTTTGTTGTCTCTAGTCTGTAATTTCCACCGAAACTAGTTAGAAACTAGGGAATCAAGCAAATAAAATTATTGTTCTACTTTGATATCCAAATGGTAGTGATAATTGGAAGGAATTAAATAATTGCTCACAAAGAAATGAAGTGCTGAAATGAAAATAAGAAACACAAACACAAGATTTTTATCCCAGTTAAATCCTCTAACAAGTGAAAACCCTAGTTGGTAGAGGCAATTTTCCTTCTACAGGAGTGCATTGCTCAAATGGACAAGTACAATAGTAGTTACAATCACTATCAAACCCTTCTACTTCAGCTTTCCACTTCTAAGAGATAGAATCTTTTAATTTTCCTCCTTTTTGATCTGTCAAATAATTCAAACCATAGTCTTCTCTTCTCTATATAGTTTCTGCTATTGGAACATCCCCCATGTCGATTGGAAGGTGTAATAAAAGTAAGCACTACCTAGAGTCTAAGTAGTTTTTCTTTAATTACTAGTGAGCTATTCCACTTAACTAATCTGATTTTCTTTTCCAAAGAAGAAACTAGAAATGAAAGTGAAGAGGGATGGAGAGCCATGTCTAATTCAGTATTTGAGGCTGATCCAGTGGTTGGAGGAGGTTCAAAGGTACAAGAGAAGCAATCAGAGGCTGTTTAGGAAGCCTGTAGAGGGTTTGGAAACTATATTAGGTGAAGATGGCCTACTAGACATGCTAGTGACTAGAGGACAAGCTAGTGACCTACTAGGTTTGCTAGTGAATAGGGGGTGTGAGACATGATCTCCAAGAGCTTGTGTTTGACCCTACATTAGTGACTTGTAGACAATGTACTTTGATTGTGAGGCTCTAAAAATCTCTTAATTTTCTCACCAAAACTTGTACTCCCATGTGACGCTTGTAGAAATGAAGAATGTATTGGTAGGAGCGAGAAACAACCTACAAAATTCTAAGAGGGAAGAAAAAATTGTTGTTTGGGTTAGGAGCCTATTTGAGTGTGGCCCCTATTTTGCATGTTTTAACCCAAAGTAAATGTAATAGTTTCTAGTGTGTGATTCCTAGGGTGCGAGTTCATGTGATGTATGTAGAATGGTGAAGGAAGCCCTAGAAGCTTTCTAGATTGGAGGAGTGTGTAGTGGTGGTATATGGAGGAACAAGGGTGATGGAGTGTCCAAAGGTGTGCCAAGGATTGACAATGGAGTTCTTGGATTTGCTGGTCTGCAAGTGTAAAGAACTAAACAATTAGTATCAAAATGCTAGAGAAATATGAGAGTGCAAGGATAGAGTGTAAAAAAGCCAAGAGAATTCCCAAATAAAGAAAGGTTCATTAAATAGGCCAATTTGGATGAATGGACCATTAGAAAATGTAGTAAAACAAATATTAGGGTTTAAGTGATTGTTGGTAGGAGGGATTTCAAATTGGCAAAGGGCACTAGCATAGGCACACTAGTGTCCTGAAGAGCACAATAGTAAAATTAAAGGTAATGAAGTGCAAACAACAAAATGAGTCTTGTTGTGACCTTTTCACACATCGCCCCATTGCAAAAGGGGACCCCCTAATTTTTTATTTGTTTGGGTCGTTTGGCTTGGTTTTTAGTTCGTTTTGTTGTCGTCTCTCTTTTGTTTTGTCTACCTTTCCGAGGATGTGCCTGTATTGTCCCCTATCTAGGCAAATGCGCTTAAACCTGAATCTTGTGGTCAAAGTGTTCCTCAAAGATACATTAGAGGTATTATGAATCAATAAACTTCAATGTTAATATCTAATAAGATCAAAGGGGAACATAAATATCTTATTTCTGTCAAAGGATTATTTGTCACATTCTTTCACTCACTACGAGTGATTCTTCTAAAATATATTTCCTACGTACATGGGGGTAGATATTCACGTCTTACCAGATCCCATGGATGGGATTCTACTATACTATTTATCATAGTGATGAATGAATAGCATCATTATTACTTATAGGGCTTAATAATTGTTGCAAGCATCATTATTTGGATGATCATAAATAATACCTATTTAGAAATTTACATTATGTTCATCAATCACCCATGACGTATATGTGAATCACAATTTACATATCTATCGTACATACATTTATCATTATATATTTAAATATATTCATAAATGCTAATATATTAAAAAAATTCAAAGTAATATATTTACTAATCAATACATTTAAATCCCTTTATTCTCACCTCTGCTATTCCAAGTAATTAAGAACTCTTATTTTGTAATACTCGCCAATTATCCAACATATTCACTAGCCTGGGAATTATGTATGTATAACACACTTATATTTTATTTATATATATTCATATTTGTTGTGTGTGTATATATATATATATATATATAGATATCAAACATATATGACAAATACTAATCAATACGTTGCATAAATATTAAACATATAATTACCATACCTTGCTCAGTCTGCAGAAGTAGTTATTGTTCTGCCTCTTCCCACCGTGTCTCTCCCCTCACCGGCCACGATTGTATTGGCATATATCTTTAATCCTTCCATTCGATGTCTTTTTTTTTACATATCAAAGATTCACGGTTTAGGGTTTGTGTCAGCGAACTAGAGTCTTTCCGTATATAATCCCGTTTATTCCTTTCTCGTCTGGCAATAACTTGCTTACCGCGTGAGGATGTTCAATCGAAGTCGTATAACAATTTTGGCCACCAGTTCATTAAGATAAGTATATCTCAAGGAGACGACGATGTCCTCTGTGATACATATTTAGCCTTTATTGGAATTCGGGTGTCCCTCCAACGTGATAGCTCGGAAAGGCTTAATCTGCTCTGTTTCTTTATACAATCGCCGTTCTGACTTCTGCTCTAAAAATGATGATTATTTTTTCCATACCGACTCCAACCCATTCATCCTTATTATTTCCTCCGTATGGGTGTGTCGTTTTCTCAAGCGTCTATTACTTGTTGGAATTGATGCCACAAAGGTCGGCTCTCTTTTGACCCGACTCGTAGAAGCTTGACGGAAATTTGTTTGCTTATATATTTTTCTTTGTATGTTATTTCCTTTTTGGTTTACGTTGATTAGCTTTACATAAAAAGCACATTTAAAGTGTATGCTAGTTTATTTATTATTTATGATCCCTTTGGGGTAGTTTCGAATATAGGTTATATTTATAAATTGGATTTATTATTATAAATATATTTATTTATCTGTATGGTATTCTAATGACTATTATAATAACTAAATATCTTATACTTATATTTTAGTATTTTGTGTATTTGATACTTTTCATATTATATTTATAATTATAATATTACCAATGGTAATTATAATTATATTTAAATTGTAATTATTCATGTCTGGAATTTAGTAATTATTTGTATGTTATTTATTTATTTGTCTTTAGACGCTGGATAGTTTAGTGATATTATTTTGAGGGACATGACAGTGCACGTTGTTGAGCTTAAACGTGAAATCTTTGTTAAGTATGAGAATTAGGGTTTTTTTTTTTTTCCCAGTTTGAAGCCAAATGGAGTGAATAAGTTGAAATTTGAGTTTCGCAATGTAGTCAGCATGCTTCCAATAGGTCCCTAATAGAATTTCATCGAATTCTGACAACTTACTATTTTAGTAAATACCTAATTTGGGACATTTTTCTTAGCACTTTTGAAGTTCCAATCATTACACTACATCTAAAGCATGTCAAGCTATTTGTCTGCAAAATTTGAGCCAGAATTGACAACTTTCTATTTTTAGCAAGTTCTCCTTCAGGAGCTGCTTTTGGCGTTTACATACGAAGTTTTTCAATGCATGTTTGAAGATTATTTTTGGATTTTCTAAGACCTATGTAGTGATATAACATGCAAAATGAGACGATGACTTTCAGTATTCAACCTTCAGAGGCTATTTTTAGGGTTTGCATGTTGGAGTTTCAAACGCATGTCTAGATATTATTTGTGGGTTTTTTGAAAGCTTCGCAACAGTGTAACATGCAAATCAGGTTCAGGACCTTTTTCAGGAGCTATCTTTAGAAACTTTTTAGGGTTTGCATGTTAGACTTTTTAGTGCATGTCAGGTTATTCTTTATGGACCATTTTTCAAGAGCTATGCAGTGATGTGACATGCAAGGCAAGATTGTCACTTTTCAGAGACTTACTATTTTTAGCAGGACTATTTTGGTAGTTTCCCAACACATTAGTATCACAAACAGGGAGAAGTGCAATAGAAACGAAGTCAAACAAAGATTGTTTCATCGACATGCAAGTTAGATTAGGGTTTCGAGCTTCAGGGTTTAAAATGAAGGGTCAAATGCCAGAATTTTCAAAAACTAGTGTATCCCACTACGATCAATATCTTTCGAGCTATCCACTAGTAAAATTTGAAGGCAATCAGAGCACTTACTATTTATAGTAAGGCACTCCAAAAATAGGCTATAAATAGCAAGTCAGTAGCAGGCACCAGTGTGAACGGGCAGGTCATCCCATGAGGGTCACGTCATTCAAATTTCAAGCTGAATGGAGTTGTGGAAGTCTCGAAATCAAGCAGTTACTATAAATAGTAAAACACCTCTAGAAACATGCTATAAATAGCAAGTCAACATGGGATGGCAGTGTGAACAAATCAACTAGGTCATGAAGATCCTATGCCGCAAATTCCAAATCAATAGAAGAGTGAAAATCAAAGACTTACTAAATATAGTAAATAGGGGCGAGCAAGCTGAGAAATGTCTGAGTCCGAGGAAATTCCTGCTCACCTTGTCAAATGCACCCAAGGTGAAGCTGGCAGAAGGATGAAAATTTCCAAGTGTTGTTAATTCTTGCTCATACCCCTAAATGCGCCCTCATCTCAAGGAGGTAATAAATTTTTTTTCTAAGTCTGAGAATTCCTCCTCCTACCATAAAATGTGCCCTCATCTCAAGATGGTGATAGAAAAGTTCCAAGGCATTGGTTTATTCCTACTCCACATGCCAAATGCGCCCAAGTCCTCTAGCCATGGAAGGCATATAAAAAAAAGTTTCTAAGGCATGTTAATTTCCTTCACCACCCCCAAAATGCGCCCACATTTCATGAAGATAGATAAAAAGTTTCTAAGGCATTGCAAATTCCTTCACCACCCCCTAAATGTGCCCTAGCCCTAGAGGCATCAAGAATAAAAAGAAGTTAAGTGTTAGAAACTTCCTGCAGGGGTCTCTAAATGTGCCCAAGTCAGAAGTGACTCTAAAAAAACATGGCTAAGGCATTTGAAGTTCCACCTTGACATGCCAAATCTGTCCAAGTGCAAGGTGAAGTTAAGAAATATTCTAAGGCATTAATTCCTCCTACACATGTAAAATGCACCCAAGTTCAAGATGATACTAGGAAAAAGTTGCTAAGTGTTGTTAACTCCTCCACCCCAAGCAAAATGCGCCCAAAACGAAGGAAGATAGTGGTGAACAAATTTTTCTAAGTACTTTAAAATTCCTGCTAGACCCCCTATATGCGCCCATGTTCATGGAGATGATAATTTTTTTTCTAAGTATTGAAGTTTCCACCTCTAGAAAATACGCCTAAGCTTGACAGAGGTGATAAAATTTGCTAAGGCATTGATAAGTTGGCAAGAAGGAGTCAGAGTGTGCCAACTTCATGAGGTTAATGAAAATTGTCAAGGCCAAGCAAGAAAAATATGCCCAGAGGTGATGAATGAAGATAAATTTTGAAGAAAATATTTTTCTAAGGTCTAAAAATAAATAAAAAATAAAAAGTACCCCTTCGTCTATAGACCCATGAATTTGATGCTTTTTGAAGGGAATTTTCTTTTGGGCACGGGATATCTTTGACAAGGAGATGATTTTGAAACTTTCCATGCCTTGCTTGAGACTTTAAGATGGAGATTTTGCTTAGGCACCTGGTTGATGAAATCTTCTAGAGGAAATGAATTAATTCTAAGGTAGATGGGTTGGAAATTTGGCTAAGGAAAAAGGGGGATATCATGTTGGTTGGGAAATTTTCTAAGGTGAAGAGAAATCAAGCAGCACCCTCTAAACGCGTCGTCAAGTTGGATAAAACTTTCTAAGACACAACTTCAAGGTACACAGGAAGCAGAGTACAAGATGGGTTGGAAATTTGGCTAAGGCATGAAGAATTTGAGGAAGAAGATTGCTAGAGGAAAAGTGATGAGCCTTATCAGATCTAGAGATCACTTAGAAATTGGAGATCAAAGCATGAAAATCAAGTAAGTGAGGTGAGTTTATATTATTAAGTGTTCTAATGCTCTTCTCTTTATCTATTTTGCAAGATGAACGTTGGGGCCAAAGCATGATGACTTGAGGTGATGGAGAAAACAACCCAAAACAACATTGCAACCTTGGAAGAGATGAAGTTACTTGTTTCAAGTTCCTCTATGATGTCCAAGTTGCACCCAAACCATGAAGGGAGATGTTATTAGAAATGGCTAAGTGTTGGAATTTCCCCTCAAAGACCCAATATTCACCCAATGCAGTTAGGCGAGTGGCAAGGAGGAATGATTGAATCCAAGACAGGAAAATCTTTCAAGTTCAAGATGGAGGAAAAGATGAAGGCCCAGGTGTTGGAGACTAACATAATGACAGATTGAAGAAAAAAGCAGAGAAATTATCCTTAAGTGTAAAGTCCTTCGATGACCCAGAGGATGTTCTCCAGCATGCTTCGCACAACTCAAGATGCAGTGACAAGAAGGAGAAAATAATCATCAAGCAGGAGAAAGAGGTTGTGGGCTTGAAGTTAGACCAAGAACATTCCTACCATACCAGTCCAAGAAATTGAAATAATGGCAACCAGACTCATCCAATTCACAGTCAGGAGAACAAGAACAATGTGAACACATTTCTAGAAAGGAATCTTCTAGAAGGATCGTGGACATTAATGTCTCATTTATTACTCCTCTTCTTGGTGGCGGTTTCTGAGGTTAGGGTTTATGTGGCTCAATCTGAGCCCTTCATTGTAATTGAATCTGAGTCATCCATTGGACTGGGCCAACTATAAAAGGGGCATCCCCCCTCATTTGTAATTCATTAGACAGTAGAGATTAGATTAGGATCATAGAATAGTAGAGAGACTGATAGTGTAGCATAGATTGGTAGGATAGTTTGAAGAAGAAGGAAATTTTTTCCTTTGAAAACTTTGTAAGAAATTGTTGTGAACACTTTCTCAATAAAAAGTGTTTTCATTGATGATGATCTCGTCTTTTGTTGTGAGTAGCTAGCAAGGTTTCTTCGTCTTTCTGATTTGAGTAGTAGCTTAAAGTAGAGTAAATTTAATTTCATGCAAGTAGTTAGTAATTGTGGAGTGTGGTCTTCAATTTGAGCAAACTTCATCTATCCATACCACTAGTGGGCTCGCTGATGGTGAGTTTGCCTTGCATGGTCAACTGGAAACTTGTGGACTTAACTTCGATTATGATCTTCATGTTGGTATGCGTCGTCGTGATGGTGTCTTCATTGTTGAATTATTATCTGAATATCTTTAGTTACTCCTCTTGAAGATTGCACCAGTTCTGTGGAGGCTGTCCGAAGTGAGGCAAAACATAATCTAGTTGAGGCTTGTGAAAATTTATCTCCACATCCCACACGTAGATTAGTCCATAGTGTCCTCTATCCTTGCAACCAGTTCAATTTGGTACTTTCTGGTTAGTTTGAGAAATAAGAGCTTTACAGACAAACCTTTCAAGTATTCAAGTTTCTTTCTTCGTTGTTGAACAATTTCATAAGTCCCCTTGAAATACTAGCAAAATCACATCGAGCCAACTAAGACTATCCACTACATGAAGGAACCTTAGAGTTGAACACACAAACTCTCTCGCAATCTTAGCGTGCTAGATACTTTATTCAAGAGAGGATAGAGTCATTGTTGGAAACTTTATTCTATGTTGGTGCGGTCACGAAAAACACATCAACAAGTCCTTATTGAGTGAATTGGCATTTGTATGAGGGGTTTAAGTTCATAAATGATTGAAATGATGCCTAATTACATATAGGATGTGAACACTAAAACAGATGTGCAAAATATGGAGGTAAAAGTGTAAAGTATGCATTTTTTGAATCTACACATATTCCCAAATGGAATTGGAAGTGGAAGAGTTGAAGTTTTACTTCATATTCAATTTGGAGTCAATAGGGTCAAAACTATAGGGTTGGGTTAAATATATAGGTGCATGATTGACCCTGTGGGTGTTGATTCATCCTACAAGTGTAGGTTTGTCTACTAATTTTTCTGAAGTTCCTTTTCCTTTGTGAATGATTTTTTACCCCTTGATCCAGTATGGAACACACCTTCTTGAAAATATTTTGATTTCACAAAATCTTATATAGGAAAACTTCTTCCCCCATTTGTGAAATTTTTGTGTCTAGAATCTTGACAATCTATGTTATGCTACAACTCCAATAGCTACAATCTCTTGATACTTAACTATGCTACAATGATTGTTATGAGTTAGGAAAAATATTATCAAGCTTCCTCCATGCTACACAAAAGTGGTACAATTTTACATGTGGTAGAGAATATTTCTATAAAATATAAGCACACCATAAGTATTGTGAATCTCCTTCAAAGCCCAAAGATTCATATCTTCTTTTGCAAGAGAATCCATGCCATTTAATGACTTTCTTCAACCCCTTGTGATGCATACCACATACTACAATGATTGCCACGATCATTTTACCTATTTCCATGAATGATCCTTTTTAATTTTGGACATCATTTTAAAATTCTTTTTGAAAGCTATTACAAAGTGACCTTCTTATTGCATGTATGTACCTATAAGGCCTTACATTTTCTTACAATGTTTATAATAAATTTCAAAAATATCTTGTTATCCAAGAACTACGGATATCCTACACTTGTGAAAAGGTTTTGGTGCACAATACAATAATGAAATTCGTCATTGTTATGCTCTTGGCTACCCTTTATTTGCACATACAAGTGGTATTGCACTTTTTCCATATCATATTGCAAAGTATATATGCATGTTTACAACTACTGAAAAATATTTCCTACAAGTTGTCACTGTTAATTATTTTTCTTATATTGTGAGAATACATACTATCTTGCAATAAGCTGAAAAATCTATCCTTCTTTTATACAAGAAGGCGATATAAGAATTTGATGTCAATGGAAGAAGTGTGAAGGATGAATTTAACACTTTACCTCGTACATTTTCCTTTAGCATACTCAGGCCCATTGTGAATGCAACATTTTCCTTTATGTCTCATTCAAGTGGAGTTAGAAATTTGAACAATACTCAATCCCTAGGATAAATTTGGAGTGCTAACCAAATATCCATACAAATGAAGCATCTCACCCTTATCTCCTTTGAAAATCAAATAAGTGCTCTATCCAAGTGTCAAATTTCATTTCCTTACCATCCGATGATTTGTAGCATCATGGGAGAGTTGTTCTCTCTTTGAACTTGGTGTCTTAGCGCACTTCTTTTCTCCTTGTGCCTTCTCACTCTTTCTTTTTCCATTGTTTAGGTGAAGTTTTAGATGAAGCTTCCAACACTTGTCATCCACTCACGTCAAACCTTACAATGAGAACAATAGTTATAAGCTTTATGCAAAATCAAATCAATTTGCTTATTACCTTCTTTGAGTGTGTCTATGTCTTTCTCTTCCCTTTGTTTTGGATAGGATTCTTCTTGATAAGTAGGAGGCACTTTTTGTGGTGTGTCAAGTTATGATATTAATATCAAGATTCATTGTGTATTTTTTGAGTCAAACTCATTGACCCATTTTTCATGAGTAGTGGTTCACACAAACCCATCTCTCATGAGAATGAATGGTGCATTTAGCACTCATTGCATCTAAGTGATGCTCACTTGTTGAACACCCAAAATACTGAGAGGGGGGGGTGAATCAGTATTCCCTGAAATTCAATAACTTAAAAGTGCATTATAAAGCATCTCACTAAACTTGCAGAAATGGAAAAAAACAAGTAAAGCATGCACCACAACAATCAACAAATGAACACCATATTTTACGTGGAAAACCCTTGAAAGGGAAAAACCATGATGAGTATTAACTCACTATATATCATAACCAATTATAATAGATCACAACTTAAGGGACTCAGTCCAAAATATAGGAGGGCTCATTGCCCAAGGAAGATCATTTCTTTTGAAATTACAAATGTATATACAAAAATGGCTCACTACCAGAGTTTGAACTATTTACAATGCATCTATTATAGGATGAAGATACAATTCTTTGTTTTTATCAGACAACTGACTTTACATGCTTCATCCTTCACTGTCACTCTTTTGTGCATGCACAAGATTACCACTATCACATTATACTCTTCTCTCCACATTCAAATACTGAATTGTCCTTCTATATATATCTTCCACAATTATTCATAGCAACAACTAGGTCTACCTAATTAGATGAAATGTGTGGCCCCAAAATTTGTTAGCTCAAAAATCCAATATACATGCCTTGTGGAAGTAGCCAAAGTGTGTTCTTCACCAAAATAGGTCGGCATGACCTATAGATACTCCCATGAATTTGCTCTATGTTGGCATTACAATTCGCACCTCTGGAATGCATATTGGCAATAGACAGCTATGCACAGTATTAACTACTCTTCAAATTAGGAGGGGAAGCTCCCTCTTTTGTTGATATGTGTAAAAAAGTAAAGTATTTTAAATTCCTATCTTTTTGACTCAGCTGGTAGAGGCACAAGGTTATAAAACCAAGAACATTGCATGTAATGTCCACATTTTATCTATACGCCCTTTAGTGACTGATAGCCTATTTTCAGAAGCCCGTAGGCTCGTCAGATGTAAAATTAGGGTTTCTATTTTATAGGGGTTCTAAAGCTTTTTTGAAGGTTTGTATGTTGGAGTTTTGAGATTCAGATTGTGGATTCTTTCTGGGTTTTCAGAGAGCTTCACAGTGATATGTCATGCAAAGGCATTGGGCAACTTTTGAGAATTTACTATTTTTATTAAGTGTTATTTCTAGTAGTGCCATTTTGGGCAATAGCATCAGCAATCAGCTCAGTTTCCATTTCAGGCAGTGTAGTTTGGAGCATAATTGGCTTTCAGAATTTTGAGGCTCATTTTGGTGAAATGATTTATTCTAAGTCATTAATGTTATAATGTCCTATTGCCCCCCTTGGCCTAGTATTAATGACTTACAGCTATTTTATAATTTGCCCTTTGAGGGTGGACGCCTCATTGAGAGATTATTTAAATATTTCTAAAGGAAATACTTCTCCTCAAATCTTGGATGCCTAGAAAGGTGAATATAATGTTTTAAAAATTAAAATATTTCAAAACTGAAATAGACGTCCTTTTTGGAGGGAAAAAATATGGAAGCTGAAAGCCAACAGTCACCTTCAATTCTATAAAAGCAGGCCATTGCTCATTCATTTGTCATCTTTGGAAAATTATATCAAAATGCTGCTGGATTGAATTTAGAACCTGGCTAAGGGGAAGCTTAGCAACTCTACTCCATTTTTCAGACCTGAAACTATGGTTCCCTAGATGGTGGATTGAGAGTATGCTTCATTCAAAAGTGCATATTATGCATCAAAGTTGAAGAATTTGGTGATAATTTCATTTTGTATTTTGTTGGTTAATGTCATTACTGAAAGTTGTTTTCATTTGCAGCTCACTAGATAAATTTATTTTCATTTTGGGCATTGAAGCAATCTATTCTTAGGCTAAGGGCGACCCTCTTGGCAAGGTTTCAAAAATTATTTTGTAGATCTCAATTTTATATGCAAGGTCGATCCTCCTAGAAGGTCGTACCCTTGCTGAAGGTGCTTTGGAGTTTGTGCTAAATCATTTGGAGAGTTTTGATGCAATTTCAGTGATTGATTTTGGGAACCATCCTTCTAGAGATCTCTTGCAACTTGTTTCAGCTCATTCAAAGGTACTTTGAAAGTGTTGTGAGCATTTTAGTCTGTTTCAGTTTGCTGGTTAGGCATTTTCTTAAAGTTCATATTTTGGCTTGTAAGTTGGTGATTGAGAAGATTTAGAGTTGAAGAAATCATCCTTCAAACATTTGCATTGATTTTATCATTGTAACACTTGTAAATTGCAGATTTATTTCATTGTAAGGCTGTGAATTAGTAATACTAATCTAGTCATTTTAATTGTTGCATTTACTTGTGAATTTTAATGCAAACACTTTAACCCCTGGATGGTTTACTGCCAATATGGAGAAAATTGATATTATAACACAACATTCACTCCCTCTTTAAGTGGTGAATCCCCACTATTGAGTGGATGCCCGCCACAGTGGATGAATTAGTTTGTTTTGTAATTTCTTCCCCCCATAATATTAGTGGAAGTGTGGAAAATTTTCATGGCTAGTTCACCGCCTAACTCCATTCAATTGTAATTTCATTTCAATTATTGCTTAGTTTTCTCCGCCATATGAAAACACCTCTCCTTCCTTACAATTGAGTGTGCATTCTTAGCATTGAGATCTTTTAAATTTGGAGCTAACGCTAATTCATTTGGCATAATGTTGATTGTTTGTGAAATTCTTGGGAAAAAATTAAGGGGCACATTTCATTGCAACTAAGTTTTTCTCTGATTTTTGTAGGTCTTAATTACAACTAGGCTAATGCTAAAACTATCCTATCTCCTCTAGAAAAATAGAGCAAGAGGAATTAGGAGCAAGTGGGAATGGTTGACGATAAACTCTATCTTCGGATTCCCAAGGAGGTGGAACACTCTATCCGAGGTGTAGGCTGAAATAAAGGTTATTGGAAACAACATGAAATGACAAGCTAGTTCTCAGGATTCCCAAGGAGGTGGAACACTCTATCAGATGTGTAGGCTGAAAGTAGATTACTGGAAACAAACATTAAACGACAATTTTTATTTCTAAATTCCCAGGGAGGTAGAATACCTATCCGAGGTGTAGATATGAAAGAAAGATTATTAGAAACAACATCAAACAACAATCTTTATTTCTGAATTCCCAATGAGGTAGAATACCTATCCGAGGTGTAGATATGAAAGAAAGATTATTAGAAATAAACTTTTGCTATGATAACAAATTGTTGTGCACTTGGGAATTTAGAAATAAAGATTGTCGTTTGATGTTGTTTCTAATAATCTTTCTTTCATATCTACAACTCAGATAGGCATTCTACCTCCTTGGGAATTTAGAAATAAAGATTGTCGTTTAATGTTTATTTCCAGTAATCTACTTTCAGCCTACACCTTGGACAGAGTGTTCCACCTCCTTGGGAATCCTGAGAACTAGCTTGTCATTTGATGTTATTTCCAATAACCTTTATTTCAGCCTACACCTCGAATAGAGTGTTCCACCTCCTTGGGAATCCGAAGGTAGAATTTATCGTCAACCATTCCCACTTGCTCCTAATTCCTCTTGCTCTATTTTTCTAGAGGAGATAGGATAGTTTTAGTGTTAGCCTATTTGTAGTTAAGACCTACCGAAACTAGAGAAAACCTTCATTGCAATGCTCTTGGTTTTATAACCTTGTGTCTCTACTAGCTAAGTCAAAAAAGATAGGAATTTAGAATACGTTTTTAAGCATATCAACAAAAGAGGGATCTTCCCCTCCTACTTTGAAGAGCAGTTAATACTGTGCATAGCTATCTGTTGCCAATATACACTCCAGAGGTGTGAATTGTATTGCCAATACTCCATACACAATTCAATCCCACAACCAAACTAATAAAGTAACTGTTCAACCCCAAAACATGACCCCAAAACCCTTAGGTCGACACTGCACAACCAAACTAATAAAGTAACAGTTCATTCAAAACTTGATGTGTGGATCACCAAAATACTTGAAAATTGGAATGCACACACATTTGACATCTCCAAACACTTTTTGAAATCCGCAAAAAAAAAATGATCACCCATGGTGGAATGTAGAGCATTCCAACATGAACTTTACAACTATAACTTTGTCTCTACTTAGTCTAATACTCTATCATTAATATATTTTGTTGTGGAAGACATAAAACCTTGAAAATTTTGATATGGACTCCTTCAATACGTAGCACTATTACCTCAAAACTGCATGACAAGATAATGCAACACAAAACAATGCATACCACAAAATTGTTCCTCTATTACATTGAAAATACACTATCTTAGTCTAGGACTTAGCTAATTTCCCAAAAACACTTGGTCTCCTTCAGACCATTTCATACTGATATACCATCAATTCTAAAATGGATTGACATCAATGACAACATCATACACCATCATTCTCATGTTGCCAACAATCTCCCCCTTTGTCATTGATGGAAAAACACTTCTCTGCTTCACTCCCCCTTTGACATCAAGGGAAAAGGGTGGTAAATCCAAATTACAACCCTTACTGATATATCTACATGAGAATGGATCCCCCTAACTATGTTATTCATCACCAAAAAGACAAAACTTGTACCACAACACTATCTACTAACTCCGCAAATGTACATTGAGATCAAATGTTGTCTATAAAATTCAAAAAGAAATATACACCTTAATTGGATGAGGGTAATATACCCTTATATGTTGCCTTTAATTTTGCAAGGTGTGCCTCCCAATCCTTCTTGGAAACCTCTTATTCCTTCTTGGTGAAAGAAAGCATGTAGCTTTGGTTTTCAAACTATACGTAGAGTTCTTCTCCTTCTTCTAGAGATCTAGGCATTGTTGTTTTTTGCACAACTATTTATGCATTGTCCAAAGCTTCATTTAAAGTTGTAAGCCTTAGACTTACCATATCTCAAAGTTGATTGCACTACATTATGATTTTCTCTCTTTGTTCCTACAATAAAAAGAATTGACTGTGTATATTTTCAATCACTATCTACTAACTCCACAAATGTACATTAAGATCAAATGTTGTCTATAAAATTCAAAAAGAAATATACACCTTACTTGGATGAGGGTAATATACCCTTATATGTTGCCTTTAATTTTGCAAGGTGTGCCTCCAATCCTTCTTGGCAACCTCTTATTCCTTCTTGATTAAAGAAAGCAAGTAGCTTTGGTTTTCAAACTATAAGTAGAGTTCTTCTCCTTCTTCCGAAGATCTAGGCATTGTTGTCTTTTGCACAACTATTTATGCATTGTCCAAAGCTTCATTTAAAGTTGTAAGCCTTAGACTTACCATATCTCAGAGTTGATTGCACTACATGATGATTTTCTCTCTTTGTTCCCGCAATAAAAATAATTGACTGTGTAGATTTTCAATGATCATTCTAGTTGCTCCATCCCCATCATTCACTAGATCATACACACTTGAGGCTTGAGAAATTTGGGACTCAATTAAGTCCATCTGATCCTTTATACTTTTTGTAGACAATGGCCATTTCAAACAAAATTGGAATAATAGTTTTCCTTGCAATTTGGTATGTGCAATAGCACATTTATCTAAGGCATCAGTTAGCCTCTTATCATTCAATTTATTTGTTACTTCCTTCTCTGTCTTCTCTTCCAAACTTGTAGAGTACTCCTTAAAAGAGTCTAGCAATAACTTTAGTTGTTGTACACCTATCAAAGAAGTATCAATGGATACTTTGGGAAGGCCTTCTTGTGAAACCTTGACAACCTTATCAACTAATTTTGTGCCTTTCTAGTGAGTTTTTAGTATCGCCTTTCTTGTGGAGGCATGGAAAACATCACCAAGATGCAACTTATGGAGAGGGAAATCTTGTCCATGTCCACTTGACCTTGTTGCATTGGAATTTGTAGCAATTGCACAAACACCACTAGTTGGAACTACATTTGCATATCCAGAAAATATTTGAATGAATTTCTAGAGGGTGTGGAGGATTCATGTCATGTTTTTGTGCTTTCTTCTACATGTTTATCATTCTTCTCCTTCTCTCCACTGAAAAAATACTTTTCTACAGTCTTCTTAACTTCCAAAGGAAACATAGTTTGTTCCTTTTGAGATTTTGTCTTCTTTGAGAATCCTTGCTTATCTTCTTTGCTCTACTTGGTAGTTGTCTACCCATCCGGAAGGGTGGTATCTGTCATCATATCTCCTTACTCATGCTCATGTTGCTCTTTGAATAGCTCATTGCTTTTCAAGAGGGATGTGTCTTGCTACATTTCATCTTCATCACCCGGAGAGGCTCCCAATTCTTTAAGAAGTCTTTTAGCTGATTTTATTGTTTCTTCCCTCAACTTCTCTATATCATTCTTATCTTTGCCCATAAGAGGATTTACTCTCTACTTTATCCTGAATTCTTGGACTTGCAACCAAGACAACCTAACTTTTTCCTCATGAGTTAATGAGGAACCAATCTTCTCCAAGGAAAAATATTTCATCTTTGCATCTCCTTCAATTACCTCCTATCTTCTTGCAGTCAATACTCCTTTTAGCTCATCCGAAAATTGATCCACTATCTCACCTAGGCCAACATTAAATATCACCATGTATTTGACAACAACCTCTTCAATTGTTGCCTTATCTACATTATTGGTATTTGGATACAATTCAGCTATATTCTTAAGGATTCCAAACTCTACAATAGCACTGAACAATGCAAAAGAGGATACCCCTCTGGTCTATGAGCATAGTCCCATGAAGCTTGATGCACATATGAGCATCACTTAGATGCAATGAGTGCTAAGTGGACCATTCATTCTCATGAGAGATGGGTTCACATGAACTACTACTCATGAAAAAGGGTCTAACAATCCACTAGATGCAATGAGTACTAAGTGGACCATTCATTCTCATGATGGGTTTGTGTGAACCACTACTCATGAAAAATGGATCAATGAGTTTGACTCCAAACTATCTAGTTGAATCCTAATATTAATATCCTAAGGATTCTTCTTTTTCAATCCTTAATAGGGAACATATTCTCCTTAATGGTGTTGGCTTCATGTCATTCAACAATGGTTACATCGTCCAAATCAAGTGCAAGGAATAATAAACCTACATTCTTGAGCAATATGTCCTTTCCTTTTGCAAATGAAATAAAAGATGGACTCTTTGCTAATGTCTTGTAGACCTAGGTCCTATAGTCGTGACTAGTCATCAAGGAAAGCTATGTAATGTCCCCTTCTCAAGCCTAGTCATCTTTTGTGATAGTTAGCCTATTCTTGAGTTCCCATAGGCTAATTGGTATTGGTTAGGGGACTCCAAGGTTCTTGGAGAGCTATTTGGTGGGTTTTCTCAGCGTCCAATGGTGTGTTGGTGTTCTATTGGTCCTTGGTATGGTATTGATGTTCTCTATTGCATTTTTGGCCATTTGGGTTGTTCTCCACATTTATTGGAGAAAACAACTATTTTAGTAGGTGCTTGTTTTGGCATTCGACATCTTCCCTTGTCATCAGTAGCTTCTTGGTGCAACTAGTTTTTGTTTCAGATGTTTCGTTGATGCTTTTTGTAAGATGGTTGGAATTATTTTAATATGTACACTAAAGTTATAATGTGTTAATATTACTTTAGCATTAAATATTATAAAGTGAAAAGGTTATTTCCCCACATTGGATGCTTAGGGGAAAAGGAGACTTAAAGTTATTTAAAAAAAAGCATTTTTTTGTAAAAGCAACGAAAAAACAAAACAATACTTTTTCAAAAAAGCAACGAAAAAGCAAAAAAGGTGTTTTTTCCGAAAAAGCAATGAAAAAGAAAAAAGCACTTTTTTGAAAAAGCAACGAAAAAGCTATAAAAGGAAGTGTGGGGCTCTCTTTGCATTATTCAAGTTTGTAGACATAACAGGATATTGTTGGAATGAACGAAGAAGTTTTTCCAAGGATTAATCGAGGACGAAAACCCTCATCAAATCACTAGTTTCGGGGGTGAAAGATCCTCCCTAGTTGGTAGAGTGATTTCATGTAGAAATCACATTAGTATTTCATGGAGTTTCGGTTTCTAGGTTTTGTACCCCAAAATTAAAATTTTTGTGACATTTAGACATTTTAAAGAAATGATTAAAAGTCTTGTTAAATCTGTCAAAAAGGTCAAAATTGGGGTTTGTATGTCTTGCATGCGGGGTTTAAACTCAAATTTTCCAAAATTTAACGATTTGGGTCTGCTCAAAGCGACCTAATCTACAAAACTCATATCTTAGTTTTTCATCCCTACTTTTTAGGAAAACTACTAGTTTAATAAATTTTCTAAAAATAGTAACTTTTTTGGGTTTTTTTCAAAACAAATACTGCTAAAATTTTCTAAAAATAAAAAGTTTGTCCGCTAGGGTCCAAACTGATTTTGATTGGCTCAAAATACTTCCATACCAGGCTGGAGCAATCAAAATCTCAAAAAGATCAGTTTTTCCCTAGTGGGTCTATTTTGTTTTTTCAAAAGAATTTTAGGAGCTTCAAAGTTATTAATGGAGGTCATAATATCACAGAATCTAGCAGCGCTCGTTCCATGAATAACCCCCCTATGAAACTTGTTCGTTTCCTAGGATTTGTGAAGTTCAAGCACGCATAATGAGGTGATTTTCAAGCCACCTCGAAATGTGTTCCAAAGCCTCGAATAGTAAATTTGAGCATCCCCCTATGTTTGCCTCATGAAGACCTTTGAAATGAGCCCCTTTGCGAAGTCTCACTGTCCATACTTAGTTAATTGTGAAAAATGCAGTTGCACTGAAAAAGTGCACTCCTGCTCACAAGCCATAAATTGGCTAAGTATAAAAAATGCAGGGGCGCTCTTTTTCAGTGGCCCTGCATGAAAGTGAATTCTTAAAAAGTGTAATAGTGCTGAAAAAGTGCACTATTACACATTTTACCTTGACATTCTTTTTTTTCAAGTCATGGCACGTTTCTTAATGCGTTTTACATCTCTCGCTTATCGTGCCATTTTTTGTGCCTAAATTTATTGCTCGACTTGAGTTAGATTTTTGAGCCACCATTTACTTAAAAGTGTTTTAGTTTTCCTTTTTCATTGTTTATGATATTTATTCTTCATTTCTTTACGCTGGGCGAGTTCTCAAACTGCAATCACATTTTTGAGAAATTTGAAGTTCCTCTCTAGCAATCTTCGCATTTTCTCTTGGTAAGTCTCTCTCCTTACCTTCTCTTCATTCTTCTTCATTATTTTATGCATGGCTTGGAGGTTTGCATATGCGTTTTTATTAATCTCTTTTTCCTCACGTTTTTCGCCATCCCCACACATTTTCTCTTTCTCCATTCGTGTTTTGGTTTTACGTACCCTTTCCATTCTTCCTCTTCATGGCATTTCAAGTGACATCCCCTCTTACTCGCGCGTCCTTCTTTCTATGCTTTCAACTCCAACATTTTTGTGTTAGTATCTTTCATTATCACCCTCTTAATCACGTTTTGGTGCGAACATTGAAGAAACTCTTATTTTGTAAAAAAGATTGCTTGTCTCTTATCCATATTTACAATGACAGTGAAATAAATTTTGTGTTTTTTTAAACTCCATTCAAGGAACAAGATTTTTCTTGAGCGTTACATGCTTCATAAACCCCAAGCATCGTTTTCAAGCATCATTACATTAGTTTCCAAAATCATGTTTCAGATGCAGAGGCATTGAAAAAGTGTGCCCTGGCATTTTGAAATATTTTCTAACACTAAGAAATGCAGGAGCGCTCTTTTTCAGCGCCCCTACATCAAAGTCTGAATTCCCTAAAATGTAAGGGCACTGAAAAAGTGCGCCCTTACACTTTTCACAATTTTTTCCAGAAGAACTTCAAACTTGCCTAATTTACTCCTGAACCTATTTCCTTCCATTTTGTGCATCATTTTGTGTGCTTGTCATCCGCTCCACGCTTTCCCATCATCATTGCTCATTTTGCGCTTTCCCATGTTACCTAACGACTAATGTTTGTTTTGGCTTGAAACTTTGCAGTCTCTTTTCAAAGACCCTCAAAGTTGAGTGATCAAAGTTTCAGTTGTTCTTGATGACTGCCAGTAAACCTTTGTCTTCTTCAAAAGCGAAAGGCAAAATGAAGTATAAATATCAAGGTGTCTATCCACCGATTGTAGTAGTCTCTAAGTTGGAAGAAATAAAAGATACAGAGGTTGGCCACTAAGTCATGAACAATAGTTGCCAAGCAATTAAACATTACATCAAATGCTATGACAACCTATTATCTAGTTGCTAATCATATCAGAGTTTCACTGTGTTATTAATTATTGGTATTCTCTTGGCTTAATTAACTGTGAACTTAATTGGACAACATATATTTAAAAAAAAATTAGGGGGTGTTCTTACAAGCTAGTTGGTTTTAGTTAGATGTTAAACACAATAACCCTAACCTAGGCATTTCAAAAATAGAAAAACTTTACATATCTATTTTTTAATGATAATTGAATTCACAATCTTTTAATCATTTCAAATATTTTAATTATCTAGTTTTATCACTAAGCATGTTATTAACTTCAATCAACTTTAAGTAATCTATTTTTGGCTAGGTGTTTACACTATGCTTGATAATTTATCCTAAATTTATTAATTATCAGCCTCTAGGAATGACTAAGGTTTAGAAGCTCATATTGGTAATAATTATTGACATGTTTGGCTCTCTTGACCGCTTCTATTGATCTTCTTAAAATGGTGATTTTCTTTGGCAACCATTTCAGCTTTCTCAATACAAATATGATACATACTTTCCTAGACAAAACCTATTAACTATCAACTTATCTAGAACCAACAGTTAAACCTTTAATTGGTCCTTCCCTCTTGTTTATCTTAGAATTTGTCATTTTGTCAATTTTATCATAGATAAGAGGCTAAATGAGAAAGACAAGGGGCTAAGATTTGATGTTTTGCTCTTCACTAAGATCTTGTTTAACAAAGTGATGGTGTTATTTAATAAAAGGAGTGATGGTAAGATAACCAATCTAGTAGATCTATGACTTAGGTTTACTTGTATAAAAGGAGTGATGGTAAGATAACTAATCTGGTAGATCTATGACTTAGGTTTACTTGTAGTTTTCAAGGAAAATTTTATGAACAAGTAGGTGTGGCCATGAGCTTGCCCCTCTCTCTTATATTGGGCAACCTTTTTAAGGAGGAATCTTAAGGAATTGTTGTTTACTCATTCCTTTGCAACCAAAATGGTGGAAAAGGTATGTGAAAAATATTAATGTGAATTAGCCACATGGTATAGAAATATTGGTAAAGTTCCATTCATACCTTAATTAGGTTCTTAAGGGTATAGAATATAGTTCAGACATGGAATTGGATGGTTTTTCCCCATTGTTAGAGAAAAAGGATGATTCATTAACTTGAAAATTTTATAGAATGGGCACATGAATTGATCTTTATTTACATGCCTCTTCATGTCATCACTATGCTTAAAATGTAGGGGTCTTGGAGACTTTATTCGTTAGAGTTTTCAAATACTAGATAAGGATCACTTAGAGGAATCATGTCATTCAATCACCTTTATGAAAATGGATATAATAATAGGTAGATAAATAAAAACTTTTTTAGAGACAAGCATACACTTACACCTATTATAGCAATGTTGGTGTTTAAATTAACACCTCTGGAATGTTGATTGTAAACGTTCAGCTATTTCAATTTTTTTGCAACACTTATTTGTTATTTAAAGAGGAGAAGTCCCTCTCTGTTGAAAGAAATGCGTAAGGGAATGGTAAACTAAGGTTCCTATCTTTTTGTACTTCGAAGGTAGGACACAAGGGTGCACAAACACAATGCGCCGTAGCTAAGCTTTTTCTTTGGTTTCTACAGATCTTAACTATGACTATTCTAGTTTTTAATCTATCCAATACCTTCAAGGTAAACAGAGCATGAGGGTATAGGAGCGGGAATGGATCGGTTGGATCACTTGAATTCGCTGTCTCCTGAGAATATGGCTGAGGATCCGAACTCTCAGATATATGCTGGGATAAGGTTGGTACAAGAAAACACTCTTTATGGTAAATTGGATCTAAGACCTGCCAAGGAGGAGGAACCCCTATCTGAGGTATGGGCTAGGAAATGGTTTACAAGAAACAACAAATTAATGATGTCTTGGCCGACAAACTTGCTAAGGAGGAGGAACCCCTATTCGAAGTATAGGTTGAAGGACAATACATTAAACAACAAAAAATGATAACTGTCTATGACAAATATCCAAGGAGGAGGAACCCCTATCCAAGGAGGGAAATGAAACAACAAGCTATTTGATACAAGATGTAGAAAGAACTGAAATAGGTAGATCAAAATGCAAGTTCCTTCTGATATTCTTCTTCAAGCTTCATCAATGAATTACAAAGGTTGGGATAGCAAAGGCACGAAATCATGCACTATTACAATCAACCAATGAACTCTCATCCAAGAGTGAACAAATATTCGCTTTCAAAGTTGTTGGCAACAATGGTGTAGCAATTTTGCATAGCAAGTAAAGGTTAAACAAACAATGAGCCCAAGGCTCTTATTTAGAGAGCTCAAAGGAGTGGGCAACTCCAAAATCTCCTTGAGTTAACAATGAGTTCTTGCCAATCAATTAGCAAGATTTATTCCTAAAATGGGGGAACAAGTAGTTAACTGGAAGACTACTTCAATTAACTAAAAGTAAATAAAGAGTCAACTGGAAACTACTTTAGTTGACTGAAAGTAAACTAAAGGTGAACTTTAATGTAAAGTATCCCTCCAAAATAGACATCCACATTTAGTGGAGATTTAAGATTTGTTGTACCCCAAAATTAAAATTTTTGTTACACTTAGACATTTTGAAGAAATGAGTAAAAGTCTTGTTAAATCAGTAAAAAGGGTCAAAATTTGGGTGTGCATGTCTTGCATGAGGGGTTAAAACGCAAAATTTTCAAAATCTGACGATCTGGGTCTGTAAGAGTGGCTCAAACGACAAAACCCAGATCTCAATTTTTCATCCCTAAATTTTAGGAAAACTGCTATTTTTAGAAAAAATTTAAAATTAGTAACATTTTTTGGGTTTTTCTGGGTTTTCTTGGAAATGGATACTGGAAAATCTTTCTAAAAATAGAAAGTTGGTCTGACAGGGTCCAAACTGATTTTGATTGGCTCAAATTACGTCCATATCAGGCTGGTGCAGTCAAAATCTCAAAATAGTCAGTTTTTCCCTACTGGGTCTATTCTGCTTTTTCAGAAGCCTACTAGGAGCTTCGAGGTCATCAATGGAGGTCAGTCGGCTGCCAGGCATCAAATTCAATGTTCGAAGCATTCAACAGAAGATGAAATGGTGAACATGCACAAAGATCACGGAGAGTCAAAATGAAAAATCCTGAAAATTTTCTAAGTCTGGTGACTTTGGGTGCCCCAGGTGAAGAAAGGCACCCATCTTTTTAGGGCATCAAATGTCAAAATTAGGGTTTATGCCTCCCATCAAACTTGCTTAGTTCTCTATTAGCTCCACGACGGATCCATCGGTGTAGTCAACAGATCATCCAGTCAACCAGAATTCGACGCCAAATGTGAGGTATTCAAACTGAAGTCAGAATGGAAAGAAGTGAAATTTATCAAAAATTGACTAAGTCTGGATAAACTGGGTGCCCCTGGTGAAGAAGGGTGCCCAACTTTTTGAAGGGGCTAATTCAGCAGTTAGGGTTTGTCAAAGTGCTCAGTCTCTTCAGATTTCAATTAGCTTCGACGTGCCTGTCTTTGTCAGATCATTCGACTATTTGACATCCAGCAAATTCTAATCAAAGACAAAGGTACAGAATAAAGGTTTCAAACTGGAAGATGAAAAATAGACAAAAATAGTTATGGAAGGTTTGAGCGCCCCAGGAGAGAAAGGGCGCCCAAGTTTTTAGGGTATCAAATAGATGAATTCATGGATGAGTGTCTAACAAGATCTCTTCACAATTGATCCATCTTTCCAACGAGATATCCAGCATGTCAATTGGAGTTCACAGTCACCAGATACGAGGAGCTGAAAGTAGGGTTCGACGAAGGCTGAAAACCAAGATTCAAAAGCAAACACAAAAAAATAAAAAATAAACTAAGTTTGGTGAAAGTGGGCGCCCCCAGCCAAGATGGGCGCCCAAACTTTTGAGGGTCCAAAATTCACTTTTTCGCAGAGTTCTTCTCAGAAGACCCCTCATCATATCTTGACAGCTTCGTGATGAGCATATCCGCTAGTCAATCCGACACTTGGAGCTCTAGATTCGACGAGATCATCTATAGAAGAGAAGCTAATGAAGAAATTTGAAGATAAAAAAATGGCTATCTCTGGGTGAAATGGGCGCCCCTAGAAGGAAAAGCCTCCCATGAATTCGAAGTTCAAGATCAAGTTTTTCGCCAGAGGTGCCTTTCTCAGAATTAGTCAGGCTCTGTCGTGAAACCTTCAGCTCGCCTGTCGAATCAATCTGCAAACGGGAAATCAGAGGCAAAGTTGGAGGTCAAAATGAAGAAAAGTTGAAAATGTTAAAAATTTGGCTAACACTGGGTGAAGTGGGCACCCCTGGTGAAGAAGGTCGCCCAACTTCTCATGCCTTAGATATTTTTCAATATTTTCAAAATTTTCAAAAATTACAAGGAGAAAGAGGCATCCAAATGCATTGAACTAAAGATTTTAGGGTTTTGGAAATAAAAGCAAAGAAAGCAAAACCTAATTCAAAGCCCTAAAGTCTATTTAATATCATTCTTTCATGTAATTTTCATTATTTTTGCAGGTAACAGTCAGAGGAGGAAGTTGGAGCAGCAAGTTTGAACAATTTTCATGATCCAAGAATTCATTCTTGCTAGTTTTTCATCAGATTTTTCAAATCAGCAAGCATAAACCCTTGCTTTTTCAAGCTTTTTCATCCAGAAGATCAAATTTTTCAAGCAGAAGGCCAAGGTTTTCAGTTTTCAATCATCTGGGTCTTTTCACTTCATTCTTCTGAAGGAATTTTCAAGAACTTCATCAAGTTGCAGCAAGTGCTTTTATTTTGCATGTCAGTAAAAACCTCAGTGCATTCAAATTTCAACCATTTGGGTCCTTTCCAATCAGTCTTCTAAAGAAAACCCATATCATAGCTTTTTTCAAGAAAGTTTCAAATCCTAGGGATGGCTGCTTTTTCGATCAACCATCAGGGTTTTGCAAATCTAATCAATTGGGTCCATTTCTAATCTTGTTCTGAACAAAACCTAAGTGCCATCTTTTTTTTGGAAAAATTGAAGAAATTAGGGTTTGTTGCTTTTTTAGGAGAAAGTCAAAATTTTCAAAAACGGATGATTTAGGTTGTCTTATATCGAAATTCTGAGCAAAAACCATATCTCAGAAAAATTTCTAAAAGATTTGTCTGTTCGAGCAACAAAAATCAGCATTCTAAAAATAGAAATCGATCAGAACTTGTCAGAACCAAGGCGAGTTTATAGTCATTCTTCAAGTTTTCCAAAATGGAGTACACTCCCAATGTTTTCAAGACTGAATCAGCTCTCTATCACGATTACACAAAACAGCTAAGACAGATTTGCATCATATCAAGCCGGTGTTTGATCTATACGCCTTGGAGAGAGCAGGCAACATCTCAATCAAGAACCTGGGACATTTTGGACTCCTCACAGTAGTGTCAATTCCTATATTAGTTTAGAGCCTTGAGTTTGTAATTGCTTGCATTAAGCATTACAACCCGGCTACAAGGGAGATCCAGTCAACAGATGGTAGATTGGTTTGCAGTCTAAAGCCTGATATGATTGAGAAGTGTTTTTCCATTCCCCCATGGCCTGAAAGCGTTACTCTCTCAAAGGGTGAATGTGAAAGGATATGGAATATGCATAAAGATAAATATAGTAAAAAGATTGCACAGAGATGGATGAAAGAAAAACATAAGACTCTACCAAAGAACGTTGGGTGAGGAGAGTTTAAGGATGAGATTGCCATCATCATCACTTTGCTCAACAGGGTCACTGGCTTAGAAGATGCCACCAAGTTTCAACCTTGGATGTTTTACGCCATACCCCACATCATGAAGAAAACTGAGTTCTATGATTGGCCTACCTTGATTAGTGACTGCCTACATCAGCAAATAACAGAATACTTCTAGTTTCATGTATTCCACATGGTGTCTTACCTAGTCTACCTGGTGGCCTATCAAGGTCAATTCAAAGGGTTAAACACCGAGGGATCATTGAGTGTACAACACATATATAACTACTATCCCCAGTTGGAGTTCATGAAGTCGTTGCACCATTACAAAAGGGTGAATGAGGCATTTCTAATGTACACAGTGCAGGACCTAGACAACGAATTGCACGTCCGCATCTCTTCGGTTGCCAGGGTAGCAATGGCGGATTGGGCGGATTGGTTTATATAGTTTCCTACCTTCACCTATCTCAGGGTCTATGGTTATTTAGGTGCCCCACTCATGTTGCCAAGGTATCCATCAGATGAAGTCGTCTTCATGGAGTTCTTGAGGCAAGCACACGATGTCCACACAGTGTTGAGGAATAGAAAGAAACCCTCCCTTCATTTTCCATTAGGGTTGGGAATCTACACATGCAGGACTGCCTCAGATGTAAAGACAATGGGAGATGAGCTAGATAAACTCAGCCTCAAACCTTATAGCGAGAGGTAATCATTTGATCCTCATGGTGTCTACGCTGGCCGACTTGAAAAGAACTATGATCATATATCTGCCCTTGAAGATTTTTGGGCTAATTGTAAAAATGAGTTTGAGGTGTGGAGGCGTAGTTACAGCAGGCTTGTTGTGACCTTTTCACACATTGCCCCATTCAAGATGGGGACCCCTAATTTTTACTCCATTCTGGTCCTTTTTGGCTTTGGTTTTGTCTCTCTCTCTCTCTGCCAGTCTCTTTTCTATCTGCCTTCTGAGGGATGTCTTCGCCATTGAGTTTAAATGTGAATTTGGCCAAGTCTAGAAAATTAGGGTTTGTACTTTCCTAGTCAATCTGTGGTTAGACAAGGTGAATAAATTGAAAATAAAGACTAACATTGCTGTCAGTGTGATTCCAGCAGGCTTCCACTGAAATTTCATCAGATTCTGACAACTTACTATTTTTAGTAAGTGTGCAATTTCGGGTGTTCCATCAACATTCTTGAAATTCCGACAGTCACACTGTGTCCAAAACATGTCAAGCTGCTCACATGCAAAATTTGAGCTGAAACAGACAACTTACTATTTTTAGCAGTTCAGCTTCTGGAGCGGATTTTAGGGCTTAGATGCAGAGTTTTTCAATGCATGTCTAGGGATTCCTTCTGGGTTTTCAGAGACCTTCGCAATGGTGTGACATGCAAAGTGGGATAACGACTTTCAAAATTCAGTCTTCTGAGGCTATTTTTAGGGTTTGCATTGCATGTCGGCATATTCTTTATGGGTTTTTCGAGAGCTTCGCAGTGATGTGACATGCAAACGGAGATGGTCACTCATTTAGGAACTTACTATTTTTAGCAGATACATCCCAACAGCCACTTCCCAGCACTTCAGAATCACGAACTAATTGCAATGCAACAGAAATGAGAACAAACAGAGACCATTTGATATACTTGCAGAACAAATTAGGGTTTCTAGCTTTGGGGCCTAAAAATAGGAGTAAAAGGTCAGAATTTTTGAAAACTGATGTATACCACCACGATCAGCGTCTTCCAAGCTATCTGCTGATAAAATTTGAGGGCAAACAGAGCACTTACTATTTATAGTAAGTCATTTTGGAAACAGGCTAAAAATAGCAAATCAGTAGCATGCACCGATGTCGACAGGCAAGTCACATGGTGAGGAGCACATCATTCAAATTTCAAATCAAACGGAGTTGTGGAGGTATCAGAAGTAGGCAGTTACTATAAATAGCAAACCGCCTTCAGAAATGGGCTAAAAATAGTAGGACAACCCGAAATAGCAGTGTCAACAGGACAACGAGGTCGTGAAGATGCAATGTTAACATCTCCTTGACTTGGCATCCAACATAAGGGTGAGATGACTTTATTTAAATTGCAAATAAAACATAATCTTTGGCATCCCATTTTATCAAGTGCAAAATACATTATAAAATGTTATTATCTCCTCTAGGCTAGGTGTCCAAATGAAATATATTAAAATATAATTAAAATACTTCTTAAAATAATTCATCCTCCAAGCCTTAGCCAAAATTTCACCAAAATATTAAAATATTTTACCTCCACAAGAGAAGCGCCCAACACAAGCTCTGACCTACCAAAAATAGCTCTAAGAGTGTAGGATGACTAGCTGCTCAAATGACTTGCCTGAAATAGCCTCTGAATTGGCTGCTAAAACCCTATTAAAATAGCACTGCTAAAAATGGAACTTACTAAAAATAGCATACTACTAAAAATAGTGAGTGTGTCAAATTGCATTTTAACCACATTTTGAGCAACCATCGCAACTTACTAAAAATAGTAAGTTTTGAAAATTCCTTAGATTCAATTGCATGTCACACCATTGTGAAGCTCTTTGAAAACCCAGAAGGAATCCAAAATCAAAACTGCAAAACTACAACATGCAAGCCTCCAAAATTGCCAAAACATCCTCCTAGAAAATAGGAAACCCTAATTTTTGCTTCTGACTAACCTACGGGCCCCCAGGATAGGCTAACGACCAACTACACTGATCACTACTGAGAAGGGGACATTACAATGAAATTGGTACAATAAATATTTTCCACAACTATCCTTATTTTTTGAGCTATAATCACAAGGACAATCAAAGTGTTTACCATCCTGTTGATGTGGTTTTTGCGACTACACCAACATAGAATAAAGTTTCCCAACGGATACTCTATCCTCTCTTGAACAAAGTTTCCTGCATGCTAAGATTGCAAGATAGATCATATTTAACTCCAAGGTTCCTTCATGCAATAGAATACCCTTAGTTGGCTTGATGTGTTTTACTGGTATTTCAAGGGGACTTACACAATTGTTCGACAGCTGACAATGGACAGTAGACTAAGGGCTTTTGTGTAATTCAAATGATTTGGCAAGTGAGCACAAGTTTCCTAATTCTAACCAGAAGTGAACTGAATTTAAAGGGTGTAGGGCCTAATAAGTTCTAATCTACTCTAAGGTGTGGGACATGGCGATCAACTCTCGCAAGCTTCAACCAAGCTCTGTTTTGCCTCACTTCGGACAGCTTCCGCAGAACTGGTGCAATCTTTAGAGGAGTGACTCAAGATGTTCAGATCACGATCTAGCATGAAGACACCATCACAACGACGCATGCCAACATATAAACCACAATCGAAGTTAAGTTTCACAAAGTTCCAGTTGACCACGCAAGGCGAACTCACCGTCAGCGAGCCCGCTAGTGGTATGGACAAGCGAAGTCTTGTTCAAATCGAGCACCACATTCCACAATCACTAAGTATTTGCATGAAATGAAATCTACTTTTACTTTAAGCT
Organism: Sequoia sempervirens; assembly: GCA_007258455.2. NCBI lineage: Eukaryota > Viridiplantae > Streptophyta > Pinopsida > Cupressales > Cupressaceae > Sequoia > Sequoia sempervirens. The sequence goes on along the minus strand of VDFB02281492.1, from coordinate 495,471,555 downwards.
ACTTCAAGATGCTACGTGAATTGGAAGGACGAAGAAGCCTCAACAACTACTCATAACAAAGAAGAAATCACCATCAATGAAAATTCTTTTATTATGAAAGCATTCATGACAACTTCTTACAAAGTATTCAATGGGAAGACTTTCCTTCCTTTTCAATCTAAAATATACTATCAACTATCTAATTGCTCTCTACTCCTTCTCTGATATCCTAACTCTAATCTAATTATAATTTCTAATGAGTTACAAATGAGGGGGACTCCCCCTTTTATAGATGGCCAAGTCCAACGGACGGCTTAGATTACAATCGGTTGGATGGCCCAGATTGTGCCACCTCATCCCTAAACAAGATTCACCCTAAAAACTGCCACCAAGAGGAGTGGGGTAATAAATGAGCCATAATGTCCATCATCCTTCTAGAAGATTCCATCTTTGAAACGTGTTCACACTATTCTCGATCCATTTTTCACAACTTTTCTTCCTTCGAGGCCGAAATGTCATCTTGGATTGTTTTCTTCATCACTTTAAGTCATCACCGCTTGATCTCGATGTTCCTCCTGCAAAACAAGCAAGGAGAAGGGTATTAGAACATTTCATAATATAAATTCAACTTACTTACCAGGATTTTTGCGCTTTAACTTCCAAGAGTTCATCGTTTTCCTCTAGCACAACTTTGCTTTCTTCATGATTTTCCAACATCTTCACTTCAACTGTATTCCCCTTTACTTTTCTAGCTGAGGTGTTCGCAATTTTGATCTCATTCATCTTTGGCTCAGGAAAATTATCTTCACGAAGAGCTTGAGTAAATTCACCTAGGCAGTTCCTTTCAAATTCATCGTCTGGCGTATTTCACCTTGAAAACACATTTTCTTCATTTTGCCTTAGAAAATTTTCAAATTTCCTTTAGGAAAACTCATTAATCCAGTGCCCATCAAAGTCTTCATCCTGAAGGCTACAACGAAGCATGGAAGACTTTAAAATCAACTCCTCATCAATAATCTTCAATACCCAGAAGAAAATTTCCTTCAGAACACGTCGAACTCATGGGTGCACAACGAATGGGTTCATTTAATTTTCTTGAATTTTGCACCTTGGAAAAAAAATATTTTTTTTACAAATTTGATTCCGTTCTTCATATCTGCGAAAATCTTGTTGCTCTAACTTGAGAAATATTTTTGTTCACCTTGTGCAGCTGGCATCATCGGACTTCTTCACTGGCAGTCCATTCATGGCTTAAGAAATTTCATCACTTCACCAGACTTAGGCATTTTTCCTAAGGAAAAACATTTTTTTTTGCCTTAGAAAATTTTATTTCATCCTCCTGTGGTGAGAATTTTTTTTATCAATTCACTTGGAAAATTTTAATGCCTTGATCACACTTGTATGTCATGGAGAATATTTTTAAAATCAATGCCTAGTATATTCATCTCCATGACCTTAGGTGTATTTTATGTTTGCAAAAGGATACTAGCCACGCCTTACATATTTTCTTTTATTCATCTTGTATCTTGGCGCATTTGGCACATCATGGGGAATATTTTATTATCTCAACGCCTATCATATTTTCCCATTCAAATTACCTTACACCTTCAAACGCCTTAACTCTCTTTTAAATCCATCAACTTTACTCTTGCTTGGGCGCATTTTATATAATGAGGTGGACTTAACTTTATCCCAATGCCTTTACTCCTTTCCTTCCACTCCACTTTACCTTGTCTTCATGGTGCGTTTAAGATACTCATGTGGACTTTGGCTTTAAGCATGGGCGCATTTCAAGGGGCTGCAGGAATTTTCAAACACTTATCAACTTTTATCCATGCCTCTTTTCAAGTTAGGCGCATTCAAGGGAGTCAACAAGAATTTCCAACACTTAGAAAAATCTCATATGCCACATAGGTGTTGTCTTTTCCTTAGGTGCATATGTGGTGGGGTCAAGGAAACTTAAAAAACTTTTGTCTTCACATGCTGTGTTTTGGGCGCATTTTGCACCTCATGAAGGATGAAAATCGTTGACTTCTTTGACCTTCTTGAGAGGTGGGCGCATTTCACATAGTGAGGTGGATGAAGCTTAAAAAACATGGGTGCATTCAAGCATGGGAGGTGGATGAAGTTTCCTACACCCAACTTTGACTTGTTGACTTTCTTCCCTAGCTTCTCAAGCATGGGCGCATTTGAACATGCTAGTGGCTGGGCACATTTGCTAGGTGAAGGAGGATGAAAATTTCCCATGCCTTGACCACCTTTGCCTTATTCTTAAACTTGGCGCATTTCAAAGGGGGTGGAGGATATCCTCACTAAGAATTTTTTTTTTTTTGCTTGGCTTGAGCTCTTCCTTGGGCGCATTTTGGCATGAGAGGAGGACGAATTTTATATTTAGAAACTTTTCTAACATGAGACTTTGAGCTGGGCGCATTTAGCCATAGCTACAGGATGAAAAACATTGACCTCTTTGACTCTTATGCAACATGGGCGCATTTTGGCATGGCTGAAGGATAAACTTTGTACTTAGCCATTTTTCTTGATGCCTTCTGTAGCTGGGCGCATTTTAGCCTAGGAGGTGGACGAAGTTTCATACTTAGAAATTTCTCCATGCTTCTTCATCAACTTGGGCGCATTTTCAGGTAGCTGCAGGATGAAGTTCCAGACTTAGTCACGTTTTCCTCGTTTTCGCCAGCTTATCCATGCCCTGCTATAAATAGTAAGCCTCTTGATTTTCACACTTCAGAAGCTTAGATTGCCATGAAATTTTAAATGCTGGATCCTAGCGACCTCGTTACCCTGTTGACACTACTATTTCAGGTGGGCTTGCTATTTTTATCCTGTCTCTGAAGGTGATTTGCTATAAATAGTAACTGCTTGCTTTTGATACCTCCATAGCTCCAATTGACTTGAAATTTGAATGATGTGCTCCTCACCACGTGACCTACCTGCTGACACTGACAACTACAACTGATTTTCTATTTTTAGCCTGTTTCCAAAATGACTTACTATAAATAGTAAGTGCTCCGTTTGTCCTCAAATTTTACCAGCAGATTGTCTGAAGGATGCTGATCGCGGTGGTTTACACCGGTTTTTGAAAATTCTGAATTTTTGCCCTTCTTTTCAAGCCCTGAAGTTGGAAACCCTAATTTGCTTTGCATGTGTATCAAATGATCTCTGTTTGTCCTTGTTTCTGCTGCATTGCGATCAGCTCATGATTCTAAAGTGCTAGGAAGTGGCTGCCTGAGTGTACCTACTAAAAATAGTAAGTTCCTTACTAAGTGACCCTCTCCATTTGCATGTCACATCACTGCGTAGCTCTCGAAAAACCCATAAGGAATATGCTGACATGCAAAGGAAACCCTGACACACAAACCCTAAAAATAGCCTCCAAAGGCTGAACTCTGAAAGTTGTCGCCTCACTTTGCATGTTATACTGTCGCGAAGGTCTTGAAAAACCCAGAAGAATATGCAGACATGCGTTGAAAAATTCTTCGTTTAAGCCTCAAAATTTGCTCTGAAAGCTGGACTGCTAAAAATAGTAAGTCATCCGTTTTCACTCAAATTTTGAACGCGAGCAGCTTGGTATGCTCTGAATGCAGTGTGATTGTCAGATTCTCAAAAGTGTTGATGGAATGCTCTGAATCTCACACTTACTAAAAATAGTAAGTAGCCGGAATTTGATGAAAATTTGCTGAGAGCCTGCTGGAAGCATACTGACAACAATGTTAGTCTCCGATTTCAATTTATTCACCTTATTTGACCTCGGATTGGTTGAAAAGATGGAAACCCTAATTCCTCTAGACTTGGATAAATTTCACTCTTAGGCTCACAGACGGGAACGTCCTTGAAAAGGCAGACAGCAGAAAGAGAGGGAGAGACAAAACCAAAGCCAAAAGACCAGAATGGAGCAAAAATTAGGGGTCCCCATCTTGAATGGGGCGATGTGTGAAAAGGTCACAACACATCCTTTGCTGATTTAGAAATTTCTAAGAGATTAAAAATAACACTAGTCTTCTTGTGACCCAAAATTTTAAAATTAGTGACACCAAGTAGGTCATTCTTCTTACTTGCATGCCCATCGACATAATTATTCTAAAAATCAATCCCATATGGAACTAACTCAATCTTTGGAAGATTATTGGGTGTTTCTTCAATTGACACATCCTTTTGAATTATCCTTTCAACAAATGATATATGTTCCTCCTTAACTTTATCAAGATCAATAATTTTTCTGATATTCAACTTTTGAAATCAATATATTCTAAACAAAAGCCCATACCTTCCATTTACTTGGTGGATTCTTCCATGTTTTATTTATTCCCACTTTCTTGCAGCTTTGATTGGTCTTCTTTCTTTGGTTCATGCTCCACAATCTCTTCCTTGACCCTTTCTTGAAGTTCTAGCTCTAGTGTAATCATCATTTTTTTTGGTTCCATCATCTGCTCTTCTAGCTCTTTATCAGATTTATTTGACTCTTCTTTTGACATCATTTCATCTTTTCCTTGACATTTGTGGCTGGACTCCCAAGGTTGTTTGCAAGATAAGCAATTTTTTTTCTTTTAAGCTCATTTCTAGTATCATCCTCTTTTCTTGTGTTAAGAGGAATTTTCTCCTTCGAGAAAATTTTCTTTGATTCTTGTTCCTTAGTGGCTTCTTTCACTCTTGAACTCTCTTCTCCCTTCCTCAACTTTCTTATGTATTTACACAAACCCCCTTTTCCTGACACCTTTAAGAGCCTTTCAAAAGGAATTGTAGCCTTGAAAACATCCAATTGCTTCTAATAATCTTTGAAAATTCTATCAAACTCTTATTCCTATCATCTCTCTAGTATTTCATCTTAGTTCTTGTCTAGTTGTACCTCTCACTTTCCTTATATTCATGAAATCTGAGAGATATTTTATATTCAGCATAATAGGCAATGATATCTTCCTCCATAACTTCTTTCTCTATGATTGAGCCTTATGTGCTTGATCCTTCTATCTACAATTTTATTTTCTCCCATCTAAGATATCTACTTCCTTTATCATAGGACAACATTAATCATTAAAATACTCTATAGGACAACAAGATCTTATCTTTAATACCACTATAATAACCCCAATAAATAAATTTGGCAGATAAAATTCAAATTTTCCTTTTTTAACCAAATCTTGCAAAAACATAGTTTTCTTCACATTTTTACATCAACATTAATAACCTAGATTAACAAATGAAGCTAAAAAATTAAAGATAGGTTCTAGAACTTTCCCAATTTATGATAGGATAAAAAATACATTAAAATATTCTCCAACAATAGGAATAATAGTTGTAGCAACAACAACAAAGGAAAATTGCTATGTTTAAATTCACAACAAAGACTACAAAAACACAAGCTTGGGATTGCTGAACCTACTCTAAAAGCTCAGTCACAATCTCTGAGTGAGATTGTCCTAAAGGGCCAAAGGGGTTTCCTCCTCTAACTCTTGAAACCAAAGGGTTTTTGTTCGATCTTCGGAAAACCCAAGGGTTTTTGTCCACAAATTTAATTGCTTGACTATAAATGCTCAGAACAAATTTTTGACAAGATTTTCTTTGTAGAATGAAAGCTTCTTCCTCAATGAATGCATTCACCCCTTTAAATCATTAAAATCAATTACTAGTAATGAATCTTAAACAAATGAGTGGGTTAGGTCATGTATGCACCAACCACATTAATCGGTGCTCATTTCTTAAAATTTAAATTGAAATTTGCCTTTATCTCACAAGTTGGATATTTGTTCTTTTACTAACTTTGTTGCACTATCAACAATTTTGCAAACATACGAATTTTTTGACATCTTCTCCTTCATCAAAACATTTAGCTTTTTTTGAACTCTATCAGCCTTTCGACAAACTAGTGAATTTTCAAACCTTGTTTCTCTTTTGAACTTCTGATGAAATGATGAAATTGCGAACCTTGTTGCACTTTCGATGAACCTATGAACCTTGTCACACATTTGGACTCTTGGTGAATTGGTGAACTTAGCAAAAATAAAAAAATTCCAACAACATAAATCATTTCTCTTAGCCTTGTCATACTTTTGACTATTTCACGAACTTGTGAACTTACCAAAAAAAATCCACTGAAACTAAACTTCATTTCCTTCAAATTTTTGAAGACAATGAGATTAGGCTCCAATAGTTTTGGATCACTAGAAATAGGAAATGGATTTTTGGTCCACAAACATAAATTAATTGAAAATGAGTCATTGCATTGTTTACATTGAAAGTGTGTTTCACAAGATTGCTACAATCCTAGGCCTCTTGAAAATAAAAATTCATTCCACTTAATGATATTAGGTGATTTCTATAAAAAGCTATCTTCTATCATCATCCAACATTAAACAATGGGGTTTATTAAATTCAATACTCTTGTGGGTGTCCCTACATTGGAGAAATAAGGAGGTCTATCTTAACTAGGATAAAGGAACATGAAACAAATATCCTCCATAAGAAAATTAAAAAATCAGCTCTACAAAGCACTTAGGTTAAACTAGGGATCATATTTGTATTGAGAAACTTGAAGTGGTTCCTAGAGAAGATCACCATTGTAAAAGAAGATTACTAGAAGCAATCAAAACAGACAAACATGCCAATAATTTGAATAGAGATGAGTGTCTTAACATTCATTCTTGGAGACTAATAAATAATTAATAAACTTAGGAAAGATTACTACTTGTAGTGTACACACCTAGTCAATTAACTAAATGATTAATTAAATTCAATCGAGGTTATAAAATGTTTTGTATTAACATTAGATAATTAAATAATTCAATTGATTTAATACAAATTATGAGATTAATTTTGATATAATAATCTGTAAACAAAAAGTGATTGTCTTTTTGACCTTCCCAATTTCTAGGGTTAGTGAGTTTTGACATCCAAATTAAAATGAGTAGCTTTCTTCAACAACTATCATTTTGATATCACGAGTCATTGCTATATGGTCCCACAATGCACTTATATGAGGACCTACATTTGCAATACATTAAACCACATTTCGCAAGCTCAGACTCAGATAGTACTTGGAAAAACTCAACACGTTAAAAAACACTTAAATTTTTGAAATAAACATAATTTTTTGAATAAATATAAACTTTATGAAAAATATAGCTACAAAATGAATCAAATGAGTTTGGTGGGGGTTTGGGGGAAACACCCCCAGCTGGGTGCAAGGATTTGGGGGCTATGGGGGTCTAGGGGGTCGAGGGGTAGCGCCCCCACCACCAAACTCAAATTAAGGCCTTTGAAACCACACAAAACTTCATCCTGCACACCATTTTCGTCCTCCCAAATGGTGTGCAAAAGCAATGTATTTTTGAGGGTTTAAAGAGAAAAAATGTGTCAAAACCGCATTCCTGGCATGTTTTTTATCCCACATTTTCCACCAGAAATTTTTAGGCAAAAAATTAGCGATTTTTTCCTAAAAAATCGGTGAGTTTTTCTAAAAAATTGGTGAGTTTTTCTAAAAAATCGATGAGTTTTTGGGGTTTTATCAACGAGTTTTTGACCCAGCCGAATCATGTGTAAACCCTTGAGTTACTCGCTAAGGTTTTATCCCATCGAGTACTCGCCAAGTATGTAAACCATGCATTAAACTATTGATTTTGAAGATGTAACATATGTGGTTTGAAATGTCAATCCTGAAATTTTGATACACTGATCTTCCTAGATGTAGCATTCTACTCACATAGATCATGGAAGGTTGAGAAAACATAGAAGGGGTCTCTATTTGAGATCCTTCTATTCCTTTAGTACTTATTTCAGTTGTTTGTATTGTTAGGGTATCTTTCTTATGTTTAGGTTTGATTATAAAAATACAAATTTCTTACCACAACTTACCAATTTCTTGCATATCTTGGTATTGATTAGGGAAAGCTTAGGGAGTACTTCAAGTATGCAATATCTATTTTCATGAACAATTATAACAACATTTGCAGAACTTGCTCCATAGGTTTCATGGAATTGGTAAAGATATGGAGTTTTGTCAAGATTCAACTACATAATTTTTTAGTCAAACCTATTGAGCCATACTTCATTTGCGGTTGACACAAATCCATCTCTCATTAGCATTAATATTCCACTTATAACTCATTGCATCTAGGTGATGCTCATAGGGGTGAGGCATCAGGATTTCTCAAGAGGTCACCCATCCCAATATTGGTCTAAATCAAGCATACTTAACTTGGAGTTTCCCTCAAGATGAAGCCCACTTAGCTTGCTACCCAATTTGCAAAACCTTCAAAAAGTGTTGTGCCTAATGACCATTCATTATAGAGCCGCTTTAACTCATCCAATGACAAGTAGGAGGTATTTTTGCAATGTATTATACTATGGTGTTTTATTAGGATTCAATTGTATAGTTTTTGAGTCAAACTCATTGACCCATATTCCATGAGTAGTGGTTCACAAAAATCCATCTCTCATTAGCATGAATGGTCCACTTAGATCTTATTGCATATTGGTGATGCTCATAGGGGTGAGGCATTGAGACTTCTTGAGAGGTCACCAATCCCAATATTACTTTGACTCAAGCTTGTTGGAGTATAGGAAACACTAAGGGGTGGCCGGGGGACGCTGAATGAGTGTTTCAATAATCAATTTCAACTTAATGATTCTTCAAAACACTTAAACTCTTTGAAAACAATAAATGTTCAGTTTCAAGAATATAATCATATGTGATAACCAACCTTCAGATTCTAAACAATATGTAAACTCAAATGCTACAATGTAAATAAAGGAAACAACAAGACCAAAATGCATCCACAAAAGAATCATAACACATTATTTTTCTTTAGTGGAAAACCCTCATAGGGATGAAAAACCACTCATAAAATGCCTCACTGGAAAAGCCTCATTGGCTAAAGAATGCCTCACTAGAAAAGATCAAACTTGTCTCAGTGACATGATCTTTTGCAACACATTCTCAAACATGAATAAATCAATTACAGAGGGTTACTCTGTTTCACTGCATAACATTTCTTCTTTCCATCTTAACACATTCAATGTCCTAAAGATTCATTACATTGGAATCTTCAAAACACAAAATGTATCAGATTATACTCTACATTGTTTTGCATATAGTTTTGCAAAACAACATTTCATAATTCTGCTCATAAACTCAACTTGATATCTATGTGAAAGCACCAAACCAATAACAGTAACACATCGCTATTTTTATGACAATCAAAAAATCCCCAACGCTGCCAAATGTCATCATAAAAACAAAAAGTATCATAGCAGTTTTTGTCACCATGAAGTCTTTGCTTTCATCACATTAAGCAGTTGTTTGTGAAAGGTAGACTAGATATCAACCAACTTTTATCAAGTTGACATTTAACATACAAAACACTTGTAACAACCCTTTACATATAGGTGACCTTGTGGAATGACAAAGTATGTAGACTATACAAAACCCATACCGAAATAACACATAGCCCTATGTTCTTCATTATGCAAACAGCGGAGGGTTTGAGACACAATCCTTGTCCTAAGCAACAACAAAATATAACATATGAAATGTTTATGGCGTGCCCTAACAACAGGGTTAAGAAGACACAAAACAATAAACCCGAATACAAAAGAGTAAGTGACTCTATATGACACCACAATGAACATGAAGTCCAAGGTCGATAGCACATACATAATGGAACTCAAAGGCCGACAATATTAAAACTGCTCAAGACTTGAATAAAGAACCCGAGTTACAAATCGAGCAGCAATGCAAAGACCAACAAACACTCAACTAATTTTCAGACAAATATAATGCAATTTAATCAATGATGGCCGACTTATCTAGAGAAATTGAAACCACAAGTTTGTTGCCTGAAACCCATCCTTTGCAACCACAATACCACCATTTCTTTGCATAAATTCTTCAAGCCCTAACTCAACTTTGAACCACGACCTTGTGTGTTTGCAAAATAACAACACTTAGGGCAAAGTGTTGACAAAACTATTATGTCGACATTTTCATTATAACCTCTCACATTTCAAATCAAAACATATCATTATGTTAGTGTTCTCAATACCTTTTTCCTTTGCAAGTCAAAACACACTAATATGTCATTGTTAGACATTATTTGCATGAATACAATGAACTTCATAATGTCCAATAATATATGTCTGTCCACTTAATCAAGTACCAAAATAACCTAGTGAATATGATAAACCAACATAGTAACCAATGCTCAAGAACATATGTCGTTCAAAGCAAACCAAGACTATAATGATAATTGCTTTTTCCATTATGATGAAAACCTTCAAAACTGTCTTTTCAATGAAAAATAATTAAAAAAAAACATTATCAAGTCCCCTTTTCGCACATTATACTTTGTGTCTTCAAATGTATCAAAGATCAAGACAAGTCCCATGAAACAATGTTGTCTTAGAGGCCCTAAATAAATGTTACTGTTGACACCAAAAATTGATGAAGTAACAGTGTCTTATGGGAAACTTAGTTTAAGGGGGACCTTTTGCGCTAAACTGAGTGACCTCCGGATTTTTAGAGAAGTCGGCTTCTTCTATATTGGGTTTTGGAAAGGGAAAAGGAAGTAGGTATAATGAAGCAAAGTCTAATCTAAGGTGATGTGCCAAAATTACTGATGGGCACGATAAATCATAGATTTAAGGGCCTGAATGGTGTCGTTGCGTTCCAAAATGTCAGAGATTTAAAACTATAGCATAAACAATTCATTTATTGACATAAAATAATATTGCATACATCCTCGATACTAAGAAGAGTCATTAGACATGATTTAGGTAAGCAAACTTGTATTCAACATATATAGAAGTCTTTGAAATGAAATGCTTAAGACAGTATAGAGCCCAGTTTACAGTTTAATCAAAGCATGAAAAACAAAAAGGCCGAACAATTGGCACGGTCTGATAGTTTCTTGCAAATAAAAACAATAAAAGAGGCCTGGTATATTTTGCTAAAACTAGAGTGTTTTTCTCAAAAATCTTGCACCATCTTTCATTGACAGAGAGAGTATATATAGCAGGAAAAGAAACCTCCCACTGCCTTGAAGAACTGTAACAAAAAAGATTCTGCAATCCCTAGCAATGATGCCTAAATAAGAAGATTTCCAAGGCCGTTACAATGGCATCGAGCCAGAACACAGCATCCGGTCATACCAGATGTAGATGCATCCCTTGTAATGACAGCAAAGGTCCCAACCAGGCTCAAGGCGACAAGTGTCATCCACCGCTGCAAATGACCATGATGAACAGTACCCAATAGCGTTATCTCCTTCAACCAGCCCATTGCTTGCTCCATAGATTAGTCGCAAGGCACGTGGCAGCCTTTCGCTGCTCGCACAAACCTTCTCCCATCGCTGTCGAGAGATTGTGAAGATGCAACATGTGTCCAATAGGCAGATATCCTTATCATAGTGGAGAGAAAGCTGCATCAACCAAGTGCAAAAGACGCGTGACAGCATTTCATTGCCCGTGGCTATTCATTTCCCTATTGTGTTGAAAGATCTGCGAACAGTTGCCACCTAGCAGAAGGTGGGGCCTGCCAACACCTTTTAGAAAATAAAAAAGAAACCTTGCAGAAGCATTTCACAGCCCGTGGTTGTTTATTTCATTCCCACATAAAAAACTTGTGACCCGCTGCCACGTAGCAAGAGTAGGACCCTCTGACAATCTTTAGAAATAATGGCCTCGCAGAAGTCTTTCGCAACCTAAAGAGATTTTAAGGAAATAAGAAATAAAACCCTCCGCAAGTGCGACATGTGGACGCCCAATGTAGCTCCTTAGGACCCGAAAGGGAAGGCATTGCCCAAAGTTGGGAAGAGGAGATGTGCAAAGTGGTAGATCAAAACTTGATGGAAAGTCGAATAGATTCGACGAGCACAGGCCAAAGCATACACAATACAAAAAGAAACCCGAAGGGAGCTGTTCGAATATTTATTTTAACAGCTTTTGGCGACTATAAGGGGCATTTCAAATAAGGAACAAATAACCCAAAAAAAAATCTCTCTGGTGCTACAGACCAAAGCTTTATGCATAGGGCTAATAGAGTCAGAGTTTGGAAAGAGTCGCCTGCAAGGGCGACCATTCATTTTAGGAGGGCTTTGCTATGCTGCACAAATTTTCTTGTGCTCCGCGTAGATCAATAGCTTCCTTGTGAGGCAACACATCAGGTAGACTAGCACCTGCTTATATATGGAAAAGCAGCTGCGAGAGCGGATGAATGACTGCCTCAATATCAGCTACCGTTGGAGAGCTACTGAACTCCCTGAAAGCCTCCGGGTCATTTTCCTTTTGTTTAATAACCTCAACAATCTATGTAGTAGTGACAATAGAGCCATCCTCGAGGAATGGGGATGGCAGCCCCATCTTGCTTAATTTGGTGGAACTTTCCCGTATGCCATCTAGTGCCTTGCTTAGAAAAGTCGCGACTGCCTTAGTGCGCTGAAAAGCAGAGTGACAATGAATGAATTTATTTGCCGTTTGGGCAGCAGTGTCCCGATCCTCAATCCCCACTCTGGCAAGGATTTCATCTGAGATGGAGTATAGCTTGTCAAACAAGTCCCTCACCTCGGGAACCTTCTCCAAGATGAAACGTGGGAACTGCTCAATTGTGTCGTGGGCCTCTTGATTGAGCCTTGATGCCTTGTCAATAAATCGGAGGGTAGGCTGCAGTGTTAGGAAAAAGGTCTTGACTTTCTCCTAGTGAGAAATGTATAATTGCCTAACCAACGAAATGACATCAGGCTAGGCAGGGGAAGGCAATAGAGAGGCTTTAAGCGAAGAAATCTCTGCGTCTCTTGAAATAAGGGCCTCAGCTAATTCTGCCTTTTTCCTTTTCTTGGATGACAGCTACTCTGCATAACTGCTCATTTTTTTATTCCAATTCTGCTCAGCTCGAGAGTGGTTCACTAATTGCTCTTCCAGAGAAGCCTTTGTCTCTCGGAGTTCTTCCTCTACTTTAGCCTTTAGGCCTTTAAATTCGGCCTCTTTCTCCTGTACTCTTTGCTCATACTACTTTTGTAGGTGCTCCAACTCTTCACCTTTTTGTGCCATCCCCTAACTATGCTCAAGGCAGACGCATTCAAGATATTCCTCTTTTAATTGTAGGCTCTGTCGCGCCTTTTGGTTCTTGTTTTGTAGTTCTTTTATTATGCCTGGGTCAACAACCTAGGTTTTCGCAATTTTGCCTTGAATTTTGTTCCTCTCATTCTCTGCTGTCAGCGCCCTTTCAGTCATTCGGGCGATATCTGCCTCTAAGGATTTCTCCTTTGTCTTCAGAAAACTCACCCTTTCTCTTGCTACCCTGAGCTGCTCATCCTTCTTCTTTAATTGGCGACCAGTTTTGAGGAAGTCGAAAGTGACCACCCATTGCATTTCCTCTATGATTTTGACCTTATCTTGTGGCCGAGCTACCTTCATGTCAAGTCCGATAGCATATATCTCATAGTCTTTGAGTTGCATTTCTCCTTGAGGCTTGCTTACCTTTGGGTACATGGTTGAGAATTTTAATTCTTGTTGGGCCTCATCATATAGAGCTTGTACTCTCGGCTTGGCGGGAGCATTGTCATCTTTTGCCTTGCATTTCCTCATTCTATTCGCGCGTGCCTCTTTTCCACAATCTATCTGTGCTATGAATTCGGCTGGTGATGAAACTAGCCCACCTGTAAAAGGAGCACCAGATGGCAGGGCATAGGGATAGGTAACTTTCATAGGCACACGTATTTGCTTCTTCTGGAGAGTGACTATTTGTGGAGAAAAGTGCGGCATGTTCCATAGTTTGGTTTGAGAACTATCAGCAGGGCTAGGCATTTGTGGCGGCTGAATCGAGGATTCAGCCGTAAGGTTTATTGGCCGGGATAAGGGAGTTGCTAGTAGGGTGTCAGCTTGTTGCAATGGAAGAGGATCAGTAAGCATAGCGGAAAAAGAATGGGCATCGACAGGAGGAACATTTTCCGAAAGTGAGGCAAGGAAAGTCTGAGCGGTAGTGGTAGGTGTGAGCATACTCAGAGGAGTAATTACAAGTGGGTGGGCCTGCGAAAACTGGGCGAATCCAATCAGATAAGTTGGACCAAAAGCAGAAGGTAGATGGCTCAGACTTATGGTAGGAGTTGCCAGTGAAGTAGGGGCGGATATGAAGGAATGAGATGCAAGAGAAGGAGGAGTGAAATATACCTGTTGACTGGTCGACGGTAGTTCTAGGATCATTCGTTACTCCCCCGCAACCTTCAGTATCTGGCTAGCAGTGAGTGCTTCTCCTCCGGTGGGTTCTTGCAAAATCCCTCTGATAATATCTTTCGTGCGCTACCTTTTCGCAGGTGGACACTCACTAACTTCAACAGCTGAATACATTTGCAGAGGCGTTAGCCTGGATGGTTTAGTGGCCCAAGTGAGTGTATGCAAGCCTCTTGATATATTAAAACGTACGTTCGTGGCCACATAGGCGGCATGCCTGGAGACCTTGCCCCTTTGCGTTGAGGAGGACGATGCCACTGCGTCTTCTTCATGCTCCTCAGATTCATCCCCCTCTTCACTCCTATCAACACTAGAGCTCGGGCTGGGGTGGCCTTCCTTCCATTATCTTTCAAATTTCTGGTCATCTTTTAGCTAATTGTAAGGAGCATCCAACTGTGCTACTTCCTGGTGATATTTCTATAAAGCTTTTATTTTTTCATCATTCCATCCCTCATCCCTTTTCAATTTGTTGTACATGCTATGCTCCATGGGAACATTATCCTTGGCCACAACCACCATAAAGTAGAACTTGTGCCATGGGCCTCTAGTGTCCGGCATAGGGATTTGCGCTAATTCAACAAAATTCTCATCTCTGTCTGTTCGTGGATTAAGCCGCTTCTCCCAGTATGGTCAGGAAACATGGGTAACTTTCATATGTGGCTCTGATAAGTCATTGAAAGGGTTGTATTCCCATTTATTGTTTACCAGTACCAACCCTAGATGCGCTAACTTGTCCTCTAACAACTGGTGTGATTGTTTTTTCATAAGAGTCACCGACTTGAAATTATTCGGACAAGTGAAGAATCATTTCCTCTTGACCTTTCCGCTGCTACAAAAAGTAAAATCAATGACACACACCTGCCGGAACATTTCCAGCGCGAGCACTCTATCCGTGACGCAAGCTAGGAGCATGAAAGGTTTGCCAGTAAAACCTCACATTCGAATGATTGTAAAATCCCTGCTTAAGAACCAGTCACAAGTAGGGGTGTAACTCTGCATAAATTCGGTCTGCTCCTTATCGAGCCAGACAATATCACCTTCTCTGATTAAATCATTCAAAACTGGGGCTATGAAATAGTCTGCAAATGCATAATAGTCATATGATGTGGAAAGGAAAGGTGTCCATGTAGACACCGACTTCCTTTTATTTTGCTCATAAAAAATTGATAGCAGAAAAAAATCGGGTGAAGAAATCTGGATTTTGATGCAGAAACATGTGGACCAAGTAAGAAAGAAACCTAAACTTCTTCTCTACTTGATAATTCTCAATTTGTTATTTTATTTCTTCAACCATGAACTCAGCAAAATCATACCAGAAGAGTTCATGCTGCTTGCGAAATTGCATTGCCGGTCCCAGCTAAAAGCTTTCTATCTTCTCATCGAAGTCTTAGCCGCAAACAAATGCCAGCATGGACATGACATCCTGGAGATCATCACAGAATGCACCACGCGATAATGGGATACTTGGCGCTTTAGTAGCCGCGATACCTTTCTTACCAGTCTCTTCTAACAAGAACTCTGAGCTGGTTTTCATCTTCCTCCATATTTTCTCTCCCTTGCTTGGGCAAAAGGGCTCGATGTTCTCCTTCCTTTTACTTGGATCCAGAATACACAACATATGCCAGATGGCATCTGGGTTGATATGCACTCTTAAGTTGCGGCCTTCAATGTAATGGGTATCTGGATTATAGCGCTGAATAGTAGCATTGACCACTTTTGGGCAATAGTGCACCAATGGGACCATGTATTGTGGAATACCACTATACCAGACTCTACTTGTTGTGGATTGGTCTGCCCTTGGTGTCGATAATCTTGCACAAGCTGCCTCTCTGAGGGATTTAGAGTTTTTCGTGAGCCTTGGGTCATAGATATTGTCCCATTTTTCCTCAACCTTTTTCTGGTTATCCATTTCCTAGGTCTATCTAGCTCCTCCATGTAGGCTCTTCTAATCTTGCTGGGTATACTAGGTGTGGCATATGGCACATCCTCATAAATGTATACCTCTATTGAAGAACGAATAACCATGAATAGTTCTTGGCTAATTTCCTCCTGCATTGGCTGAGCTGAAGATTCTAACATTTTCCTTCTCTGAAGATTTTGTAAGCCCCTGGTTGACTGCGACTATGCTTGCTCTAGATAGACAGACAGAAAACAACTCTGCACTTCTCCTTGCATTTGTAAAAGACTTTGAAATATTAAGCCTTTTCATGCAATAATAACAACCTTTCCCAAGGTGGTAGGCGAAAGCAAGCCTTTTACATTTAATTCGGCATGTACCGTTAATCTTGCAACTCATGCAAGATGAACTGATTGCTATTCCGAGGCAGCTGGATTTCATTATTACATTAGGCGATCGTGTGATACGCCCTGATCTCCTTGGAAATTGAGCCTGCAACTGCCTTGCCAACCCTGCGTTAGCATGCGCTGGCAATTAATATCCCGACCGGAATGATTACGCCAAGCAAACGATCACCGCCTGAAAAGATATGAGTATCACCTCAGGCTCTGGGACGCGCTTGAGAGATGACACAATAGCATACGGCCATACGTCTCTCCACCAACAAGCGCCACCTTTTTAAAACTAATTAATTAGCTTCATTTAATTAAACACGCATCGAGCCATGCTATCACGGATGTAACTGGCCTGAAAATGTGAGCAAACGCAAACTCGACCTTTGAGATAGCAGCTAACATAACATCACATTTTCTAGAGGCGGATTAACATGTGCCTTGTCAATTTTTCTATAAATAGATCAGTAGATAGTGAGCAAAACATGCTTAACATTTGAGAAGTGATAGGTCAGTAGTAGAGCGTCAAACAAGTCTTTTCATAGGTTAGGTGGTAAAACACATTCAGCATTAGCTCAGAAGCCTAGGAATAGTGGCAGAACAATGGATACCCCAATTTGTCTAACCTCATATAAGTCACAGACGACGTTCTTAGGGGAGATTTCAACTAGGAGGCTGAAAAGGATGACAAAGAACAAACATTCTCTGGTTCTGGTAGCCATTAAGTGGGTGTTAGGAAAAGATTGCATAGAATATGGGGATAAGTATCGGGTGAATACCGATGTATGCTCCCACTTTGTAGCGTCCATGCTGGACATTTCCGTTCCCCGACCACTGATCATGAAGCTAGTGAAAGAAATCTTCCCGAAGAAATACTTGAATGGTCTTGGTGAGGTCGTTGCGCATGCTGCCTATGGGATAGGTCTGCCAATAGCTAGCGACCTGCGTCGCTATATTGAGGAAGAAGCTATCGTCATTGGCTGCCATTTCTCAACGGATTCTGCCTGCAGACCCATGACCAGCACCAACAGAGGGTTACTTAGGCCCTACACTTCCTGTTTTGGAGCTACAACGTGATACCTTTCTACGATGTAGACTGGTATACTGACTTCAGGAACTTGCTATTTCCACCACCAATGGCGATTGTGCCAAATGATACTGCCAGTACTGCTAAAGAGCCCATAGACGAGGAAGAAGTGGACGTTGCAGTGAATGCGTCAATTGTTGCCAGTCATGCCTTCGGATAGACAACCCCTTTTCCTGCTGTTCAAAATATAACTCTTTTTGTTGTATATAAGCTTGATAAAAGGCTATCATATATAATATATCTTAATATGCTTGTATATTTTGGAATATGGCGCCCCAGCCATTTTGTAACCAAAGAACATATATATAAATATATATCTCTCATTTTAAGGAAAATCCATGCTCTTTCTTGCTTCTGTGTTTAAACTTTTTTGGGCTTGCAAGTTTTATATGTTATTTCTTCATTCATAAATGCATTTTGTGTAAAGCAACCCTAGTGTTTCACCTGCCAATGATAATGAGTAATTTCGCAAAAATGCAATTGATTTTAGAAAAAGAACCGGCCAAACATAGGAAAGAAAATAAAAACATCATTTACATATGTACAAAGTAGAGCTTAATGTCTAATGGAACAACTTAAGATGAATCCCATTGACTGGGATTCCTAATGGCTCCCGTTCCATATTTTCTAGCTCAAAAGCGTTGTGTTGCTTGCACCGAATAATTTTAAAGGGTCCCTCCCATAGGCTATCAAATTTACTGTGCTGACCTAGCTTTGCAGCCCTACTATCATACCTTAGCACTAAGTCTCCACTTTTCAGACCTTGGTCAGAAGCCTTCTTGTCAAACCATTGTTTGACTACCTATTGACGATTTGTCATTGCCATTAGGGAATTCTCCTTTTTTTCTTGCACTTCCAACAGTTCGGTGAGTCGGACCTCCATGGCTTCATTTTGTTCTATCTCAAGAGATTTCAACAATTGAATTGTTGGAATCTCCATAGAGATGGGTAACAGTGCTTCTTTCCTGTAAACCAATTCATAAGGTGAAGTTTTAAGAACTTGCTTAGGAGTTATGCAATTTACCTAGAGCATTTTTCGGAGATTCTTATGCCATTCCCTCTGGTGCTCTGAGCCAACCTTTTTAAGGAGTCAGACTAAACTTTTGTTCGTTGACTCTGCTAGACCATTTCCCTGTGGGTAATAGTTTGATGATGTTTTAAAGAATATGTCATTCTTTAATGCACAGTGACATACTTTTATACCTAGAAATGCTCTAGTGTTGTCTGAAATGATTATTTTCGGAGGACCAAACCTTGCCACCAGTTCCTCGAGGAAGTCTACAATCTCTATTTCTGTTGCACCTTTAAGGGGAACAACTTCCATCCACCACGTGAAGTAATCTGTAGTAGTTAGAATCCACTTATGTCCGACACTAGAAACTGGGTTGATCATTCCGATGAAGTCCAGGCCCCATTGCGCAAACGGTTCGTTTGCCACTATAGGTTTGAGGGGCATTGCTGAATTCTTCCTTCTGTCAGTGAAGAATTGACATTTTTTACAACCTCTTAACAGCGAGTGGGAGTTGCTGAAAAGTGTAGGCCAGTAATAGCCAGTGCGCATGATTTTAATTGCGGTGGTCTTGGTAGAGAAATGCCCACCTTCGTCGCTACTGTGGAATGTGTTGAGGATCCTCTGAGCCTCCTTTGAATTAACGTATCGCAGGAGAACACCATTGAAATCCCTTTTGAAAAGGACTCCTTCTATCAGAGTATACCCATAATTCTGAAGCCGGTAATACCTTCTTTTTTGGGATGGGAGGCCTGGCGGATATCTTCCGGTTTGCATGAATCTCACTCTATCAGTCAGCCAATTACCATTCAATGCTGATTCATTTATCAGGACGAGCTCTGACTGCCCCTCCGCGGTAGGTACCTCCTCGCTTTGTGCCATATACTCACATAATCCTCTTCCTTTAATAGTCTTAGTAGGCCTGACTTCGATGTCGTATTCAAGGATCTTGGTGATCCAATTAGCCCTTTTTTCTATGATCTCTCCTTCCATGATGTATTCATGCACACTTGAATGTGAGACATATACCAGAACCTTGTTGCAGAAAATTAAATGGCAGAATTTTTTAAGTCCCTTCACTATTGCAAAGGCTTGTCTTTCGACAAAGTTATAATTCGCCTTATATTATTTTAGGGTATGGGAATAGAATGCCACTGGATGTTCTCCCTTTCCTTCACTATCCCTTTGGGTTAGAACAGTAGCAATACTGGACTTGCTACTAAAAGCATACATTATGAAATCCTTGCATTGATCTGGATTAACCAGCACCGGGGCTGTGGAGATCGCTTCCTTGACTCGTTCAAAAGCCTCCCAAGCTTCCGTTGTCCACTTGAAAGCTTGATCCTTTTTCAGCATTAGAGTGATTGGCTTAATCATTCTTGCAAAATCGGAAATAAATTTGCTGACAAAATTTACTTTGTCCAGGAAAGACTGGACACCTTTCTTATTTACCGGAAGGGGAAGTTCTTTGATAGCCTTTACTCATTCGGGGTCAATTGAAACACCTTCTTTAGACACAACATGTTCCAACAGCTTACCCTGCGGTACTCCGAATATGTATTTCTTTGGATTCAAGGTAATTCCGAACTCTTGGCATTTTTGAAAAACTAATTTCAAATGATCAAAATGATCATCTTTAGATTTAGAGAACACAGTAAGGTCATCTAAATAGATTAGAATAAACTTATTGATCAGTTCACCAAATGCGATGTCCATCGCCACTGGAATGTTGCCCCTGCATTGGATAAACCAAAAGGCATTTTAGCATATGCAAATGTTCCCCACTTTGTGGTGAATGTAGTCTTATGCTGATCTTCTTCTTTAACATGAATCTAGTTATAGCCAGAGAAACCATCCAACAGAGAACATTTCCGATCCTGCCACAGTTTGTAGGATTGCCTCCATAGAGGGCAACAGATAGTGGTTCTTCAGAGATGCTCTATTCAGGTCTCGAAAGTCCACACATAAGCGGATATCACCATTTTTCTTTCAGACTGGTACTAGATTTGATACCCAAGTACTATGCTTGATTGGGAAGACAATGCGTGACTCAATGAGCTTGGTTAGCTCTTGCGCCATTAGGGCCTCAACTTTAGGGTTGACTGGCTTCTGTTTCTGTCAGACTGGCTTCGCACCTTCTGTTAGTTCAATAGTGTGCTGAATGATGCTAGGATCGTAACCCTCTAGATCATCGTAGGACCAAGCCACTATTCCATACTTTTTGTAGAAACTGATGAGCCTCTCTTTATCACGATGTGGGATATCTTTTCTGACTCTGAGATTCTTACCATCGGAGATCATAAGTTCCTCATAATTTTTGTCCGCCACGAACTTCCGCTTATCATTTCAGGCGTCATTGCAATCGAAAAAGTTTTCGAGAGTAACCAACCCTTTGGAAGTTTATTTGATTTTAGTTGCATAATTTGTCCTTCATAAGCCTCAGTGATCTTTGGTTGAAGCTGATCAACAAATTCCCCTGAATGCTGGATAAATGAAGTGATGTGTTCATCACTCTCAAAGACTTGCCAACTCTAATCATTGTCGGGGACCGCTGGTCAGATTAATACTCATACTGAATATTCATTCTGAAGCAAGTCAAAGACAGGATCAAACTGAGTGCCAATCATGGCCATATGGTCTGCCTCACTATTTTGTCTTCAGGGAACGGTCTGAATGTTGAAAGCTTCAAAACTCTCAATCAGGTCTCATACTCGGTGCCGATAGGATCACATGCAGATATTTTTTGTTGTGGAAGTTCCTCGGACTTGGTTAACTACCAGTTCAGAATCTCCGAACACAATCAATTGCTTGATGCCCATTCTTTCCGCAAGGCTTAGGCCTTGGAATAACCCTTCATATTTAGCCTCATTGTTTGAACAGGCAAATTGAAAGTGGAAAGACCTCAACAACTTTTCATCCTATGGGGATATTAGACATATTCCTACTCCAGCACCTACTTTGCTTCTTGCTCCGTCAAAATACAATGTCCATAGCTCATTTGCTTGGTTATCGTCAGATTCTTGGGCAACCTTCGGAAGCACCTGGTCTTCGTTATAAATTACATATGTGCCCAGCCCTGTAGCATGATAATTCCTGAAAAGGTAATTGCTTATGTCCTCGCTCAAATGAGCATCTTCTTTATCATTCCGATCTCCACTCACCTTCTCTTCCTCTAGCAATTCAACACTATACATTTCCTGCTTAGTGATAGAAGTATGCGCAACTTCAAAATTGATCAGGGCCTCATTCGCCACATGTTCAGAATGTAGGGCCTCTGATTCTATCTTCATTTTTGTGCCATGCTTGGTCCTAAGTATCAGATGTGACCAATCTAAAGACAAATATCCACCCACCTTTGAAGTAAATTCTCGGGATAGACAGAGACCAAACATAGGAGGAACATCTATGATCATTGTATCCTGTGGAATTGTGATACTTAGGCAGGCGAATAGAGTTAATGGAAGCGCTTTGATGACACCTACAGTTTCAACTCTATTTCCATCAAGTTGCATCACCCCTCTTTTCATAGGTTCATATGTGAGGCCCAAAGCTTTGGCTATCTGTTTATGCATAATCATCGTACTAGCGCCAGAATCAATCATAGCATTGTGTAATAGCTTTTCCCCTACAATGAGAGTCAAGAAGAAGGGTTGAGATTTCAACCTACCTTTGTCATCGACAGGAGATTCATTTGTATTGTTTGCAAGCACCTTTGGTGGCTGTATGTGGCAACCGACCTTTGCACTGGCCGAAGGCTCTATTAATGCTGGGTTGACCTCCTCTTGAAGCGCCCTTTGTAATAGCGTCTTTTGTTCCAAGATAACTAGGATGTCCCATAAAGACATGTTAGCAGATGATTTCTTCAATTGCTCTACCACATTAAAAGGTGGCAAACTTGGTGACTTTTTGCTCTTTGGTTCTTGCTATAATAATCTTCTTCTGTGGTTGAGAAGATGAAGGGACAGTTTGAGCACTGGGAATTTGATCAGACACGCCTTTGCGTTGCGGACCATCCAGATGTGAAACAATAAGCTCACTTGTGAATCTCCTCTTTGAGCGTGTGTTATAGTCAAATTGCACCTGTGGTGTTTTGGATATGAATGCGTCATTAGCAAACACCGTTTCCTCATCTTCCATCCAGGAGAAGAGCGCATGATTAGGAGCAATATCGGACTCTTGCTCTAAAGACATTCCTTGCATTTGTGCGGTAAGGACCGTACTCTCCATTGGCGAGGCATATGCGTATCCTCCATTTGCTGCTGTAGTACCTTGACTGCGTTGCTCTGCCACCTTCTGTTGTAAGTTGCCACACGGACAATTTTGGGGCATATGTGCATCATTGTAGGGGAAGCACCATTAATTGATGTCATCAATAAGATTGTTTTGTTCCGCGGTTAATTCCCTACTTGAGCTTGAAGATGTGCTTGTTAATGGAGAAGGCACCAACACTATTTGATTTGTAGTCAAAGTTGGTGGATTAGTGTGAGGCGCACCATGATATTGATTTTGCTGATAAATAGACCGCCCGCCTTGATAGTTTTGATATGCGGGTCACGCGGGCGTTGCTTGGTTCCGCTTGAGAGTAGTTATGTCATTTGCCATGGTTCGCAACATCTCCTTGAGGCCGCTTATTTCATCTTTGGAAGAAACTAATGTAGAAGCCAAGTTTTCAGGAGCAGTTGCTTACGAGTACATTGGCTGGGCAGTTGCTGGTGCACTGGTCGATGGGGCCTCTTGTGCAGAGGTTGATATTTCAGGAAATATCGGCATAATAGGTCAAGGAGGCAATTTTCTGCAATCTATCAAATGATTTTTAGCTTTGACAGCGGTACCATAAGCATTTGGTAGAGTGGCACCTCCCAAAGACTTGATCATCACAAAAATGTCAGGATTAATGGACTTCAGATAAAATATGAATGCCAACTCTAGAGTTGGGCGGATAGTCACATGGATCCTCTACCAATTTGAGTGAAATTAGGCATTGAAATCCGTCAGAGCCTCCTGGGGGGCTCATCTTATGACAGATAGCTGATAATATAATGAAGAACGATCTCCATCGTTTGAGAACCTTTCATAAAATGGATCTTTGAGCTCATCCCAAGTGCGAATTGAATTAGGAGTTAGTGTTTGGTACCAATGCAGAGCCTTGTCTTTGAAGGACGCGGCGAGGAGCCTCAGGGCTACGTTCTGCGCTGTTGTAATGTCCCCTTTCTAGTGGAAGAACTTAAACCTAAATCTTGCATTCACAGTGTTTTTTGAAGAGACATTAGAAACATTAGAAACATTAAAAATCCATAAATTCCAGTGATAACATTCAGTTAGGTCGAAACTGATATAATTCTTCAATCTTGTCAAAGGATTAGGCATTCCCTTCTCATTGCTCATTCTAACTAACTTTCGTCTAATATATATTTCATAGTGCATTAGGATAAATATTTAACATCCTCGAAGAAGTCATTGATGGAATTCCATTATACCATTCATCACCATCATAGAGTCATTATGACTTACAAGGTTCCATAAACATTGCAAGCACCATTATTTGCACAATCTATATATATAGTCTAAATAAGTATATATTATCATCTCTAACTAACTCAATTTATAAATATAAACATATCTTTATTTTTATATGATTATGTATGTAAGTATTCTATTTCAATATCGTCATGTTAGTAATGAATAAATATTCTTCCCTATATCATTATTCATATACGCATATATAATATTTACGTCATATTATTCATTACCCAATTTATCTATATCCATGTATGCATAATTAAATAATCATCAACCCTTACCTGATGATTGCACTAACATTTATTCATCCAACATATTACTTACCGTTCTTCTTCCATCCTCCCCTCTTCCTAATTTCTTAATCTGCTGTGTATAGCATATCCCCTGAATGAATCATGCAGATCTGTTGATGTTGAAACTGATGTATCCTTTTTATCCATCTCACTACCACTCCCATTGTTCATTTATATTCCTCTCATATTCTCTCTACCTTCGATGATCTTCTTTTCTTTTCCTGAGTGGATCAATGATGGTTTTTCCTCTTTCTTATTGCCTTTTATATGCTTTATGTCCCATCCAAGAGACCTGTCCCTGGAGCATCCATTCGAAGGGTCATGAGTTTTGGCTTGTCCAAGTATCATTACTTACGCAACTCCCCATAATCACTGCTTTAACAATTACTAATTATTATTTCTTTTAGAGTTTGCCGACCTCCTTCCCTTTGGGAACAATTGCTGTTGTTTCCATTATCTCTTCTTGCCGTTAAGAGTCTGACCATGGCATTATACTTAATTATCTACTGCCTTTTAGATTTGACTTCCAATAGGGTTGATTCTTTTAAATTGTCCTTATGATCAAATCTCTCCTTGACCCATGATATCGTCAATGTCCTTTAATATTTCCCGTCACCTGCCTGGAATTAGAAGTATAACGGGGCGGTTTGAATTTCTAATTAAGCCGATAGCACCAAGGATGGCTTTATGGTAATATCGATTATTGCCTCCTTGACATGAAATATCTCTCAAGTCTCTATACAGGTCTGATAGTCGTTGGTTAAGGCTTTTCTTATATGCGTTGAAGGATCACTTAAAGGAATCACGATTTTTCATTTACATATTCTTATTTTAATCAATGAAGGATAATATTTAAATCATTAGGTTAATCTACTAGCTATGGTGTTATATTTGGTAATAATGTATTATTATTATTATTTTACATATTTATAATATTGACTTATATAGGAAATATTTAATAATTGTCCAATATAATATTATTTTATATTTATATTTTATATGTTTTAATATTTATTATATCATATTTTATATACTTTGATATTGCTACATATACTAATAATATCTTATATGATAATATTATATCATAATATTCATAATTGTATTATCGTCTTAGACATTTATAATTATGCAATATCAAATAATTAAATGCTTTCTAAAAATCATAATTTCGGGAACATGACAGCTGTAATACCATGTACCAGACAAACATCCGCTACATCCTGCAAATGTTCTGCTGGCATTTTTGAGTTGTCTCCGGCAAATTTGGGAATAGATTTCAAGGCCGACACCGGGATAGTGCCCCAAATAGCGGGCGCTACCAGGGCTACCAGGGGACTTCCAGCATCCTATGCTACATAGTTTCTATTTGGGGCCGGCAACATGGTGAGAGGAAAAGGTGGTGGAAATGGAACGGTTACCAGTTGATTTGCGGCCTGGATTGTCCCTAGCAGAGGTACTAGTATGTGACGAGCCATGCTGGCTCTCAGCTCAAAACCCTTATTTTCTTAAGTCTTTAGGTGTATTTTAAGTTTTTTAGAGAATTCTTAGTAGACAGAAGAGAAGGGGCGCAACATATTTTTGCTTGTAATTTGAAATATAAAGCAAAAACTCACAAAATGGAAATGCAGAAGTTGTTAATATACTGAAATAATAAGATCATGAATGTCAGACATACTAGGAAATCTCCAGTTATTTTAAATAAAGAAGTTGCCAGATCTACAGCTGGAAATGATGAAATCAAGCATAAAGGCACGCCAAATCTCCAAAACACATTTCTCCTGCTCAGAAACTGGACACAATGTTCTAGAAATACTGGACGCCCATGATGGAAGACTAAAACCAAGCCAAAGGGAGGCGTTTCACATTATTCCTTCACACGCCTCTTTCAAGGCACAATTCCTAATGAAGGTCGTACGACTATGAAAAGAAAGGAAGGAAACCCTGCTGGAAACCTCTATCTGTGAAGAAGGATGCGCCACGAGTAGAAACCCTCAATTATTGTAAACAATAAGCAAACTCAAAATTAATAAACTCTGTATGAATCTGTAGAACCTCTGGCTGAAGCTCTCAACATGCACTGATTCGACTGATCTTTCACAATCTCAAGAGTGCTCACATTGAAGAGGTAACGTTCTTCAATGGCAGTTGTTCAAACCCTGATCACAGGAGAATGCACATGCAAAATGCTCAAGGCAAAGAGAAATGGTCAAAAGATGAGTTTCATTTGCCAGGGAAATGCTTTATACCTAATTGGCACGCATTTCAAGAAAGTATGGCCTTTTGCATCATTTAAATCTTTTAATTTTTAATTAAGTCTTCTCCATAGTTTAAGACTTAAGTCTTTGAGCGCACTTTTAATATTTTAAATCATTAAAATATTAAATCCCTTTTTTTTGAACACTTTTTAAGTGATATAAAATATTATTAAAGTCAATGTAACTTTAATAAAACATTAAATTAAATAATTAACTTAATCACTTAAAATTCCATAACTCGCTCAAAACTCAGAGTATTCCCGTGCCGTCAGAAGCTATGGACTCCTGAAATGCCAACGCTCACTGTGATCCAATCACTGTCCACTGAAAACAAGAACAATCAAACTCTCTAGAATACATCACTGACCCTCTATCCAAACTGGCTAGCCCACAAGGGTCCAATAAAGGGCTAACACACTGTTCCTGAGAACTGTCTAGCGAGGGGACATCACATAGTAAACCTAGGTTATTTACAGTCTGTGATCTAGTTATATGCTGATGGCTCATACACCCATCTAGAAAGCTATTTTGTTAAGTTCATGTCCCACTGGGCATGCCAAAAAAAGAACAAACTATTGACGCCAAAAATTGACGAAGTAACAGTGTCTTATGAGAAACTCAATTTAAGGGGGACCTTTTCTGCTAAACTGAGTGACCTCCAAATTTTTAGAGAAGCCGACTTCTTCTATAATAGGTTTTGGAAAGGGAAAAGGAAGCAGGTATAATGAAGCAAAGTCTAATCTAAGGCGATGCGCCAAAATTACTGATGGGCACGATAAATCATAGATTTAAGGGCTTGAATGGTGTCGTTGCATTCCAAAAATGTCAGAGATTTAAAACTATAGCATAGACAATTCATTTATTGACATAAAATAATATTGCATACATCCTCACTACTAAGAAGTGTCATTAGACATGATTTAGGTAAGCAAGCTTGTATTCAACATATATAGAAGTCTTTGAAATGAAATGCTTAAGACAGTATAGAGCATAGTTTACAGTTTAATCAAAGCATGAAAAACAGAAAGGCAGAACAATTGGCACAGTCTGACAGTTTCTTGCAAATAAAAATAGTAAAAGAGGCCTGGTATCTTTTGCTAAAACCAAAATATTTTTCTCAAAAATCTTGGACCATCTCTCATTGACAGAGAGAGTATATATAGCAGGAAAAGAAACCTCCCACCGCCTTGGAGAACTGTAACAGAAAAGATTCTGCAATCCCCAGCAATGATGCCTAAATCAAAAGATTTTCAAGGCCGTTACAACGACATCGAGCCAGAACACAACATCTGGTCATGCCAAGTGCAGATGCATCCCTTGTAATGATGGCGGAGGTCCCAGCCAGGTTCAAGGCGACAAGTGTCATCCACCACTGCAAATGACCATGACGAGCAGTACCCAATAGCGTTATCTCGTTCAGCTAGCCCATTGCTTGCTCTATAAATCAGTCGCAAGGCATGTGGCAACCTTTCGCTACCCGCACAAACCTTCTCCCATCGCTGCCGAGAGATTGCGAAGATGCAACACATGTCCAATAGGCAGATATCCTTATCATAGTGGAGAGAAAGTTGTATCAACCAGGTGTGAAAGACGCGTGGCAATGTTTCGCTGCCTATGGCTGTTCATTTCCCTACTGTGTTGAAAGATCTGTGAATGGTTGCCACCTAGTAGAAGGTGGGGCCCACCAATACCTTTTAGAAAATAAAAAAGAAACCCTGCAGAAGCATTTTGCAGTCTGTGGTTGTTTATTTCATTCCCGCATAAAAGAATTGTGACCCGCCGCCACGTAGCAAGATATAGGACCCTCTGACAATCTTTAGAAATAATGGCCCCGCAGAAGTCTTTCGCAACTTGAAGAAATTTTAAGGAAATAAGAAATAAAACCCTCTGCAAGTGTGACATGTGGACACCCAATGTAGCTCCTCAAGACTCGAAAGGGAAGCCATTGCCCAAAGTTGCGAAGAGGAGATGCACAAAGTGGTAGATCAAAACTTGATGGAAAGCCAAATAGATTCGGTGAGCATAGGCCGGAGCATACACAATACAAAAAGAAACCCGAAGGGAGCTGTTCGAATATTTATTTTAACAATTACCTCAACACCAAAACAATGTAGATGTTAGTCACCAAGTAACAAACTGTGTTTCATGTTCTGCATCAAAAATAACCAGAATAACTCAATGTATGCCACCTTTGTATATGCCAAAATAAACACGACATCAATGCCAAAACCAATGTCAAAGAGGTCAACAAAGCTTAACCTAGAGTCTCCCTCAAGATGAAGGCCACTTAGCTTGCTACCCCATTTACAAAACCTTTAGCAAGTATTTTTTAAAGCCTCTTTAGCTATCTAATGACCAGGAGTCATTTTTGTAGTGTATTAGATTATGGTGTTTTATTAGGATTTGACTTCATAGGTTTTTAGTCAAACTCATTGCCCATATTTTATGAGTAGTGGTTCACATGACCCATCTCTTATGAGCATAAACAGTTTACTTATTGCTCATTACATCTAGGTGATGGTCATACAAGTGAAGCATTGGAATTTTTTGAGAGGTCACCTATCCTAGCACTACTCTGACTCAAGCATGCTTAACCATTGAGTTTCCCCCAGAACAAGCCCACTTAGCTTGCTACCCCATTTGTAAATGCTTTAAAAAGTGTTGTGTCTTATGGACCATTCATTAAAGAGCACCTTTAGCTCATCCAGTGACAAGTGGCAAATATTTTTCTCAATGTATGAGATTACAATGTTTTATCAAAATTCGACTACATATTTTTTGAGTCAAACTCATTGGTTCATATTCCATGAATGTTCACATGAATCTATCTCTCATGAGCATGAATGCTCAACTTAACACTCATTGCATCTAGGTGATTCTTTCAAAGTTGAAGCCTTGGGACTTTGTGGGAGATCACCCATCCCAGGACTACTTCAAGTCAAGCATGCTTAACCATGGAGTTTCCTCCAAGATCAACCCACTTAGCTTGCTATCCCATTTGCAAAGCCTTCATCAAGTGTTGTACCCTATGAACCGTTCATTCTAGAGCCCCTCTAGGTTATCCAATGACAAATATAGGATATTTTTTAAGTGTGTCAGTGTAAAGACCCCTTCCAAGTTTGACTATATTTTTCGATTGTTTTCAGATTGACAAATGTTCCATTTTGTCAAGCATATCTCATTCCATTACATGTAATATGACAACATTCAAAGGAAATGTAAAGACACATTTAATGACCACAGTCCACAACTTCATTCTTTCATATTGGACTGTCAAACATTGCTATATTTGCAAATACACAACAACAGTCTCATATACCAATCTAAGCAATAAGAAGGAGCAGCTATGCATGTAATGACACTTAGAAATTCACTACAGCAGTGTATGCATTACAAATTGTGACCATTCTGAGAACAACAGCAAAAACTATGCAAAGATAGATATATTTCTGATTGGTAACAGTATAACAACAATATGCAACTTCAGAAATATACAAATATATCAAATTATCACTCAGAACTAAATACCTAGTCAGCAAAAGCTCCAAACTGAGTCACTCCCAGGTGTTGAAGGTCGCCTAGCAACAAGATGTGCCCAGAATAGAAAATGGCGGCCAGTATGAGACTACCAGCTATGCCAGCAGTCACATCTAGGTCTGCTTTTATGCTCAGAACTGACCAAACACCAACAGTAGCAGATATAATGCCCTTGTTCTTAGTCTACAGCTCCAATAGAGGTCGATATTTGCCCATATAGAACCCATTCCTTCTTCCTTAAACTTCCACAACTTGGTATCAAGGTTTCATGCCTCCTTGTATATGCTCACATCTTCCATATTGCTATCGCAGGAGTAACAACAAGTTCACTACCTAGTTCACACAACCAGCTTGCACAGAAAGGAGTTTAGTGCTGGAAATGGTTAGCTACAAGATCCTCCAATGAAGTCGCCCAAATTCTGAAAATGGTAGCAATAACCTCCTCTAAAACCCACGGCCAGGGTATGAAATGCCAATCAGAAATATAAACCCCTGAATATGTAGGAATATCACGGCCAACTGTAATGCAAACCCTCCTTAAATTTGGACGCCAAACCTCAACCTCAAACACTGATAATATATATCATTCTCTTCCAATTCTGTCTCCGCAAGAGACTCACAAAATTCCTATAATGCCCAACTGGAAAACCTGAGTGATTTCCCCTTCGAACCAACTAGGGTGGAATTATTTCACCACCGAAACTTGATGCTCTAGGATTTCTCTTCCCTAGGACCAACTCCAAGAAGTTCTCCAAAAGTGAGTTTGAGAAAAATAAACTAGCATAGTGCAAAAGAGCTCGAAAATCCTCTTTTATATCATTCACTTTATTTCCCACTCAATAAATAAAATAAAGTGACTTTATAAAGTTACTTTTTAATATACTTCCAAAAGTCACTTTATAACCCATTTAATTAATTATTTAACATTACCTTTTTAAATGTACTTTTCCTGTGAGGTAATATTAAACAATTAAATAAATTGATTCCCTTTTCCTGACTATAGCCTTTTCCCAACTATAGCCTATAGAGATTAAATAGGCTAAAATGTCCTCAAGGTGATCATTTAGAAGGGGACATTACAATTAGATTATGGTGTTTTATCAAGATTCAATTATGTAATTTTTAAGTCAAACTTATTGACCCATATTTCATGAATAGTGTTTCACAATGTTATCATGGAATCTAGCAGCGCTCAATTCACAGATAAACCCCCTATGAAACTTGTTCATTTCCTAGGTTCATGAAGTTCAAGCATGCAAAACGAGGTGATTTTCAATCCACCTCGAAGTGCATTCCAAAGCCTCAAATAGTCAGTTTGAGCATCCCCCTATGTTTGCCTCGCGAAGACCTTCGAAATGAGCTTCTTCACAAAGTCTCATTGATCATACTTAGTTAAATTGTGAAAGATACAGTTGTGCCAAAAAAGTGCACTCTAACTCATCCAAATTTTTGGCTAAGTGTTGAAAGTGCAGGGCACCAAAAATCAGCGACCCTGCATAAAAAGTGATTTTTCAAAAATGTGTAGAAGCACTAAAAAAGTGCACTCTTACACATTGTTGCCTAACTCATCCAAATTTTTGACTAAGTGTTGAAAGTGTAGGGGCGCCAAAAATCAACAACCCTGCATAAAAAGTGATTTTCCAAAAATGTGTAGAAGTGCTAAAAAAGTGAGCTCTTACACGTTGTTGCCAGACTTAGCCAATTTTTGACTATGACATTATTTTTAGCACCTTTGCACTTTTTCTAGACTTAGTCATTTTTTGTGCAATGGTGCTAAATTTTAGCACCTATGCACTTTTCTTCTGGACTTAGCCAATTTTTTACTATGGCATTATTTTTAGCACCTTTGCACTTTTTCCAAACTTAGTCATTTTTTGTGCAATGGCATTATTTTTAGCACCTTTGCACTTTTTCCAGACTTAAGTCATTTTTTGTGCAATGGTGCTGAATTTTAACACCTTTACACTTTTGGCAGTTTTTATCTTAGTCTCTTCAAACTTTCTCTATTTCCATTTTGAACCCCGTTTCTTCGCTCCCGCATCGTTTTCTGTGCCTAGTTGCTTGTTTCACACTTGCTCAACATCATTTCTTACTTCATGCTTCCCAATGCTACTTTTCTGCTAATGTCTATTGATTCACCATCCTTGTAGTTTCTCTCTAGATTTCATCAAGTGACCCTAAAGGTGACATCTTCTAATCTAGTGAAGTATCACAGATCTACAAAGAAGCCGTTATGCAGCAAGTTGAGGATGATAGTTTTTCCCAAAGCCTCAATACATATCATTTGTGATATACGGCTGACACTTGATAATCTCAAGATGCATCTTCGTGGGTGCAAGAAAATCCACTCATTTTCCAGAAGGCCGATCACAAGAGCTCACACCCTTGTAGATTACACAATTGGCCCAGATGATGCGTTCATACAGGAGACCAAAAAGAAGTATGAAGACTCTGCGCCCAAAGCAAGGAACCATGAAGATTCTTGATCTCTGATTTTGAACATTTTGATGCTTTCCTCTATGCATCTTGTAAATAGTTTTTGACATCTTAAATGTCATTTTTCGAAATGTAATTACACTAATATCCGAGATGTAGTTTCATGAATAAAAATTACATTTTGACTTTAGTCAAAGTTAGGTGAGATTTTCCTAAATTAACTCACCTAACTTTCCTAGATTTACTCTTCCCTCTCTTTTAGAAATATGAGGGATTTCTATTGTAAAGTTCATCCTTTAGTATGTTGCAACAAAGTGCTGCCCTTTTTGAAGTAGAATTGTGAAACTTTGTGTTCATACTTTGTGAATGAAATTTGATCAATAAAGAAGAAGATTGCAAACCAGACTTTGTGTTGGATTCGATAATCTTATGAATTGATCCATTTGGTGGTGATTAGCTTATGGAATCTGAAGGACTCTAAGTAATTCATGTAAACTTTGTGTTACATCCTTTATTTAGATTTACATTTGTGTTTTGTTTATCTTTGGTTCGATAATCTACAAGACTTTGCACTTGTAATTGTTCATGTTGTTCAAGGAATTGCTGCATCTAAGAAGACTTTGTGCTTCTAATGCAACAAACGATGCACCTATCACAAATCTGCCATTGATAAAACTACGAAACGACTTTGTGCCTTGTGAGCTTTCCCTTTTATTTTACTAGTTTATTGTTAATCATTTCTGGTACCTCTACTCTTTGCTTTGACAAGATAGAGGTATTGGCATTACTGCTCGTTGTTAGTTTAGAATTATTGTGAATTAAGAACTTCCAATAGTGAAGCATTGTAAACATCTTCTCTGAAAAAAGAGAGAAGGATGAATGTAACACACCCCCCCCCACTTCGTAAGTATTGTGTACATTTTGTAATTACTTTGTTTGTTTTACTATCACTTCTGTCAGCAGTAAGAAGGGTGCCTCCCCTTTCCGAGAGGAGAGATTCACATCTCACATAGCTATGGTTGAAGTCCTAGTTGTGTAATCTATCGAAAAGCTGATTACATAATTTTCACCCAACACACAAGAACCCATCTCTAATGAACATGAATGATCCACTTAGCATTCATTGCATTTAGGTGATACTCATAGGGGTGAAGCATTGGGACTTTTGGGGACGTCACCCATCCTAGTACTACTCTAACTCAAGTGTGCTTAACCATGGATTTTCCCCCAGGTTCAAGCCCAATTAGTTGGCTACTCTGTTTGGAAACCCTTTAGCAAGTCTTGTGCCTTATGAACCATTCATTATAGAGTCTCTTTAGCTCATCAAATGACAAGTAGGAGGTATTTTTGTAATGTATTAGATTATGGTGTTTTATCACAATTTCACTATTTGGTTTTTAAGTCAAACTCATTGACCCATATTTTATAAGTAGTGGTTCACACAAACCCATTTCTTATGAGCATGAATGGTTGACTTAGCATGCATTGCATCTAGGTGATGGTCACAAGGGTGAAGTACTGAGACTTCTTGGGAGGTCACCCATACGAATACTACTCCAACTCAAACACATTTAATGATAGAGTTTCCTCTAAGATCAAGTCCACTTAACTTGCTATCCCATTTGCAAAACCTTTGGCAAGTGTTGTGCCCTATGAACCATTCACCACAGAGCCCATTTAGCTCATCTAATGACAAGTAGGAGGCAAATTTTATAGTTTATTAGCTGCAATGGGTGCTAAGTGGACTGTTCATGCTCATGAGAGATGGGTTGTGTGAACCAATACTCATGAAATATGGGTCAATGAGTTTGATTCAAAAAATAATAGTTGAATCCTAATAAAACATCATAATTTGATACAATACAAAAATAACCTCCTACTTGTCATTGGATAAAGATAAACTAAAGGAGATCTATAACGAATGGTTACAAAGCATAGCACTTGGTGAAGGTTTTACAAATAGGGTAGCAAGCTAAGTGGGCTTGATCTTGAGGAAAATAAGACCTGGTTAAGTGTGCTCGAATCAAAGGATTTCTAGGATGCATGATCTCCTAGAAACTCTTGATGCTTCATCCTTGTAAGAATCACCTAGATGCAATGAGTGCTTAGTGGACCATTCATGCTCATGAGGGATTGGTTTGTGTGAACTAATACTCATGAAATATGGGTTAATGAGTTTTACTCAAAAACTACATAATTGAATTCTATTGAAAAACCATAATCTAATACATTGCAAAGAATACCTCCCACTTGTCATTGGTAAAGATATGTCTATTCAAGTAAAGCATGGCATAGCTCTAAAGATGTGACATTGCAAAGGACTTCAATTTGAAAATTCATCATTTTATACACCAAGTGATGTTAATGGTTTTCCTACCTTTTTTTTGGATTTGTTTTCCTCAAATTTGAAATCTAAGCCCCTCACAAGTATGGGAATTAATTACTTCAAAAGCCTCATCTAATTGATTATTGTATTTGTCCAATCCATATGCATTTTTGGGATTCTTTTCTGTACCATTAGTAATCCACCTGAGACCCTTTCTTGTTAGGCATCCTTACTTATTCTATTCCCAAAGATTAATTTTGTCCAGTTAGTATGGCAATTTCTAAACTTGAAGGAATATTTTACAGCTCATCAAACACAATCAAGCTTGCCCAAAATCTAAAACATTTTTTATTGTTTTATATATCTTAGTGAAATCTCTCCAATACTTGTGAGGTTAACAATGGAGTTTGTATGCCAATTTGATTGCCTCCAAAATTTCACAATGGAGTACATAAAAAGTACCATATTTTTACTTTATCACCTTACCTGAATAGATCAAGATGATGTAAACGAGGCACGATCCTCATTTTCAAGTTAACTAAACTAGGGTGGTTATAAATGAACTTTCCCTTCCCTATGCACGAGGTAAGCCATGGTGATTTGTAAAGTCCCTGGCTAAATTTTGTTGTATTTTGGCAAATGCTTGATAAATTGCAACTGGAATATTTGCTCAAATTTACATGGAAGAGACTAATACAATTTCTTTGCATGAATTCTTCATTAAATGAAATTTAGAGTTTTGTTTAACGTTGTATGATATTTGAGAATTACACTGCACTTTGAATGCAAAACACACACACACACACACACAAAAACACGAACGCACGCACACACATTACTTTAATTATTGCCTTACATAAAAACAACAGGTCTGAAAATTTATACAACCGATAAATAGGACTGTAACTGAGAGTATAAGCCAATACTAACCCTTAAACAACAGTAACTCCCATCTGCATTTGCTTCACAAACTCAGGAAGAGTGTGTCTGCTGATAACACCCTTTCCTACTACAACGTCTAGTTACATTGTCCAGGTAAGCGGCACGACCTTTATAACCTGGTTTACAGGTAAGCAACTATCACCAGTTGTCTTTACTTGGATGCAGCCAGGGATACGAAGTGTAAATTCCTTATTATCTCCTCAATATTGTCCAAGCACCCCTGCTAAATTGCTAATTGTTAAATCTTATCAACTGCTATCATTATTGGTAAATAGGATGCCAAAATCCTTACTTCATCACTGCGCCTCTCTTCCAAAATCCCACACTACCTGGTATAATCTGCAGGGATATATTTTTTGAGGGTTGACCAACCTTGATTTGTCCACAGATAACCTTAATGATTTGTCCCACACCTCATTTCCCACAGCTACGATTCCATTTTTAGAGTCAAGACCTGCAATTTTAATTGGTGTGGCCAGCATACCCCTGAAAAGTGGGTGGCTAAGATGTACAAATGAAAATAGAACGCCCAAATGATCTCCAATTCTTTGTTCTTAAATAAATAAATTACTATTTTCTATTCAAACATATTTGAATTCTCACCTTCTAGACAATCATTAAATGATAATTTCTTAACAAACTCCAATCGTTCAACACACCTGTGAATCTTATATGAATCCATCGGTAAGGTTTTCATCTCAAGATAGATGATGAAAAGTTGCTCACTCTCCTGGGTTTACAAATGAAAATGTCAATAATGAATTTTTTCACCTCCTTTTCTCCTTTTATACACTTTTTGAAAATAAATATTATTTCTCATTACTTTTATTTTTTCTAGTTATAATTTAGCTTTATATTTTAAACCCAGCAAATAAGTCACTTGATAATTAAACTATTCAAGAAAATAAAAATATTAATTAAATATTTCTCATTCATTTTATTTAAACAATTTTATTTATTTAATTAATTAATTATTCCTTTTTCACATTTCAAATAGCCTACAAGAATTAAAATAGACTAAGGATCTCTTCAGTTGCTTAGACCTTCTAAGGGCACATTACATGATTCTACCACACCACTGTAGGTCCAAACAAACTTGAATGCTTACATACCTCATACCTTTTTCTAGTTGAATTGAATAATCAATATTCCCAAAGAATCTACAAGTTGGCGCCTCAAAGTGCTCAATGAACCTTAATTCCAAACATTCTAAGCAGCGTTATAAGGGGAAGTGCCTCCACCATGTGACATCCCCAACCTCCTAAACATCTTGGGGACTTCAGAACTTGGAGGGGACATCTCTTTTTTGATATTTGATATTTTTAGACTGAACAACCCCTTTCATTTGGAGCATAAAAATTTAGAAAGGTATTTTTAAGAAAAACAAAGTTAAGAAAATCTTTAAAATATATAAAAGGGAGGATTGTTGTTACAAATTCAGCACATGGCATTTAATTTTTAAAATTTCAGTTGTGTTTAAGTTTAAGTTATTTAAATAGTTATCTTCAAAATTCAACAATTTTTTTTCCATCCTCGAAATCACCTCCCCACATCCCTGGGTCCTGAAAATTCAGAGAAACATTGGTCCCCAGCAGGGCTTAAATTTGATGGTCGTATGACCGTATTTAGAGATCTTTGCCGTAAAATACAATCAAAATTTTAAGAAGATTGCATTAGATGAAAGGAGAGATTTTGGATAGACCATCAAAATTTATATAGAATTATAATGATATATATTTGATTTATATATAATTTTACTTACATTAAGGTATATCGTAATGTTTTAAGGACGCCTTTGAAAAGATAACCGTCATTAAAAAAATTGTTGACAGGTAAGATCGACTGTCAAATTTAAGCCATGGTCCTAGATACACCAAAAACTTGTATGACAATGTGGATTTACATTAAATTTACAAATATGCAGTAACATATGGGACTGAATAATTGAGTAATTCATTTGCTATGAAGAAGCAAAGAAAAGTATTTGAATGTGAAGAATTTGTCCCTCAATAAATAAAATTAAACTTCAAAGCTGACTTTTATTGTCCTTCTAAAGTCTTTGGTAAAAGAGTATAATAAAATTAGATAGCAACCATTCCACAGTTAATGGGAATAGAGCTAAGTACTCGTCGCTTTGATCAATGCTATTCGTTTATGGATTACGAAAATAAAAATTATCAAATAAAGTTTGCATCCTTTCTTTGATGTTTGAAGATCCATCCTTTTAGTTAGTGCATTCTTCTCCAAATGTAAATCCTTATAGAATATCTGGGAACACTTGTGCTTCCAACTGGTTGTTTCATGCTGCTATCTGGTTCAATTAAATTAATTTTCAATGGCATTGTCCACTATACATTTCTTCCCTGGATTTGAGCCCATTGTTATGACAACAATGCAACTCAGCTATAAAATTTTGTAAACAAAAGCATGAGACCAGAATGCTTTTGGGTGCAATTGTATAAATTTTTTGAAACCAACATTTTGGATCATAATGTGATCGATTGGATTGCTTAGTGTGTTCCAAAACATTGATGTAAAAAAAATTACATAGTTTTGTCTATAAATATTCTTGTTTCACACTGTAGAAAGTAAGGATGTCGAATGCTATCTCTTGCAGATGATTGGACTTTCAGCTCCCACTTCCGGAACTGCATACATACAGGGTATGGATATACGGACAGACATGGACAAAATCTACGCAAGCATGGGTGTTTGTCCACAGCATGAGTAAATTATCTATGCCCTTAGGAATTTTCCATACAGATCCAAATATGATGGCATAAATGTTAATGTTGAAATGTACTGATGAAATGGATTAAAAAATGACCCTCCTAAGTTGATAGGAACTGTTTTACTTCTACTTAAACTTCTTTGGTGAAAATTTATGTGACATAAAAAGTGATTTTTGTAGCCTGATCTGGGAAACTCTTTCTGGAAGGGAACATCTTTTATTTTATGGTAGGCTGAAGAACCTCAAAGGTGCCTCCCTTCAAAGTGTAAGATTAATATTCACTTATGCTCTTCCGATAGAAGTGCATTGTTTTGACAAAACTAGTCTTGAATGTCAGTCAATAATTCATTGCTAAGTCTGTGACTTTGTAGGCTGTGGAAGAATCCCTAAGAAGTGTAGATCTTTTCAATGGAGGAGTTGGTGACAAGCAAGTGGGAAAATATAGCGGTGGCATGAGGAGAAGGCTTAGTGTTGCTATTTCTCTCATTGGAGATCCTCATGTGTGTGGATTTGTTCATTGGTGCTATTAATATCTTTAGCATTTTAGTGAAAGCTATTTTATTAGAGATTTATTGAGAAAATCAATTTTTCCTTTTGCTTAGGGAACTATGTAAACGTTGCAGGTTACTACTAAGTTTTCATGTTTGTTTCAACTAGGTTGTGTACATGGATGAGCCCGGTACAGGGCTGGATCCAGCTTCAAGAAGAAAACTATGGAATGTTGTGAAGCAGGCAAAGCGGGGCCGAGCAATTATTTTAACGAGTAAGGAACTTAATTCTGTTTGCTAGGTGTTGCGTTCTCATCTGTCAAATTGCCCAATTCACTTACTTTACCATGTAATTCGGTTTGTTTTCATCAGGAAAGTCTATGATTATAACAGAAAATGTGATTATGAAGCCTTCGTTATTCCTTCTTTACGTATCGGATGCAACCATGATTGATATGAAACATTGTAGAAATAAAGTTTGTTAATTAATGTATTAGATATTTTGCTTTAAACATTTGTGTGATCTCAGCACATTCAATGGAAGAGGCAGAGGTGCTCTGTGATCGCCTGGGCATTTTTGTTGATGGACAACTGCAGTGCATAGGAAATTCTAGAGAGGTATTTTACTGTGTCTGTATAGCATGGTACTCACTGTTACAGAAAGCCATGATTGTGAATGAACGCTAGGAATTGCTTCTTCTAAATGGATTCTTATATTTCCTAATTGATTTATTACTGAATAAATTATGAATTGGGATTGCAGCTTAAGACAAGGTATGGAGGATCATATATTATCACCATAACTACATTTTCAAATGAGGAGAACGAGGTGGAAATGTTGATACAGAGTTTATCTAGAAATGCAAGGAAAGTGTACAGTCTGTCTGGCACACAGAAATTTGAACTACCAAAACTGGACATAAAAATTACTGACATCTTTCAGACCATAGAGCGTGCCAAAGAGTACCTCACCATTCAAGCTTGGGGTGTTGCTGATACAACCCTCGAAGACGTGTTTATTAAAGTTGCACGTGAGTCTCACTCAGTAGCTGTTCTTTCGTGATCATTGTTACCCGTATTTTAGAGCAATGAACAGAAGATGAATTTCTTTCAATGTGCCAGACATATAGTATGCTTCGGATTTGTTGTATCAATTCTGTACTAGAAACTGTAAGATCTAAATTCAAACCTTTCTACATACATGCATCTTTTCCTCTGCATACATGCTACTTACAGTTCATTTTGCTCAGCCTGGAGAGCTCTGCTACATCTGAAACTATATGGAGATAAGACTCATGTTCATGGTACAGTTCAGCAACTTAATGCTTTGATTAATTTGTTGTAATCAGCTGGAGGATGTTGGTGTACATATGACTTATCAGGTCTACTGTCTGTGTTTGATTAATTTGTTGTAATCAGCTTGATTTGCTGTAGAAGTTGGTGTACTTAGACTTATCAGCAGGGTGTCTCTGCTGTTTGAATTTTAAGGTCTTGTATTTTTGCAATTTTTTACTACATATTATTCCAAAAAATAAAAAATAAAAAATCTAAATTCAAACGCCATCAATATATGTGTTCATCAGTTTAGTAAACTATGATTCCTGTCTATGTTCTCATCCCCTGTTATAAGTGATTTTTTAAAAGTTTCATATGCCCTTCAAAAATATGTTAGGGACTCATCATATAAAATGTATCCTTTTAGTGAACATCTTGATAACTTTCTTTGATGTATGATGGTTGTTAGAGGGGAGAAGATGTAATAATCGAGCATGTGTTAATAGTTTTGAGGGTGTTTGTCACAATTTGATTTATGAATACAACATATTTTTAAAATTGTTTAAATATAAAAAATATGTAATATTTAAGAAAGTGTCAATGATAGATTAACTTAATATATGTAACTAGCACTTGCACCTATAGGAGGTTCAAGGGATAGCCGATAGGAAACTAATGATAAAATTTAAATATATTTTAATATTATATTACATTAAATGATATACTACAACAAAAATATAAGAAAAAAAATTAGACAAATTAAATAAAGTATTAAACTACAAATTTGAACTATACAAGTTACAAGGTATTTCTAAGATACAAATTGAACATAATAATTATATCTCTCTTATTGTTGTCACTTTATTTTTGTTGCTTTGAATTTCATTCCATCATCTATCATTTCTTATTATGCTCTGCAATTTCCTTCACACTAAAGTTGTTCTTATCCTGTTGTTGATGCTCAATGTTTGGTTCCTCCTACTTTGAACTTTTTTCCCTTCCCTCCCCCAAGAATTATTTCAACCTCTTGCTTTAAATACAATTTTTCATATGTAATATTTTTTTGTCATCAATTTTTGGCCAAGTTTTCCACCTTCAAGTCACAAAACAACTTGCAAGTTTTCACCAAAGCCTGAATCACAAAATAGCTTGCCAAGCTTATGTAGAGTTCCAGACTCAAATTTATGATCTCAAACAAAACAAAATTCAGAAATTACAAAACAAAAGCAACCACCTCTACCTTTAGAACCTAATAAATAGCACTCAGACTAAAGATACTATATAACACCAACAAATTTTATATCACTTCATTGTGATGCATTCACAATATGAATTAACACATAATAATAATAATAGTAATAATAATAATCTAGTTGATCCAAGATATGTCCACTATGATAACAAATTAGCAAACCCTGCAACCCAAGAGAAAACATAAAAAAAGTTAAAAATTGAATCTAAAATGTGAAGACTATTGAATGCAAAACCCATCGCCATAAATTTTAAGAAAAACATTTGAACAAGGAAAACAAAATTTAAATACAGTAAATAAAATTTGGATCAAACATTCAAGAGAATATTGGATATCTAGTTTGAACTCATTATCATGCATTCTCAAAATGAAGAAATACGATAATTTCTCCAGTCCAATTCCCAAAATAGTAACAATGACATTTTACTCCGTCTTCACCCACTCTCCAACCAACCCAATAAGTTATCATTGAACCAAGACAACTCCAACCAACCCAATAAGTTATCATTGGACCAAGACAAGGTTCAAATGCCACTACAACAATAGAGAAACATTTTCCCTCCAAGTGAATATCATTGCCTCTACAACCCAACATCCATTAATTTGAAGAATTCAAAAACTCTTACCCAATCAAATAAAATTAAACCCCAATATATGAATTTCAAATCAAACATATTGCAGTACACCCAAATAATTCGTTTCATTTACTTTTTAAATTTTCTCAAAATGAACTAATATAGTAATTTATTTATCCAAAAACCAACCCGAACCCAAAAATAGATAGAAACTCTTTAATAAATATATACACTCTTTAATAAATATATACACAAGTGTCAAATAATTTTCTGTAAAAAAATATTCAATTAATATTTGTATATGAGCAATCGTAGGGATACTTTTTTCTGTTAAATAAAAAAGTAAGATATTGCTTAGTACTGGTTGTGATGTGCTCTTAAGTTTACCAAGTGAAAGCGAAAGCAAATGAAAACAATCAACAATCATTGCTTTGTATGATACATAAAAAAGTGTGTTTTTTCTTTTACCAATTAAACATTTAAATTCTAGCCCACATTACTACGCAGTAGGCGAAACAGATGTCAGAGCAGGAGGCATCCTAGGCAAGGCAGATAACAAGTAATTCTCTGTCAAGATTTGTGGTGAAATTTCTTGTAGCATTTTCCAATTCCTGAAATGAGAAACGCAAACTGAACCCACCCAGCTAGTTCCGAGAAGAGTCATCTTCCTCACGCTAGTCTGTTTTATCCTCTGTATTGCATTTTCCATATTTTTCCATACATACCCCCAATAAGAGAAACATCACAACTAGTCCACTACTAACAGCAATACTGATAACCATAACTGAGCGATTAGCCCATTTGGAGATTCTCTTAACTTTAATATAAGC
Organism: Sequoia sempervirens; assembly: GCA_007258455.2. Lineage (NCBI taxonomy): Eukaryota > Viridiplantae > Streptophyta > Pinopsida > Cupressales > Cupressaceae > Sequoia > Sequoia sempervirens. Next base: position 495,428,502 of record VDFB02281492.1, on the reverse strand, counting down.
AGTGGAATTGTAAAATTTACCTTTTGGGCTGTTAAGTTGCAGAGAGTAGACATTGGACTCCAAATAACAACCACTAGGATATTCGTCAGAGATATTGTACCTAAAAAAAGTAGCTTTGCAAGTGCAATTATTTAGGCAAAGAGATTTGCATTCATC